>OY756227.1:2510000-3760000 GCA_963576875.1 Acrobasis repandana
TGCCTCTCCGGAACCTGCGAGTTGGCGCCAAAACCTAAAGAAGTTAACCTCAAAAATGATGACCAGATTTTCAAGTGTTCGGAACACGGGTGCAAGAAGGGGAATCTCCATGAGATGGTGTGTGTGAAGTGTAACAAACATTACTGTATTGAGCATAGGTTTCACCCGTAAGTATTTTCTTTGGCACTATACACTATATCAAAGTATACTATCAAACCTTTCCGGAAGAACAATTATACACAATATTAGAACTGAATAATATTCTGGCTATTAATTATTGTAAAAACAGTTATCTAATTAAAAGAATGAAGAGCAACTTTGCAATATACTGTTATGTATATTTTTTATTCACAATGACTTGCATTTTTATAAAATAAGTCAACCACTTCACTACTGCAATACCTATCTCATAAATATTCAAGGACTGTGTAGTTTTTTATCCATTATTGAAAGGATTTGTGGGTATTAAGTTGAGATTAAAAAAAAAATTGTCCTACCTACTCTAAGATACCATATGTAAGAGTTCTATTCTTCTTCTTATCGAGAGTGTTCAACGTTTACACTGGTGGTGGCAGAGCTTGGCAGAACTCACAGAACAATTTTACTCTTAGCGGAGCTTACACTGATGTAGGTCAATGACTATCATTAGTGACAACAGTAATTATAACACAGTACACACTAGTGAAACAGTGTGCAGGTTTCCTCAGAAGCTAGTGGTAGTAGTTGAAAATGACCGTACAAGAGTGCAAACTCAGAGGCACAACCAGGCCTGTGTCACTCCCCGTTTAGGTATCAAAAATGTACCTACATTATTAATATGCACGCAGGCGTCCCCTCGGAAGTGGTAAATTCAGTTATATGAATCGTTTGTCCAGAGTCATCATTGGCTTGCAATGGATGTCTCGGTATCTAAACGAAAAGGTGCTGAGTTCTGAGGTGAGCTAAATTAAACCATATCACTAACTACATTCAGTAGATATTTCTTTGAATTTCTTTCCTCAGTGAGACTTCTGTACTGGTTATTATTCTGTGGCACAACACACCTAGTAAGGAGCGAACTTGTGACTTACAAATGCACAGCCAGTGCCTAAACGGATAAGCCACCACTGTTTTAAAATAAAGATAATAGAATAGAAGAGATATAAGAGTTCTATAAGTCACATTCACACTCATAGACACTTCAGAGATTATCGTCATCATAATCAGGTCTTTTAGTCTCCACTGTAGGAGCACAACTCTCTCTGTACGCCAGAGCCATATATAAGCCAGAGCAGTCAGAGGATTTGGCCTACACTCTTCACGCTAGCCAGATGGGTTGGAGAGGTCTCATTGATGTTTGTAATATATCATATGTACAAACTAAGCTTTATTTTATAAGCTTTGTTCAGCTTGTGTTTCCTAAGTCTCTATGACATCCACAGGAAGACTTGGAGTGGTTCTATTCTACTCTGCTGGGAACCAAACAACTTCAGAGATGTTATCCTACTGTAATTTTCAGGTCTTGTCCTGAAATCGATGATGAGACGATGGCTGCCAAAATTGAACAATTTGAAGCTCCAAGGCGGCAGTTTCAGGAAGCTAATAAATATTTACAAGAAAAGGTAAGTACTCACGTACTTGTATTTTTCATTCAGAGACCAGGCATAGCAGGCTGCAGGAAATTCTTCTTTCTTTGTACCTCTCACTGATCAGTTGGGGCCTCCTTACTATGTTGCTGCATGTTATTGTAAATTGCTTGTATGTTACAAAAAATAAAAATGCATTTATTACCAGAATTGGAAAATTGAAAGACTGCTATGATTCCCAAACTAGGGAGACTTCTTGGGAAACAAGAGCACCGTTAACAATAACATTACACATTCGGTTGAATTTCCATGTAGTTGATCTTCCTCAATCACTTTTTATGGCTCCTCCATAATATCTTATTTAGGCATTTGGAAAGGGCATTCATATACTTACACACAGGTTTCTTTTATCGATAAATTTAGGTACTGACTTTCAGGTTTTGCCATGTTTCAGATTACTGAAAACATAAGAAAGGCTCTTCAGTCATCGGCAAAAGTGAAAACTGCATCAAAAATACACCTAATGCGGATCAAACAGAAGGCCAAAGGCCCGAAAGCCATGCCAGCCTCTGACAGAGTATACTTTGCCATCGGCAAACCTAAAGGCATAGATCCAAAACCTGTCAAAATAATCCAAGAAGTTGACAATCTGACAAAAATAGAAACAGTCACATTAGACCCGGATTTAAAAGATTCTGTCCCAGTTTTTATAAGTTCAAAATGGAGTTTGGGACGGGCGATAGACAGTATTTGTGATTCGTGCGGTATATCAAATGATAATAACAAAATTGGTGACACTAAGCTAAGGTTATTCCGACAGCTTGACGGATATTGCATAAGTCCTGTGAAAATGGACGTAGAAGTGCAGGATTTAATGCAGAAAGAAGTTTTGTTGGAGGGGGACAAATTGATCGTCGAATATGTTGCGAGCTCTACTCTAGGTGCATTAGATGAGAACTCACAAATGTTCTTGAGTTGACAATTACTACTTTAACTAGTCAAAATAAATATTTTATCTATAGCAATCTTCTTCTTTTGAGTTGAATTGGCTATTATGTTATAATAAATCTGACCTGTGTTTGGCCACAGCGACTGCTCGGTCATTTGCCACATTGAGGTCTTGCATTGTGCAGCATATAGTGGATTTACACGTTTGACGCTAGTAAGCTGATGTTATTGCGCCGCCCCTACTACTTTATATTTGAAGCAAAACAATAGAAAAGCTTATCCACTTCACGCAGTGTAGAGTTGTACGTGGGGCGGCTTAATCAGTATTGCACGCGGGCGTTTAAACGGCCTTAATTTTGCCGCCCCCTAAAATCCGCCGCCCTAGGCCCCAGCCTACACAGCCTTGATGGTAAATAAGTCACTGAGAAGTGGGGGGGGGGGGGGGGAGGGCATCACAATGTTATAATATTTCTAATTTTCTTAAACATGCATGCTTTTATTTGTGTGTGTGTTGTTATGGATAGTATGGTTCAATCCTGGTTCAATCACATACCATTGCACTGAGCTTTGGATGTCATGTTAATAAAGTCATTAGGCATTAGGTAGTTCAGGTTTGAAAAATACTGTCACTGACAACAGTGACAACTTGACATACTTTCAGTAACTTCTTGCTAGTAGGAAACAAAAAAATCACATAATTATAAATAGTACTGTAATCATATGAGTCATCCTTAAAACTAAGTACAATTTATTACGTCTAAAATTATATCTAAAACCCGGCTTCTCCGTTTCCTTTGCTGACTCGCGACTGGCTCTCATAATCAACTAAAGGCATCATGGCAGCAGGGGTAGAGGGGTTTGTGTGAGCGGTGGGAGGGGGGGGTCGCAGCCAGTTTATACTTCTCTACCAGCCAGTTGCATTGCCCTGTCCTAGCTATAAGTGTAATTAAGTCTCTTCTATACTGTTTCGTCAGTATAGCATAAAGGAAAGGATTCGCGCATGCGTTCAGCGGATAGAAAAATACTAATAGTACCTTCCCGTGGCTAACGTCGACTAACGGCCAGCCAGCTAAAGCAGTCACTCCGAAAAATGCAACTGGCGCCCAACAAAGCAGGTCAGTTCCAATGAGTAGCGCCATTTTGTTTGCTATTTTCCTTTCAGCTGCCGCTGCTGATCCTCTCCCCCCATACTTCTCCCCTCCTCCTCCTCCCAAAGACCTGTATATCTGCACGTAGCACACTACTATAATTACCCACGCTACTGCAGTCGTTAGAAATAAAGATCCTTGGTATATTCCATCTCCAATGTCTTTACTCTCAACAGGCAAACAAATCGACGTCGAAGAGTAATCTGACACTCCTAGTAAAGGCAGTCCTGCCATGAGAAAAGAGAATAGCCACCCTCCAATCATGATTTTCGCCGCTGCGGCCAAAGAGATTCGTCTCTCTAAATAGATCGCATATGTAATCGCGAACCAGCGCTCTAAAGTCACTATGGTTAGAGTAAATACTGATAGTTGTCCAGAGAATACTGAAAAGAAACCGGCAATCTTGCAGCCAACGCCGTACTGCCAGTTGTAAGCGTAGTTGAAGAAGACCCCGTAAGATCTGAGATCGACGACTGCTATCATTAATAAGTAGATTCCTGTGCAAAGGTCGGAGAATGCAAGGTGGCACATGAGGAATCTTGGGACGGTGATTTCGGTGTGATTGGCGAGGAGGACGACCAGTACGGCAATGTTGCCGACCACGGCGGCAGCGATGACGAACCACACGCTCGCCCGGAGCCACGACCAGCCCATCACGTCTTCGCAAGGGTTAAGCGCGTCGGGCATGGGGCGGCACACCACTTGTGGACTGAAATTAAATGAAAAATATGAGCAATTTGAGCTTTTTATATCGCGTGTTGAACTTGACAGATAAGCTGAAGTTATTCCGACTGCTTGTCAGCGACTTCAGACTGTTTACAGTTCATTCGTTCAAATGGTTTGCAGAACTCCCAAAAGCTGTATTAAGAACTACTATTATGAAAAAACAGAAAATCAAAATAACTAAGTATATGTATAACTTCTTTTTCGTGTAAGCGCGTTTCCGGTTGCTTCGGATTCGGGGTGCGCTTTCCCGCTTTTTTTTCTCCAAATATAACATGCATGTCAATGGTCACCCAAGGATGCCAAAGCTAGCGAAATGGAGAAGAAATAGCCGAAACGAAAATATATAAGAACTAAAATTAAGTATATAACGTCTAGCAAAATATACTGAAACTATTTTATGGGTGAATTCATTTCATGATACTGAACAACTTTCCCCAAGGAACATATATCGAAATAATATTCTTTGGCTTTCCATGCAGTGCAAACTCGAATCAGTTGATCGATCAAATTGTATGGGTTGCCTTGTTTGTGGGCAAGTGTGGGTGTGTGTGCTAAGCTAAATGCTTCTTGTCAATAGCTCGTTAATTTTTAGGGGTCCTTACAAAAAATGAAAAAACGGAAACCTTATAGGATCACTCGTGCGTCTGTCTGTCCGTCCGTCTGTCACAGCCAATTTTCTCCGAATCTACAGGACCGAATCAGTTGAAATTTGGTAAGATGATGTAATCCTATGACCCAAACACATATGTGCAAAGTAAATAAATATTATTTTAAAATAAGGGTCATTTTCGGGGGCAAATTAGGTAATAAAAAAAAGTTTTGCAAACCTTACTGTGTCATATCAAATGAAAGGGCTCATGAGGATCTCAAATGTATTTTTGTTATCATTGTAAAATAAATAGTTATGATTTTATTCATGAAAGAAGACGAAAATTGACCTAACCCCCCCTGATCTCCGAAATTACTGCACCTAAAATTTTGAAAAAAATACAAATTATAGTTCATTGCTTGTAGATTACAGGAAAACCTATAAGAATTCAATCAATTGTACGGAACCCTCTCCACGCGAGTTTAACTCGCACTTGGCCGGTTTATTTTAATACGTGGATATCTTTCTACCATATTTTTTACTTAGAGGACTTACATCACACTGAAGTTCCCGCACATAGCCACATATCCCTTGGACAGGTCGGACTCTATAGGCGCGTGGAAGCTGTCGTCGTCGACCATCATCTCGTCGCTTTCAGGGTACATGAAGTCCATCTCGGAGTCAGCTTGCACGGTGGTGCCGAAGTCTTCAACAGATGAGGATATTGAGTCGTCTTCAGGTCTGGGCATAGGAAGATAGAAATGTAGATAATTCTTCTTCTTACATCGAAAAACGGGAAGGCAACTTTCTATCTCAACCTCTATGGTGTGTTCGTTTTCTTTTAAATATGATCATACCCTACTTTGTTTTAGGTAAAATGCCCAAAAGATGTAGTTACTTAAAACGCAACCTAAATCATTATGTCTTTTTAGTCTCCACTGCAGGAGCACGACCCTCTCTGTACTACCAGAGCCATATATTAGCCAAGCAATCAAAGGATTTGGCCTACACTCTCTACGCTGGCCTGACGGGTTGGAGTGGTCTTATTGATGTTCATAAGCTTTGTTTAGCTTGTGTTTCCTAAGTCGCCTTCTTTGACTTCCACGGGAAGATTTGGAATGGTCGGTGGTCCTATTCTACTCTGCCAGGAACCACACGGTTAAACCTTATTTAGGTTGCCGTATTCCTTTTTTTTTTCAAGACATCTAGGTTAGCATTCTGGGAAAAATAAAGGGACTGGTATTCTTGCTAGGTTTCGAAATACGGGTCCTCCCGTGAGTACCTACCACTTGTTATTTAAACTGTACATTACGTACAACATGGACTTACTCTATCGTTCCCTTGGTGCTCTGCGATTCGAGGCTGATGGCTCTGGTCAGCTTCAAAGACCTTCGCTTTCTTTCTCGCGTCTGTTCCGTTTTGCAAGCCTGAAAGTAATAACACACTTTTCCAGTCACGCTGGGACCACAATCGGTGAAACCCGGTCGAAACGTCAGCAAAATAAATAAAAAAGGTACGTTTCGCGTTAATTCCAGTATACTAGCAAATAAAGTATTGATTTGATTCCTGTCCTTAAGTAAGTACAGGACGATAACTTCCAGTATTGTCCAGTCCCGGATCTAGGGAGGGCTAGCCGGGGCCCACGCCCCGGACGGCAAGGTCAGAGGGGCGGCAAAATCGATACGTGCACCCTTCCCACCCCCGCTACCAAAGACATTTTTTATAAAATGTGATGGCGGGTTAGTTACCCCCCCCCCCCCCTCCCGCGCGCCAGAAACGGAAATAACTGGACATGGGGCGGCATATTTACATTCTGCCCCTCCTAAAAAAATTCTAGATTCCGTACTGGTGTTGTCATAGGCTGGGCGTCCACTATGCTGATTTTATATACATTGTCCGTTTTGCTTCAGTCAAATTTAAATTCTTACAAAACCCGCAATTTGTATAAAATCAACATCTGAATTTCAGCAAATAGACTATAGAGAATAAATATAGGCTACTTTGACTACTGAACATTAAGTGGGCCATAAGCTGTTTGCCTACTACTTAGCCAAATACTTTTTTCTTTACTTACCTGTGTCATAAGTTCCACTTGCATCTCGTACAGCTTGTGCCTAGCCGGGTCGTGGCGCTCCGGGAATGCGAATGCGCAGCAGTGGAAGCTGTGCGTCAGGTCGGCAGTCTCTAAATTCTGGAACAGCGGAAACAGTTGTGCTCTTTAATCTAAACCACATGCAAACCATTGCCGAACTAACTGGTGGCGGAAGCAAACAAAGTTGTTTCTTTTGCGGAAGTCAAAGTTACATGCTCTTTAGAGACTAAAGAGCATGTAACACCTGAATCTATTATCTTAAAAAAAGATATGTTTTCTAACTGAAAACATATCTTGTTCTAAGATAGTTATTGGATTCGGAGCGAGATGCTGGGATGTTATCGTCGGGCGGCACTTTATTTTTTTATTTATATAAAAAGGTACGCTTACAGTGATACATATACAGCATTAGATAAAAAATGAACATAAACTTTAAAGTTTTATATGTAGAGACCAATTAATAGCATACACAGCATTTGCCACTATACTATATATATATTGTTTTGTAAAACATTTCCCACAAATGAATTCCCAAGGAGGGTTGACGACAGGCAGATGGCCACTCGTAAAAACACCGCTTTAATTATTTGTATTAATCGTTACGACTTTTTCTTCTCCATTTGCGTGGAAAATATGGACAGCTCGCATGATAAACAGAGTGCTACTTCTCCAATAACGATGGGCCACCTATGATGTCCGAGGTGTCCAAACACCTGCACCTTGGATTACATATAATGCCGCTTTCAACAATGCTAATGGTTGCCCGATACTGGTCAAAAAACCCATTTTTGTTTATTTTTATTATAAAAGGCCCTGCTTAATCGACACTCACTAACACAAAAATCAAAGAGAGTACAAAATGTGTTGTTTCTTACCCGTAAATCGTATATGGACGGAATATACTTCAAAGACGGTGTGTTCTCTATCTTCAAGGACTGCAGTTTCTCGAGACCCGCCGTCGGTAGCGACATGATGGCTGTGAAGCTGAGATCTCTGGAACAAACCATAGATCAATCATATGTGCACGCGCATGCACAAAAACAATATTTATATGATCAAGGCGCCTTTCAAATAAAAAAAAGTTTTCGTTTGAAAGCTACTATGCCAGAGGCAAACACAAACGTCATACTTAGGTATAATAAGTACCCCTTTTTTGCATCACGAATTAAAATGATCTTTCTCCTCACTTTATTCCACGTGGGATCAGAATAGCATTATGTCAGTGTACCTATTAATTCTATTGCTCTATTCTTTGTCATCCTTTTAGTTTGTAGAAGTGTCCCACTGCTTGGCAAAGGACCCCCTTCCTTTTTCTACAGTCCATAGCAGCTTTTGTCATCTAATTTCTTTAAATTGTCAAACAAATAAGTAGATTGTAATATCTAATAATTACTCACAGCTGCCGAAGTAGCAGATTGCCGGCGAAAGCATTGTCATCTAAATGGCTAAGTTTCACATTGCCTTTGAGACTCCTGAAATGTGAAGATAATTATTAGAATCAAAGAATCAAGGCCTTTGCAGGCGTGAATAAGTTTGGTATAGGTAGGTATAGGTACATTACGTTCGTAATAGTAATCTTAATAAATATTTAAATTACTAATATTATTAATAGTTTCATTTCATTTGATACTTAGGTATAAGCAGTAAGTATTACTGTAAGTATCCAAAGTAACTAAATTACAGAAAACTTACAATTTGGATATTTGCGCATGTTTGAACGCAAACGGAGGAATATCTTCGATTAGATTGTAGTTCAAGGACCTGAAACAAATTAAAAAAATATATATTTTACGTAGGGTTACGAGTATACATGGATTGCACACAAATAAAGACACGTAACAAACTAAAACTTTGATGAAGAAATAACATGGGATAAATCATCATAAAGGACAAGGATAAACAAAGCTACCTAATGATAATGAAAAATGTGACCCGAAATTAATAAAATGCTTTAAAAGGGCTGTATTTTTACCCTCTAAGGGTTGTATTGTAAACGAATAATCAGTAATAGGTACCTACAGTTTACAGTATAAGTAACCCCAGCAAAATTTTGCGCCTTAGAGAAATGAGAGTATTAAAGATTAATGGTTAAGGTAGTAAGCCTCAATGTAAACAACTATAGCAAAATTCGTTCATGTTGTATTTTCGAAGTTATTCGAGAAAAACTGATTTTGCTGGGGTAACGTTACCCCAGCAAAACCTTTTTCAAAAAAAGCGTTTAGCCTAGAATCAAGTATATGAAAAGATAGCTCTTAATGAGTTGTAAATGTATACCAATAGCAAAATCTGTTCATCTTATACTTTTTGAGAAATTCAAGATTTTGCTGGGGTAACGTTTTGCAATTTTCCATATCTCGAAAACGTTAGTAGCAGAATTTTGAAAAAAATACTGTTTATAGGCCTTCATTTATTCAAATGTGTTCAAATATAAGTATTTCGATTCATAGTGAACATTGGTGTTCATTTTGTTACAAAACATGCCTGAAAGTTACGGCTTCAAGTCTCGGATGTAATAAAAGTTATTAAAAAAATAAACTGGCTAAGTGCGAGTTAAACTCGCGTGGAGAGGGTCCCGTACAATTGATTAAATTCTTATAGGTTTTCCTGTAATCTACAAGCAATGAACTATATTTTGTATTTTTTTCAAAATTTTTGGCTCCGTAGTTTCGGAGATCAGGGGGGAATGGTAAATTTTCGTCTTCTTTCATAAATAAAATCAAAACTATTCATTTTACAATAATAACAAAAATATATTTGAGACCTTCATAACCAGCCCTTTCATTTGATATATGACTAAGTAAGGTTAGCAAAACTTTTTTTAATTTCCTAATTTGTCCCCCGAAAATTACCCTTATTTAAAAAAAATATTTATTTACTTTGCACGTATGTGTTTGGGTCATAGGATTACAACATTCTACCAAATTTTACCTGTATCGGTCCAGTAGATTCGGAGCAAATTGGCTGTGTCAGACGGACGGACAGACAGACGCACGAGTGATCCTATAAGGGTTCCGTTTTTTATTTTTTTGTACGGAACCCTAATAAGAAAATATCATCAATTCTCCTATAATCCGACTAAATAACGGAGGCTACGAAAAAGCGGCCGTTTCATACTTGCGGGTTTCTTACGCAAATTAGCAACGTAATAACCGATAAAAAGTACAGTCAAGCAGAATAATATTCATGTAGCCGATATTTTAAATACCTATGTACTCTATTATTATTTGGTGTGAATTCATACATTTGTGACGTAAGTAAGACGTAACGACAAGACGTAAGTCATAAGTATGAGGTAACCAGAATCATGGTTATCTACCTGTACGTGCGCCCGCTTTTTTTTGTTGTTGCCTACCCTACAATTTTTTTGTGTTGAAAAGGTGAAAACTTAAAACTGTTTCTCTGCGAATTGCAATCAACAAGCAACGAGTTTACTACTTAGTTAGTTTGAGAGGGCAACGGAACGCTTCAGCACCGGCCGTGCTGCAGCGTTCCGTCGCCCGCTCTCGCTCTTGCAAATTACTATTCTGAGCGACAGAAAAGGATAACAGCATAGGAAAGTGCTGTTCCGTGCTGATGATTCCGTGATGAGATCCAACCCTTATTTAAGTGTGTAACGACGATAGGACTTTATTTATTTATAAGTGTTATTTACGACAGGACGTTTTAGTAGAAAACCAACTTACAATAGGTACTTATGTTTAGTATTTCTTTTACCCTATCCGTTTTAGACCTAAACCTATCAGATCGCACTGAAAACAACACAATATCTATATAAACAAAAAATCATGTTTTCAACTTACGTTATTTTGGTGGCCTGAATTTCCATACTAAAATTTTGTTACTTCGTTTATACTGATTCAAAATGGGAAACTATTGTATAAATCGAGCTTAGATACCCACCTTACAGCATAATATGATCCTTATTTCTTCCTAAATCGCGCAATGAGATTTAAGTCATTGTGGTCATTAAACAAGAACGCGGGCGGCGGCGCGGCACGCGGCGTTAAACCTAGCATGTCTTACCTACCTACTTACATAAGCATGGTACGCGTAACGCGTTTACCTACACGAAATTAGACTGTGTGCGTAGGAACGTGTTTGTTTCATACATTTTAGCGCACGCTAAAATGTATGAAACAAACCAAGGTGTGCCAATGGTCAACCAAGGATGCCAAAGACGCTACGAAGTCGAGAATAAATTTCCGGAACAGTTAAAATTATTCGACTGTAATTTTACGACCAGCCGCCTGCCCGACGTTAACCCTCCTTGGGAATGCAATTGTAGCACAAGATGTTTGTGCTTAAGTCCTTTAGTCGCCTTACGACATCCACAGGAAGAGATGGAGTAGTCCTATTCTGACCCGTAACCACACGGGGAGTCGTTCTTCTTTCTGGAATCTTGTTAAAAGTTCTACTACAAGCAAGTTCTACTGCGTAGAAGGACGCAAATGTCATCCCAATTCCTAAAAAACGTAACCCTGCAGCTCCCTGTGACTATCGTCCTATATCCATTCTCCCCTTCCTATCTAAAGTCCTAGAACGCATAGTCCAGCAACAATTAAACAAATTCCTTATCCAGAACAACCTCCTCAATCCACTCCAATCTGGCTTCCGTTCCGGGCATAGCACGACCACTGCTCTACTTAAGATTTCCGACGATATCCGCCTGGGTATGGACAACAAGGAGCTTACGGTGTTGGCGTTACTGGATTTTAGTAACGCTTTTAATACCGTAGACTGATATCCTTTTGAAAGTGTTGCATTCTATTAACATATCTCCTAAGGTTATTGACTGGTTTCAATTCAATTCAATTCAATTCAATTCATTTATTGCATTTCATAATGTACATCAGTTCTAACTACTTAAAGTCACTGTATTAAAATAGCACACTATGAACCCTGTCGTTCGTTCGTTCTTACCTGTATGGGCGTCGTCAGCGGGTTAAGATTGAGGACTGCTATTCGTCCTGGTCCAGTACATCTGTCGGCGTACCGCAGGGTGGCGTGTTATCCCCGCTTTTATTCGCACTATTTATTAACTCTATTACATTACAACTTCGTGCTTCCTACCACCTATATGCAGATGATCTACAAATTTACACGCGATCTTCCTTTGAGAACCTTTCTTCTGCTATTAATTGTATCAATAATGACCTTCATCGCATATCTGTCTGGAGCAAAAATCATGGTCTCGCTGTAAACCCTAGTAAAACTCAGGCGATCATTATAGGAAGTTCGTGGTTCTACAGTAGAATTGACTTTGAGGCAATTCCTAAAGATATTTGATGGGGTAATAATCGAATATAGCAAATCCGTGAAAAATCTTGGCGTGTACTTCGATAACACTCTTTCTTGGCGCACTCAGATCTCCGAAGTCAGCAGGAAGATGTTTGCAGCTGCAAGCTCCTTAAGAAAGTTAAATAAATTTCTGCCAATACATACCAAGATTGCGCTTGCTCACTCCTTATTGCTCCCTATCCTTGACTATGCTGACACTTGTTATCTAAATATTACCGAGGAGCAATTGGACAAGCTTGAACGCCTCCAGAATTTATGTATACGGTTCATATTTGGACTCCGTAAATATGACCACATTTCGCAATTTTGTATTCAACTCAAGTGGCTCCCTATCCGCTTACGTCGTGATTGGCATATCCTTTCTCTCCTATAGTCCATCCTTTTTAGTCCCACATATCCTGAGTACCTCAAGGAACGTTTTTTCTTTAGAACCTCTTCAAGGCCTCTACGCAGTGCAGATAAACTTCTTCTCAATATTCCAGTCCACTCGACCAATTTCTACAAATATTCTTTTGCTGTCTATGCTATTCATCTCTGGAACACTCTACCCCTTTCCATTCGATTCGCCAAAACTTTGAATAACTTTAAAACCCTAACTAAAAATCACTTTTTTACTTCTGTTTAGTTCCTCATCTCTTTCCCCTACTATTTCTTCTATCTTCCTGCTTAAAATCATCATGTACAGATCTGTTTACATCATTGTGATATTTATTTATTTGTATGTATGTAATAAATTATTTATTATTATGCTATGTATATATAAGTATGAATATGTATATATATATATATATATATTCATTTATTTATGTAAATATATATATTTTTTTATAATGTTATATATTTTGTATAAGTATTTTAATATCTATTGGTTATTTATAATTTATATTTTAAATTTAACTGCGCCACCTGTTTTCTTACTCATATACTTCGCACTCCTTCTCTTTATGGTTGCCTGTAAGAGATTGCTTCGGCGATAAGGCCGCCTCTTGTACCTTATTTATTTATAAGTTCCGTAAACTTTGCAATTTTTTATTGTTTTTTATTTGGTGCAATAAAGATTTTTGTATTGTATTGTAAGCAAGATATGATCGTTTAGCCGGCTATGTAAGAGAACCAGATAATCAGATTATTTTGTGTCCATTTTACTCTGATCTTATCTTACCTAGTTAAGTGTGATAACAAAGCAAACTAATTACCTCAACAAACTGTGATTTGAAATTGTACTGAAAAGCATTTAATATTATTTAAGTTTAAAACCAGTGATAGAACACTTGTTTGATAATACTCAATTTATCTACGATTTTCCTAGTTTAAGTAGTTATATAGCATACGATTATTGTGAAACAGTAATTTGAATAAAAAAATAATCATGCTCATGTATTTTCTTTATCCACCAAACGCAGTAAACTTTTTGTATGCGACTGTACTAGCAAATAAGACTATAACACCATTATTTTAAAATGGTTACGCTCAAGTATGAAACGGCCGCTTTTTCGTAGCCTCCGTTATTTAGTCGGTTTAATGGAGAATTGATGATATTTTCTTATTTTTTAATAACTTTTATTTCATGCAAGATTTGAAGCCGAAACTTTCAGGCATGTTTTGTAACAAAATGAACACCAATGTTCACTATAGTTTATCTTTTTGTATTCAGAGAGAACTGCGTATTCGATGGTCAAAATCACACCGCTAGAAATTCGATGAAATCTATACTAATATTATAAAGCTGAAGAGTTTGCTTGTTTGTTTGTTTGAACGCGCTAATCTCCGAAACTACTGGTTCGAATTAAATAATTCTTTTTGTGTTGGATAGTCCAGTTATCGAGGAAGGCTATAGGCTATATAACATCACGCTACGACCAATAGGAGCAAAGATATAGTGGTAAATGTGTAAAAAACGGGAGAAATTATTTCATCTTTGAAGCCTTCCGTTACGTGCGCCGTGAAAACGGTTCAAGATACACAAAAAATATGTATTAAAGAATAATAGCTCTTTTAATGATCTAAAAAACAGTCCGCGATAGTATATGTCTATCTTTTAAGATTAACTCACAAAAAACGTTTTTATGGTACCTAATTTGGTCGAAATAATTTGTTTAAGTTGTATCAACATAATAATATTAATCTTTATTCAAATAAATATGTTGTTGGTTAAGAGTACTTCATCTATACTAATATTATAAAGCGGAAGAGTTTGTTTGTCTGTTTGTTTGTTTGTTTGGTTAAACGCGCTAATCTCAGGAACTAATGGTCCGATTTGAAAAATTCTTTTTTTGTTGGGTAGTCCATTTATAGAAGAAGGCTTTAGGCTATATAACATTACGTTCTGACAACCACGCGAACGAAGTCGCGGGCACAGCTAGTGCCTTTATATCTTCATATCACGTAATGTTTGTTTATCCGAATTTGTACACGTTAGAAGGCTATATCATACGTATATGTAACTGCTTTTGATTTGTTAGTAAATGTACTAGTTTACGAGTGAACCGGAATTTTCAGGTTTTTTAAAATAATAATTTGCTTCGATATTTGTTGATGAATCGAAATACTTACATTTGAACACATTTGAATAAATGAAGGCCTATAAACAGTATTTTTTTCAAAATTCTGCTACTAACGTTTTCGAGATATGGAAAATTGCAAAACGTTACCCCAGCAAAATCTTGAATTTCTCAAAAAGTATAAGATGAACAGATTTTGCTATTGGTATACATTTACAACTCATTAAGAGCTATCTTTTCATATACTTGATTCTAGGCTAAACGCTTTTTTTGAAAAAGGTTTTGCTGGGGTAACGTTACCCCAGCAAAATCAGTTTTTCTCGAATAACTTCGAAAATACAACATGAACGAATTTTGCTATGGTTGTTTACATTGAGGCTTACTATGAACCATTAATCTGTAATACTCTCATTTCTCTAAGGCGCAACATTTTGCTGGGGTTACGCATACCAGTTTACAATTAGAAAAATACCTACATCGTGCCCGGCAGACAACGGCAGAAGTAAGTCTTGTACCAAGACTTGCCACATGTCATAATGATCGCTATCTCTTTTACTCTTGTAAGCGTGACCGTTATAGTATTGTTTGTCGCACGCTATCTATGGTCGTCTTTTTACACAGTGGTGGTCTTTTTTACAATTCTAGGTCTATGGGATAAGTAAATGATGGATGAGTAAATAAAAAGTAAATAGCGTAATGTTCTGTACCTAGTGACTTACACTTGATCGGCCCGAATACGCAGCGCATGCGCCGGGATTTTCTTTATCTGGTTGCCGTCCAGATCTCTGAAATAAAAAATAACAATTAAGGTGAAGTGGTAGCTTAAGTGGCGCCCTCATTTAAAATAAATTGTTTAAAACTAAATATGGTAATATTTAAAAATTTGATTTGTATCAATGTCTAATAAGACCTTTAAACTATTTTATAAATAACCTTTGAAATTATTACTAATAGTCCGTCTAGTTTTAAAACTAGACGGACTACCAATATTACTTTCAAAGGTTATTCATAGAATAGTTTGAAGGTCTTTTTAGACATTGATACCTACAAATCAAATTTTTAAATATCACCATATTTAGTTTTAAACAATTTATTTCAAACTAGCTGTGCCCGCGACTTCGTTCGCGTGGTTGTCGGAACGTAATGTTATAAAGCCTAAAGCCTTCCTCTATAAATGGACTACCCAACAATAAAATAATTTTTTAAATCGGACCATTAGTTCCTGAGATTAGCGCGTTTAAACAAACAAACAAACAAACTCTTCCGCTTTATAATATTAGTATAGATGAGGGCGCCACTTATGCTACTACTTCACCTTAAAACAACTTGCGGTTGGTGGTCAGTTGCAAGTTGCAACCAGAACTGCGATCGAGATGTAGGATACTATTAGCGGTAGCTCGCAGTCTTATTATGAACGAATGTTGTCGCTTCGTTGTTGTGGTTGTACTTAGTTCTTCGTAGTGGCGTAGAGGTCGCCACAATGAAAAGAACCGAACGAAGAACGAAGTGGAACCTAGGGCGGCAGATTTAAGGGAGCGGCGCCGCTTATAGCTGTTTAAACGCCCGCGTGCTACCGTTAAAGTCGCTCCACGTACAACTGTCAACTACGCTGTGTGGAGCGGATGAGCTTTTTTTTGCTCCAAATATGAATTGTATTAGCAAATGTGTAAATCTGCTATTGGAGCGGCAAAATATGAATAGCCTACTGGCGGTAAATTTTTACTTCCGCCACTGATTTCGGCTCATCCCTTTCGTCAATCTTACTGCGTTTCATTCTCCACTTGTGTTAAAAGTATTTGCTCACGTACAAAACAGCCTACCAAATAAGTTTCTTATTTTCTGTTACGTATATTAAATAGATCAAATGTCTATCCTGAGTACGTCCTATTCCATTCGCATTTAAAATTACGTCTGTGAATTATTTATTCGCAACTTGAAAGCTCTCTCTGGAGTATTTTGTCTTAGTACCTAATGGTATCCAGAATCTAGAGTAGGTAAGTAATGTATGTAGAGATGGGTCTTGTAATTTCTTATCAAGAGAGCTGAGAGCATATAGTATATTTGTTGAAATGGCGTGTATGCCATCGGCGCAGCACAAAGGCCGCGTCTTTAAAAAACCGACGCCGCTTTATCGGCACACTGACGGCATATCAACCAATTAAACGAATGGACTATTAGCTTGTGTTTTCTAATTCGCCTTCTACGACATTCACGGAAAGACTTAGAGTGGTCCTATTCTACTCTGCCGGGAACCATACGGCAAGTTAAGTAAAAAATCTTGTAAAATATTCACACAGCTTGCAGATAAGGGATTGTGTCGTTTTTCACAGGATGCACCCGACTCAGGTTAGGAACTTCCGTTAGGCCTGATGATGTTATTATACTGAAACAAAAATAAAATACTCAAATTAAATATGCATCTTGAATGCCTAAAAACAGTATAAAAAATAAAATATTTTAAATTTATCACCGACCGCGGCAAGGTAGCCTATATGGGAAAGGTATCAGGGCGAAGACCAGTGGGTCGACCCAGATATCGCTGGAGCGATACGGTGCAGGCTGATCTGCGGGAGATGGAAGCTATCAGCTGGCAAGATATGGCTTAGAATAGAAAAGTATGGCGCTCGCTCTTCTTGGAGGCCAAGATCCACTTCCGGTCCCTGAGCCAGCGGAGTAAGTAAGTAAGGAAGTCACTGACCCGGATGAATGATGAATACCTTGTGGGTGCCAGTAGGGCGCAGGCGTAGAGGTAGACCTCGAAGGAAGTGGCGAGACATGACAACTTCAAAAAGGAATGGCAACAAGCTGCTTTAGATAGAGGTCAGTGGAAAAAAGAAGGAGAGGCCTTTGCCCAGCCGTGGGACACATTATCAGGCTAGAAAAAAATTACTGAATCATTTTATATACGGCGTTAGCACGACGTTGGGCGCCAATACAAGATCGACTCGAAGTCCATAGATATCAATTAACTTACGAGTATCTAAAGACTAGCTTTTGCCCGCGGCTTCGCCCGCGTAGACTACACAAATAAGGTTTTTATTTAAACTGGGGTTGCAATTTATTAAAATTTAATTAATGGATTATCAAAAATGTCATGTGTCTCGCTTCAAAAATGACGAAGATTCATATAAACTTGCAACCCCTATTTCACCCCTATAGCGATGTAATTTTCAAAATCTAATAAATGTATTATTATTTTCTACTAACTACTAAAATACTCGTACATTAAAAATTTCATATGTCTCACTTTAAAAATTACGAAGTTTCATACAAACTGCCAACCCCTATTTCACCCCCTTATATCCTTTCTTAGCGGATGCCTCCTAATAGTCACAATCTACCTTGCCAAATTTCATCTTCATTAGCTACCTAAGTAGTTTTCGAGATTTCGTAATGAGTGAGTGACTTTCGCTTTTATATACTTATATAGATTTGCTGATTCATTTTATTTATTATTTACTTATGCAGATTTTTTTCCTAGCCTGATGATGTGTCCATATAAAAAGGCTGGGCATATATGGGCTTCCTTCCACTAATCTCTATCTAAAGCAGCTTGTTGCCATTACTTTTTAAAGTTGTCGATGTCGTCTCGACACCTCCATCGTGGTCTACCACTACGCCTGTTTTCTGGCACCTACAAGGTAGTCAGTCATATAGCAGATATAAGGACAAATCACACTGATTGAGCTAGCCCCAAATAAGTTTTAAACTTGTGTTATGGAAAAATTATAATAAAAATATATAGTTTAATTTGTAAATTAAATTCTTAAGTGGGCCTTTTGTTTTTATTTATTTTGATACACTTTTTGATAGTATCTAATTGTAACTTACACTGTGCGCAGTTCCAGCATCGTAGGTAGGGAGTCCACTTTCTCCAACATTGGTGCTTGCGTTATGTACCTGCCAACAGTGAAACCATATCTCTCTCACTCACAGAGTGTGGTACTTGCCCGAACGAGCCGGCCTATTCATGCTACTAGCAAAACTGAGTTTTGCCGGTAGGTGGCTCTACCACAACTAAAATATATTTACACTGAATGTGACCTTAAATAATTTTAAATAAGGAGCTCGGTGCTCCGGTGGGACAACGGCACGCATTGCAAGCGCTTTCGCAAGTTAAGGAACACTGGGCGTGGTCCGCACTAAGAAGATGGGTGACCAAAAGTGGCATAAAAATTTCTTAAGCTCCTCCGTGCTTCGGAAGGCACGTAAAGCCGTTGGTCCCGGATGTCATAGTGGTACGCCTGTCGTAAAGCTATGTCAGATGCTTTTAGCTTGAAAAATTTGACACCAGTGTGTAACTACACGAAAAACAAAAAACAATGAAATGACTTATATTATATACACATTATATACATATACAATATATTACGTCTTTATCCCAAATGGGGCAGACAGAGCATTTTAGGTCTTACGGCTCTAAGCAGACAGAGCCCAGGGCTGCAAGACTCAAAGGGCACTAGTACAAGGTAGAACAAGGAATCCAAATAGTGATGGGTTGCTAGCCGCGTCGCCTATTTACATGATTCGTATTTTCGCCCATTCCCTCGATTGGCTTCTACGATCTACGTGCGAAGAGAAGCAGCGGGTACATTCTACGTCTTTTTCCCCAGACGAGCATGGAATAAACGTATGTATATGACTAATATGTCACCCTGATATCAGACTTGTACACTCACCAGCACATCAAACTGCCCAAATTCATTACAATTTGGCTACTATTGCCGCTGCATAAAGTTGCGTGAAGGGTAGCTTGCTCTGTTACATTTTCTTTGAAGGCTATTCACGGAAAAATAATTGTGATTGACTAAGGGCAGGGACGCGGGGCGTAGACTATGGAGAATGAAGATTTATGGCTTCTATTCCCTTTGATGTAGCAATGAAATACGGTTTCATTATACTAAAATCAAGGCTCGAAGCAAAAGGGGACGAAATGCTAGTAAAAATAAGGAAATCCACTTCTGAGGGTCGACCTTTTGTAGCAAATGTTTTTTTCTTATCAACCTCACAGTTAAGAGGCTAGTCCGCCACTCCGCGGGTTCTGGATTCGATCCCCAGCCAGGGCAAGTTGGAAAATTGCAATATAAAAAAATGCATTATTATGTTCTACTAACTACTAAAATACATTAAAAATTTCATGTGTGTCACTTTAAAAATTACGAAGTTTCATACAAACTGCCAACCCCTATTTCACCCCCTTACGGATGGAATTTCCAAAAATCCTTTCTTAGCGGACGTCTCCTAGTCACAATCTACCTTCCTGCCAAATTTCTTCTTCATTGGCTAAGTAGTTTTCGAGAGTTCGTGATGAGTGAGTGATTTTCGCTTTTATATATATATATATATATATATATATATATATATATATATATATAGATTATATATATTTATTATTCTAAAAAGTTGAGTTAATATATCACAAGTTTAAGAACTTACTTTGGGGCTAGCTCAATCTGTGTGATTTGTGCCTATACCTAAGTAAATTTATTTTATTCTATGTTCTAGGAGAAAAGAAAAAAACTAAGAATATACCAGCTGCTTTTCTCCCCGCACAGATCGTAAAAGCCGATCGACGGAATGATCGAGAATCTGAATCATATAAATAGGCGATGCGGCTAGCAACCCATTACTATTTTGATTCCTGTTTTCCTTCTTTTGCCCATCACGCCGTTGGGTCTTACAGCCCTAGGCTCTGTCTACCCCGTTAAATAAATATCGAATCCAGAACCTCCGGATTGGCGGACTAGCGTGTTGACCATTACACCACGGAGGTCGTCAAAGACGTGTCTGTATATTCCATCTGTTTGTGCTGAAGTCGTCTCTTACCTACCTACATTTTAATGGCTGACTTTTTAACCATCAGCCAAATTTTTTTGGACAAATTCTGTCTTCTGTAGATGATTCTGAGCTATATACTTTCCATAAAAACAATTACCTAAAAAAAATATTCGGTTTCCCATACGAATCAGCGATCAGCCAAACGGATTTTGTATGGGAGGATATATTTAATATAAAAGAATTGCTACTTCATTCATTATTCATCATTATGTATCAGGTCTTTTTTAGTCTCCACTGCAGGAGCACGACCCTCTCTGTACTACCAGAGCCATATATTAGCCAGAGCACGCTGGCCAGACGGGTTGGAGAGGTCTCACTGATGTTTAGCTTGTGTTTCCTAAGTCGCCTACTACGACATCCACAGGAAGACTTGGAGTGGTCCTATTCTACTCTGCCGGGAACCACACGGTTATCGAGCGAGTCTCACTAAAACGCGAGAACTGCTGGAACGATTTGGCTAATTTTGGTTTTAAAATATTTGTGGAAGCCCAGGGTAGGTTTATATGGTGAGATAATTTGTCTGTTCATTATTTCTGTAGTAGTAATCAGAGGAAACTTTATTGGTTTAGGTATTTAATTTATGTTTTATTAATATTTTATATTTAACTGTTTGTTTCCCAAATAAAATAAAATAAAAATAATATAGGTAAAGGAACGAGAACGAGAACGGGCGGTACGAAGTTCGCCGGGTCAGCTATTTTTTTATTTTTATTTATTTCCAGAAACTTAAATCTATTTTACAGTTTATTTTATTTTGCCAAACTGCCAGGCAGTTTATCGGCAAGGTGATATAATCAAAATACAATTGTTATCGCATTAATGCGATATTGTTTTGTCTATTAATTAAGTATATCTAACTTATATCTACCCACTCCCCTTATAAAGCTAGGATAAAGTAATTAAGGTACAATTACAGTGATTTCAGCCTGGGCATCCTGGCAAAATCTTCTACAGCTACGTATTTTAACTTTGACGCATTCATGATGGTTCTGAAAATATAGTAAATTATGTAAATTCCATGTTTTACTATCAGTAAGTATCCCTCCAAGAACTTATATGTGAAAATAGGAGCTGAGTTCAATTATCATGAATGATGTCTGGTTGCCGACTTCACAGTCAAAAGAATTGAGATCTAAACCGACTTCAATTTTTCAGGAGTTTTTCCATATCTCCAAAGTTCTTCATCATATCTTCAACATATTAAAATGGGACCAATTTGGTAGTAAAGGCTTTTAAATAAAAAATCAATTATCAAAATCGGTTCACAATTGGCAAAGATATCGCGTAACAAACATACATTAAAAAAAAACATACAGTCGAATTGATAACCTCCTCTTTTTTAGAAGTCGGTTAAAAACCGAAAACAGTTTTTTTTATCTATTAAAAAATAAGAAAGTTGCCTTTAAAATCTGGTGGAACGGGAAACTATCGAATAACAGAAAAACACGCCATTTTCACGCGTAAGAAACAGATATCGAGATATCCCCACCACGCTCCCACTTTTCTACTTCATTTAGTTACCAATTTTCTTCCTGTTTTCAGAAAAAGATTTTAGTGTTACACAACGTGGAAGGGACATACCCGTAAAAATATAAACCAAAAAAATATGCGACATTCCCATACAAATCGCCCGGGCGGCCCGCACACTTTTGGATGGAAATGCCGAAAATTATTTATGTTTTTAGGGTTCCGTACAAAAAAAGAACGGAACCATTATAGGATCACTCGTGCGTCTGTCCGTCCGTCTGTCACAGCCAATTTTTTCGAATCTACTGGACCGATTCAGGTGAAATTTGGTAGAATGGTGTAATCTTATGACCCAAACACATATGTGCAAAGTAAATAAATATTTTTTTATAATAAGGGTAATTTTCTGGGGACAAATTAGGAAATTAAAAAAAAAAGTTTTGCAAACCTTACTGTGTCATATATCAAATGAAAGGGCTCGTTATGAGGATCTCAAATATATTTTTTGTTAAAATAAATTAAATTTTAAATAAAAATAAATTTGTTATTATTGTAAAATGAATAGTTTTGATTTTATTCAAGAAATAAGACGAAAATTTACCATTCCCCCCCCCATGATCTCCGAAACTACTGAGCCTAAAATTTTGAAAAAAAAATACAAAGTATAGTTCATTGCTTGTAGATTACAGGAAAACCTATAAGAATTCAATCAATTGTACGGAACCCTCTCCACGCGAGTTTAACCCGCACTTGGCCAGTTTATTGTTTGGCTGTTATTTTAATTTTATTATTATTTTTTATTTTTAGGGTTCCGTACCTCAAAAGGAAAAAACGGAACCCTTATAGGATCACTTTGTTGTCCGTCTGTCCGTCCGTCCGTCCGTCTGTCAAGACCCTTTTTCTCAGGAACGCGTGGAGGTATGAAGCTGAAATTTATATCAATTACTCAGGTCTACTGTCCCTTGAAGCTGTGAAAAAATCAAACTTCTAAGCCAACGCAATCAAAAGATACAGCCGTTTATGCCGCAAATTTTCGACACTTGCAAGGGAATCAAAACCTACAGGGTGCTTCCCGTGAACTCAGAATCTTGAAATTTGGTACGAAGCAACGTCTTATAGCATAGATAAAGGAAAAATTACGAAAACCATAAATTTTTAGTTACATCACATAATATATTTTTTTTTAATAATTTTAAACTTACTACCCATTTCCTCATAAACGCGTAGAGGTATTAAATTGAAATTCATACCAAATACTAAACCTTGCAGGTTTGTACGGAACCCTCGGTGCGCGAGTCCGACTCGCACTTGGCCGGTTTTTTTTTATTAGAAATTTGAGTGCGTTTGACCTCTATCTAGCCTGATGGGAAGCTAAGATGAGGTCTAAGGTGTATCACGCAGACTCAAAAAATGCCTGTTCACTCTTGCCTTGAAAATCCCTAAATTATATGTATGGGGAAACATCGACGCAGGGAGGGAATTTCACACCTTAGCGGTTCGCACAATGAAGGAGGAGGCGAATCGAGAGGTACGATGAGGAGGAATATCGACCACAAATGGGTGGAATCCCTGTCCACGTCGTGTTGTCCGATGGTGGAATGGTGCAGGGGGAATTAAATTATGTAATTCCTGCGCACACTCCCCGAAGTGCAACCTGTAGAAGACACACAGACTTGCTACCAGTCGGCGATGTTCGAGGCTGTGGAGCCGTCCTGCCGTAAGCAACTCATCACCAACGAGTCTTCTGGCACGTCTGTCGATAGCTTCCAGGGCTTCGAGCTGATAGCGGGCAGATCCATCCCATAGGTGGGAGCAATACTCCATACATGAGCGGACTTGAGCTGTGTAAAGGCTCAACAGTTGGTCAGGGGTAAAATACCGTTGGACCTTGGAGAGGATGCCCAGTTTTTTAGAAGCCGTCTTAGCCCTGGACTCAATATAGCTACCGAAGTTAAGATTTGATGAGAGATCGATACCGAGAAGTTCGAGAAGACGGGTGATAGGAACAGGCACACCCCGGAAAGTGGGAGCCAAGTTGAAAGGGCTCTTTTTAGCAGAGAAGAGACACGCCTGTATCTTAGAGGCATTGAATCTCACAAGGTTGGCATCACCCCAATCGGAGACAGCTTGCAGAGTAAGTTTGGTATGGAGCACCATTGCCTCTCTTAGTTAGTCTATTTCCGGTTTTTTTGCCCTTGCACTAGAAAAATATCTTTCCGTAACGGTGCTATCGTCTGCATTCCCAAAAAATACCGGGCTTTAGCAGATCGTTAATGTGAAGTAGAAATAGCGTTGCGGAAAGAACAGATCCCTGAGGTTATTATACTAAATGGTCTAGTATAGACCGTGGTTTCATTTATTACGGGTATGTCCCTTCCACGTTGTATATTGTTTTGTAAAAAATATTGTACAAAATCAAAGACAGTCAAGTACCCAATTCTGAATTTTATTTATACGAATCTCAACATTAAGTTTCATGCTATGCAAAGGCAGACTCGCGTGGTCTAAAGCTCACAGAGCCACTGGTTGAATATTTGTTCCTTACATGTGCTCGACATGGTGCAGACGGAACCCTGCCTGGTGGAGAGTCTTGTAAGTGAACTTGTTGATGTCTGTGCTCCGCAGCTCGAATGAGACGCCTTTGGGTCTCTTCTCATCTTCAATCTGGAGTGATCTCCTAACTGCAATTAAACAAAATAAATTCATCATCATTATCAGGTCTTTATTAGTCTCCACTGCAGGAGCACGACCCCCTCTGTATATTGTGTACTATCAGAGCCATTTATTAACCAGAGCAGTCAGAGGATTTGGCCTATATGTTCTCCACGCTGGCCACCCGAAGGGTTGGAGAGGTCTCATTGATATTTATAAGCTTTGTTTAGCTTGTGTTTCCTAAGTCGCCTTCTACGACATCCACGGGAAGACTTAGAGTGGTCTTATTCTATTCTACCGGGAACTGTATTAAACAAAACCATACGGAATCAGCATCACTAAACATTACAAAACTTTAAAAAAGACTTAGATTAGCCAAAACAACTAGTCCCAGTAGTCCTACCAAGCCAGTCCTACAGTAGGTCAAATGGGATTTTTAGTCAACATAGACCTACCAGTACGACTACTGGGATTTACTGTCCCAAAAGACCTATTACTCGTTACTCGAGTGATGGCAGGGGCAGCAAAACAGGCCCGCCGCTAGCGGTTTAATTAACGCCCATCTGCAATACCGATTAAGCCGCCCCACGTACAACTCTGCGTGAAATTGATGAGCTTTTTTTGTTTCCAAATATGAAGTGGCAGGGGCAGCGAAATATATAAATAAGCCTACTGTAACAGGCATTTTATCCAAGAGCTTTAAAAAAAGATTGTAAAAATAAGGCAACCACCACTCAACATAGTTAGGTAGTCATATTTATAAACAAATTCATCATCCATCAGGAAAGGCTATAAATAATATAAAAAGGTATACATTACGATGCTATAAACATAAAATATAATGTTGTACGAGTATCTATTGGTACTGCTAAATTTATGCGAAACCACTCGACTCTCAACAGCTATAGAATCAAGTGTTTTGATCATTGTGATGTAGGATAAGCTAGATTATTTTAGTACTAGATTTAGGTTGGTTCAGTGGAAATTTTCTATTTTATTTATAGGGAAAATGTGCTAAAATTAAGTAGGATTTCATGCTTGTAAATAGTTTAGAAAACCTAGTTTTATATTATGCAGTCAAGTCAGTCTTACTTTTATTCCACTAAACTTTTTTTTAGGTACTTACGTCAGACGATGCCTTTAGGCAGCTCAACAAATCTGGCCCAGTCGATAAGAATCGATTTTTTTTCGTTAACTTATTTTTATAAAAACATTGTGTTAACGTTCAAGTCGCACCTTGAATGCATGAGAAGTAATTCATTAAAAAAAATCAAGACTTACCCGAGCATAAACTTCGATATCATCAAACATATGGAATGTGGATGTTTGATTCCAATTGAGATAAAAAATAAAATAATTCATCCTTATTCGTAGTAAATCTATTATACTGATGTCCAAGTTCTACTGGAAAAAATCGTAGGTAGTATATATTTATGTACAAGTTCTATAGGAACAATCTATGTCCCAAGATTGGTATTTTTGAAAAATTGTTCTACGTTTCGTGTACAGTCTACGTTTTTATCCTTTCTCCTATACCAGCGCAGAAGAGCTTACCTAGGTAAGTAAATTAAGTTGTATAAGAAGTAAAATAAGAGTTGAAAAAATGAAATCTAATAGAATGAGTGTAATCGTCTCGGCAACAAACAGCTTTTCGCTGTTTGAGTTGTAAAACATCAAAGACGAGGTAAAAATGTTATCTAAAAGACTAAAACGTATTACACGTGCGATGAGCCGTAGTATACTAATCATAACATCGTTATCTCAGGAATTTCTCCTCAAGGTACCTATTGTAATTCTTCTGCTATTTTAACTACATTAAAACTATCGCGTTGCATAAATAGTATATGTTATACACGGGAATCAACGCGAAACGAACCTTTTTAGGGTTCTGTAGTAAACAAGAAACCCTTGAATTGGAACACGGAGAGATCGCGTGAGATACACCCGCATCCGCGGCAGCCTTCATGTCCGTGACACAGCAGAAAAACTGCAAGAAAGTCGTCTACACTGGTACGGTCATGTCTTGTGGAAACCGGCAAGCTACGTGGGAACCAAATGTATAGCCATGCCGCCTCCGCCAGGGCTTGGCAGACGTGGTAGACCTAATACCTATAATTCAAGTTGGGGCGAAAACACATTGTTCCGCGATAACTGCCGAACCGATGGTCCGATTTTGATGAAATTTTGTAAGCATGTAGGAACTATCACTTATAATACCACAAGAGCTTCAAAATTATCGGGTATTTCCCGATAGGTTCGTTGCAAACAAATGAAGGAGTCAAGTTTTTCAGGTTAAAAAATCACGAGCGCGAAGCGCGAGTGATTTTTCCTGTTCCTGAAAAACTTGACGACTTTATTTGTTTGCAGGGAACCTTGAGGGAAATACCAGATAATTTTGAAGCTCGTGTGGTATTCGGGGGATTATTTTTCCGTCCCAAATGTCGGCCAATAGAATTGCACCATGAGATGAAATGAACAGTTAACAAATAAGAATTTCATAATGAATAAAATTGTTTTTTATGTATAGCAACGACCAGAGAAAATATTCAAAAAATTATCAGTATAATACCATGTAGGTTGTACCACGTGACGTCGAATGGTGCAATTCTATTGGTCGACATTTGGGTCGGAAAAATAATCAATAGAATTTTGAAGTTCGCGGCGAACTACTAGTCTAAGTATTATGAGTTAAGTTGAATACCACACTTCTAAATAGTGGGTAGTAATGAAGAAATACGCATGCTATACATGCGTAAGTAAATATGTGATGACGAATCAGGGTGATTTGAAATCACAGAATGCACTCAGGTCAATCTCATTCGTAGCGAAGTTTTTCATTCAATATTTTTAATTTAGATGTATAAAATCAAGTTTAACTCGTAATCCAGTTTAATAAAATCCATCTCTGCAAATCATGTGTTATCTTATCGCTCCGAGACATAAGGACTGATGGACGTAGGTATCATCGGACCTAAACAACCATTTAATGTAGACTTTACACTACTTAATCACTTGAGAGCATGACGCTATGAGTAATTGAGAGCATGACGCTTAGGCCCGCGTCACATTTGAGCTTCACGACTTAGCTATATCACAGAATAAATAATACTAACGTACAGAAGTTTCACTCAGCAAAGAAATTCAAAGAAATATCTACTTAATGTGGCTAGCGATAAGTATGGTTTAATTTAGCTCACGTCAGAACTCAGCATCTTTTCGTCTAGATATCCTAGACATCCATTGCAAGCCAATTTCATTCTTATTACTCTGGACAAACGATTCGTATAACTGAATTTACCACCCGGAGGGGCCGCCTGCGCGCATAGTAATAAGGTAGGTACATTTTCGTTACCTAAACGGGGTTGACACAGGCCTGGCTATATCCCGCTCTTGCGTATCAAACCAAGTAGCCCGCCCCGACTTCGCACGTTATGTTTTATACATAAAAACCTTCCATTTGAATCACTCTACAGACAGATTTTTAAAACAATAAGAAAGTTGTGGAAATGTGTAGTATATGTCTTATACATAGAGAAAAAAATAAAATATTTAATTTAGTTCGTCAGTTAGATTATCCATTAATATTTTTCGGACGCGCCCACATCCCTTTTACGTAAAGTTGTAACTTGTTTAAAATGGGTAGTAAACACAAAATTATGGAAAAATAAACTTCCAATGTTGTAACGTTTACCTTCGGTACTCTGAGCGTGGTCCGTCACGCACTTAGCTGATTTATTTCTAGACTTAATAGTAGCTAGAATTTTCTTATAGGGATGAGCAGAAAAAATTGAATGGCGCAAAAAGCACGTGTGAACATTAGCGAATAATCGACAGTAGTTTTAAGGCCATAGGTACTTGAATTTTTCGGGGTCCAATGCTGCCCCCATTTAAAATAATGTATTTGAAAGGAAACGGAGATATCATTTAAAATTTTGTTTCTACCAACCCTAGATAACTTCAAACCTTCAAACTATTTTATGAACAACTGTTTACCGTTTAAAGGAAACGGAGATATCATTTAAAATTTTGTTTCTACCAACCCTAGATAACTTCAAACCTTCAAACTATTTTATGAACAACTGTTTACCGTTTAAAGGAAACGGAGATATCATTTAAAATTTTGTTTCTACCAACCCTAGATAACTTCAAACCTTCAAACTATTTTATGAACAACTGTTTACCGTTTAAAGGAAACGGAGATATCATTTAAAATTTTGTTTCTACCAACCCTAGATAACTTCAAACCTTCAAACTATTTTATGAACAACTGTTTACCGTTTAAAGTGAGAACGTGAAGCTTTTCTTCTTACATTTGCCAAAAGTGGCCGTTTTTCGCAAATGTGCGATGAAAAACTTGCAAGATTTGATTACCGACACACAGACAACGGAAAAGGTGAAACTAAGTTAAAGCTTGTAATAAAAAGTAATAAAGAGATGGCGGATGGCATACAAAAGATCGCCGGAAAACGCTAGATACGAGAAGGAGACCGGGGTGGAGACGTCTGAAGGAGGCATATACCCAGAAAGGGGCCTTGTCATATAAAAACAACACATAATTAGTAAATACCTAGTGCAAAAATGTCAAATATGTTAAGAAAAATAAAAGGCTTATTTTTTTATTGATTAAAAGTAAAATATTTTCTTCAATTTGACGACCTCCGTGGCGTAATGGTCAACACGCTAGTCCGCCAATCTGGAGATTCTGGGTTCGATCCCCAGCCAGGGCAAGTTAGAAAATGGCCTTTTTCAAATTGTCCTGGGTCTTGGGTGTTTATGTACCTATATATGTATTTATTATAAAAATATAGTATCGTTGAGTTAGTGTCCCATAACACAAGTTTAAAAGTTACTTTGGGGCTAGCTCAATCAGTGTGATTAGTCCAAAATAAAGTAAAAAAAAAAAAAAAACTAAGATTTTGGTAAGCTGAGACTTATTAGGTTCCACATTTTCAAACATAGGTAAGTACTTATCTACTATATATCATCATTCATCCTCAATCATCCCTAAATCGTACCAACCATCGACATGATTTCTGCTGATTGCACCGACTGCATTTTAATTCTGAAATATATAGATTAGATATCCATTAAATTAAAATTATATTGAAAATAACATACAGCGTGCTGAAAGTCAAAAGATCATTATAATAAATCATTCACAATTATGTTATGCGATTAGAACCAATTATCGTGTAAAAACAATAAAAATATTGTTTGATGGCATTTAAATTTTTATTAAACATCTGTCATGTATCGACTTATCGACAAGATAAACCATTTTTAGGGTTACGTACCTCAAAAGGAAAAAAAAAACGGAACGAGGGGTCTGTCACTGGCAGTTTGCTACGAAACTACTGTACGAATTTAGTTGAAATTTAATAAATAAGTTTAATATATGTTAGCTAACTTTAGGTATTATATATTATGAGATTTTCTATGACTAATAAATAAATACAATTTAAAAAAAATATATATGTAAGTTGGTGACCCAATGACAGATGTGTAGATAATAAATGAATTTTAAACATGGCAAATAGTGACCCACTTTTGGGGGGTAAATTAGAAACATAAAAAAGTTTTGAAAACTATACCTTGTGACATATCAAATGAAAGGGATGAGACTTTAAGGGAATCTCAAATATATCTCTTCTTTATTATTATTAACAGTTTAAAGCTTTTTAAGTTATTTAACAAAATGGGTAAAAAATTACCAATCCCCCCCCCCCCCTCCTATCTCCTAAACAAGTGTGGTCAAGATTTTTATTAAAATTAACCTTTTTATGACGGACAACCTATAAGTCTAATGATATAAGAAACAAACTTATGGGACTTAAGTAATAAATTTACGGAACCCCCTTCACACGAGTTTATCTCGCACTTGTCCGATGTTTTCATATCCAACGACTTACAAACAAAGCTAAGTATGCGCCTTTATCTAAAATTTCCATCGACAATTTAAGCGTATTTGATATGAAAATTTATTTGTAGACATTGAGGTTCATTCAACTATGTTATGAGAAACGTATTAATTTTCGATGGTTTATAATCTATCATGTCATGTGTACCATCTCGCGAGATAGTTGTAGTTACGCAATGATAAAGGTAACAAATGTCTATAACTTCGCTTCCTTTTTTTTTCATTTACCTATTTGGGTAAGCAAACAATAGTACATTGTATATACGAGTCCACAAAAAGTTACAGAGTGACAGATTAATGTGCCATCCAAATCGCCAACCACTGATTACCACAAAAGTATTAATAAAGTTCGACAGAAAGTTGAGATGGGTTGGGTTACATTTAATTGCCTATCTACACTAATATTATAAAGAGGAAAGATTTGTACCTATTTTTGTATGTTTGTAATGAATAGGCTCAAAAAGTACTGGGCCGATTTAAAAAATTCTTTCACCGTTGGAAAGCTACACTATTCCCGAGTGACATAGGCTATGTGTGTACCACGGGCGAAGCCGGGGTGGACTGCTAGTAATTGATATTTCTAATGCTTTACAAGCTTAGTTTTCAACTTACATAGCTTGAATATTGCTGATTTAAACGCACCGAAACGCGTTGACAAAATTTCAACATCATTAAATAAATTGTTGTATGTATGAATCAACCAATCGGTGCAGTGGTGATCTTTTACCTGCGGGGTATTACGGCAAACCGTGCTATGAAACAGCCTACATGGGTGACGGAGATTTACTCTACTGGGAACTTTATAGCAAAGTTGATTGTGCAACGGCATACAGTCGTCATTCATTCATACATACAATCTGTTGTTACAAATCTCATAGAGCACAATCATTTCAAGTTGCAATAGTCTATGTTTAAGTGGTAACAGATTATATTTATTAAAAAGATTGTATCACGTCGGGGTCACCACTGTATCACGTCGGGGTCACCACTGTAGCTTATGAATGCTAACGATGGTGTGTGTAGTAGGGTACGTGTACCTAGCTGGAGGTAAATAATAATGCGTGTTCTATGCTCCTGAGTCGATAGTCGAATGAATAATTTATTTACAAAATTCGGGTTTATATACAGTGGTTAGGGACAAACAGATAGCCAAATAAGGTAATGTTCTTGTTCCTGTGTTTTGATTGGCTGGCGCGGTGCGACACTGCTCCCGTGTCCCGATATGTTTCCTAATTTGGAGTTGTAGACGAATAGCGCGTGCGATGTAAGTTGATGACCAAATATGGTGATGAATTTTCAGCGCGACGTATTCTGTAGTGGCTACAAGATCTTCGTAAGACATAGGTACGATTGCGGTCACATTTTTAGTGCATGAATCTTAAAAATATTTTTTGTACTGATTCTATTGCATCTATGTATATGTTATATAATGAATACTTAGGCACGATTCAGCCCGACCGGCTCTCATCGCGCTGCGTCGGAATCTCGGAACGGAACGGATGCGTATTGCGCGTACGCATGCCGCGGAAGCGGACAGCGTCCGCGCCATGCGTCACACACACTAACTCATTGCACCGCTAATCTTCGTTTGCATTCCGCGACGGCCGAATAGCTCCGAACGGACCCGACGGCAGCAGGAAGCATGTCCGCACTTCCGGAAATGTTCAGTTCAGAGCCGTTCAGCCTTCGCGAAATAAGAGCGGAGACGACCGAGTTTCAATATGCATAAATTTCATGCAAAATATGAACTGTAATTCCTGTTTACACATTTCAATTTCCTTTACCGCATAGTAAAATGCCGTCCGTACCGGCCGGCGGCCCTATGCGAGCCGGTCGGTCTGAATCGTACTTTAGTGATGCTTCTTGTTGTGAGAGATTAATTCTAAAATAGTTCACTGTAAACATGTCAGGGCTGGCTGTTCTACGTGTTATAATATTATTGATTACATTTCTTCTTGGTAGATTAGATTAGGTACTAACTAAGAAGCAAGATCATGAACCTTCCAGCTATATTCAAGGAAAAAATTGTCCGTCATAAGTTTGTTTCATAATAAAAACCAAAGATATCAGCTGTTAAATGCGTACCAAAAATTTCTCATTCAAATGTCACCGCCCGCTACCGGGCGACTGGGGCAGGCGGCGGAGGCGGGGAATGCAACATATAGTAAATTCATATGTTAGCCATTTATTAGAAATTTGACAAAAATAAGTGTTATTACTTAAGGTGAATATAGAAGCAAATGGCCTTAAAGTGGCGCCCTCATTTGAAATAAATTGTTAACTCGTAAATATGGAGATAATTTCCATATTTCTAATCGTCAGGCACTAGATAGCCCTTTAAATTATATACTTTTTTATAATAAATTGTCAGAATCGGTCCTTGATATGCCAGACAGAAAATTCAAAGCTTATGTAAAGAAAGTATTTTGTGAGAAGGCTTATTATAGGACCGATGACTATCTTAAAGACAAAAAGGTCTGGCTTGAGCTTGGCGCGGGTCCCTCTTAAAGGTTTGTATACTTAGACATGTCATAATTTAGGTACATTGGTACATACTAAAGTTACAAATTGTCATTATTTTAAATTTCGTAATTCTTATAATTCAATTTAATTATGACATAATAAACAATGTAATCTCTGTCCATCTATATAACTAATTTTAAGTTTTTAGTTTGTTAGTTGACGTCTTTGGAGAAAACGTGCAGTGCAGTTTGTTGCCGCTTCTTCTGCACTTGCGCCTAGGAAGCGGCGTAAACTTAGCTTTAAGTAACGATTTGACGACAACAAAGTGACTATTATTAAGAGATATTATAAATATCCTATGATAATAAAGATATTTTGAATTTTTTGAATTGCAAATAAAACGGAGACATAATTTAAAATTGTTCTACTACCAAGTCCTAGATAACCCTTCAAAGTATTTTATGAACTACTGTTTACAGTTTAAAGTGAGAATGAAGAAGCTTTACTACGCACATTTGCCAACAGTGGCCGTTTTGAGTAAATGTGCGTAGATATGCTAAACGTTCTCATTATAAACTGTAAACAGTAGTTCATAAAATACTTTGAAGGGTTATCTAGGACTTAGTAGTTGCAAAATTTTAAATGATGTTTCCGTTTTCTTTGAAATGATTTATTTAAAACTAGCTGTGCCCGCGACTTCGTTCGCGTGGTTGTCGGAACGTAATGTTATATAGCCAAGCCTTCCTCTATAAATGGACTACCCAACAAAAAAAGAATTTTTCAAATCGGACCATTAGTTCCTGAGATTAGTGCGTTTAAACAAACAAACAAACAAACAAACTCTTCCGCTTTATAATATTAGTATAGATGGGGGCAGCACTGGACCCCGGAAAATTAAAGTATGCCCTTAATAATTTATTTCACACTTCAAGGCCATTTGCCTATATATTCACCTTAAGGTTTTGTGTTCTAGTAATGACTGATTCGAAGTTTTCAATATAGCTATGTAGTTAGGGGGTGTAAAATCAACCTGTATCTGGGTGGCGCAAAAGTACTGGCACTAAAGAAAATACTTTTATTTTTTTTATATGACATTTTCTGTCATTCTGTTGTTGAAAATTGTGTAGTGAACAAATGTAAAATACACTGAAAATAAACATGGACCGTTTTACTCCCCAAGAACGTGGAATAATTGTGTCAATGTTCTTACGGAATAATTCATCAGTGATAAGAACACAACGTGAATTTCGTCGACGATTTCACCACCGTCCGGCACCGATTGGTCGCACAATTCGACGCTTTGCCACACGCCTTGAAGCAACTGGCTCAACATTGGATAGACCTAAGTCTGGGAGACCAAGAACAGGCCGTTCAGCTGAAAATATCGATGCTGTGCGCGAAGATGTGGAAGAGTGTCCAGAAACATCAACGAGGCGACGTGCCACGCAATTGGGCATTTCCAGACGGACCCTGCAGCGTATTTTGGTGAAAGACTTAAAGATGTTCCCGTATAAAACTCAAATGACTCATCAGCTGCTGCCTGCTGACCACCGAGCTCGTCTAGATTACTGCCAGCGCGTCATAAACCTCAACCTTGAAGAGGATGATTTTCCTTCAAAATTGGTTATGAGTGACGAAGCGCATTTCCATCTCTCAGGGCATGTCAATAAGCAGAATACTCGGTTTTGGGGCACTGATAATCCGCGCATTATTCAAGAAACACCTCTACACCCACTAAAAGTTACTGTATGGTGTGGCATCTGTGTTGACAGAGTGATCGGACCCTATTTTTTCGAAGACGCTGGAGGCAATGCGATAACTGTCACTGGAGAACGCTACAGAACCATGTTACGAGAGTTTTTGATACCCAGTTTGGACGAATTGGGGCTGGAGCACATCTGGTTTCAACAAGACGGCGCTACGGCACACACAGCGCGCGACACTATGGACTTAGTGAGGGACGCTTTTCCAGGCCGAGTTATCTCTCGTTTTGGCGATTTGCCTTGGCCTGCAAGATCACCCGATCTGACCAGTCCAGACTTCTTTCTTTGGGGTTTTTTGAAATCTCGGGTGTATGTGAACAAGCCACAGACTCTCGCAGCTCTAAAAGAAAACATTCGTCAAGAAATAACGAACATATCGCAGGAAGTGTTACGGCAAGTTATGCAAAATGTCATAAATAGGGCTCAAATGTGTATCAACTCTGGAGGTCACCATTTAAAAGACATCATCTTTAAATCCTAATGGTACGAAATTTAATGGCACAAATATACATTTAAAAAAACCTAAATCTAGTTTTCTAATTTAGAAAAAATGTTATAGCTGAACCAAATAGGGTCTTTACTTTTGCGCCACCCAGTACAATTATACAGACATGTACCTATATTGGTGTATACATGGATGATTCATGAATCATAACATTACAACATATTTTTTTGGAATCGTGTAGGTACTCGATAGTTAGATTAATTCTAAAATTGTTCACCGTAAACATGTCAGGACTGTCTGTTCTACGTATTGTTGATCACATTTCTTCCTGGTTTTGGACGATAAGAATATGCCAATCATCCAGCTATTTGTTGCATCCTTATCTGTGCTGCTTCGGAGCCCGAGGTGCGCTTTTTCGCTTTTTTTCTCCAAATATAGGTAATACCCGTGGTAATACCTATCTATATGCGTGTCAATTAGTGTCACCCAAAGACCAATACGAATTTCAGAAGACTACGTATATATAGCATTTGACTACAGTTTTAAGACCACACGACAAACATCTTAAGGCATTTGTGCGAAAACTGTTACGACCGGCCGCCGTCCAAAGTCAACCCTCCTTAGAAATGCAGTTGTAGCACTTGTAGCATGAGGTGTTTGTGCTTATTCCTTTAGTCGCCTCTTACGACATCCTCAGGAAGAGATGGGGTGGTGGTCCTATTTTAGGCCAAAAGCCACACGGCGCAATTATATAACGTATAACAAAATATACTGAAACTATTTATTGGGTATCCTATACCTATCTATCGTAATATGAAAAATATGTTTTGCTTTCCATACAAACTCGGATCAGCTGACAGGTCAACTTGTATGTGAAGCCAAAATTAGTATTCATATTTCGATTTTGTGTGTTCCTTCTACCAGTATATATTCAAACTTGTATACACCGTGTATGTAGTGTACCTTTTTGCAATAAATTTATTTTATTTTATTAGAAGTTGTTCAGTATCATGGACTGAACAACTTTCCCCAAGAACTCAGAACTTCGGAGTGGCTAACTAGCGTGAAAAACCACGAAGATCTTTCAAATTATATATACATCATTCCTGGCTATATTGTCAACCCTGCGATGTTATTTGTATCAATGTGTTGACCAAGCCACTTAGTGCACGACAGGCGTGACGAACCCATTACTAGCTAGATTGAGTGAGGGGCACGCTAGATGTCTGATAGGCAAGGCCGAAGACTTCACATGTAGGTACTGTACATGTCGCAGTTTTATTGTATAATCCGCTGTTTGATAAAACCGTTAGCAGTTTGGCAATACAGCTCGGTTTTATAAAACAGTTGAACATCGTTCAGGTGGATTGTCAATGTGTTACGTTTAACAAAACTGCTAACCACGTTTAGACTTAAGACTTAATTTTGAACTCTTATGTATTCTGTGACGTAATGCAGATAAGGTTGTCTGTAAGTAGTGTTGTCCCGGCTGTTATCATGTCATGGTATGACAGTCGTATAGCTATGTCAGATGCCTATAGGCAGCTTGAAAAATCTGACACCAGTGTTGGCCACTTATACACACGAAAAATAATAATTGACATGTGACACGCACCCTGTGCTACGAAGCAGCAAAGCTAAAGATACATACATACATATACTATCACGTCTTAACCGCTATGGGGCAGACAACGACTTTTGGGTCTTGTGGCTCTTAGCAGATAGAGCCACAAGACTCAAAGGCCTCTTTTAGCGTGATTGTGGAAAAAATAATCAAAAGTTGCATATTAATATGATTCGTAATTTTTTTTTAAATTATTTTAGATTTTTTTTATTTTATTAATTTTAGTTTAATGATATTTTTTGTTGTAAATTAATATGATTCTTAATTATTATAAAATATAATAAATATTAAAAAATATGATTCTATTTTTACACAATCCTTGCCCTATTTTACGATCTGTTCGGGAAGAGAAGAAGGTATATTCAATTTTTTTTCTTTTTCCCAGACAAGCATGAAAGCTAAGGATGCAATCAGGCAAGTACTAATCAATGAGAAGACTAAGGAAGTGTGCTGATTCCTACCTAATCTCCTGCTTTTGATGAAGCAAACAAAACAAACAATCACAGTTGTTTTTTAATGTTGGTTTTTCAAGTTAAAAGCTTTTCAAAGATCATGTCTCGAAATCGCTTCCCGCTTCCTCACCATCATATTTTCGACATACCTAGTTATTTTCGGCGCGCGCATGTTTGTTTACACGCAACTCCATGCATTTGTTGGAGAAAACTTGTTTTGACGGACCGCCGGCAGAATAAATCGTCAACCTTTTGATTATTGTGAGAAGAAGTTCTAGAGAAATCAACGAATTGATTTACGAGCAAATCTACATGCATTTGTTGGGGGAAAAAAGTGTTTTGACGGACTGCCGGCAGAATTAAATCGTCAACCTTTAGATTATTATAGCAGGGAGTTGCAGAGAAGTTTACAAATTGTCTCTTACACGAGCAAAGCTTCATGTATTTCTTGGAGAGAATTTTTTTTTGATGGATCGCCGGCAGAATAATTAGATTATTATACAAATTACGTATATTACGTAAATTATGCGTTGTTTATATAGTGAGCAGTAGGTACCGCACAGTTCAGAGTTTATCATGAGTTTACAATCTCGCACGATAGTATATGAACTATCGGTGTTCACAATCATACGGACACTACGTTCGAATTGAAAAGCTCCTTTTTATTTGTCGTTTTAAAAATATGTAATTACTTACTATTATTAATAGACAAGACGACAATGGTTAAAGAGGTAAGTAATTGAGATGCGTAATTTCAATATTAAAAGTAGTACACACTGTACCGTGACATATACAAAACTTATTGACGTGTAAAAGTGCCTGCAAAAGCCTAATTACTAAATTAACATTTGAATTTTTTTTAATCCTCAAAGAGTGATATATTTTTCCATGTTTCCATTCTTTCGTTTTATTTTGCCGTAGCGTAGGTCAATGACTGTCATATAGAGACAAAATCATTGTTAGACACTAGTGAATCCGCTAGTTTCCAACAAGTCAAAACAAACATTTTCTACGGGATTTGTATGAAATCTGACTGTGACTTCACAGTTTCTTGGAGTCAAATAGCGCTCTTTTCTGCATTAGTGGTAGAAATTGAAAATAACCGTACTTACATGAGTAAAACCTTGTGCAAAACTACCTAATTTCCCATCATTTTTTTCTATTTAAATGAGGTTGCCTGGAAGAAATTGCTTAGCGATGAGGCTGCCTTTTGCGCATTTCCTAGTTTTTACGATAATTATGTCCTGTTTTTTACTCTTGTGCAATAAAGGGTATTGTATTGTATTGTATTGCAAAACGTCGTACTCGTAACGTGCCTCACAGACGCACAGTCAGTGCCTATAACCGCTCGGCCACCGCGCTTTGAACGCTGATTTGGGTTAAACGTCTCCTCTATTTGGAGTCATTCGTACAAATAATATGCTTCATGAATCCTAATCATGACCCATTTGCGTCATAGTAGGTATAAAGGTCACGTCACAGCAATTAGGGCTCTAATGTGTGTTTGTACAACGTCCAATTTTGATGGACATTTGACCTTTAGCATCCTGATAATCCTCACCTTTTCTATAGTTACATAACATAAGTGACTATATTTTATTTACCACCCCTTAAGCTCTCCTTAAGTTATAATGTTTTGAAGCATAACAAAATTGTAATAGCTTGAAAAATCTGACAGCCGTGTACCCAGCCCTACCAGCCCCCCCCCCCTAAAAATTCAGACTCTCACCTATATAGGCTTCAATACCATTCATATATGATTTGATATAAATTTGATGCCTAATTGCCCCATTGACGGGGTTGCAAATAGGAGTCTTAAATTACCTCTAACCTGCTTTAATGAGTAGCAGTAAAAATTTGATAGCGCCCTTTTATATCTGGCGCCCTGGGCGGCCACCCAACTGCGCCCTACCCTAACGCCGCTACTGGCCACTTACACACACGAAAAACAAACAAACAATAGCATAATCCGCTGTACCTACCGTTTCCCTGGAGGACTAAGCGAACATTCGAAGCGAAGAGCAGATTTCATTGTTTGAAAATTAAATACGTGTGATAAAACACACGCTACCATCATCATCAGGTCTTTTTTTGTCTCCACTGCAAGAGCCCAACTCTTTCTACCAGAGCCATGTATTAGCCAAAGAAATCAGAGAATTTGGCCTACACTTTTTACGCTACCACATATTATATTCAAAAATAAAATAGGGGCCAATGTTTGAGAGAGCTCTTGCCCATTCCCTAACATAGATGACAGTCAAAATTATAGTCACGTCGTACGTGACTGAACAGCTCATAAAATTAAATGATTCGACCAAACAAACACAGGCTCTGTCATCCTCGCCGGCAATCTTTGATGTAATAAAATTACAATTGGCTCATAAAGTGCGGACGCTCAGCAAATAGCCGAACTTGGCACAGTCCATATTTGGATTGCTCTTAGATATGATAGCGCCCAAACGCTAGCGAGCTTTAAATCCCAAGTAAAATCGCATCGCAATCTCTCCATTGTTTCCACTCTTAGTTTCTCCATTTTGTCCTGTTATGTTTACTTTGTGTAAGTTGTATGTATTTAAGTATTAGGTGTATGTATGTTTATTATAATTATTCTATATAAGTATGTTTATTATATTGACCACCCCGCACTACCTAATTTCCTATCATTTTTTCTATTTAAACGAGGTTGCATGGAAGAAATTGCTAAGCGATAAGGCCGCCTTTTGCGCATTTCCTAGTTTTTAAGATAATTATGTCTTGTATTTTTCTTTTGTGCAATAAAGGGTATTGTATTGTATTGTATGATTCCATTAAACGTAGTACAGATACGAAATCACGTTTTTGTCCTTTACAGAATAAAGAAAGACAAGTAAGTTAAAAGTTAGCTAAGCTTAGATTATGTCGTCATCAGCATCTTCATCCCAGGCCTAAATCTTAATATATATAACTCAAAGGTGACTGACTGACTGACTGACATAGTGATCTATCAACGCACAGCCCAAATCACTGGACGGATCGGGCTGAAATTTGGCATGCAGGTAGATGTTATGACGTAGGCATCCGCTAAGAAAGGATTTTGATCAATTCTACCCCTAAGGGGGTAAAATAGGGGATGAAAGTTTGTATGAAACTTTTTCAATTTTAATCCGATCGGGCTGAGACTTTGCATGCATAAAGCTACTATGACGTAGGCATCCCTTAAGAAAGGATTTTGATAAATTCCACCCCTAAGGGGATAAAATAGGTGATGAAAGTTTGTATAGTTTCGACTGATTGAACTGAAATTAAAGATTGGAGCTACTATGATGAAGACGTTCGCAAATACTATACTTCTTAACGCGAGTGAAGCCGCGGGCAAAAGCTAGTAAATAATAAAATGCTTTATGCTATAAAGCTAGATATGCTAAAAAGAAACACACAAATATATAACAGATATTATTATCAGAACTTAAAAGAGGTGCTCTCAAAAAGGATCCAACTCAGCATATGCTGGCTGTGTAAGGACTGCCAGCGCTGGTTTTCCGTTGGAGCCATTCATTTACGATAGAGCAAAAGACCTATAATTTTGTAGAATGTAAAAAAATTGCATTGCATTGCAACAAATACAAATATCACATGCAACAACTGCATTGCCCAATAGGGTTGACGTCTAGCTGGCCTTTGTATCTATGAAGAAAGAAATTACAATACATATTTTTTAAAATTAAGCAAAATCTTTTTACGATCACTTTCCGAAAAATTATGATGTTTTTCACTTCTACGGATTCTTTGCTGACGCACATCGCAAGACTGCATCTGCGTAAAAATCAAAAATCTCCTCTTCTATACCTAAACATTTTATTGTATCGGCTGATTGGCTATTTCAAAAAGTAAGTTGCTCACTAAAGCATTTGTTTTACGAGTATCCAGTAGCGGTGTTCGCGGATGTGCCGTTGACCGAGGAACTTTGCTATAAAGGGGCACCGTCTCGTAGACCTTTACGACTTAGGCGTGGTGGTTTTGTAACTATAATTTAAGAAAAAATTGTTTAGACACGATTTTCAACTACCATTAAACCACAGGTATGGCACTTCATAGAAGTGGAGTATCATTTATGCCTACTACTACTACAAACGAAACTATACATCCACTCACACTTCAATGCGTGTGTGTTAACCCGTCATTGCCCGCTTTTACCTCTCGACAAAGCGAGAACAGGGAAGAGGTGTGGGGATGGCGAACGGGGACGCATATTGCACGGGACCTAACAGAGATTCCGTTCTGTATGTCATCATCATCATCTTTTCAGGCGCATTATTTTTATTATACTCTAATAAATCGCCCTGTATCGTCCTAGGTCCGAATATTCCTATAATGCTACCAGTATTTCCAATTTTCCACCTTGTAAAGCGATAGAATCCGTTGAGCGATAAATACGAGGCGATTCTACTTTGTCTTTTCAGAAATGCGTCGGTTATTTTAGTTATGTATAATAAAATATTCTTTAAAACAGGGCATCGTGAAAAACTTGCCCACGGGCATCGGAAGCGCTAACTACATCCAGCTATGTACGTAACGTATCCAAACGAACAGCAATAAAACGTAGCCAGTTATACAAATACAGTTTATAATTTATGAAGACTTTTATGTTTGCCGCAAAATCAACAATTTTATTAACTATGTTTATTATTAAACAAACAGTTTTATGGGAAATAAAGCGGCTGTTGAAAGGAAATAGGTGATCAACCAATAATAATTTGTTTAATTAGTATCACAATCAAACAATCAAATGTAGGTGGGTACATAAGTCATCATCATCTTCCACGCCTTTTCCCTATTTGGGGTCGGCTCTGTATGTCAACTCTCTTCATCGTTTTCTATCATTTATTATATCTAGGGTACATAAATATCTTAAAGTATTACACTTTCTTTTTACATACTTACCTTCTTGCGCATGCAAATTTTGTTTTTAAATGAACACTTGTCATTTTTAACTACAATATAAATTAACTTACAATTAATACATAATATTCATTCATCTATACCAATATTATAAAGCGGAAGAGTTTGTTTGTTTGTTTGTTTAAACGCGCTAATCTCAGGAACTAATGGTCCGATTTGAAAAATCCTTTTTTTGTTGGGTAGTCCATTTATAGAGGAAGGCTTTAGGCTATATAACATTACGTTCCGACAACCACGCGAACGAAGTCGCGGGCACAGCTAGTTAAATATAAATAATTAACATCATATTTTATCATTTAAAAATTAATGTACTGTATTTCTCATTAAATAATTCCAGTAGTTGTTTCACTTAAGTTCCTTATTTTTTGAGACTTTATGGTACTTAGTTGGTTTGATTGTGTGTGACATTATAAAATTTAGTAGGCATAGGTACATAATTATCGAGTTTAACACAAGTACTTAACTTACTTTAGCTTATTTTTATATTTTACTTATTGTAAAGTTCATAATATCAGTCGAATACCGAATCACTATTCGGAAATTTTACTTGTAATGAAAATTATTCGAAACCAGAAGCAGGGGTCAAAAGGTTGAGTATTGTTTTTGGAAAACTACACGATGTCATATCCAAACTCAGTATCCAAAGATCTGCTTACAAAAACACGATTGAAATAAAAATTAAAAACAATTTTACGTCAGGCACGTCAAAACCTTGAGTGACAAATATAGAAGGCGTGATAACAGATAGGGAGAAGAACGTGATATTAAAATATATAAAAAGATTAACAATCTAACGAAACTGTATTAGAAAGTGCGGACGTCACTGAAAAACAAATTCCAGAATAAATAATTTGTATTAGGCTATGTTCACACTAAATTTGTTATTATATTACTTTTCTTTCTACCTCATAGAGGCTTCAGGCCTCTATGTACTTAATATATATATTTCTCTCTCTCTCTCTAAGCTAATGGTTAGATGATTGGATCAAAAATAAATTATTTGGTATTGTCAAAGATAATATTATTATTAATGTAACAAGGTACTGTTAAAAGAATAAAACGTCACAAAATAGTGTCACTTTTCAAGTTTTCATTGGTCATATCCATTCTCAACATGATTTTAGATTTATTAATGCAGACTGATACTATCATCATCTTCAGATCTTTTTTACTCTCCACTGCAGGAGCACGACCCTCTTTGTACTGTACCAGAGCCATAGCTTGGCCAGAGCAGCCAGAGGATTTGGCCTAAACTCTCCACGCTGGCCAGACGAGTTAGAGAGGTCTAACTTATGTTTTTAAGCGTTGTTTAGCTTATATTTCCTATAAAGCCTTCTACAACATCCACGGAAAGTCTTGGTGTGCTCCTATTATTCTCTATAATTTAAAGGTGTTTTCAAATGTGAACCATATAATTTTATATTAACATTGTGTAAGAGCCTTTAATAGGACATATGTTTTCGATAGCGGAAAGATCTTAAGCTATCGGTGTACATTTTGATAATGACAGCATTACAAGACTAACGATACCGAAAATAATCGTCAAACATTTGTCTTTGCATGCAATTTTAAACCCATCCCAGTTGTTTAAAAATTAATTTCCAGACGCCATTTTGGATTCCAAAAAAGTTAAGATTTGAATTTCGCGATCCAAAAAATCGGCGGCCATCTTAAATTAATAAAAAGAAAAAAAAGCGGCCAAGTGCGAATCGGACTCGCCCATGAAGGGTTCCGTAGCAGCAAGTAACATAATATAAAAGTTCTATGTAAGACGTATTAAAAAAAACTACTTACTAGATCTCGTTCAAACCAATTTTGCAAGTTTGCATGGTAATGTTCATCATATATTTTTTTTAGTTTTATCATTCACTTATTTTAGAAGTTACAGGCGGGGGGACATACATTTTACCACTTTGGAAGTGTCTCTCGCGCAAACTATAATATTCAGTTTAGAAAAAAATTATACTTATTAGAAACCTCAATAACATTTTTAAAGACCTATCCATAGATACCCTACACGTATGTTTGTTTATAAAGCTTTATTGTACACAAAAGAGAAGCAGATATAAAACAGAAAAGTAAACCTACAACGGCGGACTCATCCCATATAGGGATCTCTTCCAGTCAACCGGCCAGTAATTGAGAGGAATGTATGAGTTTGACGAATAATTTTTTTTAATTTCATTTCTAATTATGAACCCTCAAAATTTATTGTTTTTTTTTCTATTTTTATGTGAAAATCTTAATGCGGTTCACAGAATACATCTACTTACCAAGTTTCAACAGTATAGTTCTTATATAAAAGTTTCGGAAAAAAGTGGACATGACGAATCCATAAGGGTTCCGTTTTTTGCAATTTGGCTACGGAATCTTAACAACAAAAGCACAAACTTTGGTGGGAGCGCCTCGGCCTTCGGCCTCGCACGGCAGCTCTGCTTTCGGTCTACGGACTCACTTAGTTATTTGGCCTGCGGGGAAGGAGGGGGGAGAACTATACAGTTAGTACTTTACTAAACATCAGATATTACTCGTATATGCAAAACATGTATTGTTTGAAACAATAGAACATTATTTTAATCGTTTTAGCTACTTATAGTGATTGGTAACGGACATTGTAAATTAATTACACCAGGAAAATACTAACTAATATGAGCTATACGTTAAATAGAGACTACCTAGGTAGATTTTGGGAAGGAAAGAAAAGGGGCCTCTCTTATGCGACTTTGCCCACGGCTTTCGGGGCAATATTACCACTAAGCTTCGACCTATTTATCTTACTGGAGCACACATGTGTGTGCTTTGCATTTTTTAAGGTTCCGTACAAAAAATTAAAAAACGGAACCCTTATAGGATCACTCGTGCGTCTGTCTGTCCGTCCTTCTGTCACAGCCAATTTGCTCCGAATCTACTGGACCGAATCAGGTAAAATTGGTAGGATGGTGTAATCCTATGACCCAAACACACATGTACAAAGTAATTAAATATTAAATGTTCATTTTTGAGGGACAAATTAGGAAATTTAAAAAAATGTTTTCCTAACCTTACTGTGTCATATATAAATGAAAGGGCTCGTTATGAATATCTAAAATATATTTTTGTTATAATTCTAAAATAAATAGTTTTGATTTTATTCATGAAAGAAGACGAAAATTACCATTCCCTCTAATCTCCGAAACTACCAAGCCTAAAATAAAATAAAAAAACAAAATATAGTTCATTGTTTGTAGATTAAAGGAAACCCTATAATAATTCTATCAATTGTACGGAACCATCTCCACGCGAGTTTAACTCGCCCTTGGCCGGTTTTGTTTTGCATTGCATTGCATGTGCAACAATTATAATTATTGATATTTCATTATTTTTAAACGTGTTTAAGTGTCACTGTGTGTATAATTTGATTTTTACAAGCTTTTATTTAGCTTGCCCTCTTTAATATGTGTTTTCAGGTCAAATTTGAGCCACTTCCCTCGGATCGGAGGGGATCGGACAACTTTTCACAAAGTGTTTGAAAGTAATTAGAATGGTTATTTATTAACATAAAAAAAAATATTTTATTTCAATAAGGATGTAAATATACATAAATTACATTTAAAATTTGAATGCGTAAAAATGCCGCGTAAACGCTCACCTTGGCCGCGTGACGTCATCTGTTTTTGAGTAAACATCAAACAATCAAGTGGAGAAAAGGATGGCAGTAGTGGAGGCCACACATTCACATAGTAATGTTGACATCTATGGTTGACATTTTGAGGTTACCCCAGCCGTCAAAATTACAATTACAAACGAATGACGTAACGCGCTGTGATCGGTGTTTCGTTCATGGTGGCGAACAGATTAAAAATATTGCAATTAACGCATTTTATTGTATGATTTAAAAATATAAATCATTATTATTTCAGAAAAATACTCATTGAATGGTCAGTTTATTTAATTAACATAATTTCTAATTACAATAAAGATTTTTTGGTAAGACCTGTTCGATCCCCTATTGTGTATGCTAATGTAAATCAGATGAAAATGCAATGTTATTATGACAAGAAGCTTATCTGATGATGGAGTGGAAGGTGGCTATAGGAAAACTGTAATAAAACGACATAACCCCATGGAGTTTAGGCTTATTACATTTGTCTTGATAAATAGGTACTTAGGCCCCAAAATTAAAGCATGTATGAAAAAAAAATATTTAAATCTTATTTGTGTGTGTGTGTCGGTAGCAACGAACAAACAAAATATCTATCTATTTATCACATGCTGACCACGTGTAAGTAAGACATTTATCCTATTCTCTTTTTTCTAAAATAATAATATGCCAAGTTTATTATTTTGTTTACCAGTACGTATATTACCACATTCATCAAGTATTCATCATACAACATGACATACTTTCTGGTAAATTATCACAATACAAGAAAATTGCGTAGAGATCATGTACAATTTACCGCCCGTGGATTTAAGACCTTGTTGACAATTTATGACAAAGAAATAAATGTACAGCCCACGACATTTCAGGAGTCTAATATAATAGTCACTCTATACATACTATACACTCTTCTCCATCTGAACGCGTTCCCGATTGTATCTTCAGCTGTGCTGCTTCGAAGCCCGGGGTGCGCTTTCCCGCTTTTTCTCCTCCAAGTATAACATGCATGTCAATGGTCACCCAAGGATGCGAAAGACCTTGCAAAATGGAGAAGAAATAACCGGAACAATCTAAATGATTTGGCTATAGTTTTACAACCGGCCGCCTGCCTGACGTTAACCCTCCTTGGGAATGCAATTGTAGCACAAGATGTTTGTGCTTAGTCCTTTAGTAGTCGAGATGGAGTGGTCCTATACCCGGAACCACAAGGGTAACGTGTATACATACTATACACAATCACGTCTTTATTCCTAATGGACAGACAGAGCATTTTGGGTCTTGTGGCTCTAAGCAGACAGAGCCCAGAGCCCCAAGACCCAAATACCACTTTAAGTTTGATGGTGGGCGTAAATATGGGAAAATGGAATTAAAATAATGATAAGTTGCTAGCCACAGGTTCTCGCCCATCCCTCAATCGGCTTTTACGATTTGCGTGGGATGAGAAGCAGCTGGTAAATTCTGTTTCTTTCTTTCGAAGTAATTAAGTACATATTTCATTTCGTCTAAAGTCTAAAATTTGAGAGAAACGCAGGCAATTACACAGAATTTTGACATTTCTAACACCTCCCCCTTGTCACGATTTTTTCCTATCCCTTTTACACAAACTGTCACATTTGGCATAACCCTCCCCTTCCCCGTTACTGTGACGTATCACGTAATATGTGGATGGCCCCTAACGTGCTACTTGTACAAGTTAGTGTCGACTTCCGAACCACAGCGTATGATGCGCGACGCATCTTGCGTCGCGTTACGTACCTATATTGCGTTTCATAGAATTTCTTCCCACCGTTTACATTAATAGGGTACACGGATAAAAATTCTATTTTCGCTGCGCTCCTCGGTCTGTGCTGACCCTAAGTTGTCATAGTGCACTAGTAAGTACCTATGAGTGCACTTTTGGCAACGAAAGTTCACCGCTCGTAGCAGTTGTAGCACCAACGCTACAAAACATTCGATTGGTAGCAAGCTCCCGTAAACTGTCGTAGATGTTCGTAGCTCGTAGCGTACGCTACGAGATCGCAGCGTCCTAAACATTAGCGGGGCTTTTGGCAGCATTTATGGACCGAGAGCTGGCACGAATTTTGGGTAGGTGTTTGGGGCAAGTTGAAAACTTGTCACATACATCTCCTATTATATCCCAACACGGAACTGCAGACCTGGCTGGTGAGTAGCGGGGCTAAACCAACCTATGAATTCTAAAAAGTTTTTTTTTTTTTTCAAAAAATGTATTTGGGGCAATATGCATTTTTTATATGTTGTAGTTTAGTGTTAAAAGAATAAAAAAATCAATAAGCCAGACGATTTGGTCGGGGCTTTGATATTGCTAGGCGTGTGCAATAGTATTTTTCAAAAAAATATAAAAAAGGAATTTGAGGCAACTTTAAATTTTAATAGGGTATTACTTATAACTAAAAAATAAGATTCTCAAAAAGACAGGTCATTCTGAAGGGACTTTCTACCTGCCAGGTCAATCTAAATAAATCATAATGGTGCAAGGCTAAGGCGAAACTAGGCCTTATGTCATTAGGCATAAAGACTAGAGTTGTCTGCTTTGATCGTTGTAGTCATACACACATATACTATATTTTATAACTAATACAATCCCGTGTAGTTTCGACCGCTCCATCTCTTCATGTGGATGTCGTAAGAGGCGACTAAAGGACTAAGCACAAACATCTCGTGCTCGTACAATTGCATTCCCAAGGAGGGTTGACGTGAGGCAGGCACCGGTCATAAAACTATAGCGATATCATTTGAACTGTTCTGGCTATTTCTTCTCCATTTTGCAAGGTCTTTGGCATCCTTGAGTGACCATTGACATGCATGCTATATTTGGAGAAGAATAAGCGGGAAAGCGCACCCCGGGCTCCAAAGCAGCACAGCTGAGGATGAGGAGCTGCTTGCAAGACTCAGCTGCCGATAAACGCTCTCTCTCACACTACAGCTTGCCTATAGCTATAGCTACTCCCTCGCACCTATACAGAATTTGTTAGATCACCTAGTATTTCGACAAAAGGAATCGTTGAGGTGCCCGGTATGTGTGTCTTCTTCGTCTAAGTGCGTTCCCGGTTGCATCCTTAGCTGTGCTGCTTTGGAACCCGGGGTGCGCTTTCCCGCTTTTTCTTCTCTAAATATAGCATGCATGTCAATGGTCACCCAAGGATGCCAAAGACCTTGCAAAATGGAGAAGAAATAGCCGGAACAGTCTAAATGATATGGCTATAGTTTTACGACCGGTGCCTGCCTGACGTCAACCTTCCTTGGGAATGCAATTGTACGAGCACGAGATGTTTGTGCTTAGTCCTATAGTCGCCTCTTACGACATCCACTTGAAGAGATGGAGTGGTCGGAACCACACGGGATTGTATTAGTTATAAAATACCTATAGTATATGTGTGTATGACTACAACGATCAAAGCAGACAACTCTAGTCTTTATGCCATGAGGCCTAGTTTCGCTTGCACCATTATGATTTATTTAGATTGATCTGGCAGGTAGAAAGTCCCATCAAAATTACCTGTCTTTTGAAGAATCTTATTTTTTAAATATAAGTAATACCCTATTAAAATTTCAAGTTGACTCAAATGCCTTTTGATATTTTTTTGAAAAATATTTTTGCACGCGCCTTTCAATATCAAAGCTCCGACCAAATCGTCTGGCTTATTGATTTTTTATTCTTTAAACACTAAACTACAACATATAAAAAATTCATATTGCCTTAAATACATTTTTTGGAAAAAATAAAAAAAACTTTTAAAAATCTATAGATTGCTTTAGCCCCGCTACTCACCAGCCAGGTCTGCAGTTCCGTGTTGGGGTATAATAGGAGATGTATGTGATAAGTTTTCAACTTGCCTCAAACACCTACCCAAAATTCGTGCTAGCTCTCAATCTATCACATTGCATGCTGCTGCTGCTTTGTTGTTTCAGATCATACATAATAGGAACATTTTAAGCTTGTAATCATTACCCTTCCTCCTGCCGTAGTCGGGTAAAAAGATAGATAGGTATATAGTAAAACGGATCTCTATTTATTCTCACAAAATACTTTTTTTACTAACCTCTAGGTATTGTGTCCCACTGCTGGGCTAAGGCCTCCCTCTTATCTTTCGTTATAAAGAACATAGCTTCGCATATTTGAGCGAGCGAGCGAAGAGAGCGAGGTCTCTAAATCGAGTTCGAAAAATTTTAAAATTTGTCATCGAACTTTTTTGTCTGAACAACTTTTTTTTTACCAACATGTTGCTGCGTGCTGCCGTACCGACGACGTTACTTTACGTGTCCCGCCTTCACTACAGTACGAAAACTGAAGATTTGGTGGAGTACATGAGGGTTAAGTCAAAACTCATGTTAAGAGTAGTCAAATTAGAATCGCGCCACAATGTGAATTTTAATTCATATGTGGTGCGAGTTCCAACCGCGCAGCTGGACATCTTCACGCCAGTGCCGTAACTAGGGCGGTGCCAGCGGTGCCGAGGCACAGGGCGCAGACCCTGGAGGGGCGCAGAAATGACCAGACCAGGACCACAAACAATACCTATAATTTAGAGCAGAGGTGATCGCGGTGGAGGTCGATCGCGGCAACATCAATGAACATATGGAATAAGTTTTTCGAAAAAATTGTAAGATGTACAAGCTTTTATTGTGAGGCCTAAGTACTAATCAAGACAAATGTCAAAAGTCCAAACTCGATGGGGTTGCGTTGTTTTATTACAGGGTACCTATAGCCACCTTCCGGCTCCATCATCAGATCAGCTTCTTGTTATGATAATATTGCAATATCATACAAAATTTTATGTCAATCGGAAACCGGGAAGTGGTTTTTAATTATAACATGCAAAACTTGACCCAATACCCAACACCAAACAGCCGGGCAAGCTAATTATAAGCTTATAAAAACCAGGCCTGTGTCACTCCCCGTTTAGGTATTGAAAATATACCTACATTACTACAAAGCGCGCGGCGGCCATTCGGAGTGGTAAATTCAGTTATACGAATCGTTTGTCCAGAGTAATAATTAGATATAGCTATAATATATATGGCTTTAAGTCCGCCTATTACGTTTGTAATAAAGTTAAACCGCTAACCACATTGAGTAGATATTTCTTTGAATTTCTTTGCTAAGTGAGACTTCTGTACATAAGTACTAGTACCTAATCTGTGTAAAAACATAAAAAAAATTCAAGGGCGCTGTTATAAAAATGCGCACCGGGCGCTCAGAAGGCCAGTTACGGCACTGCTTCACGCACGAAGATTACTGGCCGAGAGGTGTCGTCTTCCGGCGTTATCGCGGGAGGCTACCGCGACATCGTGCAGTGCGTCACAGACTTTACGTACAAAATAGTGTTAGTTTTTAAGTTATTATATTATATGTATGTTAGTCTGTAAGGTATTGATAAATATGGGCCAATAATATACTTGTATGTTTTGTTGCCTGAAATAAACGAATTTATTATTATTATTATTATTATTTATCCGATAAACTACAACGGATTGGGGGTGAGTTGTGAGGTTTACAGCTCACAGAGCCACTCGTTTAACATAGGACCATCCATATCACAGATAAATTAACATTCGGTGGCGCCATTAATTCTGGTCCACTGTTGTTTTGTTTTTCGCGTGTGTAAGTGGCAAACACTGGTGTTAGATTTTTGAAGCTGCCTAAAGGCATCGGACTTAGCTTGACGACTACCATACAATGACGACAACCGGGACCAACGGCTTTAGAGTCCGTTACCCTTTTTTTTTCATACACTTTCATACACTTTTCCATACAGACATAGTCTAGCTTTCGTTTTAAAATAACATGTCAGATTTCGTCATAGTATTTTGTACTTTCAAAGAAATTGCATTTTTTGACATGTCGTTTCAAAAGATTCTGTCTGGGGTAAGGGCCCGGGACCTTAACGTGTTAACTTTTAGTTGTTGGCACACATACGAGTAAACTCAACTTATACATACATTAGAAGATACAAAATTGTCTATAATATATGTCATCATATCATATCATAATCAGGTCTTTTAGTCTCCACTGCTGGAGCACGACCTTCTCTGTACTACCAGAGCCATATATTAGCCAGAGCAGTCAGAGGATTTGGTCTACACGCTCCACGCTGGCCAGACGTGTTGGAGAGGTCTCATTGATGTTTAAAAGCTTTGTTCAGCTTGTGTTTCCTAAGTCGCCTTCTACGACATCCACGGGAAGACTTGGAGTGGTCCTATTCTACACTGCCGGGAACCACACGGCTTATATATGTATGTAGTACAGGTTATTTTGCAATAATTATATATGTATAGTACATGTTTTTTGCAATAAAGAAACGCCATCAGATGTTACTTATCAGCGGCCTCTTTGTGCTGTCGTTATCACGTCGCCAGTTAATCTGTCAGTCACGCCGCGTTTGCTCTTCAAATTTTCAAGTACGATAGTGGCTACTGGAGGAAAATGATCTATTCATCGACGTTTAAAGATACACGGCAAGATAATCCTCCTTTAGACAAAGTCGGTGAACAGCCTAAGGGTCGTGAGATCCTAACGACCACGTTTAGTAAGATTATAGGCATATCAGTTCACAAAAGGAAATGAGAAATAATGACAGGTTGACAGGACGCGAATCCGTAGGTTAACAAATTTACTCAATAGGGATGTAATATAAGCAAGGTCAAAAAAATATTATTCTGCTCGTATTAATTATATCTAGGTCATACTTTGAGAAGTAAGAGAAATAAATGGTCAAATGACGTTACTGAGGCGTGATGGGAAAAAAAGGAGAGGAGGACAAAAGAGGAGATGGGAAGTCGAACTCAAGAAGGCGGCTGGAGGGTTATGGAGACGAAAGAGAAGGAACAGAGTGCAATGGAGACAGATGGGGGAGGCCTTTGCCAAGGGTCAAGCTGACGACCAACAACAGCAGTCGCAACAGGAATGCAGAGGATAAGCATAGTAACTAGTCAGTTTTATTTTAATTTAATATTTATATTTATATTTATTCTATTTAGCCCATCAGTTAGCTTATAGTAAATATTTTGTTCTTCTTCTTCTTATTTAAGAGCTTAGTGGCTCTTGTCGGTGGAGTATGCGCCAAACTTCTCGGTTCTCTGCCTTACTTTTTAGTGCTTGATACGCCATGACCCCTGCTTTTTCTTTCAGTTGGTCTACATAGCTCTTTCTTGGTCGTCCTGGACCTCTTCTACCTTTTATCTTACCTTCTAGTATGTTTTTAAATAAGGAGTCATGTCGTATTAAGTGACCAATCATTTTCCCTCTCCTATTTTCTATTTCGCCTAGCAGTCTTCTTTTCTCTCCTACTATTTCTAATACTTCCTCATTGGTTTTCCTTTCCATCCAACTGATCTATTCCATTCTCCTCCAGCACCACATCTCGAAAGCTGCCAGCCTGTCACTATCTTTTTTATTCAGTATCCACGTTTCGCATCCATAAAGTGCTATGCTCCAGATATACGTTTTTATAAGGCGTTTGCGTATTTTTCTGGATATATTTGCTGTTCGTAAAAGTTTATTTTTACTATTGTATGCTCCTTTGGCCATGGCAATTCTGGTTTTAATATCTGCAGTACATCTAGAGTCTTCTGTTAATGTGCTTCCTAAGTACTTAAATTTTTCTACTTGTTCTATTGTTGTTCCGTTAAGTTGCACTGAATCTCTTACTGGTGATGTTTTATATGTGATCATAGTATTGGTTTTTGATTTATTTATTTTTAAGCCAAATTCTTAAAATGTTTTATCCATTATTTGAAGTAGTTGTTCTATATCTTGTTTTGTGTCACCTAGGGCTGCTATGTCATCTGCAAAACGAATAAAAAATATTTTTTCTCCGTTGACTTTTATACCACCCACGGTGAAAGTGGGTACCCTTGCCTTACTCCTTGTCTAATCTTAGCGTGCTGTTGCTCTTCTCCTATTTCTATGACGGCTTCTTGTTCCTTATACAACTCGTAAATAATTCTCCTATCCTTGTAATCTAATCCGGCTTCCTTTAAAACCTCCATCATTATCTTTCAATTAATTTTATCAAAAGCTTTTTCTAAATCTATATATGCTATATGAGTATTTATTCCTAGATCTAAACGCCTATCAATAATTATTTTTAAAGCTAGAACTGCTTCCCTAGTTCCTCTATTGGGTCTAAATCCATACTGATGTTTACCTATGTATTTTTCCGAGAGCGGTCTTATACGATTCTGCATGATTTTGATTAGTATTTTAGATGCGTGAGATATAAGGCTGAGGGTCCAATATTCTTCACATTTCACGGTGTTTAGTTTCTTTGGTATTGCAACTATCCTGCTTATCTTGAAATCGTTAGGTATTTTCCCAGTATTGTACATAATTCTAATTAACTGATATATTTCCTCAATTAAAGGGTGGCATAAATATTTTGTTAAGGATTTAAAAATGTATAGTATTAATTTTATCAACCGGCAACGAGCGGTTGTAGTTATTTTCGCACAAATGCATTTCCAAAGAGGGTCGACGTCAGACAGGCTGCCGGTCGTAAAACTTTACAATCATTTTAAATGTTTCATCTATTTCTTCCCCACTTTGCAATGTTTTTAGCATTCTTAGGTGTTAAAAATCTAGAGCTGAAAACTTTAAACTTATGTGTAAACGTAAGTAAAAGTACCTTAATTTTGTTTATGTAAATAAACAAAATTAAGTTACTTTTACGGTTCATCAATGTTCACATTTTTTTGATAAACTCGAAGCCGTGCCTTAAACTAATTGACAGTGGATTGGCCACCAAGCCCTTTTGCAAAGTGGGTCAAATTACAAGAGAGCCTTTCAAGGGATGAAAAAACAAGAATGGTACTTTGTATGGGGAAATACACAATTTCTTACAGTTCTATCCGATTTGATCCTAGCCGCCCGGGAAATTTGTATGGATATGTCGATTTTTTTTTATGTTATTTGAATATCATTGTACTATCACTATAGTATCAAGATCACTATCTTGTATAGCTTGTGGTTCGATTTATTACGCATATATCAATTACACTTTGTATAATTATTTAAAAGAGACAGACAATGGGCAACTGCAGTTAAAATATGCCTTTATTTCGCTGTATTAATAAGTATATCTACTCGTATATATAACTTTCTTTTCATTTAGCAAAATTTTTATTCCTTGTTTTTTTTTAATTCGTTATTTTAACTTTTTGAGTATACTATATTTTGCTTGACCTAAGTAGTGTCCTTTTAAAAATGATAATAAAAAATATAATAAAAAAAATTTACTTATTTATTTTTTAATTAAATTAGGAACTACTTAAGTAACTTAAATTTAAAAGTAAATGAAAGAAAAAGAGTAATATTTACATCTTAGTGTATTCCAGGATGTATCCTTACCGTAGCAGTACTACCTCAGAGCCCGGAATGCTCTTTCCGGATATATAATTCCAAGTAATTTCTTGGAAAAAAAAGTAATTAAAAAAACAAAAAATCCCGCCTGCAAGAAAACTTAAGTTAACTGAATAGATATTATCCGCCTTATTTAATACATAATCACTCTTACAATTAAAACGTATCTAACGACACCTCTGAAGCCAAAATCCATTAGCCGTTTAGACTAAAGAAATATACATACATACACACACACACACACACTCGAAAAACATACCACTCCTTTGGGCGCAGTCGGGTAAAAAAGATAGAGTTTGACTCTATTATTCAACATACATTTAAGTACCTATGTATCGTTGAACAAAATTTCTTATATAACTAAATAACTAACAAAAACAATACTTACCGAGCAGAAAAAAACAGACCGCCAAAACTTGTAACTTCCAAAAGTACATTTTAGCACTACGCAGACACTGTCTAACTTTTATACTTCCACCATAAAACCAAATCCAGTTTATTTGCCACTCATTTTCAAAAAACTTCACGTTTTTCCTAAATAAAATAAGTAATGTTTCTCACATTAAAGTGCCGGAATGTGCGTTTTGTTTATCAGTAATCATAAATTACGGTGTTAGTGCGAAAAGAGCGGTCCTCGCGTGTGTAATATAATTTGATACGATCTTGTAGACGCGTGCGACGCGTTCCAAGGAACGCGAAGGACTGGAGTCTGGACGTACAGACGCGGCTTTCTGAAGTTGAAAATGAAAAGCGTACGACTCTGATAGTTTTCCGTGCGTTTTCGTACATATTTTGTACAAGGTTTATAATAAATACTTTTAAACTATCGCGTTGCATTATTATTAAATTAATGCATACGGGAATTAACGCGAAACGTACCTTTTATTTATTTATTTTGCTGACGTTTCATTCGGGTTTCACCGAACGTGGTCCCAGCTTGATCTTGAGCGTGGTCAAGCTGGGACCACGTTCGGTGAAACCCGAATGAAACGTCAGCAAAATAAATAAATAAAAGGTACGTTTCGCGTTAATTCCCGTATGCATTAATTTAATAAGGTGTATAATGTAAGACTGTAGGATATCTCAAGTGGTTCATGATATAATAAAACAAAGCATTCTTTTCTCGCGATGGCCCAAGATTACATCACGAATGTCTCGATATGTGTTAACACTGATTGTTATTTTCAGTAAATTTAAGGACATTTTCAATTATAAATTAAATATAAATATATAGGGACATGAATATGTTTACCTTGGACATATTTTATCCTTAAAAAAGTTAGCAAGCAAGAAGAAAAGGAAAGGAAACAACAAAAACAAGAAAAAAGAGAAGAATAAAAACAAAAACAAGGAGATCGATAGGCGAATACAGCTTGGATGGGCGGCATTCAATAGACTGCATGACGTATTGAAATCGGCCGACACTCCACAATGCCTGAAGACCCGCTTATATAACCAGTGTGTCCTGCCCACTATGACGTACGGTGCTGAGACATGGACGATCACGAAGGAGGCTGTGCACAAACTGAGAGTCGCACAGAGAGCCATGGAGCGCGCTATGCTTGGCATCAGGTTGCTGGATCGAGTTCCTAACACCGTAATCCGACAACGTACTAAAGTACAAGACGTTGGTATAACGGTGATGAACTTAAAGTGGAACTGGGCAGGACACCTGGCCCGACGGAGTGATGGCAGGTGGAGCAAGGCTCTGACCGAATGGTGGCCCAGAACGGGTGAGAGAAGCGTCGGGCGTCCGCCTATGCGATGGGTTGACGATATAACCAAAGTCGCGGGTCGCACCTGGATGAGAGCAGCACAGGACCGAGATGGGTGGCGTCGACGAAGAGAGGCCTATGCTCAGCAGTGAGCGGAAGAAGGGCTGGGATGATGATGATGATGATATAGGGACATATCACTCTGATTAAGCTAGCCCCAAAGTTAGTTTTAAACTTGTGTTATGGGATACTAACTCAACGATTCTATATTTTATGACAAATACATATATAGATAAACACCCAAGACCAGGACAATTTGAAATAGGTCATTTTCCAACTTGCCCTGGCTGGGGATCGAACCCAGAACCTCCGGATTAGCGGTCTAGCGTGTTAAGTAATTACCTAATTAATTAATATAAAATACTAACTTAACTATTTCGTATATCGTGTGATTATGTAATCTAGGGACAGGACAATGATCGTTAAATAATTTATCATTAGCTTACGTACTCGTACATTTAGCTTTTCAACATAATATTGATAATGATAATAATGACACCTGTATGTAAGTACCTATTTAACCGTTTTTGTCGTTTTGTATCGAATAAAAATAAATTAATATATGAACACGTGTATTTATCATAATATTAATTTATTTGTATACGATACATCTGGCTACGTAGGGCTTAAATGTATACTCACTTCTGTTCGTAGTTCCTTAATATATATATCAGAAAAAATATAAGTTTTATTTCCTTATTTTTATTTGAATTCATGCATTAGTTATTATTTTTTGGTCGAAATAAAGTAAAATATTTTCAACTTCAATATGTGCAAAAAGACAATAAGATAGCGCCAAAGCGCATCAAATATTAACGTGGAACGTGGAAACCATTATTTAAGTAGTATTCAATTCAGCAACTACAAATCAACTGAGATTGTTGTTTCAGCCTGGAAAGTTTCCAAGCGTGGATTTATGAATTATTTCTATCGATTTTAACGCAATCCTTCATGAGAACAAAATTCAGTGTTTATTTTTATGGAAAAATCTGCACACACGGTATAATAATGAGTCATGAAACTATCTTATTTCAACTCTAATTTAATATGAGGATAAGCCGGACCCCATTTATAGTTAAACATTTAGAAATTTTTAGAGGTACTATTACTTTTATAAGGCATGTATTAAAATCGATATATGTCTATTCCCTTTATTCGAACAAAATATTTTAAAGTTTCACCAAAAATACTGAATTGCACACTAATTATGCACACTAAATAAATCAAATTTAGTATACTATTTAATGGTATTTGCAGAACTGTTTTACTGAACGAATAAAGGTAGTATTTAAACGTAAATCAAAATTACTGATTGCCCAGCAAAATACTCAACTGAAACTATTACTAAACAAACTGCAATTTATATTTGTGGCGTAGTGTAAAATGGATAGAACTTTCCTAGCACTTGCCGGCCGCTGCCGCGGCACGTTCGCTTCGCTTGCTCGGCTCGTGCGTGTGTTGGTCGCAGTTCGAACATAACCTAACCTATAGGTTTGCAACCTAGTAAATTTGATGTGCAGTCAGTATTTATGATATGATGAGATTGTTAATTTATTTAATGTAAAAAAGGATATACCTAAATGATACTGACCTAGTTTACTTTAATAAAACAAAGCTATAACTAAAGAAAAAGAAGCTAAAAAAAAATTATAAGATTAAATTGATGGTATGATTATTTATTAAATGTGCAATTAATAATATCCCATTTTATAATGTGCTCAAGGAAGTAGACTTTAGGTAGATTTTTTCAGTATAATATATTGGAAAGCATGACACTCACATTTTCCTGTATTGAGAGTGGAGCGACGGCAGAGGCCTGCTCTGCCTCAAAATCAGACCCCTTCTGTAGTTATATATTTTGAAAACTTTCGAGGTTCTATTAATTTTATAATGTAAGTACCCAAAGAAGTAGACTTTAGGTAGATTATTGTCGTGTTATGGAACCTGAGTTCTGAATGGTGGTCCGGCCAGGGCCAGGGAGTATTCTACTAGAATGTATCTGCTGCTTCTTTTTTCACGCAGATTGTCAAAGTCAATCGAGGGAATGGGTTGAATCGAAAGTCATCATCATCATCAGGTCTTCTTTAATCTCCACTGTATGAGCACGACCCTCTCTGTACTGCCAGAGCCATATATTATCCAGAGTAGTCAAAGGATTTGGCCTATACTCTCCACGCTGGCCAGACGGGTTGGAGAGGTCTCACTGATGTTTATAAGCTTTGTTTAGCTTGTGTTTACTAAGTCGCCTTCTACGACATCCACGGGACGACTTGGAGTGGTCCTATTCTACTCTGCCGGGAACCACACGGAATCGAAAGTGGCTAGCAGCAATACATTTTCTTTTCCACCGTCTCGCCTACCATCACTGTAAGAGAAGCCTTAGGGTTAGGTGTTGCGGCCCTGGGCTCCGTCTGCTTTGAGCCGCAAGAACCAAAATGCTCAGTCTGCCCATTAAGGATAAAACCGGCCAAGTGCGAGTTAAACTCGCGTGGAGAGGGTTCCGTAGGATTGAACCCTTATAGGTTTTCCTGTAATCTAAAAGCAATAAACTATATCTTGTATTTTTTTTTTAAATTTTAGGCTCAGTACTTTCGGAGATTAGGGGGGGGGGGGGGGATGGTAAATTTTCGTCTTCTTTCTTGAATAAAATCAAAACTATTCATTTCACAATAATAACAAAATATATTGGAGATCCTCATAATCAGCCCTTTAATATATAACATAGTAAGTTATGCTTAACTTTTTTTTTTAATTTCCTAATTTTTCCCCCGAAAATGACCCTTATTTTAAAATAATATTTATTTACTTTGCACATATATGTTTGGGTCATAGGATTACACCATCCTACCTTAATTTCACCTGATTCAGTCCAGTAGATTCGGAGAAAATTGGCAGTAACAGACGGACGGACAGACAGCCGGCGCGGCGTAGGAGAGGAAATATCCCCCTCTCTTTCTAAGGCGCGGCGAAAATGCCTGCGCCTGCTGTTTCGTTTAGCTGAGAGATAAACTTTTTAATGTAATATAAATTGACGTGTTTGTGTACGATAGCGCAATAAATAAATATTGTATTCTACCACATAAATGATAGTACTTTTATACTGATAATTACGAGTAAAGCAATTCGTGCAAAATTATTCCCTAACCATTCCAAAATATCAAAAATGCACAACGTTAATATTCAAGTTTTCACTTCTGCCGGCACTCCCGGAGTGCAACCCGTCGTTTTTATTTTTATTTTTTGTACGGAACCCTAAAACGTGATAGTGTGTGTAAGTAGATGTGGACCCGTGTGCGGTTCGGGTTAGAATAGGACCACTCCACATCTCTTCCTGTGGATGTCGTAAGAGGCGACTATAGGACTAAGCACAAACATCTCGTGCTACAATTGCATTCCCAAAGAGGGTGGACGTCAGGTAGGCGGCCGGTCGTAAAACTATAGCCAAATCTTTGAACTGTTCCGGCTATTTCTTCTCCATTTTGCAAGGTCTTTGGCATCCTTGGGTGACCATTGACATGCATGTTATATTTGGAGAAGAAAAAGCTGGAAAGCACAGTTCGGGGCATAATAGTTAATTTATACTATCGCTTCGACGTAAATACCTTTTTAAAATGCGTTTCATTTCTTCGCTGTGTTGTCTCTGGCACCGACGACGATGATTTATTTCCGTCCATCCCAAAACAAACCCCATTCCAGTAATTTGCGTATAATAAGTGTGTTTATGGCCGCTCATAAGTGAGGATTGAGAAATGAAATTAGGCTGGGCTTCACAAACAAATCCTCATTTTGGCTTACCGAATAATAAATAAAAAACAGTTCAAGTGCGAGTCAGACTCGTACATGAAGGGTTCCGTACCTCCATACAGTGTTTAAAAACACTGAAAAAACACGTTTCTTTTATAAAAATCATGAAAGAAACGTGTTTTTTCAGCGTTTTTTAACTTTATAATAAAATCACGAAAATTTCAAGTATCTAGTTAATGCCATTATGAAGATCGAGTTAAAAACACCGAAAAAAAACACGTTTCTTGTATGACGACACCCTTTGATTGTTGGATCTATCTTATTTTTAGTATTTATTGTTATAGCGGCCACAATAATACATAGGGTTCCGTTTGCAACCTTTGGGTACGGAACCCGAAACAGCGTTGTAAAGGGATGAGCATGACCCGAGCAATGAAAAAGGAAAATTTAAACCCACTAACAACCCAGAAATGCCCAGAATAGAACCACCTGGCAAAACCTTAAGTGGGAGAAGATCCGAGAAAGGTGAAGAATAAATGCGGAATGCTTTATTAGAAATGCGGATTTTTATTTGAGTTAGTATCGAGTGTTCGCTAACGTAAATAGTTATATGATAACCATTCGATATTTACATACTTTTTAGGGTTCCGTAGCCAAATGGCAAAAAACGGAACCCTTATGGATTCGTCATGTCTGTATGTCCGTTCGTATGTCACAGCCACTTTTTTCCGAAACTATAAGAACTATACTGTTGAAACTTGGTAAGCAGATGTATTCTGTGAACCGCATTAAGATTTTCACACAAAAATAGAAAAAATAAACAATAAATTTTAGACATACTTAGAACTGAAACTCAAAATTTTTTTTTCATCAAACCTATACGTATTGGGTATCTATGGATAGGTCTTCAAAATGATATTAAGGTTTTTAATATTTCTAAACTGAATAGTTTGCGCGAGAGACACTTCCAAAGTGGCAAAATGTGTGGGTCCCCCCCCCTGTAACTTCTAAAATAAGAGAATGATAAAACTAAAAAATATATGATGTACATTACTATGCAAACTTTCACCGAAAATTGGTTTGAACGAGATCTAGTTAGTAGTTTTTTTTAATACGTCATAAATCAAAAGCCGCAATTTACCTTTAGAACTTTTATATTATGTTACTTGCTGCTACGGACGCCCATGAAGGGCGAGTCGGATTCGCACTTGGCCGCTTTTTTTTATTTTAGGATTCTGGAGCGAAATGAAATTTAAAAATGATTCGCCAAGTCAGTAATGTCTGTTCGTCTATCAGAGACTCATAAGGAAATTTTATCGTTATCTTTTGGCAGATTTACATGAATCATATAAGTACTTATCTCTCCATCAAAGAAGTGAAGAAAAAAAACATATACCTATATTTATTGTTAGTAGCCTATATACATACATCGGAATTGACGAGCTCCTTTTGTTTTGAAGTCGTGTAATAGGAAGTCCAATATTTTAAGTCTTACGCAAATGCCTGTAGGTATAAGGGCGGGATGTTGTGAGGCCTGGTGGATTGGTAGCCCACCAAAATACAGGCTCGACCTAGTTTGTGTGGCGGGATGTTGTGAGGCCTGGTGGATGGGTAGCCCTCCAAAATACAGGCTCGACCTAGTTTGGCTCTGGTGCTGTCAGTTCGTCTGGGAGTTTCATATTTTAAATAATTATAAAAAAAAAATTTAATTAATTAATATATTTTGTTCTCCATCGTACCACTATCACACCACCAGTAGTTAAGCCTGTATACAACGTGTATCATCATCATCACTTCAGCCGCATAATGTCCGGGACAAAAGGTTTTCCAAAATGACCAATCTAGAGCGGCATGCATGCATCCAGCGCTCTCCAGCGACCTTAGTCAGGTCGTCTGACCATCTTGTGTGGGTGTTGACAACGTGTATGTAGAGTATTTTATTGTATTATTATTTTTTCTAAGTTTTATCGTCAATATACCTACAAAGTTATTATACGTACAATTTTTTTCGTAGATTCTTGTGAGACGGCGTTTAAAATAAACAGTTTATAGCCTGTCTGTCAAAATGAGGATGAAACACTTTTGGCCTAATCCGAATCTTGGAATGAGGACTTTGCGTCATAACCTATCCAAAAATAAAATTGTTGTCCAGTTATATTAGAAACATTATGCTTTATTTTAGAAAAATCCACGTTCTCTTTGATTTTTAAATGTCGACTACTTACCACAGAAAAGCTCCGTCAGGTGTCTGCAGCTCGAATCTCACGCCAGCAGCTATTAAGGGTTGGCACACATCTGCCAGCACAACAGCACTTTACTTTGCTGCTATCCTTTGCTGTCGCTCAGAAGCGTCATTTGCTAGAACGAGAGAGAGCGACAGAACGCTTCACCGGCACGCAGCACCGGCCATGCTGAAGCGTTCCGTCTTTCTTTGGTTCCAACGCTCTCTCTCGCTCTAGCACTCCCTCCTAACATATTCGCTATGAAAGAAATAGTAAAGCAGAAGCTGGAAGTATCGTAAATAGGTGATCAGATTTTAAATGGAGAAAAAAAGCAGAATTTGCCAGCTGATCTTGTCAAATTGTGTAGAAGGTATCGTCCACGGCACTGTTTATCACGTAAAGGATAAATACGTGATAGATCGAGAGCTGGCACCAATTTTTGGGTAGGTATTTGAGGCAAGCTGAAAACTTGTCACATTATGGTGGCACTTCACTTGGCTATTTGTATTCGCTATTGGGTGTTTGACGTTATTTGTCAAAAATTAGCAAATGCAGATATAGGCAAATACGACCATCCACACATGGCAGCCAAATAACAAACACACAAACAAGGTCGACGGTGCGCGCGCATAATATGGCCACAGTGTAGAGTTGTAGACGGTATATTTGTGTACTTGCCTATTCGACCTCTTTAATGTGCGTCGAAAACCGACAAGCGCCTGGATACGCGTGTTTGGTATTGGCCTTATTTGTCAAATTGGCAAATAAGTTCAAACATACTGTCCACAGATGGTAAATATTTGGCAAACATGCCAATTACGCAAATACAAATAGCCAAGTGAAGTGCCACCATTATACCCCAACACGGAACTGCAGACCTGGCTGGTGAGTAGCGGGGCTAAACCATTTTGATTTATTTAGATTGTTGACCTGGCAGGTAGAAAGTCCCATCAAAATGACCTCTTTTTGAGAATCTTATTTTTAGGGTTCCGTACCCAAAGGGTGCAAACGGGACCCTATTACTGAGACTCCGATGTCTGTCCGTCTGTTTGTCCGTCTGTCACAGGGCTCAATCTCTTGACCCATAATAGCTAGAAACTTGAAATTTTCACCGATTATGTATTACTGTGGCCGCTGTAACAACAAATACTAAAAATAAAAAATAGTTTAAAATTAAAGGGTCCGTCATACAAAAAACGTGTTTTTTCAGCGTTTTTAACTAGATCTTTATAATGGCATTAACTAGATACTTGGAATTTTCACCAATTATGTATTACTATGACCACTACAACAAAAAATACTAAAAATGAGATTAAGGTTAAAAATTAAACGGAGTCGTCATACAAGAAACGTGTTTCTTCAGCGTTTTAAAACATTGTACGGTGGTACGGAGCCCTTAATGTACAAGTCCGACTCGCACTTGCCCGTTTATTTAGTTATAAGTAATACCCTATTAAAATTTCAAGTTGCCTAGGCTCAAATACCTTTTTTATATTTTTTTGAAAATTACTTTTGCACGCGCCTGGCAATATCAAAGCCCCGACTAAATGGTCTGGCTTATTGATTTTTTTATTCTTTAAACATTAAAGTACAACATATAAAAATGCATATTGCCGGAATTACCTTTTTTGAAAAAAAAAAACTTTAAACAATTTATAGGTTGCTTTAGCCCCGCTACTCACCAGCCAGGTCTGCAGTTCCGTGTTGGGGAGAGGTATGTGACAAGTTTTCAACTTGCCTCAAATACCTACCCAAAAATTCGTGCCATCTCTCGGACCATGATTTGTAATCACGTGATACACACGCGCCTTCCCAATTCAAATTCAAACAATATCAACATCAAATAAAATTTAATAATCTAAATGACTGCCAATAAATAATTCGCAATTTTATTAAAAAACCGGCCAAGTGCGAGTCGGACTCGCGCACCGAGGGTTCCGTACAAACCTGCAAGGTTTAGTATTTGGTATGAATTTCAATTTAATACCTCTACGCGTTTATGAGGAAATGGGTAGTAAGTTTAAAATTATTAAAAAAAAATATATTATGTGATGTAACTAAAAATTTATGGTTTTCGTAATTTTTCCTTTATCTATGCTATAAGACGTTGCTTCGTACCAAATTTCAAGATTCTGAGTTCACGGGAAGCACCCTGTAGGTTTTGAATCCCTTGCAAGTGTCGAAAATTTGCGGCATAAACGGCTGTATCTTTTGATTGCGTTGGCTTAGAAGTTTGATTTTTTCACAGCTTCAAGGGACAGTAGACCTGAGTAATTGATATAAATTTCAGCTTCATACCTCCACGCGTTCCTGAGAAAACTGGTTTTGACAGACGGACGGACGGACGGACAGACGGACAACAAAGTGATCCTATAAGGGTTCCGTTTTTTCCTTTTGAGGTACGGAACCCTAAAAATCAGATTAACCTTAAAAAAACATTCCATTATTCCGAAATTACTTTATTGTTGTATGCGAATAAGTTATTTACGATGGATTAAACGATAAAGACATGATATACCTACGCCGGTACTCATGTTTGCTACTTAGAGATAAGAAAAAATTGCAACAGTTACGTGAGTTACAATTTAGAGAACCATTGTCAATCATCCATCACAACAATAGATAATGTATTCAGAGAAATATGGATGTCTAAGCTATTTTGCATCAAGTCAAATCAGATACTGTTTTCTTAACGTAAATAAAAAACAAACATTTTCTTTAGGATTTGTATAAAATATCGATTTATGACGTCATAGTTCCTCGGAGTCAAATAGCGCTCTTAATATCCGTTTTTCTGCATTAATAAATCTAAAATCACGTTTAAAGTGGATGTGATCAATGACAAGTGGCATTATTTTGTGACGTTTTATTCTATTAACAGTACCAAATAATTTATTTTTGACCCACCGTTATACCCAATTGTCTAATCTAATGAACTTTATTTTTTTTGTTAAAGACCTAGGTACCTACTTAATTAAAAGGGCAGTTCAATATTGAAAACCTTCGCCACATGAACGTTTCCGGGATAAAAAGTGTCAATCCAGACAATATAAGATAAGATAAAAAAAGATAATAAAAAGATAAGGGCAAATTACATATATTGAGATAAGTTTTTAAACTTGTGTCATGGGATACTCACTCAACGATACTATATTTTATGATAAATATATATGTAGCCCACCTAAGTAGTGAAATAGTGTGGTTACCAATACGCCATGTTAAAACGTCTTTATTGCACCAATAATAAATATTAATATAAAATAAAAAATTGCGGGTTTATAACAAGCGTTTTCTTCGGGGCAACCTTGGGTAAATATTGTAAAAAAAAATTTGGAGTTGGCGCAGTGAGTAGTACAAGTTATATTATTGATTAGAAAAAAACCGACTTCAATACCAGAAAAGCTAAATATTTAAATAATTGTATACTTGAATGACATATTTTTTCTAGTTGTAAAAAACAAACCAATTCTTCTTCTTAGCGAGTCGGAATGGCTGATATTATTATATGAGCGTGGACCAATGTGTGGGCCACTCAACCGTTTAAATACAATTTCTATGTGACCACTTTTCAACAAAAAAATGAATTTTCCAAATCGGTCCAGTCGTCTATAGAAGTCTGTTAAATTAGCTATCTACATTCCAAATTTCATTCCTACCAAATCAGCTGTTCTTGCGTTATTGAGTAAAGATCCAAACATAAACTTGCTCATAGGTCATGGCATACTATGAAACGTACTAAGTTTTCCATTGCCGTCTTTGGTTGGAAATGTTTTGGCACATCTGAGCGGCATATGGCAGACACCTGTCCAGCAATGACCTAAATCTGCCACCGACAGGATGCACTTTGGCTTTGACGCAGTAGCGGCGTTAGGGTAGGGCGTGGTTGGGCGACCGCCCAGGGCGCCAGATATAAACTTTTTACTGCCACTCATTAATCGGACTTGTGAATTCCCTAAAAGATTTTGTACAATATAATACAGATTCCGGAAAACCCTGACCTTGTGGTTACCTGACCAAATTCTGTGGTAGTCTCCAATTGATAACTAAAGACTCTTAATCAGGTCTATATGGTTATGTTGTGTGATAGATTCGTAAGTTCGAAATCTTTTTTGCCTGATCAGTAGTGATTAGTTTACTGCAGTTTTTGTTTTAAATTCAATCAAAGATCTAAATAATTACTTATTTGAGCCGTTTGGGGTTGAAACTTAAGGGCCGTGGGGACCATCAGCACACAAAATATATAATACTATCGCCCGGAAATTGACAGACGTCACACATGACAAGGGGGCTGGCCTCTATCTGGCTCAAAAGATTAGCATTGCCATACAACGTGGCAATGCTGCCAGCCTTCTGGGCACATTACCACGGGGCAGCGATTTGCCTGGTCTTTTTTATTTATAAGTTAAGTAGTTTTAGTTAAATAGTTTAAGTTAGTTTTTTCTTACTTTTTAAAATTCATTTGTTAATCTTCTTTCTGAATAAATAGAAATAAAAGATTATCACGCACAATACAACAACTGAAACTATCAAAGATTGCAACTTACAGAAGAGACTATTGATTTGACTCTTAAGTATTCTGTGCTATTGACTAAATCTGTAACGGTTGCTAGTGGGGAGAGGAGTTTATCTAAGCTTAAGCTGAAAAAAGCAAAAATTTACTACTCCCCGTTATCATCAAAACTACTGCTTAGGCCTAAATTTTTAAAAAACATAACTAAATTATTGAATAACTTATCTTTTTATTCTTTAAACATTCCTCTAAAAAACCCTATAAGAAGACCATGATGTTTAAAGTAACAGGACATTTAATTTTACATCAAATTGATATCAAATCATGAATATATGAATGGTATTGAAGCCTAGGTGAGCTAGTCTGTCTAGCAATAGGGTATATTCATGACTTTTTTTTATTTTTTTAAACGATTCTATAAGTTATTATTTAACCGGAAAAAATATAACACGCACAGAATATTATTAAATAAGCTTAAAAAAATATATTAAAACTACTATCATTTTCGGACGACTTAAACGCAGTGCCATTGAGCGCTTTTATTCTGTGACGTCACCTCACACTGTCAATGTCAGTGTCAATGGAAAAAGAAAATCAAAAATAGGAATACTATATTTTAGGTAATAATTAATTGATTGACTCGTCTCATAAATACAAAACTGAAAAAAATGGAAATTTATCAAATACTATAAACTATTTACCTCGCAGCTTTTACTCCTCTGAGTTCAGAGGATGTAAAATCGAAATGACTTGCGAAGTACGTGCCATAACAAAACCGCTTTCAATCATTGCAGCAAGTCTTTTTTCACCAGGAGTCAGGCTTTCAGCTAATAATATTAAAGAACACTAATAATTTAGCAAAACAATGAAAATAACCTCCAACAATCATACAAATTACAAACAACTTATTGACATTGACAGATAGTCTCCTTCTTTCTCTATAGTTGACAGTACAAACTATTTAGAAAATTAAGTTTGACAGTGTTTGGTGTCGTCACGTTTCGTTCCGTCAATAGCGTTGCGTTTCGGAAATTTGCGAGGGAATTTGAAAAATACAACTTTTAAATAATTAATTTCTCAATGGAAACAAGTTAAATTGAAAAAGTATATATATGGGTAATTTTCTTTAGCAATAAAGATTACGCATAATTTTTATTGCTCGTTTCTGAATCACATGCATATTGTCTACGTACGAGTCTGAATTGCAGTTAGAAGGGGGGGGGGGGGGGGGGGGGCACGCGCCAGGAAATCTCGCCCGAGGCGCTGGTAGGGCTAAAACCAGCACTGCTTTGACGAATATACAGATGTACGAAAATACACAGGGAACGGAGTCCTAACAGATATATGCATTTTTTTAAATTACGAAATACTGCCTAAGTCTGACATGTCAATTCAGAATAAGAGCTAGACTACGTTTGTATGGAAAAGTCTAGGGTAAGAGGACTCTTAATATACATTTTAAAGGAGCTTGTACACGATGTTTTGCTTGTCATTATCATCCGAGCATTAGCACACAAAATATATAATCCGAGCGTATTCCCGGTTGCATCGTCAGCGGTTACGCATCAGAGCCCGGGGTCCGCTACCTAAACCTAGGTGATTCGACGAGGTTACTGGTTTTTAGACAGAGCTACTGCCGTTTGACCTCCGCAACCCAAAGGGTAGACCAGAACCAATCCTAGGATAGGTACAAACGCTAGATGACGTTCGCGACCAACAGCTTTACGTGCCTTCCGAAGCACGGAATCATCTTTTTATTCGGATAAATAGGTGATTCAAGCCTGCAATATCCTAACCAGACTGGAAACAACTTTTCACAAAGTATGCTTCCCAGTGGGATTTGAACCCATGACCTCCGGATCACAAGGCAAACGCCTTGACCACTGGACCACGGAGGCAGTCAACATGTTTTGCTTGTCTCTAGCACTATAGTAAAATTGGTGGGACAAGGTCGTAAAAAATAAGTAATTAGCTCTGCGTACATCCCGTCACCGCGTGTTTGCGTTTGCTAATCGAGAATCAATGCAGTGACGACAGTCAGACGGAGATTGATGGCGTGCGTTACACCACAAACATCCCTCATGATCAGATTTCAACCACTGGCTCAAAACGGTTGGTATAAGTTTTGGTGTCACTCGCAATTATCAAAAAATGGTTTTCTAGAGTAAGTAGTCACTCGCAACTATAAAAAAGTTGGTCTTCTTAGGGGATCGGACAGGTCTCACCAAAAAATCTTTGTTGTAATTAGAAATAATGTTAATTAAATAAACTGACCATTCAATTAGTATTTTTGTGAAATAATAATGATTTATATTTTTAAATCAAGAAATAAAATGCGTTAATTGCAATATTTTTAATCTGTTCGCCACCTTGAACGAAACAACAATTACAGCGCGTTACGTCATTCGTTTGTAATTGTCATTTTTGACGGCTGGGGTAACCTCAAAATGTCAACCATAGATGTCAACATTACTATTTGAATTTGTGGCCTCCACTACTGCCATCCTTTTCACCACTTGATTGTTTGATGTTTACTTACACACAGATGACGTCACGCGGCCAAGGTGACAGATGGGAGCGTTTACGCGGCACTTTTATGCATTCAAATTTTAAATGTGATTTATGTATATTTACAGCCTTATTTAAATAAAATATTATTCTTTTATGGTAATAAATAACCATTCTAATTACTTTCAAACACTTTGTGAAAAGTTGTCCGATCCCCTGGTCTTCTAGAGTAAGTATTCACTCGCAATTATAAAAAAGTAAGTAGATAGATAGATAGATGATATATTTATTTGTTGCTAACGACATACATACAAAAAATAAAATTTTACACATACACACAACAGCAATAAATTAGTTGCATGTGTGTGCTGCAGCAAGACAAATATAGGTCAAAGCTCAGTCGTGATATTGCCTTGAAAGCAATACACTGATTTTCAGCAATGGCCATAATGGGACAGGTACTAGTGCGAATCATAATAGTAAAAAGTTAATATATTTTAAGACTATAAAGCTCTGGATAGCTTTGGTGATCCTTTATTTATAAAGTAGAGCATTTTTTGAAACCTTTACACTCACGCAAAGAAGTCATTTTATGCAACGCACTGTAGAGTCGTTATACGACGTAGGCAACTAAGTATATCATTCTGTCATCTGTCTGCCCTTTGCTGACTTTTGCAGCTTATCAAAGGCGAGATCAAAGGGCCTGACTATAGTGTTTTGGTTTTATGATTCTTTAAAACCATAAATAGAAATATAATTCGGTCAAAAGCATGTTGCCAAGTGGCCACGACAATGTGCATCTGGCAACAGTAAATATATATACGTACCTACGTAAGTAGGTATACCTAACCTACTTACTATATCTACTTAAATAGAGTAAAGCTACGTCAAATGTCTTTGATGCTACGGCAAGCACCTAGCAGCTCGAAAAACTGACATATGAGTACATCAGTTCTCTCTGCCTATCTACGTACACGAAATCCAAGTGATTTTAAATATCCTAGTATTCAAAAACACACAGGTTTATGTAGTGTCCCCGAGGACTATAGTCTTTTAGCCCTAAATTTAAGCCTGTGGGTCCTTTTTTAGGGCTATGTCGTTTTAAAAAGCCTATGAGCCTAGAAAGCCTTTTTTGCGACTGTCGGTATTTTTTCAAGTAATAGGCTTATGTTTAAGATAAGGTAAAGCCATTTTTGAGACTCAGCCTAAGTAAGCCATCATAATAATGAATAAACATTTATTCTATTTTGCATTTATTTTGATAAAATAAAAGAAAGTTAATATTTTACTCATGTATCGTTAAAACAACATCGAACCAAAATCTTATAAAGACTTTTAGCTTTAGGCTTTGCCTATTTGACAGGCTTAGCCTAAAGGACTAAAAAAGCCTTTATAGGCTTTTAGTCTGTCAAGCCTCATAATTAAGAGTCTAGCCATCAAAAAAATGCTAAAAGCCTATAGTCCTCGGGAACACTAGGTATAAGTCGCACCTAAATCGATTGGCCACCGCGTGCTTCATAGTAGTTCATAGCTCATCTATGTGCAACTTTGTAACTAGTAGGACTTACATCATCATCATCATCCGAGCGTATTCCCGGATGCATCGTCAGCGGTTACGCTTCAGAGCCCGGGGTCCGCTACCTTACCTAGGCGATTTGACGAGGTTACTGGTTTTTACACAGAGCGACTGCCGTCTGACCTCCGCAACCCAAAGGTAGTAAGACTTACATAACGTAGCTAATTAGCTATACTTCAAAATAAGCCGATTCCCGTCGCCTTGTACGGCCTGCGAGGGATCAGCCAGCAGGAGGAACTAGAATCTACTTTTTTTGTTCTCAGACCATAATGGAAGAGTTTTTACTTTTCAAACTACTTGAAAATCTTTAAGTACATACTTATTTATAAAAATATGTATTGCGAATGTCGACTCGAAGGCTGCTGCCAGTTTAAACATCGTTTAACACATCCGCCGAGACGTGACCGTCTGTTTAGCCGCCCACCGGCATGACAACATTAGTTATATTGTAAACACGCTGTGTATTTGCAGAACATTTGGAAAAGACATAAAAAAGTGGATGCTATATAGCTAGGCGAGTACAAAATTGATGTTTCAACATCGTCATTATCATTTCAGATAAGCGAGATAACGATTTTTGTCGAATCCTCCGACTTTTAAAATAAAGAAATGTTTATGTATATGTACTTGTAGGTAGTAAGAATTCATGTAAGTATACATTATTAGTTTAGTTTGTACATATGATATATATATCAGTTGGACGGAAAAGAAAACTAATGAGTAAGTATTAGAAATAGTAGGAGAGAAAAGAAGACTGCTGGGCGAAATAGAAAGTAGGAGAGGGAAAATGATTGGTCACTTAACTTAAACATGACTCCTTATTTAAAAACATACTAGAAGGAAAGATAAAAGGTAGAAGTGGTCCAGGAAAACTGAAAGAAAAAGCAGGGGTTATGTCGTATCAAGCACTAAAAAGTAAGGCAGAGAACCAAGAAGTTTGGCGCATACTCCACCGACAAGAACCACTAAGCTCTTAAATAAGAAGAAGAAGAATATGATATATTATACATCAATGAGACCTCTCCAACCCGTCTGGCCAGCGTGGAGAGTGTCGGCCAAATCCTCCGACTGCTCTGGCTCTGGTAGTACAGAGAGGGTCGTGCTTTGGCCGTGGAAACCAAAAATGACCTGAGGATGATGTGAATGATATGATACTCTCTTACATTCTATGTACGCACTTTTTCCCTTCCTACCCACTTATTCGCCGGTTGACTGGAAGAGATTTCATTATGAGATAAGTCCACTGTTGTCAATTTACTATTATGTTATTTTTGTCTATAATTGTGTGTTTTCAATAAAATTAAAGATATAAACAATATACAACGACTAACAACTTTATTATACTAACAATAAAGTTATTACAAACAAAAACCGATAGGAATCGGCCTGCATCGAGCATTTTCTTGCAACTTTGCTTAGGCCGACCACCAATATTTCGCATAATCTACGCTATAAATTGGAATACGTAAGTATTTTACATGTACTTTACATAGTCTAGTGATTTATAAAATTTGAAGGGTATATTTAATGTCACCACAAAATTTCAGAGTAAGCAATTAATTTATACGAGCAGGGCAGCACTTTCGATCGTGCACAGCCTTTACGGTATAAAATGGAACTAGGCAGGAAGGTACTAAGTACTATGCGGGTAAAATAGAGTCAATGAACTCTGAGATATGTGCTTATCAATAAGTAGAGCCCAGCAATGTCAATTACATTCTAAAAATAAAGGTTAGGTACCTACCTACAATATTTTTAATTTAATAAAAGATAATCCAAAGTGGCCAGCTACGAGTATTAAGGATAAGATTGCGACAAAGCAGACTCCATGGTACAGTCACGTGAGCGCAGGGATGATGCCACATGACGAAGAAGGTGATAAATATAGCCGAAGGACGTAGAGGCAGAGGACGCCCCCTCGCGACTTGGTCCAATACCATTAAAGCAGATATGAAGACGATGAGGCTAACCCCTGACATGATTTATTATTATAAATCATGTCAGGGGTTACCCCCATTGTCTATTGGGAAAACTGGCGCGAGAAGATATGGAGAGCCGACCCCAAATGAAATGAATGGGACCATGGCTAGGACTAATGATGATGGTAAGACAATCCATAAGGTAAAGGTGTTACAATAATATGGTTAGTTTATTATAAGATTATCCAGTTGTACAAATTTCAGAAGAAATAAGATAATAAACAAGACTAGCGACCCGTCCCGGCTGTAAAGTAAATAGCTTTGATACTTTTTATATAAAAAGTGAGGTTCCCATAGGATTGTTAAATATTAGGGCTGTGGACTAGGTCCGAAAAACCTTATTTTATTTAGTCCGTCAGTTAGATTGACCAAAAATAATGGACCCTTGCTTTTCGGTTTATCAAAGCAGTAAAAATTCACAAAGATGCAGACTCTAGTGAAGATCGTAATAGATCGTGACGTCATGCGAAATTTAAATGCGCTGTATATTCGTCATTATTTGCTAATCAGAGAAAAGAAAATAAACGTATTCAATATTTTTAAATAATCTAACTGACATATCACATCCGTATTGCCCCTTTGACCACGCAGCAGGCAAGGCCCCGTCGCGAGTAACCGCTAGTTTATTTGCCAGTTTTTACATTATACGAGTACATTACATATTATCACGCCTGTTTTCCACAGGGGTAGACAGATACTATAGACCTTCACTTGCTACGATCCTCAATTAATAAATATATATGGACAAATGACACTGATTAGGCCCCAATAGGTACTAACTCAACCATACAATATTTTTTTAATATATACATATAAAGATAACGACCCAGAACAATTTGAAAAAGGCCATTTTCCAACTTGCCCTGGCTGGGGATCGAACCCAGAACCTCCGGATTGGCGGACTAGCGCGTTGACCATTACACCACGAAGTTCGTAAATCCTGACAGACCTCTTTCGCGTCATCTACACTCATCACCCTCTTAAAACATGCCCTTCGGTAACGGGTACTTCTAAACTTTCCTTCTATGAACGTATACAATCTAGTCGCTAAACATTTGCCGAGGCCGACCCTGTCCGGCTTTCCTATTCAAATAATTTTATTCGGCAAATTTTTCCGTAAGTATAATCGTTATTGTTTATTCATCGTTGTAGTCAATTCATCTAAATTTTAATTTTTTAGCAGAGCTGGTCGCCCTTTTTGCAATTCCCGTTATTTGTTGTTACCTACCAAGTTTTGTAAGTGTGAGTGTATGGTATGTGGTCTATATCTACAATACAAGTTTTAAATTAGTTTGGGGCCAGCTGAATCAGTGTGAATTTTTATTATCTTTTTAAATATAAAAAGAGAAAAAGATCATAATATTATATAAAGAAAAATATGGAGGCTGAGCTGTAGGCTACCCTCGGGGTCACAGGTGGCGGATAGTGAACGGCCACCAGATATGGTGGTTAGCTGCGAATAAACTGAATAAGCAGTCCCCGACCAAACAGCGGCTACGTTACGAGGACGTGGCGGGAAGCTCGGCGGGCCGGGCTTACCTATAAAATGCCACAGGAGTCTGATGACAGCGTTGGTGACATGGCGATCAAAGACCGCCATCAAATACGTCTTCCCCTAGTGTTGGGCAGTGGCGATACTAGTACTGGCAGAGAGCCGATGGAAAATTATTCCGGAAAGGTCTTTGCTGGATTTTTACCACGGTGTGGAAGGCAAATGGAGAAACCACCACACTACTCTTCTCCAAAAAATGGAGTATGGAAATGTCATTTAATAGAAGTAACGTTCTTGACAACGGGCTTCCACGAGGAAAAATGCCGTGGTGGTCTGAGTCCGACAGGGGTAGGAACAAGGCTACTCAGGTCGTCATCCTGCGAAATCCTTGTAGAATAGGGACATGGAATGTAAGGACGATGTTAGTACCGGGAAAATTGGAGGAATTAAAGATGGAAATGGAAAGATCAAATATTGATATATTAGGACTAAGTGAGGTAAAATGGGGAGGAAGTGGAGATTTTTGGAGCGACGATCATAGAATTATTTAAACAGGAGAAGAACAGGGCTCAAATGGTACAGGGTTTATCTTAAACAAAAAATGGGGTAACGAAGTGGAAAATACTATTCATCTAAATGACAGAATAACAGCCATAAAAATAAAATCACACCCTACAAATTTATTTATTGTCCAAGTTTACATGCCTACAGGAACTTATAAAGATGAAATAGTCGAGGATGTATATAATAATATAGACACTATATTAGATTCAGTAGATGATAAAGACAACTTAATAGTAATGGGAGACTTCAACGCCGTTGTTGGAAAAGGTGCAGAAGATAAAGTTGTAGGAGAGTTTGGACTAGGTAAAAGAAACAAAAGAGGGACACGGTTGGTACAATTCTGCAAAGAATATGATTTAATTATTTCAAATACAATGTATAAGCTCCCAAAAAGAAGACAATATACTTGGAAAATGCCAGGAGATATTGGAAGAGATTGATTATATTCTTGTCAGAAATAAATACAAAAGAAACATTAAATCTTGCAAAACCTTACCTGGAGCCGATATAAATTCTGACCATAATCTATTAATAAGTACACAAAACTTCCAAATAGTTCAAACAAAAAGAAAAATGAAACCTAAGAAAGTAGATCTCACTAGAATTAAGGATCATACATTAAGAGTGCAATATAGCAATAAGTTAGGAGACAAATATAAAGATTATAAAAATAATATAACAGATATAGATAAATTAGAAATTAGTGAAAGATGGAAAAGTGTTAAGGATATTATCTTAGAAAGCGCATCAGAATCATTGAAAAAGGAGAAACTTGTACCACGAAAGAAATGGCTCACACCAGAAATAATAGATCTCATGACACAAAGAAGGAAGTTGAAAAACAAAAAAAAAAGCAACAGTATTAAAAAATATAAGAAACTGACAAACCAAATAACCACAAAATGTAGAAAATGTAAAAGTAAAGAATTAATGGAATGTTGCAACAATATAGAAGATTTATTAAAAAAAGGGAAAATGGACAAAGCTTACCAAATGATAAAACAGTTAGATAAAAAACATATAACTAAGAGCACTAGTATATTAGATGAACAGGGAAACTTGCTTGTTAATAATAAGGATGTAGTCCAAAGATGGAAAAACTATATAGAGAAATTATATGAAGGACAGGGTATGGTAGAACAAAACCTAGAAAGCTATGATAAGGTAGAAGAAGATAACAAAGGACCAGATATATTGAGAGAAGAATTTGAAAAAGCTCTAAATAGCATACAAAACGGTAAAGCTGCTGGACATGACCACATACATATAGAATTACTAAAATATGCAGTATGCGACCCTTTAATTGAGGAAATATATCAGTTAATTAGAATTATGTACAATACTGGAAAAATACCTAACGATTTCAAGATAAGCAGGATAGTTGCAATACCAAAGAAACTAAACACCGTGAAATGTGAAGAATATAGGACCCTCAGCCTTATATCTCACGCATTTAAAATACTAATCAAAATCATGCAGAATCGTATAAGTCCGCTCTCGGAAAAATACATAGGTAAAGATCAGTATGGATTTAGACCCAATAGAGGAACTAGAGAAGCAGTTCTAGCTTTAAAAATAATTATTGATAGGCGTTTAGATCTAGGAATAAATACTCATATAGCATATATAGATTTAGAAAAAGCTTTTGATAAAATTAATTGGAAGATAATGATGGAGGTTTTAAAGGAAGCCGGATTAGATTACAAGGATAGGAGAATTATTTACAAGTTGTATAAGGAACAAGAAGCCGTCATAGAAATAGGAGAAGAGCAACAGCACGCTAAGATTAGACAAGGAGTAAGGCAAGGGTGCCCACTTTCACCACTTATTTTTAATATGTATATAGAAAAAGTAATAAGGAACATACAGAATTCAGATATAGGTGGTATAAAAGTCAACGGAGAAAAAATATTTTTTATTCGTTTTGCAGACGACATAGCAGCCCTAGGTGACACAAAACAAGACATAGAACAACTACTTCAAATAATGGATAAAACATTTTAAGAATTTGGCTTAAAAATAAATAAATCAAAAACCAAAACTATGATTACATATAAAACATCACCAATAAGAGATTCAGTGCAACTTAACGGAACAACAATAGAACAAGTAGAAAAATTTAAGTACTTAGGAAGCATATTGACAGAAGACTCTAGATGTACTGCAGATATTAAAACCAGAATTGCCATGGCCAAAGGAGCATACAATAGTAAAAAGAAACTTTTCACAGCAAATATATCCAGAAAAATACGCAAACGCCTTATAAAAACGTATATCTGGAGCATAGCACTTTATGGATGCGAAACGTGGATACTGAATAAAAAAGATAGTGACAGGCTGGCAGCTTTCGAGATGTGGTGCTGGAGGAGAATGGAAAAGATCAGTTGGATGGAAAGGAAAACCAATGAGGAAGTATTAGAAATAGTAGGAGAGAAAAGAAGACTGCTGGGCGAAATAGAAAATAGGAGAGGGAAAATGATTGGTCACTTAATACGACATGACTCCTTATTTAAAAACATACTAGAAGGAAAGATAAAAGGTAGAAGAGGTCCAGGACGACCAAGAAAGAGCTATGTAGACCAACTGAAAGAAAAAGCAGGGGTCATGTCGTATCAAGCACTAAAAAGTAAGGCAGAGAACCGAGAAGTTTGGCGCATAGGTACTCCACCGACAAGAGCCACTAAGCTCTTAAATAAGAAGAAGAAAGAAAGAAAAATATAATAATATTTACCCACAGATCTGTATATACTACTAGATAATGAAAGCCCGTCAATTTGTATGAAAACCTGGCTTTCCAATTTTCATACAATATTTAATAAGAAATTCACTTACAAACGGAAGGAAACTTTTTTATTACTTCATCCAACGTTTTCCGACGAGTTTGTACAGCTCAAAACGGCAGATTTAGGCATTTTACAGTAGAGAATGAATTTCCGATCTAATCAATTGATATAAAGGTACTAAAAGTGACGATCCTAAGTGAAGTCAATTTGACTTCAGATCGACACGCAAATTCATACAGAGGCTGTGTCTATCTTGATCCATCATCTGTGTATTTATCACATTTCAAAGGCTGCTAGCGTATCACAGTCTTAATAATACCTAAGCATACCTAAATTGATAGGTATAGAATCTTATTCCGATGCGACATCCAAAATAAACTGGAGTAATTTTCCTAGAGCCAATCATCTCTACAAACATTGTTGGGAAAAGTTTGTTGTACTGATTCTAACCAATTTGGTACCTATCTACCAAACCAAATTTTGCTGTTGTTGTAACTACCTATTATCTTAGGTGCTCCATTAGGGATAAAGACATTATGATAGTGATATGTAAAAAATCAACCCGTGTGATTCCGGGTTAGAATAGGACCACTCCATCGTAAGAGGCGACTAAAGGACTAAGCTCAAACATCTCGTGCTACAATTATAAACAAATAAAATTGTTGTGGGTTAACATCGGGCGGCGGCCGGTTGTAAAACTTTTTGCACCAACACATTCCCAAAAAGGGTTGACGTCAGGCAGGCGGCCGGTCGTAAAACTATAGCCAAATCATAACTGTTCCGGTTATTTCTTCTCCATTTTGCAAGGTCTTTGGCATCCTTGGGTGACCATTGACATGCATGTTATATTTGAAGAAGAAAAAGCGGAAAAGCGCACCCCGGGCTCCGAAGCAGCACAGCTGAGGAAGCAACCGGGAACGCGCTAGACGAAGAAGAAGATCTTAGGTAGGTTAGTACTAAGCTACTTTATATTGTATTGTTAGGTATATGCCTTCCATGCTGGTCTGGGAGAAAAGAAAAAACGTAGAATTTAGAAGCTGCTTCTACAATGCACGTAAAAGAAATATAGAACTTGTTTAAAAGACAAAAAGAGTGAGAGCTTGCTGCGCCTCGCTATGCATCGCTACGCAGCGCGGCAAAGCGGAAGTGTCGCTGGAATCAGTATCTTTTTGCCTAGTAAACAAGTTCTATATTTCTTCCAAAGTGCGCGCTACGTCGCGTCGCGTCCCGTCTCGGTGGGAACTGACCCTAAGGGATACCTAATACAAAATTAGTACGGAGGAGGATTACTAGTATGGAGCGTTTTCGAAACCGAGAGAAAGTAGGTCCCTAAGTCCTAAGTACCTAGGTAGGTATATATAATACTGCATACCTGGATTGTAGAGAACTGAGAAATAATTTGGGTTTCATCATAATATTCATAACTTTCGTAGGTATAATCTCAATGTACGAAATCTTGTGAAATAAGTAGGTGTCACTTATAAATATAAAAGTGTTAAAAAATCATCATAAAGTCGGTAAACTGTAACAAATAGTATGTTTTATGCTTCCATTTCGCTATTTTACGAGAGCTTCGCGCTCAAAGGGCCATAAAGCGGTAATATAAAGACTTTTATAGCTTCATTATGCAAGTACCATTGTGTAGACGTGCCCTTCTCGCGCAATGAAATGTGAACATATTGTTCCCGCGTACACCTGCTGCTCTACTGACAAAGGGGTATTTTTTAATTGATCATTCAGTTCCTATTCAACGAAGGGGTGACAAGGTATTACAGTCTTCCACAAGATGGTTATCATACATACAAATATAAATATGATATTAAGAATAAAATAAAGGTGTAAAAGAACACTCATAAAAAATCTTAAAAAAATGTCTTTAAAATTAGGGCCATCTATTGGCAAGTAGCTGAACTCATTAAAAAGCAAATGCATCAACGCCATCTATTGCTGAACAGTTACACTTCTTTCACCATAGACAAAAGTATAGATTTTAGCCAGAGCATGAGAGCACAGATAATAGAATCTTTAAGAATTCGAATCGAAATACCTAGTTGTGCATGCTTTCTCTTTCTTTACTTGAATAATAGAAAGAAAATAATAGATTATTATTTCATTTTGAGATTTTTTTAAATAAAATATCTACTTTCTTTCTATACAAATTCTTTAAATTACGTTTTATTTCTATGAAGATATGCCAAATAAAATATACAATAACATTTATTTTGTCTATGATCAGCTCTATTATTTTTTTGCGCCTGCGCTCTTGATGGTCTACGCGACATACCTAAAATCATTTTGTGGAAAATTTGAAGTTTGTTGTTATTTGTGACAACTTATAATTAATAATTATTTATGAAAGCATTGTGCTAATTACCATTCCAGGCGCGAGGCTGAATTTTTCGGTGGCGGTCAGCCTGGATGCGTTCAGTCACTGTTATTCAGTTCGAGCGGTCTATGGTAGCCATCTTGGAATCGAACAAAGCTTCAGATGTGTAGTTTCTCTGTTTATCAATAATTTTTGTGCATTTTACTGTAAATAGTTTGTATGTTTAGGATATGTACGGAATATTCGTCCATATGTGTAAATAGCTATGGCTGCGACAAGGAAATTACAAGGTAACTTGTCATGTTATCAGGTTAGAGATTGATTGACCCCAACCGTAGTAGATGCGTGTTCTAGACCACGGTTATTGTCGTGTTGACAAAACCTCGTCCCTGTGCCAGGCGCTAATGACAAGCATATTGTCGAATACCCTATTTATTACTTGTAAAACACGATACTTTACTGAAGAGAGTTGCAATGGGAATCGGCTGCAAAAATCGTACGTACTCCAATATGTTCCGATTGCGATTTCACTGTGATTTAGATCTGAAAACGTCGGTGTATTACCGACCCGACGATGACCTGCCGCTATCATCGTCGTTTCAACGCATAGTATTGATAAAAGTCAATGTTTTTTTGCATCAGTATGTTTATGAAACGCGTTTTTGTTGATTAATGCAATTATGTTGCTTGCAGGTGAAATAGACAGGTGTTTAAAAAAGGTAACGGAGGGGGTGGAGACTTTTGAGGACATTTGGCAAAAGGTTCACAATGCGACAAACAGTAATCAGAAGGAGAAGTATGAGGCGGACCTTAAGAAGGAGATTAAGAAGCTCCAGAGGCTACGAGATCAGATCAAGTCTTGGATCGCCTCGGGAGAAATTAAGGATAAGAGTACACTTTTAGAATATAGGAAACTAATAGAAACGGTAAGTGGTGTTTGTTATAACTTAGACACAAAGCGAATTTGACCAACTTTAGTTGAAAACTGAATCAAAGTGGGTACTTTGAAATTTTTTTTGTGACTCATGACACACATTTTTAACATCACAGTCTGCACACCTGCTTAGTGGATTTTTCAATCACTATTTTTATTTTTATACTAAATTTCATACCAAGATAAGTCCATAAAAAACAGATTTTTCAGTCAGTGAAAGCAATATTAATTTGTATCAAGATATTGTTGTATTGTGACTGCCTTCTGCTACTAAGGCCTGTTACATTATGCCCAGATTATCATTAGAAAAGGTATTTGCATGAATATTAACATTATTTATTAAAAATCTAATGAGAATCTTAAAGTTTAGCAATCTTTTTATAAAAATATGCTCTAAAGGGGACTTAAACTTTTCTAAAGTATTGCCTGTACAAGTTTTAGTTATAACAGCTATACAAAAACTTTTAAATCTAGTAAGTAGGAAATAGTACTGTGTACTAGGTGCTTCTGCTATCGGCTTTGTTGTGACTAAAGCCTATTAAACTATTAATCCTTATTGGTAGATGCTAGTTTTATTGACTGCCTCCACGGTCCAGTGGTCAAGGCGTTTGCCTTGTGATCCGGAGGACATGGGTTTAAATCCCACTGGGAAGCATACTTAGTGAAAAAGTTGTTTCCAGTTTGGTTAGGATATTGCAGGCTTGAATCACATGATTATCCAAAAAGAAAGATGATTCCCGTAAAGCTGTTGGTCCCGAACGCCATCTAGCATTTGTACCTATCCTAGAATTGGTTCTGGTCTACCCTTTGAGTTGCGGAGGTGAGACAGCAGTCGCTCTGTGTAAAAACCAGTAACCTCGTCAAATCACCTAGAATGCAACCGGGAATATGCTTGAAGGAGGATGAGGAGGTAGATGCTAGTTATTAAGTAATTTGAAATGCCCTAGGGTTGTTACTTTCCTTTTTGAAAAATCTTTATAAAAACCATATGAAGAGATGCCTGTGAAGTCCTAGTTTCTGAATATTTGACTCTATGATTACAATCTTATTGGACATTAATACATATGAAGTGGTAGTAGTTGAGAGAGGCCTATGTCCAGCTGTGGACTGGCTGAAATGATGATAATAATAAGCATACTCAATGAGCAGAATAAATAAACAACTTTATGGCATGCAATGTGCTTTACACAGGTGTGAAATGGGTTGTAAACATAAGTAAATAATCTAGAATTTTTATTAATTTACTATTATAAGCACTAGATTTAGTGAGAAAGAAATAGAAAAATGACTGCTCATGTTAAGTACATGAACTGGACTAACAGATTTAGATACTGTTATAAGTGAACTAGGTTTAACCCGCAAGTCCACCACTCTGGTGGTTCTGGGTTTAATCCCCAGCCAGGGCATGTTGGAAAATGGCCTCTTTCTGATTGTCTTGGGTGTTTATCTATAATATATGTATTTATTGTAAAATATAGTATCTTTATAGGGTTTTTTAGGCATTCAAGATGCAGTACTAAAGTACTCAAATTAAATAATGAAATAAATGGTGAAAAAATACCACATGAGCAGGACTTGAACCCTTTACTTATTTATTAATTTGAAAAATATAGTATTGTTGAGTTAGTGTCCCATAACACAAGTTTAAACTTACTTTGGGGCTAGCTCAATCAGTGTGATTTATCCCTATATCTATACTAATATTATAAAGCGGAAGAGTTTGTTTGTTTGTTTGTTTAAACGCGCTAATCTCAGGAACTAATGGTCCGATTTGAAAAATTCTTTTTTTGTTGGGTAGTCCATTTATAGAGGAAGGCTTTAGGCTATATAACATTACGTTCCGACAACCACGCGAACGAAGTCGCGGGCACAGCTAGTATTATATATTTATTATCATCGCACAAAATGGACCCCGAAATTTATATAAAATGATGCCCTGTAAGAGTCTGTCCCATAAGAGATAAAAGACGAGAATATGTATGTATTTTCTTGGATATGAATGGTGTCACGCGAAACAGTTGATTTAAATCTGCCAACAGCAAATTTGCTTAAAATTCAAATCAGAGTTCAATGTACCTACTATGCTTTTAATGATATTCTCATATTGGAGCGAGCTTGATAAATCTTGTTTTTCAATATTGGTCTTATTTGTTTAATATCTGAGCTTGTTATCCTCAAATTGTTATTGGTAATTGAGTCAATAATTACAGCTTTGAAAAAAGGTAAGTTTTTGTGTTTGTCCGCCTGATTGTCCCTAACTACTTCTAAATGGGACTAGATGGTTTTCACATCCTAGAGCATTTTTTCTGCAAGCTCCAGGGAAGGTGTAGGCATTTTAGCCAGCAAAGGCTGGAATCCCAACTAATCCCAACTAATATTATAAATGCGAAAGTGAGTTTGTACATTTGTTAGTTACCTCTTCACGCTTTATCTACTGAACCAATCTTCTTGAAAATTCGCATACACTTAGTTAGGAGTACTGAGAAGGACATAGGGTACCTTTCATCCCGGAAAAAAGTAATGTTCCCTTGAGATAGCGCTAGCGAAGCCGCGGGCAAAAGCTAGTAAAATATAATTTGTTGTGAATTTCAGCTTTTTGGATATACCTTTTCATTATAATCCATATCCGCATTAATATATCAGTAATATTGCCTTACTTTCTCTGGTCTACTTTAGGAGCCTAAGGCTTCAAAAGGCTTGCTTTCCCTTTATTCTCCATACATGCACTGCATAGAGTAGATTCTCACCCTAGGCTGTTCTGTCCAAGGTGAAAATCTTTTTCTCTCATATCATATCAATGGCTTCGGAAGGCACAAGACCGAGATGGATGATATACATTGAGAGGCCTATGCCCAGCAGTGGAATGTGGAGGGCTGTCGATGATGATTATAACATGTTTCCAGTTGACTTTTTGCTGTGTTGCTTCTTACCCAGGGGCCACTATAGAGCAGGCTCAGCCTCTGAAGCACTATATTAAAAAATATCCCCTTTCATTTATATATACTAAAACCTGTTAGTTAATGATGTCGTTCTTTGTTTCCAGCAAATGGAGAGGTTTAAAGTAGTGGAGCGGGAGACCAAAACGAAGGCTTACTCCAAAGAAGGGCTCGGGGCCGCGCAAAAGCTCGACCCCGCACAGAAGGAGCGCGAGGAAATGTCCTCGTGGCTAGTCTCGTCCATCGACGCACTTAATTTACAGGCAAGTAGCATAAATAGGGATGATGACTGGGTCAGAAAAGTATTATTCTAATTAGTCCGATAGTTAAATTATCCAAAAATAATGTACCTATATTTTTCAGTTTATCAAAAAAGTTAAAAGTCACAAAGATACAGAATATCTAAGTTCCAGAGTGGGGGCTTGTAACGTCACTGCTTTGTAAAAATCGTACAAATCCGTGACGTCATGCGAAATTTAAATGCGCTGTATCTTCGTTATTTATTGTTTCTCAGAGAAAAGAAAAAATATGTGTACAATATTTTTTAATAATCTAATCAATGGGCCAAAAATATTTTTTTTGTCATCATGCCTATTTTGGACTTTATTTAACTTTTTTTTTGCAAAAACATACAGTCTCACTTTATTACTAGTTTTAAACCATTATGCGCCCAAATCTAATAGTTCGTAAACTCCCTGTCCACTAAGCGGAGCGGAGATTTGGTGCAATCCTATTGGTTTGGCAGCCTCGCTCCGCTTCGGTGGTCTGGCAGCCTTATGACCGAATAGTTTGAATCTTGTCTTAAATTAAATTTGTATAATATTGTATAATATAATTTGTATATATAATAGGAATGCCAGATTATGCCGTCCCCCACTACTTATGCACCGACACAGAACAGCTGCTTTTAGGGGCAGCTTCAGATACCAGGCGACTAAAGATTGGAACAACATACCACCTCCAATAAGACTTTCTGTATCAATTTCAACTTTCAAAAAATTTGTTAGATAAACAGAAAATAAACAATCCAACAAGTCGCCGGTAACTGTTGCTGCCACTGACTGATAGATACTCGTTTCCTTGTTTGTAGCCCTGTATTCTGCTGTGTATCTATGAAATATGTATACATAGTGTTTGTAGTATAATATGACACTGATCCTTATAGGTATTATGTTTGGGTTTATATTGTGAAGAGACCTTACTCTTCATAAAATTCTATTAATTTAACATTGAAAATTTCGAGCTCCTTTACCTTTGTGGCAGGGATTTTTGGATGCGCACTCGCACCTGACAGGCCGTAGTACCTTTGTGGCAGGGATTTTTGGATGCGCACTCGCACCTGACAGGCCGTAGCTGCTCTCTGAGCAGCACTAAGCACTGAGCTATGACCTTTTTGGGTTGCTGTAGCACACAGATACGAATATATTGTTATATGTTTCCGTCTTTCTTGTGTTTTTTATTATGTTCTTATGTTGTATATTTTCTGTATGTGTGTGACAAAAGCTACAAATAAACATCTTATCTATCTATTGCTTTCAGGTTGATCAATTTGAGTCTGAAGTAGAGTCACTGTTAGTTGGTAAGAAAAAACGACTGGACAAGGAGAAGCAGGACCGAATGGAGGAGCTCAAGGTGAAGCTAGAGAAGCACAGGTTTCACATAAAGAAGCTCGAGACGCTGCTACGGATGCTAGACAACATGTCCGTGGAAGTTGAACAGGTTGGTTTACATTGAATAATACTGGAGCTGTTTATACAGGTTCATTTCGCACCCAGTAGCTATGTTGAAATTTTGGAATCACTAATGGAACACAAAACCGTAATAAAAAAAAAGTATTATTTTTTTGTAAAAAAAAAAACGCCCTGTATTGTATTGTACGAGTATAATAAGCCCTTAATCCTGAACTCTTGGGTTATTTTCGTTATTCTTATGGAATCTGAGTTCAGTGTGTCTCTTGGCAAAGGCCTTCTCCGACCATTTCCACTGTGTTCTATCTCTGGCAACTCTTCTCCAATTAGGGCAGCAGTGAGTTTCAGCTCTTATCTTATATATATATTTTCCCACTGTATATATTTGGCTTCCCTTTCCTTCCCTAAGGAAGATAATATATTGAAAAATAAACTGTCAAGTGCGAGTCGGACTCGTACATGAAGGGTTCCATACCACCGTACAATGTTTAAAACGCTGAAAAAAACACGTTTCTTGTATGACGACCCTCTTTAATTTTTAACTTTATCATATTTTTAGTATTTGTTGTTAAAGTAGTCACAGTAATACATAATTGGTGAAAATTTCAAGTATCTAGTTAATGCCATTATAAAGATCTAGTTAAAAACGCTAAAAAAAACACGTTTTTTGTATGACGACCCCCTTTAATTTTTAACTTTTTTTTATTTCTAGTATTTGTTGTTATAGCGGCCATAGTAATACATAATCTGTGAAAATTTCAAGTATCTAGTTAATGCCATTATAAAGATCTAGTTAAAAACGCAGAAAAAACACGGTTTTTGTATGACGACCTTCTTTAATTTTTAACTTTTTTTTATTGATAGTATTGTTATAGCGGCCACAGTAATACATAATCGGTGAAAATTTCAAGTGTCTAGCTATTATGGTTCAAGAGATAGAGCCCTGTGACAGACTGACTCTACTATACGCGCGGCCGTTGTCCTCTCTGCTCACCGCCCGCCACGAGCCCGGTACCGAGTGGTGACATTCAAATGGGAGATTTTTAGTATGCATTTGTTGGCTAATATCTTGGTTTTTATTTATTTATTTTTAAACTTTATTGTTTAACAATGAAATTGTCTTAGAATTAATAATAAATTTGTTTCATAATAAATGAGTTTTTGTTATGAAACAAGATATCAACATAAGACAGAAAACGTATTTTTGTTTTCGCTTAGACTTAACTTGAATATAGCTATGACGATCAAAATCAGCCTGTATTTACAGACATACAATCTTTATTGTTTTATACGTATATTCAATTAATTATACTTATTCAATTAACGGTAACAGAAATACCTGTTGTTGCAGATAAAGAGGATAAAAGAAGACGTAGAATACTACATAGACTCGTCCCTAGAGCCCGGGTTCGAGGAGAACGAGTATATCTATGATGATATCCGGGGGCTGGACGATATCGATCTCAGCGGCGTGGGGCTGCCGTCTTCCGCCACCACCGACAGCAACAACAGCAACGGCTCGCCGGGCTCCCCCACTAGCATACTGTCAGGTGCGACCAAAAAGCCTTTATTCCATAAGTAAAAATATACATATTAGACGTAATTATAATCTATCAGCACTGTGTAAAATAGACATATCAGCTCTTAGCTGTTCTTCAATAATAAATAAATAATAATAACCTTAGTATATTTGGTTAGGGATTGTTCAAGTATTACGTAAGCAGAATTTGATCCATTTTTAACACACCATCCCCTTTGACAACAAAAGTAAGCAAATCTCTTATTACGTATTCATTTATATATTTTTTAATTAAATCTTTAAGATTTTATTGTTTTCATAAGCATGTATATTGTTTGTAGCTAGTCTTTTATTGTCTGTTTAATTTTAAATCAAAGTTACAATAAATTGCCAAGAAATATAAAAACTAAAAAAGATTGCTTACGTAATGGAAGTCAAGTCCCCCGCCCCCTATGTCATCAAAAATAGCAAATCAAACACCCCTTGCCCCCCTTTGGTGTTTACGTAATACTTGCACGTCCCGTTAGTCCTGAAAACTTGTCAAAAAACTGGAGGCTGACTTAGACACCTACCAAATTTTTGTAACAAGCTTAGTCCATTATACTGATCAACTTTCCTCAAGGAGCTTATAATTTTTTTTATTTAAAATGTATTGTTTATGTAATTTTAGGTACAAGTCCAATAACGTCTCCAACGTTAGACGTCCCCCACAACCACTCGACAGACTCGACGGAGGTCGAAAAAAAGAAAAAGGAGGACGCGATCATAGCGAAGGTGAGTGCGACAACTGCACGGCAATATCGCCCCTCTCTCATACGTACTTGTGGTTAGATTCTTCCAAATTGTCTCTAGTTAGTTTTGGGTTCACCGGATAAAGGTGGATCTTACAATCGTTAATATAACTAGTAATTTAATACAGTTGACTCACGTTATATGTATAGTCGGAAAAGGCCGACCAGGTATAGACGATCTCTGGGCGAGAACGGCGACCCGACGATGTTGCTGTCCGCACTGGTCAGCTTTTTCCGACTACATTACGTGAATCAACCGTTTTAAATTAACTTATTATGGATTTATCTCATATTAGTTTAAAAAAACCATAAATATAACGTCTAACAAAATATACTTAAACTATTTTAAAGGTAGATTCAGACCATGATACTGAAAAACTTTCCCCAAGGAACATATATCGAAATGTAAATTTTTGCTTTCCATAGAAACTCTGATCAGCTGACCGGTCAATTTGCATGGCATGCCAAATAGTTTTCATATTTCCATATATGATTGTTGGGGCAGGCCTGGCGCACTCCGCAGTTTGGGTATAAAGCAAGGCCGCCGCACAAACGCGGCTTATTCACAAATAAGGTTTAAATTGTTAAAATTTTACGCTAGAGATAAAGAGATACGGACCGTCGCTTCGCAGACGTAATGTGCATTTTGGCTCGTTCGGCGCACGCTAGGCTAATAAGTATAAAATCATTCGCGCGGCGTGCAAACTTTAGGTACGTTGTAACTGGGTTTAATTTAGCAAGTTTCCTATCCCTGAGTGATCCTTCTGTACCTTACCAAGGTACTAATACCTATTCTTTGCGTGGGGAATTTTTTTCAGTATCATGGACTGAGTCCCGTCCCCCTCAAATAGTTTTAGTATATCTTGTAAGACCCTGTATACGAGTTTATCCTACGCGAGTTACGACGAACTAAAATCGGTTTTCATCAGTAAGGGGTCTAACAGACGAGCGACAGCACGACGGTCGCAAACTGTCACGCGACGCTCGCGCGACAGTTCGTGGCACTGGTCGTCGACCGTCGCCGATTAGTGTCGTGAACTGTATACTGTCGCGCGTCTGTAAGGCTTGAAACTACGTCAAGCGGACACTAGCGACGGGTTCCGTCCGTCTCTGTCACAAACCCTACGTGCGATAGAGATAGCTGAAACCGTCGCGGGTCTCCGCTTCGCAGTTCGAAGCCTAAGCGCCATTACATATGAAAACAAACACTGTCTTCTTTGGAGTACTGATATTGCTTGTGTGATGTTCAGTATTGCCAGCAGAAGTGTACAAATTGGTATTTCGTTAATACACTTTCCGTACACACCGTTTTATTATAAAACGCGATTTAACTTTGTTAAAATTATTATCTGCCCAAGACAAAAACTTTGAGAAGGTTAGGTAGCGTTCACTTCTTTGTTCACCTTCCCTTTTGTCACTGTAAACTGCATTTGGGTGAATAATGATACTGCAGAAAAACGCACCGTATGTGCTTTCATTTTCGCGAAACACACACGGTGTTTTTCCGCAGTCGAATTGTAGTTAATACGCGTTTTATAATAGTACAGACAAAATCTAATTGTTTTCATTCTTTATAGATCAATATAGAGATTAGGCAGTATATTTTTACCCTCCAATAAAAAGGAGCAAGTTCAGGAAACCTCAGGAAAAGTTACCAGAGAAAGGTTTTCAAAGATAAATACTAGTCTGACATTATAGCTGGAACAAAAGTAAGCTTGACGGTACGCGTAGTAACTACCCGAGCGTTTGTCGGTAGCCTATCTGTTCAATCATGTCAAAAAATAGTAATTTATGAAAACGTCACTAAAGTTCGTATTTTTGTGTGGTTCTCATAAATTACTATGGAACTTTATATATACTTACGTCATAATTTTATACAAATATGAACTTTAATTACTTTTTGCAGTTTAAAAACTTTGAAAACCTTTTTGTGGCAACTACAAAACCTAAAACTCCTAGCAGTGACCCAAAACTAACTCGGCTGGTTGTAAGTAAATGATGTGTGTTATTTGCAGCCGGTAAAACCGCTGCCCCTACGCGCGGTGAGCTCCAGCCTCGTGGGTAATAGCACCAATAACGTTAGTTCCTTGCTCAATAACGCAGCAGCAACCACAAATAGGTCAGTCCCCCAATATTTACAATTTACCCCACTTTTTATTTACATTTTTCGGGTTTTTTAGTAATTTTATCACACTTTTTCGGATTCGGCACGTTTTTTTTTTCGGTTTATTAGAGCTATATCACCATTTTTTCACGATAATCTTTGCCCAATAACGTAGCACCAACTTATACGTTAACAATTTTACCCATATTTTATTCAGTATCCCACTTTTTATATATATTTTTTGGTTTAAACGGTTTTTTTTGCTTTCGATTTCGGTTACTTAGAGCTAAATCTGTAAAATTTCGATGATAGGAATCGATAACGTTAGTTTCTTGCTCAGTAACGCTGCAGCAAACACATAGGTCAGTATCCCAATTTTTACAATTTTACCCATATTTATTTTTCGGTTTTAGCACGTCTTTTGCCTTTTTATTTCGGTTACTTGAAAGTAAATCGGTGATACATTTTTAATAGCTTCAATAATACATTCAACTTCGGTTGTGTTTTAATTTTTTTTTATTTCAAAGGTGGTATGTAGACGAATCTCAGTCAATGTAGCTTTATTTCCATGCAATAAAGATGAAATTTCCGCAGGCGATCTGCAGCCAGTTGCAATATTAATATTTATTATATTTGCTCTATTACGCAACTAAAACAAAAGTAACATTTCCTTGAAACTATTTAACATGGCGGTTAGTCACGATTTTACATGTTTATATTGCGATTTTAAATATCAGTTTGATTGTGATTGGTTGTGTTGAAATATATGTTTTTGAAGTGAGTGAATGAATACCATTTAATTTGTTGCGTTAAAATATCAGGTAAAAGGCACAGACATAAAAAGCCTTAATTTTTGAGTTGTGAGTAGCAGAAAATGAGTTTCACACCTTCTTTTCATCACGCCGTGTGGCACAAACAGGAGTTTCGTATGAAATCGATTGTAGCTGAAATTAAGCAACTGACTTTCTGCGACTCGCAATTTAAAAAATCACACTTGAACGTCTGGGTCTTAAACTCTAATGTGGAGGAAAAAGTTACCTATGTATTTTTTTTTACATAAATGAGTATCTGTTGTCGAATTATTTCATACATGTGACCGTACTGTATTTTGATCTAGGAAATGCATAGTATAGTTTGTAAAGACTTATCGCTTGTGGACGTGTGTGCGCTGCTGGCTGCTGCCATTCCAGTATGAATCGGTGCTAATGTAAGGATACGAATAGGTGCGGTTTGCGTTGACTGCGTCTGTGTTAAATTTACGCCCCTCCATTGCGTTTACACGCACAAGAAAATAGGTGTATATTCTGAATACATAAAATTTTTTGTAGTTATCTGTCATTTAGTTTCCTTTTCAAAATGATGAACGGCAAGATCTTGTGGACTAACTATTGCATTCATAACAAAAGCGCGCGATAGAGCGGACGTGTATGGCCCCGTGTCCCATACATGGCGCGCGCACCTCGAATTACATTGACACACAGCAAAATTTTCCGCACGCACTCAATTCTTCTTCTTTTCGTGTCTATGGTACTTTACTTACTATATTTTGTCTTTTATATTTTACTTACTGTAGATGTATCATTTGCGGCCATCAGGTCATCCCAAGTGCCGGTGTTTGGGCACTTAAAATTAAAATTACACAATAAATATTTATCCCACACAATCCCACAGAAATCATCATAATTAGTGGAGGAGCGTCCATTTTCAGGCTAGGCATTCCCTAGTGGTGCATAAAGGTGCTTAAATGTTTATTTTACTTGTTGAGTATACGAGTGCATGTTTATTATCGTGGCTTCTTCTTCGTCTAAGCGCGTCCCCAGGTGCATCCTCAGCTGTGCAACTTCGGAGCCCGGGGTGCGCTTTCCCGCTTTTTCTTCTCCAAATATAACATGCATGTCAATGGTCACCCAAGGATGCCAAAGACCTTGCGAAATGGAGAAGAAAGAGCCGTAACAGTTTAAATGATTTCGCTATAGTTTTACGACCGGTCGCCTGCCTGACGTCAACCCTCTTTGGGAATGTATTTGTGCGAAAAGTTTTATAACTGGCCGCCGCCGCCCGACGTTAACCCTCCTCGGAAATGCATTTATAGCACGAGATGTTGTGCTTAGTCCTTTAGTCGTCTCTTACGACAGCCATAGGAAGAGATGGAGTGGTCCTATTCTAACCCGGAACCACGATGTTTATTATCGTGGCTAGTATGTAACGAGAGTCCCGTCCACAGCATAAGCGTGGCGCCGCTGCCGAGCGCGCCGCTCGCGCCGGCGCTGGCGGCGCTGTCGGGCGCGTCCACGCCCAGCAAGCAGCCCGCGCCCAGTCCGCCGCACCACCACGCGCTGCACGCGCATCACGCGCTGCTCGCGCGCACGCCTAACAACACCGGTGAGTGGCTACTATACAGGGTACTTTCAACCTCGTAGCTATATATTCAAGATCAGTGCTTTTTAAGTGAAACATATTCTGTTATATGTATTTTGTTTCATAATAAAAACCAAACATTGAGCCGACAAATGCTTTAAGGGTGAATTCGTTCCACAAAGAACATCAAAGGCGTATCAAAATATGAAAAATATTTTTTGGCTCAATTTCAATTCTATTAAATATCTTTATTACCATATATATTTTTATAACATTTCTTAATAATAGTCAATTTAGTTTGTTTTGCACCGTCGACAAACCGTTGAATTGTCAACGAACACCGTGCCAGTGCCATCTCTCTCTCTCATCTCAGCGTGTTCCCAGTTGCATCCACAGCTGTAATGCTGTGAAACCCGGGGTCCGCTTTCCGGCTTTTCCTTCTCCACTTCGCACGGTCTTGAGCATCCTTCATTGTAAGACCATTGGCCACTATCGTACGGTGACATATTCATATGTAAATTAAGTCTTTGTCAATCAAAACTGTCGCAGAACGTATGATATGACGATCTGACGACTTTCCTTATTTAAAACATTAGTTTCTAATAAATTAGACTGCTATCTGCTAAGGGAAATCAAGGCGTGCCTGATGGGTTTGTATTAGTATTAGTTTATATTCAATAAAGCAAAATATACGCGGGAGGAAGAAAAGATTATGGGCCCAGTCGTGCCTAGTACCTAGGCTTATGAATACTCGTTAATATTTATTAATTACAAAGTCAATTGAGTTGCCAAGGGAAACCGAAGCATGTTAGGCGGGTTTGTATTAGTATTAGTTCCTATTTGATAAAACAAAATATACTTGTGAGGAAGAAAAGGTTATGGGCACGGTCGTGCCTAGAACCTAGTGTATTATGATCGTTTATTACCATTCACGTTTATATTATAAATTACAAAGTCAATTGAATTTGTATATAGCAATCAGTTGATTTGAGCTTTGTTACAATTATTGTTTGTATTTACACTGAAAGATTAATAAGTTTGTTCAAAAATTTGCTTTTCGCGACACTAATGTTGTTTCACGTGTCCGAAATGGACACAACGTATTCTATCTATCAGAAAGAATTTCAACGTTTCGTTCAATTGAACTGTTTACTCGGTTGTTTACAAAATAAACAGTCTGCACTGGATGAATGGCTACATTCACTACGACGCACAAGCCGTTTGGCAACGCGCCAACCCGTGTACGGTGTACGTGGCGCTGGACCTCGGCCAAACACCACGCCAGTCGCCACCTAACATCCAACACGATCTGTGCCTTAAAATATAAAAAAAAAAACAACAATGCGTTTTAAGATTTGATAAATATGGACGATGGTAATTTCCAAAATGTGTGCATGCGTTTGAATTGTGATTTTTTAAAAGTGTGTTCTCACAAGTTCAATGTTATATAATTTGGAATGCCCAGGAGTGGGCTTGCGTCGTCAAGGTCGCACGGTTGCGTGATAAATACGTGTTTGTATACTAATAGGTAATTATTGTTGCGTGTGTTTAATAATCGCATTATTGTTGGCAAAAAGTTTACATTGCACTGTTCTAATTTGAATTCGCACGTGATGTCTTGATTGATGCTGTATTGTAAACACTTTCGTATTAGATTCTCTGTTTTTTGTTAAACTTTTTCATACTTTAAAATCGATTAATTTGCTAGACAAATTAGCTTTCTCAAGGAAGCGGCCAGAAATGTTGGAGAAAATGAGTTGGAAATGTAGATAAAAAAAGATATTATTCCTTATCTGTTGTTTCTTCGTGCCAATTAGTTATTTCATACAATTACAACACAAGTATTTTTGATATGAAAAAAAAAAACTGGTACAGTTTTTGTCATACAAACAAACTTTACAGGAACTCATGTCAATTACTTAAGTACCAGATTTTTATAAATTTCATTTAAAAAGTTTCGTAGTTCATTAACATCATGCGAAGCTTTTGGTTGAAAATAATTCCTCGTTCCTTCAGAACTAAAAGTTGAACAGATTCCATTGAATTCAGTTAAAAAATTATATAAAGTTGGGATACGAAATTAAATTTACAAAGAAAATCAGCACGCAAGCGGCGCGTGCGCAGTTTGCCTCAAATGTAATGACGTCATTCATCCATTCTTGGCTAAAATCAATTTCACACTAATTATACAGGCGACTTGACTCGTATTCTCCTATATGTGGAATGCTTGGCTGCTCAATAAAGTTTATGGCATTTTACAATGTTGGATTGACAGAATCATTGCTGTGCCAATTTTATGGTAACACATAAGCAGGATTTTTGTAAATGAATATTGGTATTGTTTCATTATCATAATTAGAATGGTGTTTAACTATGATAATAAAGATATTTTTTTTTTTAAAAAAGCAATAGACTTCATATCTCCAAAGTTGTTCATCATATCTTCATCGAATTAATATGGAATAGAATAAAGGCTTTGAAATAAAAAAAAAGAATTCAAAATAAATAATGAAATTGAATTTAAAAAAAGAATACTACGCTCACGTGGTATTGTTTCACCATTTCTTATTTAATTATTTTATTTCAGTACTTTAAGTACTGCATTTTGAATGCCTAAAAAACCCTATAAAATAAAAAAAAAGAATTTTCTAAGTCGGTCCAGCCGTCTTCGAGTATTCTGGAAACACATAAAAAATAAGATTCCGATGAATTGAGAACCTCTTCCGTTTACGAAGTCGGTAAAAAAATTAAGATGTCTCACTTGTACTGTCATTGACATAGACAATTTATTATAATCTAATACAGTAGTGATGTTTGACTGCCTCCGTTGTCCAGTGGTCAAGGCGTTTGCCTTGTGATCCGGAGGTTGTGGGTTCAAATCCCACTGGGAAGCATACTTTGTGAAAAGTGGTTTCCAGTCAGGTTAGTTAGGATATTGCAGGCTTGAATCACCTGATTATCCGAGAATAAAGATGATTCCGTGCTTCGGAAGGCACGTAAAGCTGTTGGTCCCGAACGCCATCTAGCGTTTGTACCTATCCTAGGATTGGTTCTGGTCCACCCTTTGGGTTGCGGAGGTCAGACTAGAGATGTAAAGAACTCGAGTCGTTGAGTCTTAATTCGATTGACTCGGCTCAATTATACAAGACTCGGTGTACTAACAAAACTCAGAGTCTTGAGTCGAACCGAGCTCCAGTCCGTTTACGAAAACTCAAGCGATAAAATAGAACTCGTGTTTCAAAAAGAGCTCGAGTTTTAAAAAGAGCTCGAGTGTATTAGGTCTTGAGCGTATCAAAGTTTAATTATTTAAAAATGCATAGTTCATGGTAATCCAATGGTTTAATTAAAGATTTAAGAGTATATCAGATTTTTTTGAAGATACCCTAGTTGTTCTGAAAATTATTTAAGACCACCACTACAAAGGAATCATTAATTCAATAGACGATGCGACTCGACGATTAAACTTTAATTTTTCACCTATATACACCCGCCATCATGCTAAATGTAGCCTTTAGGCATGGCATTATTAGGCTCTGTGTACCTCAAGAGGGATAAAAACGTGACACTATTTATTATGTGTGTAAGGATCAATTTTTATTGCTTGTTATATTATTTACCTTACTTATGAGGAAAACTCTTCTGGTTACTAATATATCCCACAAAAGTTAAATATTTTATTCCCTGTTTATTTATAAAGGAACTCCAAACGAAGAAGAACTTGAGCGCGACTCGTCGCGTAAAACGACTCGAGCGCTAATCAAGACCTTGAGGGTCATGTTGCGCTCAAGAGTTTATGTAGACTTAAGTGCTCTAGTCTTGGGGTCTTGTTGTAATGTAATGTGTAATGAGTCGAGTTGTGCAATTTGTCAACCGAGCCTAAAAATTAGGACTCAAAAGACTCGAGTTCTTTACATCTCTAGGTCAGACGGCAGTCGCTCTGTGTAAAAACAAGTAACATCGTCAAATCACCTAAGTAAGGTAGCTGACCCCGGGCTCTGAAGCGTAACCGCTGACGATGCAACCGGGAATACGCTTAGATGATGATGAGTGATGTTTAGAAAAGTTATCTCTTTAATTCATTGAAAACTGGGTAGCTTTCCCTATGCCATTTTGATTGTTGTTAGGCACAACATGGTCTGTTTTTATAATTTAAAATCTTGATAAAATTTCTATTAACAGATATGTGCGGAGGCGTTTCTGAATAAATATTTTATTCTACAACAACATCGCAAAAAAATGTTTATCAAGTTTTCTTTATACTCGTACCATGCATGAGTGGGTTTGAATGTTTTTTGCAGTTTATATTATTAAAATCCTAATTTATTGCACGTGTTTTTATGGCAGTTGCATGATCGAAGTATGGACATAAAAACAATTTGCACATGATTCATGTTTACAAATGGTCGATGCATCGGGGTCAACAGCCGCTAGTAGCGTAGTAGTACTACGGTGCTGACTCACGCGCACGCCGCCTGATAACAACGTAAACAATGTTTGTTTTTATTTTTATTATATCTGAACGTAAGCGGATTACTTTTTTCTTGATGGATGATTTTAGAAAAAAATAGTAGAACCATATATAATAAATAATTTACATACAATTTACAGTATATATCAAAATATCTGCATGCTAGAGACTTACAAACCAACTGATAAGAATACAATAATAAAAATAAGTTGTCAATCAAACAATACAATAAGTGTGTAGCAACCCTTCTCTACGTCATAGGTATAATAATTATTATGATAATGAATACTGAATTTCATAAAATGAAATCATTTATTTATGGATAATATTATTGATCTAAAAAATTACAACTAAGACTATAAAACTAAACTATATCTAAAACTTAAAACTAATTTTAAAATTAAGACAAACTTATATATATAATTTTTTATCAAAAGCTCCACATCGAGGCAACATGCCCAAAATGTTGGCAGCATTTCCCAGCTTAAATTGTGTTATTATTAGAATTTAAATAAATAAAATTGCTGATAAGTATTCTAATAGGATCATTTTTTTTATTTAATTTATTGCACTATAAAATTAATGTACAATAGGTATAATCTTAACGCTAAGCGCTGTCTACCAGAAAATACCTTTGGGAACCATTAACATCCACGTCATTGCACTGCAAGAGCATGTCACCGAGCAACCGTAGGGCTCTTGCTGTCGGAGCGTTTTGGCGTATTCCGTTCGAGTAGGGGGCGGAGTAAACAGGGCCGGTCGTCTGCGAGGTTCCACCGGCACCACCTGGCTGATGCCAGCGCGCGCGGATACGAAGCCCCAACTGTTACAAAGCGGTTTCAATATTAACTTTGTTGTTAATTAAAAATATGGATCAACAGAGCCACATTTTTATTCTAAAAACCATCTGTTTACATAATTTTCTTGAAGTCTGCCAAATGTATGCCACTATTAGTGTAATCTTTTTTGTCTAAGCGCAGCCCGCGGTGCGCTTTCCTGCTTTTTCTTCTCCAAATATAATATGCATGTCAATGGTCAGCCAAGGATGCCAAAGACCTTGTAAAATAGAGAAGAAATAACCGGAACACTTAAAATGATTTGGCTATAGTTTTACAACCGGCCGCCTGCCTGACGTCAACCCTCTTCAGGAATGTATTTGTGCGAAAAGTTTCGGCCGCCGCCCGATTGGAAATGCAATTGTAGCACGAGACGTTTGTGCTTAGTCCTTTAGTCGCCTCTTACGACATCCACAGGAAGAGATGGAGTGGCCCTATTCTTATCCGGAACCACACGGGTGCCACTATTAGTGTAATATGATATGAAAATGAAAGCTATATGATATACATGATCGTTTGTTTGTTTGTTTGTTACAGAAGTAGTGGAAAATGGTCCCGTGTCGATCGCGCCCGCGCACACCAATACACACATACCACCCTCCACGCAAGCGCCCCCAGTAAGTACTACTTTTAAGGTTTTTTTTATATATATAAGGACAAATCACACTGATTGAGCTAGCCCCAAAGTAAGTTTTAAACTTGTGTTATAGGATACTAACTCAACAATACTATATTCTACGATAAATACATATATAGATTAACACCCAAGACCCAGGACAATTTGAAAAAGGCCATTTTGCAACTTGCCCTGGCTGGGGATTGAACCCAGAACCTCCGGATTGGCGGACTAGCGTGTTGACCATTACACCACGGAGGTGGTCAACCATTTACGCAGACCATCTAGATACGCGTTCTTCTTGTATATTTTGAAAAAAGAAGTAAAAAAATAAATTATTTAAGAAAGCCGAACACATCAAGCAAGATAACTTCATTGGAATTTCGTCCACTTAGTATATGATATGCTAAAGTATAATTTGCTTATTAATTCAATATATATCCTAGTTTTATTTATTTCAAACTTTTATTGTAGCAAAAGCTACGATAGGTAGACTTAATGCTAAAGCATGATCTCCCTGTCAACCTTTAGGAAAGGAAAAAACAGAAAGGATGGTTGGCGTCTAAAATAGATAAATGCAATATCCAGATATAATAAGTAGTTTTAAATGATCGTAAATAAATATCGTATAAAATAAATACTGTAATATATTGCACTAGTGCACATCTCGTACGATTATAAAGATGCTGTCATATACTCGCTTTTTTAAGAAAGTTAATAACAAAATAGTATCTTTTTCATAATAATATGTTTAGTTAATCTACCTTTTGTACTCTTAGCTAAAGCTTATACAACGTGGAAGGGACATACCCGTAATAAATCGAACCACGGTCTATACTAGATCATTAAGTATAATGAAATTAAAATAATAGCCGAAGTAGAAAAAAAATTCAGCATTACATACAAAAGTATGCAGCCGCTCGGGCAATTTGTATAGGAATGTCAAAATGTTTTTTTGGGTTTTCGTCTGTTATTTTCATTTTGTTATACTATAATGATCTAGTATAGCACGTGGTTCGATTTATTACGGGGATGTCCCTTCCACTTTGTATTCATTTCTCTGGGTATTCTCGTGGCCAGGCAATCACAATAGTTGTTCCCTTATGTGTAAATTCTGAATGTGTAATGAAGTGAATATGTGCATGTTTCAGACGTCAAAAAGTTCGTCAGTCCCCCTAGGCTTGTCGTCAAACACGCACGCGGCCGTGAGCGAAGCGAGCAGCGAGCCCGCGGTCAATGGCCCCTCGGCGACGCCGGCGCCGCACACGCCGCACCTCACGCCGCAGCACACGCATAACAAGTCAGTACAAATATCCTACCTATAGCACAGAATAATAGTAGAACGTACAGAACGGGATCTCGCTGCGTTCCCGCACCTCTTTCCCGTTCTCAGGTGCGTTTGGTGGCTTTGAACACTGAAACTCACACATTGACGTGTGCATGGATGTGAAGTTTCGTTTGTATGTAGTATTGGACATAAATATTACCTACTCAGCCTGTATGAAGCGCCATACCTGTGTCTGTTGTACAAAATCCGTTACTTTTTGACCTTGTCCTAATTCTATCTTATTCGGTCCTTTTTTATATTGTCCGTTACTTTCTTCTTATTGATACCTTTCTTTATACATCTCTTTATGTTAAATGTCTGATAGGTGAATGTTCAAGATGGTGGATAATATATTTTTAAACTTCATATATACGACAGGAGATTTGAAATTATGATTATTTAATTTCTCTCATAGCCAACATAGCCGATGACGCTGAAGTAGTGACACTAATCTAAATGGCAATTTCGTTTTCAAAATGACCGTCAATTACTTGTGTATTTTCTTTTTTAAAGCATATCTAGTGGGATATTTATTCGGAAAATGTTGTGATACGTCAGATTTCGCGAGAGTAATGAAAAACAATATGGCTACCACTGGCAACCGGGCCGCGCTCCCATTGGTCGACGCGCATCGTGTGATGCAATGCATGCGTTTAGATAATTTCATTTCGTATGGATGCGTTCGGTCACAACAAAAAAAGGGAATTTATTTTGAACTCGCCGACACGGAAGCATTTTGTACTGCTTCAGAGGTGTTTTTTTTAATACAGCACATGTGTAATTATAATGTAATTAAATTACCATAGATGCTACGAACAATAATTCTCTAGAATCGTAACTAATCCCGAAAAATCATTCCACGCGATATGTACCGCGGCGGGCGGGGCTTAAAATATGAAAGCGCGGCGCGTCAGTTCGCCGTGACACTCGAGTCGTGCGGTTGCGTCGCAAGAAGTTTCCTTAAATAATATTGCTGTGTTTTTGCGATAATCGATTCATTAAAAATGCCGTCATGTGCCGTGAAGTGGTGTAAAATACATACAGACATGAAAAACACAGGACTCACCTTTCATATGTAAGTAAATAAACATTTTAATATTGTACCTCACCGCTCGTGGCGTTGACCGCGGCCGTGTCGGTGGAGCAGCCGGCGACGCGTACGTGACTTTGTCGCGACCAATCGCATGCATCTTTGTCTATGTGTGTGTTTGAGTGTTTCGTTGTAATTACTGTTAGTTTGTTTGCGTAAATGGAATCGGAATCAAAGCGGTAAATGTAGGAGCGTTAGATTTCTAGAGATTATATTTCGATGCATAGATGTGTTGTAACAGTTCGGTAATATGTTCCAGTGGTAGAGTAAGCGAGACAGCGAGTACGCCGTCCCTGAGCGTGTCGAGCGCGGGCAGCGAAGCGCCGGCGCAGGGCACCGCGAGTCTCAAGAGCATGGCGCAGGAAGCCGTGCATCGAGCGGGGCTCGAGCAGCACACGCAGGTATGTGCACACAACGAGCACGAACGTTGTTGTGTGGGTGTGGTGTTTAAAATTTTAAAAAAATCTTGATTCAGTGATACAAATTACACAACAGATTATGACTTAAAATTAAAATGTTCAACACAGTCACAAACCAAACAGAGGGTTTTCATTAGTTGCGGCACTTGCGGCCTTGTCTTCTCACTGGGAGAGATGATAAAAACACAATAGACGAAAATTTAAAAAAAAAAACAAAATATCTTTATTATCATAGGATATTTATAATATCTCTTAATGATAGTCACTTTCTTTTATTTAGCACAAATGCTTAGTCGTAGATAATATTTATTGTTCCATCTTCTTAACCCCTATGTTCTTGAATGAAAATAGTAAAGGTTTTTTATATGGGTCCTCGTCGTTGATACGTTCCGCTGGTCCATTGAATCTTGCACTATACACACATGTTGACCTTAGCACAATATTTACGATTGCAGGCCCCGGGGCGGCGAGTCCCGCTGTCGGCCGCACACATCCCTCCTCTACTAGGCGTCGCGCCGCTGGGGCCCGCGCCGCTCAACCCAGTAAGTTATCCTTTTTTAACCCCCCATATTAAATTGTTTGTTATACTGCGTGTAAGTAGCTAAGAATAGCGGCAGATTTTTCAAGCTGCGATAGCTCGACGACTGTCTGACGGCAGTGTAATGATGTCTGCAAAAACCAAGGGCCTAACTTGTCTACCGAAACACGGAGGAGCTTGTATTTAATCCCATATAATATGGTATTCAATCCTCCCAGTGTGGTTTTGGGTTAGAATAGGACCACTCCATCGCTTCTTGTGGATGTTGTAAGAGGCGACTAAAGGATTAAGCAAAAACATCTCGTACTACTATTGCATTCCCAAAGAGGATTGACGTCAGGCAGGCGGCCGGTCGTAAAACTATAGCCAAATCTTTAAACTCTTTCGGCTATATCTTCTCCAACACAAGGTCTTTGGCATCCTTGGGTGACCATTGACATGCATGTAATATTTGGAATAGAAAAAGCAGGAAAGCGCTCTCCGGGCTCCGAAGCACCACGGCTAAGGATGCACCCGGGACCGCGCTTGGATGAAGAAGAATATGGTCTTTAATCCAAGTACAAACCGCGCCCGATATTGTTTATCATGCTCAAATGGGATTAAGTGTGCGAGGATATTCATATACGATGTAGCTAGCAACCTGCCACTATTTTGAAGCCAGTTTTCCTCCTATCTGCCACGATCCAAAGGCAACCTTCATACTGAATGTGGCCTTTAGATCGTATGGTCTTAGGCCTTGTCTACCCCGTAAGGGATAAAGATGCGATTGGTTTGTAATGTATTATCGTATCCGAAATTGTAATATAACACATTTGCTTCTATTTTATATTTATCATATTACAGGAGCACCAGTTACAGTTCCAAATGATGGAAGCCGCGTTCTACCACATGCCGCACCCATCCGACTCCGAGCGCACGAGGGTGTACTTACCAAGAAATATCTGTCAGACACCCTTATACTACAACCAGGTAAATACTTTACTTTTTACAATCTCCCATAAGAATGTCATCGCCCGCAACCGGGCGAATGGCGGGCGGGGAGAGGGAACGGCCGGTATAGTAAAGTCAGTTGAGTAGCCATTTATTAGAAATTTGGGGAAAAAAATCAAGTCTTATGGTTTTGTGTTCTATTAGTCATTCTGATTCCAAGATTTCAATAATGCTATACTTCATTTGGTTAGGTATTTAAATAAATGTAAACAACTTCGACATATCTTTTTATTGAACATTACATTACAAATTGAGTAATTTAATATCATAATATATTTATTTGCTGTAAAAGTGGTTACAATAGATGTTAATTACAATTTTTAGATCACACTTCTAACCTGTCTAGGCATGTAAATGTCAATTATGTTATCATTAATTTAATTATTTATTGTATTCATATCTTTCTATTCTATCATTATTTAGTATTGGGTCAAATTTATTATTACTAATATTTAAAAAGTCAAATTAGTAATAAGTATTTTATAAGTAACAATTCTACGATTAAACAATGCATTCATTCTATTTCTATCATAATCATACGTTCAGACATTACTGTATCGAGTAGAAACCTTTCTCCACCAGCACACAACGCAGCCTGTTCTTAGAGACTGGCAACGGCAATATCTTAATATCCTCCGGCCTCCTCCTCTATTTATAAAATAATTAATTTGTAATTTGTAAAGGTATTGATTTATAGTGTGATATTATAAGAAAAGAACATGTCCAGACTGTTTACATTTATTTAAATACCTACCAAAATGGAGTATAGGCGATGCAAAATCAACTTGTATATGAACTGATGATTAGATTTGTGCAAAACAAAACAGATATTATAAATATCCTAAGATAATAAAGTTATTTTAAATTTATGAATTTGATGTTTATATTTCGGTATTGCAGGTGCTACTGCCACACTCGGACTCAGTAGAGTTCTTCCAAAGGCTATCGACGGAGACGTTATTCTTCGTGTTCTACTACATGGAGGGCACCAAGGCGCAGTACCTCGCGGCCAAGGCGCTCAAGAAGCAGAGCTGGAGGTTCCACACCAAGTACATGATGTGGTTCCAGAGGCATGAGGAGCCGAAGGTCATCAACGAGGAATATGAACAGGTGATTATCCATTTCCTACATAGAACATAGGCCTACCTAGGCCAGACAATAAAAAAAACACTAGGATAATGTGGTTGACATTGACAGCTCACTGACAGACTGAAAGTGACAGACATCACACATCTGTGTCACAACACAACTAGATTTCACACATATGTGTGAAACGGGACATCAAGGAGGAGTGGGGGAAGATTCCCCCAACGTCTTTCTAGGTCGTCCTCTATCTTTGACCATCTACCGTCAAGTTAACCATTTTATTAGCCAGAATATCCTTACGATCCCCGATTAATACACGCATGTTGGACTGCGTCTGTTCTGCAAAAGAAGAAAGAAAGTGAGAGGAAGATCTACTACTATCACTCTTACTCGCACTCGTTTGCAGTGCGGGTGAGTAAATTTGGCTTAATGTATCTCTCTCTTCTCCCTCACTATCTATCTCTCTCCCATTTAAGCGAGTTCCCTTTTGCGTTTGGCTGGGCTTCTAAACACAGGGTCCGTTTTTCTTCTTTGTCTTCGTAATTTTTAAGTATTATAAACCCTATTGTTAACATTCAATTCTGTCACATGCATCTCCTGCTTGTGCCGTTCAAGCACCAGCTATGCTTCATCGCCATATAAAAGGACATGTTTAATATGCATATTATCGTTGTTTCAGGGCACATACATCTACTTCGACTACGAGAAGTGGGGCCAGCGCAAGAAGGAAGGCTTCACGTTCGAGTACAAGTACTTAGAGGACCGAGACTTGAACTGAGCGGCCCGCGGGCGCAGCCCCGGCCCGCCGCAGAAGATACTTCATTCCGTTGTACGACAGTATTTTAATTTAATCGGTTCGCCGCCGTGGAACACCGAGTCCTAGCCCCGTTGTAAAGTGATTTCTGGCAGTTTTTATTGTAGATACGAGTTTTAACGAATTAGCACGAGACGCGAAAGATATCATGTGATGCAATACGATTAAGCTATAGCCGTTGGCGAAGACGGTGTCTGAAGTGTGTGCGGGGAAGTGGGGGAGTGGGCATGTGAAAGTTTTAAATGGACATGTTACATATACAGGTACCTCGTTCTTTACCGTTTTGTTCGAAGCAGCGTTCACATAGTTGTTTCGAATTGGATGGGTGAGAATTGGAAGTGGATTTGTGACATTAGATCTTACTTCACCGTCAGCGCGTCATTCTGATGTAACGAGGCGTCCATGACACTTGTCATCAGATACAAGTCTGGCTGTTAACACGTTCGTGGACACTAAATAGTGTACACGAACCTGCACATTCACTGCTACACGTTCAGTTGTGGATGTGTAAAGGTGCCTATGTTCTCACCACATTTATCCCCCGCTTCCCTCCCATTCCTCAGATAGCGTCCTTGTCTACCGGCGTTGGTATAGAAGCAGTGAGCTGCGACATTGTGATATTGATGTAGTCGGCCGGGCCGCCTCGCACGTCGCAGACCAGTTCAACGGTTCCCACAGGATCGTCGACGCTAGATTCCCTTCTGTGTCGATTTTCCAAACGCAAAGTTATGATTCCCGCAATGTCGGTCATGAAAGTACGATGTGAACTCGTAAAACGTATATTTTTTGGGTTCAATTCCATTTTGCTACACTCCAGAATTCGATTCTCTGTTTTGATTTACAAGATTCTTATAAAAACGTTTGTTATGCAAAAAATTGTGTTAAAATCAAGTTGCAATCCCAACTAATTATAATTAAAATAGTTGCAACTAATGGTTGGTTGGGTCAGTAAAGTCCGGTTTATGAAAGACAGTAAAGTATGTCTTATCTAGTACTGTGGTATCCCTTTCTGTTTTCTTTAGGTATTGAGAAGAGATTTGAAGCATTACTTTTGAAAAACTGTAAGCGTAAATAAATGTTGAAAATAGCTGAAAAAGCCCGCATTATAATTTTGATTTGAAGTTTTATATCATTTGCAAGGAAAAGTAATCAAAATGACCCAATTCTGGAGTTCCACCATAATAATGCATGAATTGACTGCCGCAGGAAGGCGTACAAAATGGTTGTATGGTGGGTCAGTAGTAATGTGTTATTCGACTGTGAAACGACAATTTTCTATCTCTATATTAACTTGTATGAATGTGGCAAAGTACAGATACGTCTTTGTGTACAGAGCCGCGGGTCGCAAGACCTAAAGCTTGTCTTATAGATGGAAAACAGGCATCAGAATAGTGGCAGGTCGTATGGCGTGGCAGCTGTGACAAAAATGGCTATAGAAAAAGGACGGTTTTAGTCGAATTGCACAAGTTTCGGGGCACATATGGCGAAGCGCAGCGCAGAGCATTTCTCACTGCCAAAGCATTATCGTCATTCTGGTCGTTGTAATAAGATCGAAAATTAATTAACACAAGAAATTATCTCGAAAAGGGACTGCAGGAGAATGGTAGCGCGCAGGATCGCGATTGCTCGAGCGTTGAGATTCAACACACACAGACTTTAATGATTTGGCAGTGAAAAATGCTCTACGCTTCGCCACATGTGCGCTGGCCTTTAACTTTCCTCTGACCGAATACATTGCGTAGTTGATAGTTGTTATATAGAATAAGCTATGTAGATAAGTATGTTATGAACATATGTTACGAACAACGTTGAGCTGGTCCGCCGATCTCAGCATGAAAGCCACTGGCGTATTGGAGCGTTGGACGACGGGTTTTTTATGACTAATAGTGTAAGTGCAATGTACCCCAAAACCATTTGACATCACATAATAGGGTTATGCATATCGCTCACAAAACCGCTGTCAAAAAAAATGTAATAAAACAAGATATTCAGATGTAACAAGGCCGATAGTGTAATTTAAGAAATTTAACCTACGTGTAAGAAATTTAAATATTCATACGTTGAAAAAATGACTGCGATTGAATCTCGAAATGCGTAAAATAATAAAATAACAGCTGCGTTTTTGCAGATAGCTCCCAACATGTCTTAACAACAGTCAATTCATACAAAAAAAAAAGAAATTTAATAAACAGTTAAGCCTAAAGAACATTATATACTTTTGACCCACATTCGTCGACAGTGCGGTGTAAAGGCAATATGCATAGACCCCCCAATAAAAACCTCTCTGCCGACGCTCACAGCGCGGCAGTAATCTATGCTAGTCGTAGTATCTCAGAACTAACGTAAGCCACAAGTCAATAGTCGCGAGCGCAGCCCGGCCGTTTTGAGTTTGGCGCAGAATGCGCAACGCAAAATGTCTTGACGGAAGATGGCCTTTTCGCGTAAGGTTTATTTCTATGAGGATTTTTCTGGCGGTCATTTCGACATATGTATAGTAAGGAGACACATTCGCTCTCTGTTTCGGTTTTAAGAGTGAGTTAAACAGTCAAACTATTGGGTATTGACTGATAAATAAGACAATAGGTTACTAGGAAGCAGGGATTCAGCTTTCCTACTAATGTTATTGATGTCGATAGGCGATGATATCACTTACCATATGGATCATACGCTCGTCTCACGTCTCTTGATAACGATTCGTTTTGCCAGTGAAAAGTACTTTTTGAGAAATGTCCCTTTAGCGAAATGTACATTTTGCGTCGAGTGATAATTCACTGCGTTGTTCTGTGTCAAACCCCTTTGTTTTAACTTTGTATAGAGCGATCGGAATAGGTTGAAATTATTTGAAGGCCTGGCGCGTCCGCTACGCGATGTGTCATAATTGGACAAAGACCACGCCCGTGGTTGTGTAAAAATAGTTTTAAATTGTTATTATGACACTGCGCAAATGTTTTGATTGTTGAATGGTTGCTCGCTCGAATATGTCTGTCGCGCGTCGTCAGTTGTCGCAGCGCTGCCGCTCGGCTCTTTTACACGCCGCACGGTTTTGTCGCGGCGCGATAACTGTCGCGCGCGACGCGACAAAGTGTTCCGACAGCGCGTAGCGGGCTCGTGGCGGCCGCATACAGTTAGGATCTCCAGTGTGATTTCTTATTAGATGCTAAGTAATACACTTTTTCACCTCCGGCCTCTGCCGCTGTTGTACATTTTACTTTGATTATGTTCGGATTATTATCGGGACCGGTTTGACAGTTTGGGGAAAATCGACTGAAAATTCGCCTTAGAGGCTCTCTTACATATTTCTGCCGCAATCAGCTATATTTATTTAGTTGTTTCGGTTTGAATGTAAGGCATTAAGTAAAACTATTAGGTATCTAATATCCGATAAGGTGTTTACGTCACAAATTGGCAACTATGCTATGCCCTAATTACCAGAAAACAGAGGTATTTCTGTTTGATTGATAAGCATATATAAAATACCTGACCAGATTTTCTCGAACTATCAAATCTGTCCTCATAGTAACCCGCGTATAGTGCATTTAAATTGAACAAAAATTAATTATGTAAGCGCATGTATGTAAATCACTGCCACGCTTGTATTATAATCGGTGATTTAGGTATCAGTATAAATCGTACTTATTTATTTTGTGATAAATTGTTGGGCGGGGTGAAAGAGTATATTATCGTGCGGAACGCAATAGTACGCTGCCAGACGAGCCTTCTTTGTACAATGATCAATGAAACACCAAATACGTTTTCCATTTTACGACCCTAGAGTAGTGACGTGACGTCTCGCGTCGCGTCGTGACGTGTCGTGTCGTGGACAGGTCCCGGTAACGGCGCGCGATCTCGTTTATTCCGTGCGTCGTGATGATAGTTTTCACTTTTGTAAAAAGTCTATCGTGAGAGCAGATGAAATGTGGTAAATAATAATTTAAAAATTATCTGTACAGTTCTATTTGTATAGAAATAATAAATAATGATTAAAAAAATTTAAAACAATGTTGTGATTTCTTCTTACGCTTAGTTCGAGTGCGTCGGAGGCCTGCCGTCGTGTCTTTTTTAATTTATTTTTTTAATAAACAAGTGACTGTTTACTTTGTAGAATAAACTGTAAGAAAGCATTTAAACATTTTGTTTGTTTAAATTCCGTTGATATTTTGATACTGTAGATTTTATTTTAACATTTGCAAAACAAAAATAATCTATCCATTCTTATATGGTAACTAAACATCTAAACAATAGTTTGTTTAGATAATACCAGCTGGTTACAGGTTCGATTCCTGAGCTGAGATTGGAATGTTATCAAAAGATTTAAGGTGCACAGAGTATTCCAGCCAATTCTCACTACCAACACCAACACGTTCTCAAGGAAATTAAGTTGAAAGGTCAATTTGCTTCTGGTTTAAAATATTTTAGACGACTTTAGCAAAGTTTGAAGAAAAGCGGAATGTTGAGATGCTAAATTATGATGATGAAAATAAATTTAGCCTGGAAGAAAGCGCTAAAGAGACTAGGCTTAAACATCTCTAAGAGAAGCCACCCTTTCACCAACTTTTGCCACCCCGCCAGAAGAATTAACACTTGGATCTTGAATCTGACCTAATCCACCTGGAAGTCTTTAATAGCCTACGACAATTTGACCATTAAAAAAAATCAATCGCTCGCAGGATGTCACTGTGGCTCCTCTCCACAAACGACGGCGCACTTTCGTGTCTTATGTGTACTTTGAGAATTAGTCCAAGCTCTGCCTATACCTTTGCCATCCTCGCCACGCTTGGCAGGCGGGTTGGCGATCGCAGTGTGTGTCACTATCGAGCTTGTGACTCTTGTTATAAGTGACGTATTTGTCCTTTAGTTTGCCTCTTACGACGTCCACAGGAAAATATAGGGTGGTGCTATTCTCGGCCGGGGACCACACGGCCTCGGTCAAGTGTGGTTTTTCAGTGCTGCTTTCGCATGCGCGGTGATGAATGTCTTGGACCGTTACATAGTAAACCGCCGATTTTTTTTGTATCGCTTTCGTGCCGCGCTTGCCAGCCGTACTAACGGTAAGCGTTAAAACCCGTATGCATTTTCTTCTACAAGGGATTTTTTTAAATAAAACAGGCAAATCTAGTAACAAAGAGCCATTTATTTCTTTTTCCTCTTAGCGGCGTGCTTGTTGGGCTTCCCCTTGATGCGGCGCCGCACGCCGGCCGCCTCCTCCGTATCGTCGTCGGAGTCCGCGCCACGTTTCTTGCCCTTGGTAAACTTCTTGTCAGAGAGCTCCTTCATTTCCTATGAAAGAAAATTGTGATTGTGAATAAAAGTATTAAGGTCGTACCTGAATTTTTCGGGGTCCAGTACTGCCCCCATTTAAAGAAAACTGAGACATAATTCAAAATTTTGCTACTACCAAGTCCTAGATAACCCTTCAAAGTATTTTATGAACTACTGTTTACAGTTTTTAATGAGAACGTTAAGCTTTACTACGCACATTAGCCAAAAGTGGCCGTTTTTCGCAAATGTGCGTAGTAAAGCTTAACGTTCTCACTTCAAACTGTAAACAGTAGTTCATAAAATACTTTGAAGGGTTATCTAGGACTTGATAGTTGCAAAATTTTAAATGATGTCTCCGTTTTCTTTGAAATGATTTATTTAAGGCCGTACCTAAATTTTCCGGGGTCCAGTGCTGCCCCCATTTAAAATAAATCGTTTGAAAGAAAACGGAGACATTATTTAAAATTTTGCTACTACCAAGTGCTAGATAACCCTTTAAAGTATTTTATGAATTACTGTTTACAGTTTATAATGAGAACGTTGAACTTTACTACGCACATTAGCTAAAAGTGGCCGTTTTTCGCAAATGTGCGTAGTAAAGATTAACGTTCTCATTTTAAACTGTAAACAGTAGTTTATAAAATACTTTGAAGGGTTATCTAGGACTTGGTAGTAGCAAAATTTTAAATGATGTCTCCGTTTTCTTTGAAATTATTTATTTAAAATGGGGGCAGCACTGGACCCCGGAAAATTTAGGTACGGCCTTAAAATGGGGGCAGCACTGGACCCCGGAAAATTCAAGTATGCTTAAACAGAAAGTATACCGAAAGAAAAACTATCGAACACCGTGCTTCGGAAGGAAGGCTTGTTGTACAGGGGTAGAGTAAATAAATAAATAAATATATAGGGACACACTGATTAAGCTAGCCCCAAAGAAAGATAAAAACTTGTGTTATGGGATACTAACTTAACGATACTATATTTTTATGATAAATATATATAACGTCTAACAAAATATACAAACTATTTTAAGGGTGGATTCAGTCCATGATACTGAACAACTTACCCCAAGGAACATATATCGAAATATAAAAAATAATTTTTGACTTTCAATACAGACTCGGATCAGCTGATCGGTCAACTTGTATTGTATGGAAGGCCTAAAATTATTTTTCATTTTTCGATATATGTTCCTTGGGTAAAGTTGTTCACTATCATGGACTGAATCCACCCTTAAAATAGTTTCAGTATATTTTGTTAGACCCTGTATATAGATAAACACCCAAGACCCAGGACAATTTGAAAAAGGCCATTTTGCAACTTGCCCTGGCTGGCGATCAAACCCAGAACCTCCGAATTAGCGGTCTAGCGTGTTAACCATTACGCCCCGGAGGTCGTCAATAACACTAGTTTACAAAATTTAACTTTTTGTCTGTTGCCGCGAATTTTGTGGTTGATAATGTTCACTTATGACTTGTTTTCGTCAAATCTACCCTCAAAATTTTTTGAGCAGCTTGAGTTACTTTCTTTTTGATTTTTGTCATTTAAGCGTATATATTAAGCGATAACAGGCATATTTTACTGTGTTAAGATTAGTATCCAAAGTTTTTGCGTCATGAGTAGTTCAAGGAGACGTTGTTTAAACAATCCAGATCATTTTTGTTATATATGCGGGGAATATGTGTTTAACGATTGTAGAAAAGTTATATCAGAGTTGGTGAAAAATACCTATTTTGAGTATTTTGGAATGCTCTTGGATAAAAATGAGAAGTCTTGGGCTCCCAATTGTGTTTGTAAATCGTGTGTGGAATATTTAAGATTGTGGAAAAATGGTAAAAGAAGTGCCTTTAAATTTGGAACACCGACTATTTGGCGAGAACCACGAAATCATCTCGAAGACTGTTATTTTTGTAGCGTAAACGTAAACGGTTTAAATACTAAAATTCGAGCTAAATGGCAGTACCCAAGTACTAGTTGTGTTCAGCGTCCAGTGCAGCGTTCAACTGACTCTTCAGTGCCTAAAAATATATCTGAACCCATGGAACAAGACATCGAAGGACCAAGCTCATCACAAAATGATGCTGATTTTGAAGGTATGTCAAATGAGCCAAAATGCTTTTCCCAAAATGAGTTAGATGATCTTGTAAGAGATTTAAATCTTTCTAAACAAGCTTCAGAATTGTTAGCATCAAGACTGAAAGAAAAAAATTTGCTTTCCTCAGATACTAAAATAAGTTTTTATCGTGAAAGAGATAAAGAATTACGGCTTTAGGAGGTATGGAGGTAAAAATTTAGGAGATATGAGCGAAGAGCAGGGAGAGCGTATGCATCAGGACTTACGTGTCATGGAAGAGCGCTATCAGGGTTTCTGGGATACAAATATGATGTCTGACTATTGTTGGTCGCTAATACGTCATTTTCCAAAGTCTACACATCAGAGAAGAGCTTTAAAACGAAGTTTTTTAGAACTCAATGATTAATTATTTTTTTTAATAAAGTTTTTCTTAGTAAATACATGTTTTTTTCTGTTTTATACCTACATAGCTGAAACTCAGAAACTAGAGCTGATAAAAATCTTTTACTTATATTTTTGAAAATAGCATATCATATGTAGTCAGCAACAGCTAAAATTTCTTTGGCAACAGATGTACTGTAAACTAGTGTAATAACTAATAGAGCCAACTAGAATACTACTCTACCAGTTTAAAGTAATCTACCAGTTTTAATAGAGCAACTGTCTACACGTAAATTTACATTTTGTAGAGTAACGCCTTCACTCAAAAAGAGAACACTATAATGAACGTCCCGTTTACCTACATCGGTTAAGTAGTTGGTAAAGTGTACGGTAGAGTAGAGTGGATGCCCGGCAGCCCCGGATCTAGACATTTGTTCAGGAGGGGCAAATTGTAAATATGCCGCCCCATGTTGTCATTTCTGGCGCCCCATTGTGAACCTTTCATTTAATTTGAACCATTATAAAAGTTCGGATAGGGACGTTAGGAAGGAGCAAGGGTTTACCGCCCGGGGCATGGACCCCGGCTTGCCCCCGACCTAGATCCGGGGCTGACGCCCGGTGGGGGAGGGAACGTGGTAGAGTAGCTTGCCCGCGGGGCTAGCTACTTTACCCGTGTACAGCAGGCTTTAGAGCGTTTACTCCGGTTATCATAATTAGTCAAGCAAGCGCCAAATCAGATGGCAACACTGGTGACAGCCGGGAACAACATGAAACCTACAGATGCTGGAGAGCTATATGGGACAGTTAGGAAAAAAATATTTTTTATTTTATTTTATTTATTATGGACGAGCAGCTAAGAGCTGATATGTCTATTTCACACAGTACTGAGTGTCCATAAAGTCTTTTCACAGTTCATATATTATTAACTACACTTTATTTGTCCTTAACCACTTGTCGAGTCTATTTTTAAATGCATTTATGGAAGGCGCAGTGACCACTTCTGGTAGTCTATTCTAATTATTGACCACTCTGTTACTAAGAAAGTGAAAATGTGCAGCTTTGGTTTTAGTCGCTGTACGAGTTAACTGGTAGCAGTGTTTTCGTGATTGCTTTGTGCCTTGTCTCATGTTGTAGGCTCAATTTTCATTTTCTATCAATCGCCCTGTCACCTCTGATACTCATTTTTATTAGAAATGCCATCAATCGAACCGTGTTTCTAGTTTCTTCTGCCTACGAACGACTACCTATTCAAGCTAGCGTTACGTGGAACGCAATAAGGATCGCTGACTTAGCGTATTGTGTCCCCACCTGAAATAAAATGAATTGAAAGGGACAATGACGCGACTCTGAATGGTACTCACGATGTTAGTAAGTCGCTGCGCCTCGGCCACCCTTTCCTGCAGCACCATCACCTCGCTCTCGTCACACTTGTAGAGCGGCAGCTGCTTGCCGATCAGCTGTTCGATGCGTTGGTACAGCTCCACGTCGTACTGCGAAACAATCCAACTTTATAAGTCAACCATACACAACAGGTAAGCTTTTATGTTGGGCAAAGTCCGTCGAAAGTTCTACAGATGGAACATCACCATATCTTTGACATAAAGATACACCTCTAACGACATTTACAGGAAGACATGGAGATCCTATTCTAGGCCGGAAATCATACGGAACAAGTACTTTCTGTTCTTAAGTCTATTTACCTGCGAAACGAAGGTGATAGCTTTCCCCGCGCGCCCCGCTCGGGCCGTGCGACCGACGCGGTGGATGTAGTCCTTGCTGTGGAGCGGGATGTCCAGGTTCATGACCACGTCTACGTGCGGGATGTCCAAACCTCTGAAAATAATTACACACATCATGATAAAGTACAAATATTTAGGGCAAGTTCAGACTGCACAACTCCCCCAAATGAACTTATACGAAAAAAGTGTCACCACGGCCAGCATGATTTAGCGCAGGAATAACGTGTTCGATTGGTTAAAATTAGTTGACCTTAACATTACTGCTGTTTATTTTTTTACGTACATCTAAAGCCAAGGTCGCCCCATCAATCAGATCAGCATTCTTCGCCTGGAATTGTGTGATGCATTTCTACGATTTCTCTACTTGATGCTACTTAACCTACCTCTAGGCAATTTCCCTACTAGATCAACATAGACTTGCTTTTGTTCTTGAACTTATTGAGTGCTGCTAACCGCATATTCTGTGACATCTGTCAGTGGAGGGCACCAGCCCAAGGCTGCGCAAGTTGCGGTTAGTTACAATTTGTTGGCCTAAACTTCACTGCCATGTTTATTTATTTACGTACATCTAAAACCAAGGTCGCACCTATCAATAAGATCAGTATTCCCCGTCTGGAGTTGTGTGGTGCATTTCTACGGTTTCTCTAAATGAGGGTAGCATCGATATCGACCTCATTTAGTTGAAGTCATCGTGAACATGAAGTATCAAGTTAAAGTCAACCTACCTCGAGGCAACGTCCGTACAGATCAAAATAGACCTGCTCTTGTTCTTGAATTTATTGAGCGCTGCGAGCCGCTTGTTCTGCGACATCTGCCCGTGCAGCGGCACGGCCGCCAGCCCGAGGTTGCGCAGGAGCAGCGCGCAACGCAGCGCGTTCGCGCACGTCGCGACGAACACGATGAACGAGTTGCCCGCCATCTCATTGAGGATGTGCACTAGGTATACGTCCTACAAAGAAAGGAGTCATCATCATCTTATCAGAAGGTCCACTAGTGGACATACATAGGCCACTCCCGAGGGTTTGAAGGTGGAACAAAGAAGTCAGTCTACCTATCTATATTTAAGAGCTATGCTCTTGTCGGTGGAGTGTGAATTCTCTTCAATTTGTCTCTTTCATCTGCTAACTGTTTCACTTCGATGTACGACACGACACACTAGATGGGAAGGAAGCGGAGATTACTGGAAAGAAGTCAGTAATTAGTGCATTTCCAATGGACTATTGTTACCCGCCATCATAGTAAGGATGTCTATCTTTAGGAGGCAGAAATCAGTAATTGAAAATGAAAAATATTTATTTGTAGTATTAAGTTGTGTTTTATACAGTGTCGGAGAATCCTATTAAGCATTTATATGCCTATGGCAGGATTCTCCACTCTTTCGTCCATTTAGTAACTTAGTAATATTAAGATATTACAGAAATTATTAAACAATATTATCAAATAACATTTTAGTATTTTACTTAAATAAAACTAAAACAATTTAAATTATATAATTGTGTGTGTGTGTGTATGTGTGTGTGTTTATGTTTCGTTTATATAATAAATATGTAATATTTTTACTTGTGCAATCTGTTTACAAATTCAATTGAGCGTAATTAGTCTTGTCTAAATTTTTTTTATTTTCTTTACTGCTGTACACCTTTCTCACAGGTGTTGTCAAAGTGATTAGTAAAATTAAGGTAACATAATGGGCAGCAGCAGCATCCTGTGTGCAACAATTTTATACCATCTGACACAATCACTAAACTGGCTGCCCAGCATAGTCATGGTGATTATCAGCGAATTCTCCCTTTATTAAGAGAGGTCTTTCTACTATGTCATCATCAGGTCTTTTTTTTAATCCACTGCAGGAGCACGACCCTCTCTGTACCACCAGTTAGTATTTAGCCTACACACCACACTGCCTAGACGGGTTGGAGAGGTCTCATTGATGTTTTTTAGCATGGTTTAGCTTGTATTTCCTAAGCCGCCTTCTAAGACATCCACAGGAAGACTTGGAGTAGTCCTATTCTACTCTGCCGGGAACCACATGGCTATGGACTTATGGACTTTTTACTATGTAATACCTTATATTTGACAGGAATGAAGATGTAGTACTGCTGCAGCTTGTCAACTGTCTGGTACTTGGTGGAGACCTCTACTTTGACCGGGTCCTGCAAGGAGGCGCGCTGCAGTTTCTGCACCTTCTTTGTCATCGTGGCAGAGAATAAGTAGGTGCGGCGCTCGCGGGGAATCACCCGGAGGATTTTGTCTACTTCCACTTCGAAGTCCATGTTTAGGATACGGTCAGCTTCGTCCATTACCTAAAAAAATAGACAACATTATCGCGACAACACCATAGTTACACACACAAAGAATTTTTTCTATTGAAATGACAATGGGTAACTTTTCATCAATTAGTCCATATTTTATTATTGAGTAGGTAGTCTGTAACTTTTTACTGAGTAGTTTGATTGAAGATTATTTGTTATTCAATAGGGTATCTAAATAAAAACTGGTAATATATCAATCGGAAATAAAGAAATACTACTAGATTAAATAATTGTAATTTTTGCATATTCATGATATTGCATAAATTTCTACTGGGTTATCCAATTTTAATGATTTTGGTCTGGATGAATAGGGTGTCAACTGGAAGAACAGAGTGTAGGCCGAATCCTCTGACTACTCTGGCTAATATATAGCACTGGTAGTACAGAGGGTCGTCCCCCTGCAGTGGAGACTAAAAAAGACCTGATGATGATGATGAATAAATAGGGTGTACCTTAGATTTATAATTAAACATTAGGCCTAGTTCAATGTGAGACCTATCTTTGTTTATCTATAATATTACTCACCAGATATTTCAGTGCTTTTAAATTGAACCCTTTAGTGTTCTCGAGATGGTCCACCAAGCGTCCAGGCGTGGCAATGATGATGTGAGGCTTCTTGGAGAGCAACAGGGCTTGTGCCACCATGTCCATACCACCCACTATTACTGCACATTTTACTCCTATGCTGGCACCTGGAACAATCATATTGAAGTAGTTACAGGTCACACCAAACTTCTAGATCGCTCTGAAGTTGAGGCGATTCGCGTCGCAGTAGTAAAATACAGATACCCATAGCAGATAGAATTTGCTTTATTTTTGTTTATTGTGTAGGTATATATATTATATCTACATTCTTGCAATTATTCTGAAAGAAATATTATTGTGGTAATTATTCTGCGAAAGAGGTCTGTCAAGATCGTAGCAAGTGGAGGTCCATAGTCTCTGCCTACCCCTGTGGGAAACAGGCGTGATAGTATGTATGTATGTATGTATGTATTCTGTCCCTGTTTGTAACCTAAGTGAGACGAGCAGCTAAGAGCTGATATGTCTATTTCACACAGTGCTGAGAGTTAGATTGACTTTTTTTTACGTGTGTGTAAGTGGCCAACACTGGTGGCCAACTTTTCAAGCTGCTGAAAGGCATCTGACATACCATACGATGATGATAGCCGGGACCAACATTAAAGCTGTTCCTTCCAAGGCAAGGAGCTTGTGAAAATTTTATGACACTTGTAGAGACCCATCCAAGTTCGGACCACGCCCAGGGTTGCTTTACTTGCGAAAAAGCTAGCAATGTGTACTCCCACCGGGCCAATAAGCTCCTAAAGACTTGAGTTAGGGGTAGGTGACATGGTCAACGTGCAAGGCCTGGCTATCCAAAGGGACCTATGCAGGGAATGCTATGAGCTTCTAAAAGCCTTGAGCATGTCTTAGCCGACTAATACTTATATATATATTGGCCTATGAATTTGCTAAGCATGGCTTTTGGGTTTCAGAAATATTGGTTGTCTCCTTCATAAGGGCCCAAGACTTGATAGTCCACCTGTATCTCTACTAATCTTGCAAAAGTCACTTTTAGCAACAGAAACGTTTTCCATAGTCAAAATATTAAAAAAAAAACTCCATCTTACCAAGAGCCTCAAACTGTTCAGAAATCTGGAAAGCCAACTCTCTTGTAGGCGTCAGGATAAGGGCAAAGTATCTCTGAGGGTTCTCCAACAATGCTTGCAGGATCGGCAAAGCAAAGGCACCTGTTTTACCAGAACCTGTCTCCGCTAGGCCAATGATGTCTTTGCCTTGTAGAGCCAATGGTATGGCTTCCTTCTGAATCTTTGATGGATTTGTCCATTTTAATTCTTGACAGGCTTCGCATAATACGTCCACTACTCCCTGAAAGTTGAAATAAATGTTGTTTTCAAGCGACATAACCTATGACATGAATATTAATAAACAACATTTGTTGATGCTATTTTAAGCGGTAAATTATTTGTATTTAATAATTTGCTGGTAAATTATTTGTATTTAACAAATTTGCTAAGACATAAAGCATATAAATTACAATGTAAAGAATTAGTTGCAATTTAATGTTGTTTTTGATATTAGCGTGTTTACAATCACCACTTACCAAGTCTTTGAATGCTACAGTTTCTACATTAGTGTCTTCAGCTGGATTTTCAGTCTCTTCCACTTGTTCCTCTTCCGAACTTTGATTATCGTCATCGGCAGTCATTTTCATAATTTATTTTAGGAGAAAATTCTAAAACATGTGCGAAGGCTGCATTTTCCACATAAAAGAAACGTAACGTCAATAGTCAACTGTCAAAATTAAATTAACAAATTGACATTGACATTTACTTTATACTTTTTAAACATGTGTTCCGCCCGAGTTCCGAATCAATGTCTCGAATTAGATGAAAAACTTATGTATGTGGTGTGGTGGATGTGGGTTTATTTAGGAATTTTGAGATTATATAGATTGTTGATTTATAGGCTTGTTGTAAATAAAAGTAAATAGATATTTTTATTTATTTTTCCATCCATGTTTTTCGCAGGAAATCAAAATAATCGTAAGGGAATCATAATAACAATTAGGAACGCAAAGGTGTCATGGCGACCATGGCGTTTTGTTTGTCATTATTGTGTGTGACAGTTCAAGACAACTTCAAGTCAAGTTTTAAGGTTATAGGATTGTTTTGCTTTGGTTTTGCTTCGGTTTCGTCATTTCGTGTAATTTTTAGTATCAAATAAAACACTGAAATAATTAAAATATGGCTAAGCATCATCCTGATCTTATTTTCTGCAGAAAACAGCCTGGTGTTGGTAAGTATTGTACCGTATGTTTCGCAACAGAACGTAGCTTATAGAAAATATTTACCTCTATTATTTTTCCAGCTATCGGCCGTTTGTGTGAGAAATGTGATGGCAAATGCGTGATTTGCGACTCGTATGTACGACCCTGCACCCTCGTTCGTATTTGCGATGAATGCAATTACGGTTCCTACCAAGGAAGATGCGTTATTTGTGGTGGGCCCGGTGTTTCGGACGCATACTACTGCAAAGAGTGCACTATCCAGGAGAAAGATGTAAGTAGAGGGTTCACATGTTTCTTCTTTTCGTATTCATTAATTCATCATTGCTTAAGTTCTGACTTTTTATATCAATTTTCTGGCCAGTATAGAGTTCACCTATTCCCATTTCACCTATAATTAAACTAATATTTAGATATCCCTACATTATCACATCATCATTGTGAGCAACAGGAAGTCCACTGCTGGACATAGGCCTCCTCTAAGGTTTTACAAAACGACCAATTAGAAGCAGCCTACATCCAGCATTCAACATAATCACATATCTACAGGCAAATGTGTGTGTGGTAGAAAGTCTCGTGTGTTTGCGTACATTGGCTAATTGTACTCACAAAAGTTAAGTCCATCTCAGTCACAAACCCTAGTGGTATAGAACTGTAATGGGTCATGTTTTTTATTTATTTAATACTCTTTATTGTTCTAAAGTAAAACATACTTTTAACAAATGGCAAACTTAATGCTAAGAACATTTTTTCCCAGTCAACCATAAGGATAAATAGATCATAATCAGAATCATGTGTCTCTATCGCACATAGAGTTTGTGACTGAGATGGACTGAACCTGTTGCAGGTCTCTGCTTATCTCAGTTTCGAGCCTGCTTAGTTTGTGCCATTGGGGGTTGTCTATATTCTATTGCTTGTTACAGAGAGATGGGTGTCCGAAGATTGTGAACTTAGGCAGTTCAAAGACAGATCTGTTCTATGAAAGAAAGAAATATGGGTTTAGAAGACACTAGCAGTAGGTTTCTTTTTAGTTTATAATACAAAGACATTTCCAATTTTGTACCTTTTATTTTTATCAAGACGGCTGCATGTTTTTTAGTATTTATTCAGTATGAAATACACATTTACACATGTAAACCTAATGAGATGTTGCCTAAAGACTTGCATTATATGTACGGGGAATAGTATACGGGTGGTGAGCAGCAAGATAATTTGTAACTCTTATTATAAAATGCGGACTAACTTCCTCACCATCACATACCATATTGCCGGAGGTCTTTTTGTGTTTCAGGTACATATTTCAATTAACCGAGTTCTAAAGTTAGTCTGCATTTTATAATAAAACAGATGAAGTTCATTGGCGGAGTTGGTCAATAGATAACTCAGCATTTGCAAATTCTCATTAGTGATACGCTGTGTATTGGAGAAGCCTCTCACATCTTGTGTAATGTTAAGCTTGAAAACTCTGCAATTATTGATAATGATGTACTTTATTAATTAAATTAGGCCAATGTCATTAAAATTTTTAGATAAATTCATGAAACCAATAAATAAAAGACTAAACATCACTCATTAATTTTTATTTATTCCAAGTAGGTAATTAAGTTAAAAACTCTAGTTCACATCAATACTCTAAAAGTTATTTTTAAAACTATTTCTAAGTAACGCATATTATGTACACAATCTATGACTGAAATCTTTATTCTAAATTATCTACAAATTCATCTAAAAGCATTATTGTCACAAATTACTTCTAAATTGCTAAGAAGTATACCTGTCCTAGTCTAACCTACACACAAACAGAATTTATATCTAGTATACTATACAACACTTATTTGTCCAATCTTTAAACAAACTTAAGGCCGTACCTAAATTTTTCGGGGTCCAGTGCTTCCTCCATTTAAAATAAATAATTTCAAAGACAACGGAGACATCATTTAAAATTTTGCAACTATCAAGTCCTAGATAACCCTTCAAAGTATTTTATGAACTACTGTTTACAGTTTAAAGTGAGAATGTTAAGCTTTACTACGCACATTTGCGAAAAACGGCCACTTTTGGCAAATTTTGCCAACACTTTTGCGTAGTAAAGCTTAAATTTCTCATTATAAACTGTAAACAGTAGTTCATAAAATACTTTGAAGGGTCATCTAGGACTTGATAGTTGCAAAATTTTAAATGATGTCTCCGTTTTCTTTGAAATGATTTATTATAAATGGGGGCAGCACTGGACCCCGGAAAAATCAGGTACGGCCTTAATAAGGATGATATTATTTCTGCTTTTCTTCTCCTAAAGGTTGACAGGGAGAAGATGCTTTAGCATTAAGTCTACCTATTGTAGCTTTTGGCTCAATACAATTTTTAAATAGAATATATAAATGATGACTGTGTCAAAAAAAAATATTTGGTCCATAATTTAGATTATCCAAAAATAATGGACACTTATTTATCAAATATGGAATTAGTCACGAAGATACAGAGCATGTCCGGAGTGGAGGTTTGTGACGTCACCGCCCAGGCCTGCGCGGAAAAATGTCTTGAATTGGCGGCTTTAGTCCCGGCTGATCTGGGCCTTCTAGCTGCCTAACGTGAAAGCCAGTGGTTGGTCCAAATGTTGACCTGCCCCGTAGCATGGCACTCGCGACGTTTGTCGGGCGCTATCATCTATCACTATCTTGCTCTACGTAATAATATCGAGCGGGATAGCACTAGTCCGTCGCGCGATATATACTTTATCTTGCGTTGATAAAGCAAGCCATGCTACAGGGCCACACATATCTGTTCATTAACTACATAACATAAACGACTTTCTCCAAAGACCCATTTGCCATTTATCTGTAGAACACTTTCTAAAGCTAAAGCTAGTCTCGCTATTTTGGCTTCTTAGCTGCCAAAATGTTGGCCAGATCTATACATTAACTGTTGACTTTGTCCAAAAACCTATCATTAACTATCGGTTTTGTCCAAAGACCGATCGTAACCTGTCGATTTTGTCCAACAACCTATCTGCCATAGGCCTGTCTTAGCTTCATGGCTGCCAAAATGTTGGCCTGATCTATACAAAACTATCGACTTTGTCCAAAAACCTATCATTAACTATAGATGTTGTCCAAATACCTATTTGCCATAGTCTGGCCTGTCTTGGCTTCTTAGATACCAAAATGTGGGCCTGATCGACCATCAACTATCGACCTTGTCCAAAAACCTATCAATTTTGTCCAAAGACCTATCATAGCCGTACGATTTTGTCCAATGACCCATTTTTTTTCCATAGTCCCGTAGCTATCTCGGCTTAGCTGCCAAAATGTTTGCCAGATCTATACATAAACACTCGACTTTGTCCAAAAACCTATCATAAACTATCGATTTTGTCGAAAGACCTATCATAGCCTGACGATTTTGTCCAACGACCTATTTGCCATAGTCCGGCCTGTGCTGTTTTCTTAGCTGCCTCGGCTGGCGACGCTGCTGGCCGTGGAAGCCGAGGGGTTGGTCCAGATGTTGGCCTCGTCGGAGTACGCCGGCCGCGCGGGGATTATCGGCGATCTGATACAAACGCTGAAAATTAAGGCCAAGTTTAGAGGCCTAAATAATATATTTTTTATTAAGTTTATAAAATTCACAGGTGTATTTATTGATGTTATAAATAAATGAAGATTTAAAATCTCATTTAAAGTTATTAAAATAAATAAATAAGAAAATAAATAATGAATGATCCTTATCCTTTTAATGAACTTAGGAAAAACCCGACTCTTCTACATCTATATCAAAAACATGTTCTTCCATGTACCCAGCATGTCTTCCATATTGTTCTGGGAGAAAAGAAAAAACTTAGAATATACCAGCTGCTTCTCTTTCCGTGCGGATTGTAAAAGCCGATCGAGGGAATGGGCGAGATTCTGAATCATATTAACAGGCGATGCGGCTAGTAATGCTATCACTATTTTGATTCCCATTTTCTATCTTCACCAACAAAAGTGGCCTTTGGATTTTAAGGCCCTCGGCTCTGTCAGCTCCGTTGGGGATAAAGACGTGGCAGTGTTGTGTATGTACGAGAAAAACATTCAGTTCAAGCAAACTCCAGGCAAAATTTCTAAGATATTAGAATTCACACGTGCTGGTGGACCGTGGGTTACAGAGGTTTATTTAAGATTTAGTTTATTTATTAGTAAGTTTATTTATAAACAATATTTAGCCACTCTTATGTTATTGGTAATATAGCATTACGATGCTCGGTATAATATTAAAACCAACAATTTATGACGTCTAACAAAATATACTACTTAAAACTATTTTAAAGGTGAATTCAGCACATGATACTGAACAACTTTCGCCAAGGAAGATTTCGAGTCATGGAAAATATTTTTTTGCTCTCCATACAAACTCGGATCAGCTGAATGGTCAACTTGTATGGGAGGTCAAAAAATAATAAATATTTTTCATATTTCTATGTATGTTCCTTGGGGAAAGTTGTTCAGTATCATGGACTGAATACGCCTTTAAAATAGTGTCAGTATATTTTATAAGATCCTGTATAATAAAAAGAACTGTCTCACTCGTGTAGCATTTTTCATTATTTTTAATTGTCACTAGTATGTTTTTTATTTACTTTCTTTTATATGCGTGAGTCATGCATCCAGCGGCATTCCAAACACTGACCTCCGATCGTTAGAACATCAGCTAAGTCCGAACATAGTCCTACGAACATCACCAAAACATTACTCATCATCATCAGGTCTTTTTTAGACTCCACTCTCCACTGCAGGAGCACGACTAGTGATGTGCCGTTCCCGTTCCCCAGATTTCCGGGAATGTTCCCAAAAATTGAAATGTCAGGGAATGTTGTAATTTTATTTATCAGACATTTTTTATCACTGTAATTATATTGTACTAACGTAAATGCATCACTTGATATGGTTATAATTCAAATACATACATCCAATATTCCATAACATTCCCTAGAAATACGGGACGTTCCCGGGGAATTTGGCAACGTTCCCAGGAACGGCACATCATTAAGCACGACACGACCCTCTCTGTTATGACCAGAACCAGAGCATTCAGAGGATTTGGCCTACACTCTCCGCGCTAGCCAGACGGGTTGAAGAGATCTCAAGCTTTGTTTAGCTTGTGTTTCCTAAGTTACCTTCTACAACATCCACGGGAAGAATTGGAGTGGTCCTATGCAACTCTGTCGGGAAACACACGGCTCAAAAACATTACTGTATCGATTATTGGTGGAAACGGCCTAATAATTATAGGGAATTAGGGACACATTGGTCTGGGCTTGTAACCAGCAGATCCCCAACACAGCACCAACCCAAGTGTTGGATTATCCTATAAGCAAAAGGGCATCAGAACACCAGAAACAGCACCAAAAAATATTTGCTAGCACATAAAAGGCTAAGGGAAAATCAGGGCAGCAATCAGTCTTAAGGCCGTACCTGAATTTTCCGGGGTCCAGTGCATTTAAAATAAATCATTTCAAAGAAAACGGAGACATTATTTAAAATTTTGCTACTACCAAGTCCTGGATAACCCTTCAAAGTATATTATGAACTACTGTTTACAGTTTAAAGTGAGAACGTTAAGCTTTACTACGCACATTTGCGAAAAACGGCCACTTTTAGCAAATGTGCGTAGTAAAGCTTAAGGCCGTACCTGAATTTTCCGGGGTCCAGTGCTGCCCCCATTTAAAATAAATCATTTCAAAGAAAACGGAGACATTATTTAAAATTTTGCTACTATCAAATCCTAGATAACCTTTCAAAGTATTTTATGAACTACTGTTTACAGTTTATAATGAGAACGTTAAGCTTTACTACGCACATTTGCCAAAAGTGGCCGTTTTTCGCAAATGTGCGTAGTAAAGCTTAACGTTCTCTCTTTAAACTGTAAACAGTAGTTCATAAAATACTTTGAAGGGTTATCTAGGATTTGATAGTAGCAAAATTTTAAATAATGGCCTTAATATTCTAACTTGCTTAAAATGCTTTGGTTTTTATTGTATGTAAGTAATAAATACCAACTTCACGTTTTTATTTTAACATACGTTATGATCTATCTTGTAATAAATATCTAATGTTTTTTCATAGATCGATACATACACACATAAATACATACTATCATGCCTGTTTCCCACAGGGTAGGCAGAGACTATGGACCTGTTCTTGCAACGATCCTGACAGACCTTTTTCGCTTCATCTACACTCATCAACCTCTTCATACATGCCCTTCGGTTACGGATACTTCTTACCTCTCCCTTTTTTAGAACATCTGCAATCTGGTTGCAGAATATTCGCCGAGGCCGAGTCTGTCCCGCTCTTTTACTCACATTTTGCCTTGTCACATCTACGGAATGTAACTTTTACGCCGTGGGTCTCTGAAATACGTGCGCTCGCTGCGAATAACTGAATGTTTATGCAGGAAGCGGCCTTGCTTGCCAGCTGTAGTTCATGCAACGTCCACTTTTTGGCGGAAGTGGGGCTGAAGCTCAGTGCTGCGATCTTCGACAACGGAGTGCTGCGGCCGCCTAATACTAAGTTTTGTTTCGTTTTTCACGAAGAATACTCACGAGTTGACATCCTCGAGCTTCTTCAGCAGCCGCTCGTTCTCCCGGCTCAGCAGCTCCTGCTCCCGCAGCAGCTGGTCGCGCACCCCGAACAGCTCGGCGTTCTCGGTCCGCAGGGCAGAGTTCTCCTCCATGTGGATCTGAACCAGTTCTACCAGCTCCGACTGCGGGAGTTGGTACAGCTTGTTGGGTTCTACGCGGGTTGGTGTGCGGCGTTGACCTAGGGAAGTAAATGACATCGTTATCTTTGCTAATAAGAGTTGCGTTTTAAAAACATATTATATAGATGTTACTTGGTTTCCATCCATATCCGCGGAAAGGAAGCGAATTTTTAAAACTACAAAACATTGAATCCTATTTTAATGTTAGGTACATTGAAATAGGATTAATGTAGTAGTAATGCAAAAAATTGTGTTAACAAAAAGAATAGGGATGGTGACTGGTCAGAAAAGTATTATTCTAATTAGTCCGTTAGTTAGATTATCCAAAAATAATGTACCCATATTTTAAAGTTTATCAAAAAAGTAAAAATTCAGAAAGATACAGAGTATCAAAGTTCGAGAGTGCCCCCACTCTCGAACTTTGATGTGTACTTTGTAACGTCACCGATGTGTAAAAATCGTACGAAAGCGTGACGTCATGCGAAATTTAAATGCGCTGTATCTTCGTTATTTATTATTTCTCAGAGAAAAGAAAAAATACGTGTACAATATTTTTTAATAATCTTACCGATGGGCTAAAAATATTTTTTCAGTCATCATGCGTATTTCCGCGAAGTACGGGGGTATTCCCGCGAAGTTTCTTTCTTCATGCTACTCATAATTTGTACTATATTCACCTAGGACCTAGATTATAGAAGTCATTTTGTATCCTCTGTGAATTTCTTAAAATTCGCCTCTATTCCGCGACAATGTAAATTGAGCCTAAAAGATAATCCTTATTATAGTTTTTTTTTTGGCGGGAATTCAAGGGATTCGGTTGGGGTTTTCTTTAAATGATTTTGCAAATTAATTTTAGTGGACTTTATAATATGAAATTGGTGTTGTTTGGTGTTATAAATGCTCATGCTCATGAACAATATGTGAAATAGTTAAAGTGGATAATAAGGAAGTCATATAGTACGGCTGTAGTGATATTTGTTTCGCGGACTGTGTGGGCGTCGTCCGCCACTCAATCGGCTATGAAAACCAGTGGACTCGTATAGATTTGTCGCCAGAAGCTCCCTTAAAGCAATCAAAGGCCTACACAAACCTTTGATTGTAACTTGTTAGGTAAAAAGAATTTCCCACGTGTTATTAACTTGTTCCTGGCTAAATACGCAGTAGCGTCAAGCCATTAATAAAAAAAATCCTTATTATAAAACGCAGACTAACTTAAATAAGAAAACCTTCCGAAATATGTCACCTTCTCTTTCGTAACTGTCAATTTTATTTGGGTAATTAATGTTTTAAACATAGTTCTAAAAGTTGGTCTGCGTTTTATAATAAGGCGGAACAAATCTCTAAATGATTCATGGAAGTCCTGGAATGTTTTCATTTATGAGAGAAAAAGTAATCATAGTTACTGTAAGAATCCACATTGTAGTCAGTCTGTACGTGTAGAGCTGTCCTAAGATGCTGGTTCTCTGCCTGAAGCGCTTCTACTTCTCTCTTGAGACTCAAAATTAAGGCATCTCTAGCGTCCTGAAAAATGTTTTAAAAATTTATTTTTTAAATTCATTTTACCAATTATTATTTTTAATAGCATTACAATGCTCGGAAATTTATCCAAATTGAAAGTATGTGATGAAAAAATCCACCACGAGTGGGACTCGAACCCACGTGAACGTGAGGGTCGTGGGTTCGAGTCTTACTCGTGGCGGATTTTTTCATCACATATTTTCAATTTGGATTTATTTTACCACTTTGTCGGCGTAATTAATATACATACCCATGCCAAATTATTGCTTTCTAGTACCTACTAATAGTCTCTCAGTACAACCGCGCACAGACAGACATGGCGAAACTATAAGGATTCCTTGTTTACTTCGGAACCCTAAAAACGTGCGAGCCTTACAGTAGTCGCCTTAGAGCAACACGTTCCGTGTTTGTCTAAGGTAGTCGCATGTGATGTTAACATCTGACATACCACCTTGGTAATAAGCAACCGCGCTCATTGGTCAAATCAAACAGCGCACGCTTCCCCGGCTTCCTGTTAACACACGCTTCCGTCGCATTTCACGAAATCACTCCCACAGAGAAAGCGAGCAGAAAGATGTGATACATAAACTGGAAGACTATCAAACGAAAGTTCTAGGATTTTCTTACCATTTTGACAATAGGTTTGGACTTGATCTTCTTCGCGCGGGCAGCGTACCTCAGCGTGTTTATCGTCTCACTGATGTTTGACTTTGATGGAGCTATACACGCTATCTGTAAATGAAGGGGATTTTTATAAAAAAAATCTCATGTACCTAATTAATTATTTATTTAACCTTTTTTGCACGTAAAAAAGTGTACAAATGGCGGACTTAACACCACAAGGCGTTCTCTTCCAGACAATCATTGGACCAAGTTTGTACTATTATGTATTCTGTGACCAAGCAGAGAAATAAATTCGGGCGGTGCGACAGAATTTGTAAACAAAATTGAAAAGTATAAATAGGTGCCTACAAGTATAAAATGAGACTATTATAATTAAAATATATATAGGAAACGTCTAATATAGGTAGTGTACTGAAACTATTTTAAGGGTAAATTCAGTCTATAATATTGAACAACTTTCCCCAAGGAACATGTGACTTTTTACGACATTTTTGACTTTCCATACAAACTCGGATCAGCTGATTGGTCAACTTGTATGGGAGTGCTTCTTGGAATCTTGGAGAAACAGTTTATAAACCGCCCGTTTGAAAGCGTAACGACTGGGAGCTCGTCAAATAAAATCGGAAAGAGCATTCCAGAGAAGGATAGCTTAAATTTATAAAAAGATTTATTCATGAATTCAGAGCGTTGAGCAGCGATGATGTACATCATCATCATCAGGTCTTTTTTAGTCTCCACTGCAGGAGCACGACCCTCTCTGTACTACCAGAGCCATATATTAGCCAGAGCAGTCAGAGGATTTGGCCTACACACACCACGTTGGCCAGACCGGTTGGAGAGGTCTCATTGATGTTTATAAGCTTTGTTTAGCTTGTGTTTCCTAAGTCTCCCTCTACGACATCCACGGGAAGACTTGGAGTGGTCCTATTCTACTCTGCCGAGAACCACACGGCTAGGAAGATGTACCAATGTATGTATTTAATTTTGTTGCAGACATGCGTGAAACTCATATTCATAAAAAATATGACCTCCTAAATCAGTGATTTAGTATGAAGGTATTGTCTGCGGCTTGAATTAAGAAGGCATTTTTATTTTAACTGCGACGTTTGTTATCTTACTCATATACTTCGCACTTCGCACTCCTTTTCTTAATGGTTGCCTGTAAGAGATTGCTTCGCCGATAAGGCCGCCTCTAGTACCTTTGATTATACAGTTCTGTAAATTTTGTATTGTAAATAATATAAATTAAAAAAAAAACCAATTTCTTTCCGTCTCCTTAGTATTCCTCTTCATCGCACAAATTTTATGGAAAACTCTTTTACTCTTCAAGCTTCACGACTCTGGAATGCTTTGCCCGTTGACATCAAAGAAATTTTCACAAAATTTTCCTTCAAAAGAAGAGTACACTGTCAGCTTCTAAATTAGTCTCATTTTCTTATCTACATCATCATTCATTGTAGGTATGTATGTATTTGTATTAATTTAATTATTATATAAAATATTATATCTATATTATGCGTATATATGCATGTATGTGTATTATTTGGTATGTTATAAGTATGTACTTATTTAATTATTTTGCGCCGCAACGAATTATCTGTTTATCCCTATGGTTTATTGGGAGAGAACGCTTTTAGCGTTAAGGCCGTACCTGAATTTTCCGGGGTCCAGTACTGCCCCTATTTAAAATAAATCATTTCAAAGAAAACGGAGACATCATTTAAAATTTTGCAACTACCAAGTCCTAGATAACCATTTAAAGTATTTTATGAACTACTGTTTACAGTTTATAATGAGAACGTTAAAGTGGCCGTTTTTCGCAAATGTGCGTAGTAAAGCTTAACGTTCTCACTTTAAACTGTAAACAGTAGTTCATAAAATACTTTGAAGGGTTATCTAGTATTTGGTAGAAGCAAAATTTTAAATGATGTTCCCGTTTTCTTTAAAATGATTTATTTAAAATGGGGGCAGCACTGGACCCCGGAAAATTTAGGTACGGCCTTAAGTCCGCCAATTGTAAGACAATTTCATTGTTAAGCAATAAAGTTTAAAAATAAATAAATAAATAAATATAAAGATTTTTATATTGTATTGTATTCTTCTTCGTTTAACTAAACGCATTCCCGGTTGCATCCTCAGCTGTGCTGCTTCGGAGCCCGGGGCCCGGGGTGCGCTTTCCCGCTTTTTCTTCTCCAAATATAATATGCATGTCAATGGTCACCCAAGGATGCCAAAGACCTTGTAAAATAGAGAAGAAATAGCCGGAACACTTTCAATGATTTGGCTATTTACAACCGGCCGCCTGCCTGACGTCAACCCTTATTGGGAATGTATTTGTGCGAAAAGTTTTACAACCGGCCGCCGCCCGACGTTAACCCTTGGGAATGCAATTGTAGCACGAGATGTTTGTTCTTAGTCCTTTAGTCGCCTCTTACGACATCCACAGGAAGAGATGGAGTGGTCCTATTCTAACCCGGAACCACACGGGTGATTTATATTGTATTGTATTGTATGGGTTTATTCTAGTCCGTACTTTCTTTTTTAAAAGCAGCTCACCATTAACGTCACTCCGTTCCCCGCGAGGCTGTCGGCCAATAACTTAAAGCAGCTCACCATTAACGTCACTCCGTTCCCCGCGAGGCTGTCGGCCAATAACTTAAAGCAGCTCACCATTAACGTCACTCCGTTCCCCGCGAGGCTGTCGGCCAATAACTTGGTCAATTTGCTGTCCCGATACGGGATGTGTCCCCTCTTCTTGCCATCACTCAGTTGCGCTATGCAGTAACCTGTAAATGGAACATTTGTCATGTGCTGTGAGAAATTTAGAGTTGCAGAGGAAAGAAAGGATATAAGATATACAATCATTTGCCTCTGCATTTGAAAACGGAACGCAACAATAAAAAAATCACCCAGGACTTAAAAAGATTACTTTTAGATAAATGCTACTACAGCGTCAGTGAATACCTACAGGACTAACTCAAAGCCGAAAACAAAATTAAAAAATAAAATAAATAAATAAAGTAAAATTAATTAATTAATTAAATAAAACAAACAATAGTATTCAAGGAAATATTTATGTCGGAATTAGACCGTTAGACTATAATAGACCTTTTGTATTGCGGCGCCTATACTAGGCCCATAATTTTACACTGTATAATGTTAATGCTATTTATTATCCACAACTGTACCTATTGATTTATGATCTGTAATGTTATGGAGAGCTATCAATGTTTGATTTGATTTGGTCTTGTGGTCCTGGGCTCTGTCTTCCCCGTAAAAGAACATACAAATGTAAAGCTTGAGACAAATGTTTCGTATCCTGGATTTTTTGTATTTCATTTCCCTTTGGAACTTCCTTCCAGCTTTTCCTAACAAAGCAGAACTTTTTGTGAGAGCAACTAGGACGTCAAAGTTTTCGAAGTGTCAAAGCTAGACAACAAATGAGATAAATTTCTAATTCAAATCATAGTATGCAACTACTTATTCATATCCACCATCAAACTTTTGTAAATATTGTTAACTTCCTCCAGTGTCTTCCCTGAACTGTTCGTGTTCTTCGTCATTTCGTTACCAAGTCTACAAAATTGTTCCCGTGCGTAGAACGCGTGACTACACCAGCGTTTTAAAGGTCACTACGCCAAATGAGATAGTCATAGAATGCACCTTCTTACCTAATACCATCAAACTTCTGTTGATATTGTTAGCTTCCTCCAGCGTCTTCCCGGAACTGTTCGTCTTCTTCGTCATCTCGCTGCCAGCCAGGTCAACGAAGTTGATCTTCCCGTGCGTGGAACACGTGACGTCACCAGCGCTGCGGATGTCGCGGCGCACGCGCACGCACAGCAGCGTGTGTGAGCGCGACGAGTGCGAGTTCATTGCGTGCGCGCCCACTGCACGGTTGCGCATTCCTGAAAAAGATGTCAGATTCTTTATAACCATTTTTATTTTTACCCAACTATGGCAATGCTAAATGGAGGGTTTTGTGTTTCGCTGCTAAGTATGTATGTAAGTACACATCGTGTTAATGAAAGAACGCAACACCTCTCAGGTGGTACTTCACCCCATGAAACTGAACAACTTTTGTTCAACAACTGTCAATAAACTAAAAAAAAAATGATCTTTCTTACAAACTAATCAGCTGATCGAGTCAATTTGAACGCAAAACCTCTCAGATGGTAATCTGAGAGGTTTTGCGTTGATACACGGTGTCCAGTATTGCCCCCATTTGGAAAAAACGGCCACTTTTTGCCAAAAGTGGTCGTTTTTCGCAAAAATGCAAACTAAAGCTTAACGTTCTCACTTTAAACTGTGAACAGTGGTTCATAAAATAGTTTGAAGGGTTATCTAGGTTTTACTAGCTCAAAATTTTAAATGATATCTCCGTTTCCTTACAAATAATTTATTTCAATTGGGGGCAGCACTGGACACCGTGTATGGTCTTAACACGATGTATAATACAGGATTATTTTGGCCCTCTTGAGCTATGTTCAAGGAAAGTACTTTATGCGCTATGTGACAGCGAGGTCATTTACACTAAGAATAATATGTTAGCCATGTATTGCAAATATGGGGATTTTTCTTAATGTAAAATAGTAAAAAAAGTATTATTTTTCTTGCTATTTTGTGTTCTATTAGTGGTTCTGATTCCAAGATTTCAATAGCTCAGTGTTTCAAAATCAACCTGTATATACATACAGGTACATACATACATACAACATACATACGTGTGTTCATCTGTTCCCCCATATCTTCAATGATATCCTTGACACCTTGTCAAAAAATGAGGTCGAGTATCTTTGGAAGTGCTGTCCTCGTGACGCCATAGTTTCATAGAGTCAAGTAGCGCTTTGTTTGTTTGTTTGTAATAACTTTATTGTACTAAAATCATGCATATAAAATACAAAATTCGAAAGAGCAAATAAACAATGGCGGACTTATCCCATATAGGGATCTCTTCAAGTCAACCTGCGATATATTGAGAGGACATTCACTCAACTCAATACAAAATAAATAATATTAAAAGATTATACTTACATAGCTACATCATCATAAACATACACACATACTTAATACTCATAAACTTACATATAGGTACATAAATTACCTTTATACATACAAAAATAGATACTTTATTACTAAATTCAGCCCAGGTGTGACGCAACTAGAGAAGATTTATACAATCTTCCTTTAAATCAATCAAGCGATTGTGCCATTCTAACATCAGCAGGAACAGAGTTCCAAAGCCTTGTCGCCATTACTGTAAAAGACTTGGAGTAAGACTGCAACGAATGCTGAGCAATCAAGAACGAGGCATCCAGCTGAACGCAACCGACTATCCAAATTTCGAAAATTAAATTTGCAGTGAAGGTAGTCAGGGGAAGAAGCGCTTTTATTAGGTATCAGTTTTTCTGCAAATCACGTTCAAAATGGATGTTTATACATCAAACAAAATAATTTATTTTTGACCCAAGGTAACCCGGCACATAAGTTGAATCAAAATGGCGGCTCTGTGCAGGTCGGTATAATTAGAGGAAAAAGTGTGCGCAGTGACCGCCATTTTGGTTCAACTTATGTGCCGGATATTGTACAAGCGCAAATGTGAGGATATACAAACCTTCTTCTAGAACCGCGAACAAGTCGTCCAACTGCTCGCAATCCACCATGAAAAGGTTCTCCACGTAGAAACTCCGACTCTCCTTTGACCACCTCACTTGGAGAGGCTTTCTGGCAGTGCCAGGGTTCAATAGGTCTATCACCTGTAACAAGAATACGGATAGAATATTCGTCGTTTGTTGCAAAAATTGGTCGCGTTAAGTCCTGTAATGTCAACAGAAATAGATTGGAAAAGTACACCAAGAAAAGCGAAGGGTTATGCTAATATATAATTAAGTACATCTAAGGCTCGCGCAGCGCGCTACACCGAATTGGCAGCGACGCAACGAGAGTTTAATAACAAGACATTATAAACTTTATGTAAAATGTCAGATATGGAAACGCTTGATATAATCTGAGGATATAATGAACGGATCGCGAATGCTAGAGCCGCCGCTGTTTTGCTATGTTTTGTTACGCGTCACTGCCAATCCGCTAGATGACAACAAGTCTCAAATCAGACACTTTTAAGGGTTCCGTACCCAAAGGGTGCAAACGGGACCCTATTACTGAGACTCCGCTGTCTGTCCGTCTGTCTGTCCGTTGTCTGTCTGTCCGTCTGTCACAGGGCTCTATCACTTGAACCGTAATAGCTAGATACTTGAAATTTTCACCGATTATGTATTACTGTGGCCGCTATAACAACAAATACTAAAAATAAAAAATAGTTAAAAATTAAAGGGGGTCGTCATACAAGAAACGTGTTATTTTCAGCGTTTTTAACTCGATCTTTATAATGGCATTAACTAGATACTTGAAATTTTCACCACCACTATAACAACAAATACTAAAAATAAGATAAAGTTAAAAATTAAAGGGGGTTGTCATACAAGAAACGTGTTTCTTCAGCGTTTTAAAACATTGTACAGTGGTACGGAACCTTTCATCTACGAGCCCGACTCGCACTTGCCCGTTTATTTATAAACGTCAAAACAAACATTTTATAAGGGATTTGTATGAAAATCACAACCGCGACGTCATCATTTTTTGGAGTCAAATAGCGCTCTTCTGCATTAATAAATCTAAAATCACATTGAAAATGGATATGATCAAATACAAGTGACATTATTTTGTGATGTTTTATTTTCTTATCAGTACCGAATAATTTATTTTTGACCCAGTTAACTACCCTTCAATGTAGCGCAAGCCTAAGGCTTGAACTCTACGTGCGACGGAGTCACGTGACCCGCGACGGTTTCAGTTATCTCTATTGCACGTAGGGTTTGTGGCGTCTGCTTGACGTAGTTTCAAGCTTTATCCTGAGTAAAATAAGGTTACCTTTTCATTGTATATCTCGAGGAACGACGCCTTCAATATGAAGTGACACTCTGGTCGTTCCCGGATCAGCTTGAACAGGTAGACGAAGGACCTCACCACCAGGCCGTGTTCGGGGTTATGAGGACTCGTGCCTTTTTCCACCTAGAGGGAAGATAATTTATTAAAAGGCCTCTTCGAGCTTCTATTGAGTAGCTTAGTGCTAAAAGTACAGAGTAGGAGGCACTTCTTAACCACCAGTCAAATTTTCGGGGCTAGTTTATGATATTGAAATACTTTCTATAAAAATATAAACCTGCTTATTGGACAAAAGACGTACTTAGACAGGATTTCTGACTACACAAACTTTAGTATGTGTATTCAGAAATCCTTATTTATTACTTTTTTCTTTGAAAGCTTTTAAATAACCAATCACATTCGTCCCACCACACGTCTAACTTATTTAATTTTAGAGGTCACAAGACTTGGACTAGGTTTTATGACCACCGCCGCTTTAAGTATATACTGCTTGAATACCATAAGTTAGGTAGACCACCTACTTAATTTTCTTCTTTTCTTTGTCCAAAATATTCCCAGCCTCTGGTATTGGGTATCCTCGTACATTTTCGTCAGAGTTATTACTCCGGGCTATCGATGTCTTTTCGGATCTCTGTTTCTATATGTTTTAAACAGTGGCTGGTGGTCTGCCTATATCTTTACACGTAGCTTCATTGGTTTCATAGGCGATTTCTTTCGGCAACCTTGCATTGAGGGATACAGCAACAATCATCTGTCTCCCCCTTTTCTGCCCGTTGGTTTTCCAAGTATATTGACTCGCATATTCAATGAATGGTTTGGGTACGTGATGGGAATAGATGAAGCTTATGTAACGAAAAAGGTGATGAACATGACTGTGAGTGAATATAAGCAAAGAGGAAGACCAAATAAAGATGGAAGGAATATATGAAACGATATGAACGTCTTAAGAAAGGATGAAGGTATGATTAGCGATAGAGAAAATTCGAAGGAAAACGCCCACCCCATATAAATAAACGGTAGAGAAGAAGAAGAAGATACTCAATTTCAATGTGCCGTGTGGTTCCCGACAGATTAGAATAGGACCACTCCAAGTCTTCCCGTGGATGTCGTAGAAGGCGACTTAGGAAACAAGCTAAACAAAGCTTACAAACATCAATGAGACTCTCCAACCCGTCTGGCCAGCGTGGAGAGTGTAGGCCAAATCCTCTGACTGCTCTGGCTAATATATGGCTCTAGTAGTACAGAGAGGGTCGTGCTCCTGCAGTCGAGACTAAAAAAGACCTGATGATGATGATAATACTGAATGAATTGCTTCAAGAATATAATATACTTACCATATTCTAGTATCATAGTATCAAACTAAAAGCTTTCAAAGCAAATCCATATGATTATTGGTCATTTGAAACGAAATCAAAGTCCATTCATACGCTGTACTTACCCAGACCCCCGAAATACCTTTCTCATTTGTCACACCACACGTTCATTGTCACGCGGACGGCGTCACGCGTCACGCTAGGTGGCGGTCGATATCCCTCATCCAACGACACGGTGGTCAGTGGGTATCTATTATGATGCCCTTACCATGTACCAACTTCCCATCGTGTCGATGGTTTGATGGTTAGATTTTATTGGACCAGAAACGGGCCACCTCTCAGTGGCGTAGCTAGGGCATCACCCAATTGGGGATGACATCCGAGCCTTCTATTTGCACCCCCTCCCCCCATCTCTAGATATAACTGGACATTGGGCATATTCAGATTTTGCCCCTCCTAAAAAAAGTCTGTATCTGGTACTGTTGGATATTGTATCAGCGCACCGGATGCCATCCATGCTAGTTACGCCACTGCCAAGCCTGTACGGCATTTTGTAAGGTATAACAAAAATTGGGCATTCCATGACAGATCTTTCAAGCTGCTTAAAGGCATCTGAAGTACTCAGTTTGCCGTATTCGTTGCCGTGCACGTAGAGCTCCGCCGTGCTTCAGAAGGCACGTGAAGCTGTCGACCTCTGAACTCGGCTGTTGTCATTCATTAGACGACATAAAATTATAACACGTTTACAAAGGTGAACCACGTGTCAAGCTATGAGAAAAAGAAAATACTATGATACATTCATACATACATACACTCGAAAAACATAACCCTCCTTCTGGCGTAGTCGGGTAAAAAAGGCTTGTAAAACAATGGCACGCTCTAAAATTTTTATTTGGGTTTGTATGACCGGCACCGGACCCTTAGAAATTTGAAATATTTTTACCATAAGATCTGCACAGTAGGAATTGTTGTCAGGAACGTCCGCTACATATTATCGTATCGAATCCTAGTTTCAGTAATGGGTACACCTACCTACAAAAAGTAGCCTAAAACAATCAATGTCCTAGGCGTGATTTCGGTAATAATAAGTTAGTAAAAAAATAAATTTATTGACTGGTTTCATAATTATACAATATAAGTATTACAATGTAGTTTTGTAGCAATCCTACCCATCATCTGCGAGCGGCGCCATCACTCTGCACTCTCACTCGGTTCCTCGAAAAGTGAGATATTGTTCGTCATATAACCTATAATAGGGTATATTCATGTCATTTTTTTATTTTTTCAAATGATTCTTTAAGTTATTATATAAACTGAAAAAAATATCACACTCACAAAATATTATTAAATAAGCTTAAAAAAAATAATTAAAACTGCTATCATTTTCGGACGACTTAAACGCGTTGCCATTTTGCGCTTTTATTCTATGACGTCACCGCACACTGTCAATGTCAGTGTCAATGGAAAAAGGAAAACAAAAAATTGTAGTTCCATATTTTAGGTTATAATTAATTGATTGACTCATAAGTATAAAACTAAGAAAAATAGAAATTTATCAATTATATATAAATTATTTACCTCACGGCTTTTAATCCTCTGAGTTCAAATGATGTAAAATTGGAATTACTTGCGAAGTACGAAGTCATCATAAACACATCAATTTTAGGCAGATTATCTGACTGTATCTGCCACAACAAAACCGCTTTCAATCATTTTAGCAAGTCTTTTTTCACCAGGGGTCAGACTTTCAGCTAATAATTCTCAAAGAACACTAATAATTTAGCAAAACAATGAAAATAACCTCCAACAATCATACAAATTACAAACAACTTATTGACAGTGACAGATTCTCCTTCTTTCTAATTTGTGGTTGACAGTACAGACTATTTAGAAAATTCAGTTAGACAGTGTTTGGTGTCGTCACGTTTCGTTCCTCCAATAGCGTTGCGTTTTGGAAATTTGCGAGGGAATTTGAAATTTACAACTTTTAAATCATTAATTTCTCAATGGAAACATGTTAAATTGAAAATATATATATATGGGTATTTTTCTTCAGCAATAAAGTTTACACATAATTTTTTTTGTTCGTTTCTGAATCACATGCATATTGTCTATTACCGTTATTTTCGACCATTGAATAATTAATTTAGTGTGTACCCATAAATAACAGAAAGTTTCCTAGCAACTTTGTTTTTTCAAACAATTAGGATCGTAATAATATACTTGGTCTATAGTTATGTACACAGACAATGTTTGAAAGAAAATTAATAAATTATTAATTGATAATTATCAAAAGGTAATCATCATCCATATCTTCTCCTTATTGTATTTAAGAGCTGCGCTCTCGTCGGTGGAGGTATTTTCCATGTTATCTCTTCTGCTAAGTTCTCCTACGAGTATAATATGTTTTCACATTTATTTTTCTTTTATTTGATCAAAATATCTTCATGTGGGTTTTCCTACATCGTTTTCTATTTCTTCAATAAGACCATACTTGAATTTCCCAGGGTCCAGTGCTGCCCCTATTTAAATAAATTATTTGAAAGGAAACGGAGATATCATTTAAAATTTTGTCTCTACTAAGCCCTAGATAACCCTTCAAACTTTTTAATGAACTACTGTTTACAGTTGAAAGTGAGAACGTGAAGCTTTTCTTTGAATATATGCCAAAACTGGCCGTTTTTCGCAAATGTGTGATAAAATACTTACTCTGTTGAAGGGTTATCTAGGGCTTGATAAAGACCAAATTTTAAATGATATTTCCTTTTTCATTAAAATAATTTATTCCAAATGGGGGCAGCACTGGACCCCGGAAAATTTAAGTATGGCCTCATGTCGTAGTAGATGACCGAATATTTTCCCTCTTCTATTTTCTATGATTTGTAATATACATCCATAGACTCGTAAACCAATTGTAAATTAAAGTCTTTTGCTTCCGGCGTATATTAATATTTCTATTTCTATTAAATTTATATTTCTATCTGTCAATTGGGAGCGACTTTGCCCAGCCGTGAGACGGAATAGGTTAATAATAAAAACTGTCAAATAATCAGAAACATTGAGAAACTAGGCCTTCACAGCCTTTTTTAGTCTCCACTGCAGGAGCACGACCCTCTGTACTACCAGAGCCATATTATCCAGAGCAGTCAGAGGATTTGGCCTACACTCTCCCCGCTAGCCAGACTGGTTGGATAGAAAATCCATTGGGCTGACTGAGCGCTGATTTGAAAGTATAATAGGAGTTCTATTTGTTTTCGTTTTTCCTTAATTATTTTTATGAAAAGTAGTTCAATTTCATGGACTGAACTTGCTCCAAAAATTTGGCTGGTGAATAAAAAGGTACTCAAAGAAATATAAAAACAAACTACGTCAGCGTTTCGTAATGATTACTAATGGAGAGAAACGCCGAAGATACTTCTATGGACGTGAAACTTCCAAAATAAACTTTTTTTTTGTTTGGCTGTATCTGACTATACAGTTTCAGCCATGGTCAAGGAAGCTTTTAATAAAGACAAATCTAAAGTAAATATAATTATATAATTATTTAAACAGCGGGTTTATGTTCCAATGTTGTCTGTCATTTGTCACGTAGACTTAGAAAATCGATAGAAATGGCCATCAACGCGTCATTTGTACATCCATCAATCACCAAGTGTAAATTAGTGTTTATGCAATAAATTGGAAGCACTTTCGTTGTTCGACACTATCTGTGCCGTGGTAATGACTTTCATGGCTTTGTGTTAACGTCACCTTGAAATGTTTGTTCTGTTATGTCCTATTAATAAATATAGTTATTAATATTACATAACAGAACAAACATTTCAGCATTGGTTACTTGTCAAGACGTGTGCTGTCAAAATATACATACATTATCGATCAACATTAATGAGGTTTGACTGAAGACGGAGTCGGAGGGTTATGTATTGGCACAGAATACATAAGAGTCAAACAGAATGGTATCTCACAGCGTCTCCCGCAAATTGGCGTCCCCGCACCTCTCCCCCGCACTTTGTGAGCTTTGACGGCTCCAAACCAGGGTTTAATTACTAGCCGCACGCAATACGCGACGTGTGTTGTCTTGAGAACTGTCAACCAATAGTAACCATCATGGTGAGAAGGTGCGCGTATAATAATTGTTTATCCACCCAATACTCTAAAGAACGTATATTTCATACATTTCCAAATGATGACAACAGGTAAGCAAAGCAACAATATAATTTCACGTTATTACCCAGCAACCATCTTGATATATATACCCTTCTCGCTCTCTCGCATTGGTGGGAGATACACAAGAGCGAGGAGCCTATGTAACATTATCGGATTGCTTGTTAGCAATCCGGTAATGTTACATAGGCTCCTCGCTCACAGGTAATCACATACACGCAGATGCCAACTAGATTTCCGCGGGTTATAGTGCTAAATGCCATTGTTGACAATGACAACTTGACATGCTGTGATAAACATTTGTTTATTTTTATTGAATTTATTCATATAATTACCGTATAGTTTTGCACCGAATATGCAAATTACTATATTACAATAGTGAATTAGTGAAATTAGTGCATTACATTATAAATGACTCATAATAATCAGTAAAGTGAACTATAGGTGAAATGGACAATGGACATAATGAAAAATATTTGTGAAGTGATATTACGCAGCTGTTTCCGACTTTTCTGTAACATTTAATACATATAAAACAGAATATTTTTTACGTCATAGTGTTCGCAAATCTTCCGGTATGGAAAAATATAATCGTAAATATGTCGAACTCGTTAGTAGGTAAGTATTAAAATTATTCTGCGGTGCGACCCTAAGTATAAAACTCACACATCGACGTGTGTACAGATAAATTGTTTCGTTTGTAGTAGTAGTAGGTATATATGTTACTCTGAATCAATGGAGAGTCATACCAGTGGTATTGGTAATAAAATGGACGTAAATAGGGCCAAGCGTAGGAAAACAAGCAACAACGCCAACAACATATGTAGTTTATTAAATACTCGTAAGTCTAGGAGCGACACTATACAAATAGTGGAAACAACTCGTGTGTCAATATAACACACCAAATTTTCGTCCCCATCACCAAAATCCGTCCGTCTGAGCGCTGTTCTAAATGGGAGGGCAAAATATTTTTTTTATAAATTAAAACTATGTAAGAACTAAAACAAAAAAAAAACAAACTGTGCAGTCCCACTGAGACATTACTCTTCGGCAGCGTGGTCAAAAGGCTGGCAGCATTGCCACGTTGTATGGCAATGCTAATTCTTTGTGCCAAATAATTTCCAGCACTGTGGTCACAGGATACCTCGAACAGTCTATTATCTAGTTTTAATTGAATTGAAAAGGATTTCTTTTTAACATACGGACTCAACTTTTACCGAAAATTTTGCTGGTGTTTACAATACAATACAATACCCTTTATTGCACAAAAGTAAAAAACAGACCATAATTATCTTAAAAATTAGGAAATGCGCAAAAGGCGGCCTTATCGCTAAGCAATTTCTTCCAGGCAACCTCGTTTATATAGAAAAAATGATGGGAAATTAGGTTTAAAATGTCATTCGTATATTATCACTTACCAAACCAGGTGGTCCTGTAAGGGTGTGAGTTTTCCCGCTTCCCGTCTGGCCGTAGCAGAATGCGGTGCAGGAAAATCCTTCTATTGCCATCTCTAGTAGTCTCTTAACACCCGAATATTCCAGGACATCTTCCTGTAAAGTTGCACATTTTAAAATAAGTATAACTTTAATTTGTATTGATCACGTGATAACGAGGCCGTGTGACCACTCCAAGTCTTCCCGTGGATGTCAGAAAGGGTCGTGCTTCTGCAGTGGAGACTAAAAAGGACCTGATGATGATGATGACGTGATATCGTCCTAAGATTTTTTGTTGGATGAACAAGTGTGACAGCGAGTGCAGAAGGCAGGCAAAACTAAAGGTACGCTACACTATTCAAAGAGCAGAGTGTAGACCACCATAGAATATTACCACGTCACATATATGGCCTAAAATGGTCTGTCTGCCCCATTAGGGATATGGGATATGGTATATATGTATCCCTAATGGGGCAGACAGACCATTTTAGGTCTTGCAACTCTAAGCAGATAGAGACTACGGTCGCATAGCCCAAAGGCCACCATTAGCGTGATGTGTGATGGGTTGCTAGCTAGGTACATGACCTATTGGCAAAATTCAATTCTCGCCCATTCTCTTGATCGGCTTTTACGGTCTTCGCGGGAAGAGAAGAAATTGGTACATTCTACGTTTCCTTTTCTCCCAGACCAACATGGAAGAGTTGATAGCTAGATTACAATTCTAAAGTTATTTCAGATGACCATAAGCAGTCTGAAAAATTTGGCTAAAGCATTGGCCTCTTACACATGTCCAGCTTTTGAAAGGGGATGGGGTGCAAATAGGACTGTACCAGTTTGCCGCCCTAAATGGAATGGGATGGGAGGGGTGGGAAATATTCGATATGCCGCCCCCCCAAAAATGGGAATTCTTCATTGATTGTGCTCAATTGTTTTACCTGTGTAGCAGCTGGCTCGAAGACCACATTATACGAGAAGACCTTTGGCTTCTGCCCTGGAGTCCCAGAGTTGCAGACCACCTGCCCTTTTCCCGGAAATTCCAAGATCTCACGCTCGTTGCAAGCCCTCTCCTTCTCGTTGAAGGGTCGGATTCTGGACAAAGAATAGAATGGTAGTAAGATCCACATTAGCTTTGCGGTTCCCGGAAGAGTAAAATAGGACCACTAGTCTTCTCGTGGATGTCGTAGAAAGCGACTTAGGAAACAAAAGCTAAACAATAAACATCAATGAGACTTCTCCAACCTGTCTGGCCAGCGTGAAGAGTGTAGGCCAAATCCTCTGGCTACTCTGGCTAAGTATGTCTTTGGTAGTACAGAGGGTCGTGCTCCAGTAGTGGAGACTAAAAAAGTCCTGATGATGATGAAGGTCCACATACTTACTTCTTACGATGTTTGAAATATTTAGGCATGTCATGTATAATGAGCACAACAAAACGATCTCAGTGGCCCGGTGAGAGTACGCACTACTAGCGCTTTCGCAAATTAAGCGACACCTGGCATGGTCCGCACTTGGATGGGTGACCACAAGTGGCACTCAAAATTCTCGAGCTCCTCTATACTTCGGAAGGCGTTAAGCCGTTAGTCCTAGCTGTCATCATTTTGATCTAGTTTTTAACCGACTTCAAAAAAGGAGGAAGTTATCAATTCGTCTGTAAGTTTTTTTTTTTGTATGTTTGTTACGCGATATCTTCGCCAATTGTGAACCGATTTTGATAATTCTTTTTTTAATTGAAAGCATTTACTACCAAATTGGTCCCATTTTAATTTGGTGAAGATTTAATAAAGAACTTTGGAGATATGGAAGAAACTCCTAAAAAAAATTGAAGTAGGTTGTTTTTTTTGTTAATAAAAATTTAATTATATTGATTGGTTCAAATTCACTTGAAAATTTGTAAACAATCTTATATGTAAAATAAACCGGCCAAGTGCGAGTTTAACTCGCGTGGAGAGAGTTTCGTACAATTGATTGAATTCTTATAGGTTTTCCTGTAATCTACAAGCAATGAATTATATTTTGAATTTTTTTTAAATTTTAGGTTCGGTAGTTTGGAGATCAGGGGTGGGAATGGTCAATTTTTGTCTTCTTTCATAAATAAAATCAAAACTATTTATTTTACAATAATAACAAAAATATATTTGAGATCCTCATAACGAGCCTTTAATTTGATATAAAACACAGTAAGGTTTGCAAAACTTTTTTTTATTACCCAATATGTTCCCCGAAAATGACCCTTATTTTAAAAAAATATTTATTTACTTTGCACATATGTGTTTGGGTCATAGGATTACAACATCCTACCAAATTTCACCTGATTTGGTCCAGAGATTCGAGGCAAATTGGCTGTGTCAGACGGACGGACAGATAGACAGACGCACGAGTGATCCTATAAGGGTTCCGTTTTTTAATTTTTTGTACGGAACCCTAAAAAGGAACTGGTGATACTCATTTCTAAAGAAATTAAATATTATTATGGCAGTTGTCAAGCTATTTTTTTATTTATTTGTTTAATATAATAAATATTAAACAAATAAATAAAAAAATAGCTAACTATTATAAAAATAGCACAATAATCTAACTATTATATTACAAAAGGTAAAACTTAATGCTAAGCATTGTCTACCAGTTCACCTTAGGGACGTAGCAGAAAAGGTAGTAAATGGGGTTTAAAAAAGTGTAACTACTTAAAATAAAAAAAGAAGAGTGTTATATACATATAATAAAACATATATCATTCGTATAATTACATAAGATATATACACTATACATATATTCATATATAAATTCCATTAATCCATATACATATTTACATACTTAAAATAAACTTACATAAATATGAATACATAAGCATAAAATAAATATACTCACTGAAATTAGCTATGTCAGATGCCTTTAAGCAGCTTGAAATATCTGACGCTAGCGTTGATGTATGGTATACAATAAGTATAGAAAGGAAGAAAGAATACTAATAAATAAGGGAGTAGGGAGTAGTTATAGTTCATTTGCTGAAATGGTGTGCATATGTCGTTTGAATAAGCCGCGAAGCTGCCTTTGCCGGCACGCCGACGGTATACCAGCCAATTGAACAAATAGACTATACCTAGTAATTAAGTCTATTTGGTTTAGGTAGGTAAGCACATAATTAGATACATGTGTAATTGTATGGGCAGGTAGTTAATGGATGTATCTTATAATTATCTAAACCGAAATGTCCCATGGCCCATGGTGGACATATTGCTCACGCACGAGTATAGTAATTAACTATTAAATGATGGATTGACTCATCAATATCTAAGGTCAAATAGGTATTACGTAAACGCCGAATACTAATCAAAAATTTTTGATCCTGGAAAATTTATTTGTAAGGCTAAATACTTTTCTACCTCGTTTTCAGACCCTATTACCACAGAATACAGTAAGAGTAAACAGAACGGAATCTCCTAAGGTACGCGCAATATGCGTCCCTGTTCCCCGCACCCGCACCTCTCCCCCGGATTTTGACGGCCAACGTGAGTCATCGAGGCGAAAACTGGGGAGAGGTGCGGGGGACATGGAACGCATATTGCGCGTACCTTAAGAGATTCCGGCCTGTGCTATTACTGAGACTCCACTGTCTGTACGTTTTTCCGTCCGTCTGTCACAGGGCTACTCTTGAACGTAATAGCTAAACACTTGAAATTTATACCGATTATGTATTAAGTACTGTAGCCACTTTAACAACAAAAACTAAAACAAGATAAAGTTAAAAATAAAAGGGGGTCGTCATACAAGAAACGTGTTTTTTTCGGTTGTTTTAAGGAGAATATAAAAGCAAATGGCGTTGAAGTGGCGCCCTCATTTGAAATAAATTGTTAACTCATAAATATGGAGATAATTACCATATTGCTAATCGTCAGGCACTAGATAGCCCTTTAAATTATTTATGAACCACCGTTGAAAGTATTTACATTAGTCCGTCTAGCTTTAAAACTTGCCTCCGCCAAAAGTGGCCACGGCAAGTTTTAAAGCTAGACGGATCGCCAATAATAGTTTCAACGGCAGTTCATAAAATAATTTATAGAACTATCTAGTGCTTGACGAAGAGCAATATGGAAAATTATCATCATATTTACGAGTTAACAATTTATTTCACACTTCAAGGCCATTTGCCTATATATTCACCTTAAAACAGCTTCAGGTGGTGAATTTTTGCTAACTGAGACATTATTTTAACCACCTATGTAATATAATAACTGTTAAACGCTAGTAATAAATTAGCATTCGTCATAACTTAGGACGCCTACGACGGAAAAGCTTATATAAATATTTTGACTAAAGACCAAAGTTCAATAAAACATTTGCCATGCAAAATAGGCTACATGTACGAATGGTGACACAATTCCGCCACGTACTGTTTCAACTGCATGACACAACATGCTGGTGCAAAATAGAGGTGACAGCGGAGTTTTAAAATTATATAAAATAATAAATTATATTAACTGACCGAGAGCGCGAAGCGTACCGTTCGATTTTGACGAAATTAGGCACAGAAGTTCCTTGATTTTTTTTTGCACGCCTCATAAGCGAAGCGCATGAGGTAGTGCTCTACTCTCGCCTTACAAAAATCAAGTGATTTTTTTAACTAAATGTGTCTCTATTTATTTTCTATCGCACTTGTACAATAATATTTACACACAAATGTCAAGGAAAAACACTAGTTTCAACACTTATGACATTTTTAAAAGACATTTTGCCTATTAAATAAACAAAAACAATGTTTAATAAAATCATTTTGTGGACGTCCGTGTGTCTGTATGTATGGAAACTGGCGTGGTCACGATAACTCCCGAAAAACTTATCTGATCAAGTCCATTTTTTTTTATACGCTTTATCCAAAACTAAGTCCTTTCGAAGATCACGGTCTAATTCAATGTAGTTTAATCGTAATTTCAATTTAATTGTGAAAAATGAGATTATGAGGCGTGCACTTTTGGATTTTCCAAACTTATTTTTAATTATTTGAACTTTGCTGTAGCGTTATTAATTGACGGATTTCAATCAAATTTTAGAGGCACGTTACGGACTTTAATCTAAACAATATGTTGCAAAAAACTATGGAGTGTTTTTAAGAGTGTGGAAACTGAGTGAGACGCTTCGCTCGCTCAGTGAATAAATAAATTTTATAGTTAGTGTGTTTATTTGTTTGCATACTTTCTTGTAAGTATACTTTTCTATTTACTGTATGTAAGTACCTACTTTACTTCAATCCAAACGGCTGACGAACTCTCATTCGTCTTTGACTTGAGTCAGAATGTCCAATCAAAAAGAATACGTTATAGAAATGGAAATCGATTGGTTTCCAAAAGGCAGTCTGTGTCAACAACCCCACGCGTCGAAGCCTCAATATGATTATATCGCCATCATTCATAATCCCATTTAATTAATACTGTCAGAATATGTGTGGCTCAGATTGATTTATGGTTTTTTTGTACGTTTCTGAAGAAGGGTTGAAGGGTCGACAGGCGGCCGATCATAAAACCATACCGTCTTATTATAAAAGAAAGATGAAAGAAAAACTTTATTCGGCCACTTACAAAATTATTAAATACGGTCTAAATTATTGTGCAAATAGGAGTATTGAACACAACTTATTCTTTTTAGACTTAGATTAGTAGACATGAGTAATCTCGATTCCGAGGAGTGTTTCGGTTTTTTGAATCTCAATCCCAATCCGGTACCGACTCCTCTTAATGATTCAGACTCCCTTATCGGTTCCGGCTCAGGGTCCGTTAAGTTTCACTAATGAATCTACATACCCTACTACAGACATTGAAACTGGTACCGGGACGTCCGTAAATAACATTATTATTTGTTTTCAATTTTCTTCAATTTATAAATCAAACTGTTTAAGTGAAATGCATGGCGTACTTACAAATTTATACACTGGTTGTAATTTTTTTTCTTTTTATTTTTTAGGGTTCCGTACCCGAAGGGTGCAAACGGGACCCTATTATTGAGACTCAAATAGTTAAAAATTAAAGGGGGTTGTCATACAAGAAACGTGTTTTTTTAGCATTTTTAACTTGATCTTCATAATGGCATTAACTAGATACTTGAAATTTTCACCAATTATGTATTACTATGACCACAATAACAAATACTAAAAATAAAATAAAGTTAAAAATTAAAGGGGGTCGTCATAAAGAAACGTGTTTCTTCAGCGTTTTATAACATTGTACGGTGGTACGGAATCCTTCATGTACGAGTCCGACTCGCACTTGCCCGTTTATTTTGTTTATGTAAGTAAAACGAGGTAAAACAGTTTGAAAAACTTTCTTCGAAAACAAAAAGTAATTTTCCAAATATTTATCTAATACTTTACCTTATGTAAGCTATTATATTTGTCTGTAGGTACTTACGAACTTAGGTACATTGTTACAATTTATTGGTAAAGTACAAAACAAAGCGATATTCGATAAATGAACTCATTTAAATATTGAGTCCGGAGTTATGTGTGTAACAAAATATGGTAATACAGGCGCAGATCTATCGGCGCCTGCATAACCTGCATTGCTTTCATTTTAAAACTATTACAATATTAACACGCTTAAATCCTAGCTGCATGCATTTTCTTTAAAATTACAAAATGTTGCGGAACGTAGAGAAGTCTAGGGTAAGAGTCACCAGAGGACACGGATGTTACTGGGGAATGAGGATTCATTAATTTGTAGAGAAAATTGCGTGGGCAGACTTACCTGACCACGACATTGATGTTGTCCTCGTCAGAGTTGAGGGTGGTGCTGGAGCCTCGTGTGCTGCGGTCCAGACTACCGGCTCTGCTGCTGCCGCTGGAACAAGAAACAACGCTATATTACATAATAATTACATCTTGACACCAACTCTTTTCACTCCTACAGGTGTTGTAAGAGGGGAACTAAGAGAGGTATATGTTGATGATAGAGAAAAGTGTCTCTTCATCTAAGCACGATCCCGGTTGCATCCTCAGCTATGTTGCTTCGGTACCCGGAGTGCGCTTTCCCGCTTTTTCTTCTCCAAATATGCCTTTGGAGAAGAAAAAGCGTGTAATGGTCACCCAAGGATGCCGAAGAGGATGCGAACTCGAGAAGAAATAGCCGGAACAGTTTAAACGATTTGGCTTTAGTTTTATAACCGGCCACCTGCCTCACATCAACCTTCTTTGGGAATAAACGAGCAGCAGCGTATTCTGAGCACAAACGTATACTATCCAATACACTGCGATGCCTAACCTGCTTGCCCTGGCTGAAGTAGGCAGTTAATAAAAGAAGAAAAGCAAGGTCATGAACTTGCTAGATAGTCAGGTGACGAGTATGCTTTCTGGTAAAAACTGGATATAGGCTGCTTCCAAGCGGAAAGAATACTTATAAAGGTTGTTGCACCCTTGGCTATTTTGAATTCTTAGAATCAAAATCACTAGAACATAAAACCGTATCAAAAGACTCAATTTTATTTTAAAAAATCTCAAATTTCTTATAAATACCTAGCTTTACAGCCGCCGCCCGCCAGTCGCCCGGTTGGTAGCGGGCAGTCAGTGAAATTCAAATGGGACATTTTTGGTATGCATTTGGCGGTTGATATCTTTGGTTTTTATTTTGAACCAAGGTACTTAACTTTGACAGAAAATGTATTTTTTATTTCGCTTAAAAAGTACCTTCCTTGAATATAGAGGTAGATAGGAGACACGACACGTGGAACATCTATCTGTCATTGCAAATGTCCATATTTACAAAGTTATATAATATAAGCGTTATAAGCAGGGCACTTTAAAAATCGATGTCTTGCTACCCTGCTGTATGCACCATGGGCAATAATTTGAGCAAATATGGGCTTTTGAATATGATATTGACATAGATAGAGCTGTCAGTTTTTATTGCTGCGGTAGAGTGCTTTGAAGCTTAAATTATAATATATAGTATACTTCAACTACTATACAACGTGGAAGGGACATACCCGTAATAAATCAAATCACGGGTTAGACTAGATCACTAAAGTATAATAAAACTAATAACAGTCAAACAACCAAAAAAAATTTCGACATTCCCATACAAATCGCCCGGGCGGCTGCACACTTGTATTGAAATGCCGTATGTTTTTTTTGTTCTTTGGCTGTTATTTTAATTTCATTACACTATAATGATCTGGTATAGACCGTGGTTAGATTTATTACGACCACACCGGTATCGCTTATCTTGCGAAAGCCCTAGCAATGCGTACTTAGCTCCTGCCGGGTCACCGAGCTACTCACAGGCACTTTTATAAATTAAAAACTACAGTAGGATCAGTCCATGACATCCGATACAATACAATATAATACCCTTTAATGCACAAAAGAAAAATACAGGACATAATTATCTTAAAAACTAGGAAATGCGCAAAAGGCGGCCTTTACGCTAAGCAATTTCTTCCAGGCAACCTCGTTTAAATAGAAAAAATGATGGGAAATTGCGAGTAGGTAGTGCGAGGTGGTCAATATAATAAACATACTTATATATAATTATAACAAACACACATACACCTAATACTTAAAAACATACAACTTACACAAAGAAGACATAACAGGACAAAATTAAGAAACTAAGTGGAAATAAGGGAAGGAGATTACCTTTCATAAGGATAGTAAATGCGATTTTACTTGGGATTTAAAGCTGGCTAGCGTTTGGGCGTGACGGATAGTACGAGAGCGAGTTCCATAGACGTACAGTGAAGTGAGCAGGAATTCTTAAAAGAAGGTTTTCAGCGCTGCGTATTAGACGCCCTTGAGGCTCACTAAATAATATAAATAATACTCGTAAATAGTTAAGAGTTGGGATAACAAGTATCAGCGTAATCTAGGATAGGAAAAAATAGGGTGTGCGCGAGCGCAACTTTGGTATCCATTGGAAGGAACTCACCAAGTCTTCGCAGTGCTGCAAAAGAGGCAAAGATTTTTCTACTAATTTTAGCAACTTGTGGCGACCAAGAGAGATTTTTATCCAGTTGTATACCTAGATTTTTGACACAATTACTAAAATCAATAACAACAATCTAGCGGTCGGCTGATTAAAATGGAAAATACAATAGGTACAAATGTTTATAAAGTCCACCAAAAATCGTTACCGATGCGGAGTCAGGGTAACAAGTAATATGAAAATAAGTTCAACATTTGACTCCAAAGTAACTAACTGAACTCGGCTCACGTTTGAAATCGGATACGGTAAAAATCGTTAAAAATATGCCATAGTTATATAAAATAGTAAGCAAACATACTCTAATCACTCGGCTGTAAGAGCTGTAACCGATCGTAAAATGTGTAAAAACTATAGTGAGACTTGATGCATGTTCGTTTGCTTTAAGCCTGTCCACGTAAGTTCGTGTTTGTTAAGGGAGTTGCTTATTAAATTATTACACGATTACGAAAGCTAGACACGTAGTTTGACTCTAGTTCACCCCTTAATCACAAATATTGTAAACTACCATAATGATTAAATCAGTCTTCAATGCTCCACTGTATTTTTGAGGCGCAAAAATGTAACGTATTATCATCAGTTTTTTTTTAGTCTCCACTGCAGGAGCACGACCCTCTCTGTACTTACTACCAGAGCCATATAATAGCCAGAGCAGCCAGAGGATTTGGCCTACACTCTCCACGCTGGCCAGACGGGTTGGACGAGTTGCAGAAATGTCTTAAATTAATTTTTGACACAAGTTTGGAGTCGTATTTATTGTTGTTGTTAGTGTACATATATATATATATATATATATATATATAATATATATATTTATATGTTGTAGTTAACAATCTATAGCCTATAACTAGGCTTACATAATTTTGAAAAAACCTCTCCTAAATCTAGGGTTTTGATCTAAGTTGAAGGTAAGTAAGGTTAAGTAATGGATTTGGAGTTTATAAAAAACAGGCAGAGACCATTGGATAAATATGAGGGTGGGTTTTGCCCTACAGCATAAAAAAATACAAATTACCTAGTAAAAAAGAATGAGCTCTATTTGCTGATTATGTAAGTCCAATGTCCATGTTCAATTGTCCAGCGCCTAGTCAGCTTGTAGGCTCCTAAATACCGCCATGAATATTAAAAACCTTTTCCCGCGTTTTCACAGATTGACAGCTTGAGTCACGTGCTGGTTCCCATCCAACGTGGCGGTAAATGTCAAGGATTCAGCCTATTGACCATCCAGCAATATTTATAAGGCCTTTGGCTTTTTAATTGATTTTTCCTTTGCTTCAATTAGGCAAATTATTCTAATTATAATCCTTGAACGAGTTTGGAGATAGTTTATCGTATTGATCTTGTCATGCGCATATGGATCATCAGTACAAATACTTATATCATGCTAAGGGTCATAATTTCTCCTTGAGCTTGAGTTAAAATATGATCGACAGTTAAAACTAACCTAACCTAGCCTATAGCTCGTAAATACCTAATAGATTTTGTCTAATTGGACGCCTCTACTAAGATGCATGATAGGTATCCACGACAACCAAAGACTAAAGAGTGTCTTCTAGATGTTGGCAAGTTTATTTATTACTAAGATATTAATAAAACAAAAGGCAGCCAGAAACAATCTATTCTCATAAGGTTGATGCTCCGAAGGAGAAGTAGCTGCGTTTTCCCAAGCTCTAAGTATTGTTATTCAAATTGACCAGAAAATGAAAAAAAAATCTGCATTTACTATGGCATTAAACAAATTGCCTCACATAAAAGACATATTTTCTTTTTCCAACCACTCCAAAGCCAAAATAAAGTAATTCGCAAACACCGTGTAATGAACCTGTGAAAATAATGGTATTTTTTCGCCACCTTTCATCTTTGACATAGCAATCAGCGTTGTATGGATACGACGAGTCTATTCACACTCCTAATGGAGTTTATTGACAGACGGAACCTTGATCTAATTTGGATAGATATTTGTTATTTATACACTGAAATTGGTATTGATGTTGCTACAGACCAGCACAACATGTAACCTGAAAATATCGATAAACTTATAGGGCATTTACAAATCTCAATTTACTTTTGACGAACTCCGTGGTGCAATGGTCAACACGCTAGTCCACCAATCCGGAGGTTCTGGGGTCGATCCCCAGCCGGGGCAAGTTAGAAAATGGCCTTTTTCAAATTGTCCTGGGTCTTGGGTGTTTATCTATATATGTATTAATTATAAAATATAGTTGACCGAACGAGCGAAGCGAGCGAGGGCTATAATTCAAGTTGGGGCGAAAACACATTGTTTGTATGTATGTATGTATGTACCGCGATAACTGCCGAACCGATGGTCTGATTTTGATAAAATTTGGTAGGCATGTAGGAAATATCAATAGAATTTTCAAGTTCGTTGGGCATCAAAATCGGTTCAGTAGTTTTTTAAATTTTAATAAAAAATCGCGATGTCTAAGTTCGCGGCGAACTACTAGTATAATCTGTTATACAGCCGGGAATGTTTAACGGGTCGCGGTGCTACAAGTGCAAGATTACATGAAACTCCATTCAGTAGGAATGAGGATGTTGAGTTTGATGTGGTGACGCGAATGGATAAGACTAGTGGTTCTGTCGAAGACGAGAAGACGTAATGTAGAGCTCGCTTTGTCGCGAGCTCTACATCTTATAACCATGCAACAATCGACACTTTCCCCTTTTCCCTGGCTTAGCAAAGCCATTTATGCTTTATTATAATGCTAATTCTCCCATGCTGGTCTGGGAGAGAAAAAAAACAAACAATGTACCAGCTGCTTCTCTTTCCGCGCAAATCGTAAAGCCGATCGAGGGAATGGGCAAGAATCTGCATCATATCAATATGCGATGCGCGATTTCATTTTTCCACCTTCATGCCCACCATCACGCTAAAAGTGGCCTGGGCCTTGCCGCCCTAGGCTCTGTCTGCCCCGTTAGGAATAAAGACGTGATAGTGTAGTGTATAATGCAAATACAAATCCAAAAAGTAATTTGCGCAACAACATTAACAAAGAAAGTCTAATTTTGAATCGAATTTCTTATTTTAGGTGCCTGAGCGACTGATGTAGGTTTAGCGATTTCTCGCGTTCCCTTGCTTCTAAGAGTCTTGAGAGACTCTAAGTTCTAAGAGACTCTGGTGTCTGCGGGTTCGTCTTGTAAAGGCGGAGAGGTCTGCGTACTCTTATTGGTATAGGTAGGTATACATTTTCTGAAAAAATATCAAAAATTTAAATCCGTCCATATATAACGCTACATCTCTCCTTCGTCTAAACGCGTTCCCGGTTGAATCCTCAGCTGTGCTGCTTCGGAGCCCGGGATGCGCTTTCCCGCTTTTTCTTCTTCAAATATAACATGCATGTCAATGGTCACCCAAGGATGCCAAAGACCTTGCAAAATGGAGAAGAAATAGCCGGAACAGTTATAAATGATTTGGCTATATTTTTACGACCGGCCGCCTGCCTGACGTCAACCCTCTTTGGGAATGTATTTGTGCGAAAAGTTTTACAACCGGCCGCCGCCCGACGATAACCCTCCTTGGGAATTCAATTGTAGCACGAGATGTTTGTGCTTAATCCTTTAGTCGCCTCTTACGACATCCACAGAAAGAGATGGAGTGGTCCTATTCTAACCCGGAACCACACGGGTATAACGCTACATCTCTCTAGTTATAATTAGACCTAAGTATTTGTCACATTTTAGTCAGCTTATGTCCTTGAAAATCTAAAACGCATGGAAGTCAGTGTTTTAATCTGTGGTTTTAATCATTTTCCTGGCAGTTACCTACTCGTATTTCCCGCGGGCGCCATGTAAGTCTTCGCAAAAACCTTCATCCAAAAAAAAAAATTCTTTTTAATGGATAGCTAATCAGAAAATAGTGGTCTGCAATACTTAAATAAAAACAACAGTAATTTAATAAAAATCCTGATATATAAAAATAATTACATAATACAAATAATTTTATAAAGATTATTTTACAAAAAGAAATAACCATCATTATATATCAAAGGTCCTTACATATGAAATTGCCGTTCAGTATCAAAAAAGTGAAACAAGTTTTTTTTAATGAAATTATTATTTAATCTATCGAAGTATGCGCCGTTGTTATCGATACACTTCCGCCATTTTATAGGCAGATCATTGATACCTTTGGAAAATAAATTCTGGGAGCGAGAGTCTATGAACTGTTTGAAGGCGGTTTTGACTGCCTCATCAGATTTGAAATTTTTTCCTTGTAAAAAGTTATCCAAATTTTGAAAAAAGTGGTAATCGGTTGGGGCGAGATCTGGAGAGTATGGTGGGTGACGCAGAGGTTCCAGTCGCAGCTCCTCTAACTTGGCGATCGTTTGATGTGCAGTGTGTGGTCAAGCGTTATCCTGAAGGAGCAGTGGGCTAGAGCAATTCATCAGTCTCGGTTGTTTAATGGCGAGCTTTTTCATCATTGTTTGCAATTGTTGGCAATACAAGTCTCCAGTAATCGTCTGGCCTGATCTCAAGAAGCTGTAGTGGATAACACCAGCACTGGTCCACCAAACACTAACCAGAATCTTCATTTTGGTCAGTTTTCGCTTAGGGCAAGGTTTTGCCGGTTCTCCAGGGTCAAGCCATTGTGGTGATCGCTTCAGATTGTCGTACAGGATCCAATTTTCATCACAAGTCACGATACGGTTCAAAATCCCCTCATTATTGTGGCGATTAAGCAAAGAAACGCAGCAAGCAACGCGTGTTTGTTGGTTTACTTCAGTCAATTCGTGCGGTACCCACTTTTCGAGTTTTTTAATTTTTCCGATTTGGCGCAAGTGGATAAGTATCGTTTTGTCACTTACGCCGAAGGCTGCTGCTAATTCAGAAGTGGTTTGAGATGGATCCGCTTCCACTATCGCCTTCAATTCTTCGTTATTCACTTGAGTATCAGGTCGTCCACGAGCCTCATTGTGTAAATCGAAATTTCCAGAACGGAAACGTTGAAACCAAAAACGCACCGTTCGTTCGTTAGCGGTGCCTAGTCCATACACGTCGTTAATTCTTCGAGTCGTTTCTGCAGCACTGGTGCCACGGTGGAACTCGTATTCGTAAATACCGCGAATTTTCAATTTGTCTATAGTTGTTGTTATAGCAATGTTGAAACTCAAACAAATGATGTCAAAACAAATGAAATACGAATTTTAAAACAATATTTTTCTGGCTTTATTTCGAAATAAATTTGAATTTGGAATTCCTAATGAAACGCAAGATATTTGATTTTAAAGTTGCTAGTATTGAAAATCGGCAATTTCATATGTAAGGACCTAATATATTAGGTTTTTGGTTGGTTAGCGTTTTTGGTTTCAACGTTTCCGTTCTGGAAATTTCGATTTACACAATGAGCCTCGTGGACGACCTGATACTCAAGTGAATAACGAAGAATTGAAGGCGATAGTGGAAGCGGATCCATCTCAAACCACTTCTGAATTAGCAGCAGCCTTCGGCGTAAGTGACAAAACGATACTTATCCACTTGCGCCAAATCGGAAAAATTAAAAAACTCGAAAAGTGGGTACCGCACGAATTGACTGAAGCAAACCAACAAACACGCGTTGCTTGCTGCGTTTCTTTGCTTGTGATGAGAAATGGATCCTGTACGACAATCGGAAGCGATCATCACAATGGCTTGACCCTGGAGAACCGGCAAAACCTTGCCCTAAGCGAAAACTGACCAAAATGAAGATTCTGGTTAGTGTTTGGTGGACCAGTGCTGGTGTTATCCACTACAGCTTCTTGAGATCAGGCCTGACGATTACTGCAGACTTGTATTGCCAACAATTGCAAACAATGATGAAAAAGCTCGCCAATAAACAACCGAGACTGATGAATTGCTCTATAAAATGGCGGAAGTGTATCGATAACAACGGCGCATACTTCGATAGATTAAATAATAATTTCATTAAAAAAAACTTGTTTCACTTTTTTGATACTGAACGGCAATTTCATATGTAAGGACCTAATAACAAAATATCCAAAATTATTGACGATATCGTCATCAAATTAGTAGTATGGGACTTACTAGATAGTTAAGGCTTTCATATAAAAAAGAATCTTCTGAATAAGATGTCGCGTAACTTAGGTAGGTACATACTGAAAATACCAGTTGAATTAATAACCTTCTTATTTTTTGAAGTCGGTTAAGAAATCATGAGACCCTAGTCATGGTGTATTGTATTACGAGCTCTACATTGCGTGTTCTAATTATTCAGCCGTCAGACCGTGATTCAACTTCCGAAAGCCTAAGAACCCTTTTACCATCGAACTTGAAGTGGTTGCGTGGTAATTTATTGCGCAGAACGTAACTTCTGCGTAAAAGATGACCAACGATGACTAATTTAAATCTACGAAGACTGAAGGAATATATATTCTTGGTGATTCCCACGTCAGAAATCTTCGCGCTTCTAGCAATCTGGCCACATTGTCGGAGCACGTTCTACAATAGGTTCATTTGTCGTACAAGCTTTGGAACGCTCTCCCAGTAAATATCCGAAAAGCTCAAACTCGTTCTACGTTTAAGAGGCAGTGCGTGCACACTATCTACAAAACCAGTCAGATGTTATTAGTTAAGTTGAATAAATAAAAGAGATATACACATACACTACACGTCTTTATCACTAACAGGGTAGACAGAATCTTGGGCGATAAGACCCAGGCCACTTTTAGCGTGATGGTGGGCTTAAAGGTGGAAAAAGGGAATGGAATATACTTATTTATATATTTACCTGCTGTCCTTGTGTAATTACCAAGAATTAAAAAAAAAAAATATGTAGATTCACATACGTACTTTTTTTCTGTCTAACATGACAAGACCCATATGCCTCTGCCTGCCCCATTAGCGATAAACACGTGATAATGTACGTATCGTATAAATTTACATTAGTACTTAGATGAAATCTTTTTTTCGGAAAAATTTTAATCGGAATTCACAAGGTCAGAAGTAAATATGTAAGTGTATATTCCACGCCTGAGTCCCCTAGATTTCTATCACACAAAAGAAATCTACGTTGGTTGACTAATCGGAGTGTTCACCCTTAGCTATGAGTAAGATTGATGACGGGCAGGAAAGTAGATGCTATCGTGATGAAGTAACGTTATATTCGGTGAAGTAAAAAGATTTCTAAGTTATAACAAAGTAAAGAAAATCTTTTTTAAAGTCATGTTATTTTTTCCCGGATTTTTGTATATTTTTCTTCTGAAAACAGAATACGAGCTGGCCTCTATTCTTTTTCTTTAAGGGTGCTAATATACTAATAGTAAAACAAACGGAAACCTCAAATGTCTTCTAGGCAGTTAAGGTGAAGGTTATGCTAAAGTAGCGCCTTTAAAAGTTGAAATAAATTGTTTTATCTTAAGGCCCTGCCAGTTCAGAACCTAGAAAACTGTGAGTGTTTTTAAAAAATCACTGTAATTAAACTACTACAGTTTATTCCTCAAAAAAATTACATAAAAATCTTAAGGATTTTTTACAGACACCCACAATAGCCAAAACACGATTAAGCATTTTTGGCTTGATAGAAAAAATCACAAACATACCTCTAAATTTGCTTAAATTTGCCTTTATAATACATATTACTATTTTATACAATCACCTTTTTATATGAAAATTATACCAAAAAAAGTATTATTTAAATATCTACCCGTTTAGACTACAGAAAAAATAATAAATATAATACAAAAAAAAAACACATTGAAATATTCGTCAAGCGCGAAGAAAGGCCCGAAGCCGTGCTCGACGATATTTCGCAGTGTTTTATTTATAATTTTTTTTGTAGCCAAAACGGATAGATATTTAGATAATACATTTTTTGGTATAATTTTCATATAGAAAGGTGATTGTATAAAATAGTAATATGTATTATAAAGGCAAATTTAGGCTTTAGAGGTATGTTTGTGATTTTTTCTATCAAGCCAAAAATGCTCAATCGTGTTTTGGCTATTGTAGATGTCTGTAGAAAATCCTTAAGATTTTTATGTAGATTTTTTGAGGAATAAACTGTAGCAGTTTAATTACAGTGATTTTTCAAAAACACGCACAGTATTGCAAATTGTTAACCCACGTCGCCTTAAATAAGGTGTTAATTAAAGTTCTGCATAAAAAAGCTACGTCTGCATATAGCGTAATGAGGGGCCCCGTCTACATAATATTTTGTTGTCCCCCTGTTACGTTTATCTCCGATCCCTTCAACACGTACTGTCACAGAATAAGTACTAGTACTCACATAGTACTGTCACATTTGGCATGACCCCATCTCCCCCATCGCTGTGACGTAATATGTAGATGGCCCCTTAGCATAATCGATATCTTTATGTAGTTTTTGTTTTTTTAGGGTTCCGTACCCAAAAGGTGCCAACAGGACCCTGTTATTGAGACTCCGCTGTCTGTCCGTCTGACACAGGGCTCTATCTCTTGAACCGTAATAGCTAGACACTTGAAATTTTCTCTGATTATGTAACTATTACTGTGGCCGCTATAACAACAAATACTAATAAAAATTAAAATTAAAGTAAGTCGTCATACAAGAAACGTGTTTTTTCAGCGTTTTAAAACATTGTACGTAGGTATGTCGAACCCTTCATGTACGAGTCCGTCTCGCACGTGACCGGTTTTTTTTTAATTCCATTGATTAGTATAAAATTATAATAATACACGATAAATCTGAATATCAATGATAAAGCGCTTCGATTATTTCTGTAGCCTTGGTTGCGTGCAAGGAAACGTGGTCAAGCGAGTGCTAGACAAGCATTCGATATTCATGGCGGCGGGCTGATAGGTTCAAAGTCAAAGACTTCCAATGAACGGGGGTTGAAGCTCTTACAACTTTTAGTAGCGAATTAGAATGCTTTTTGCTGAAGCTTGAAGGTGTAACCTTTGCGGCTTTTAACATAAATTCGAAATGTTGCTACCAGCCGTTTTTTATTGCCAACCCTGCATTATTGTAACTTTTTACCAGAATGTACCACAAAGAGAGTTTTGTTTTTCTAGTGTATGTATGTATGTATATGTGACGTTCCACGGGTAAAGGTACCTTATGGACGGTGGCACTTACGACATTGTGTTTATTCAAGCTAAGTCTAATTGTACGAATTGTTTTTCTAAACGTCCTAAGCGCTACCGTCCATAAGGTACCTTTACCCGTGGAACGTCACATATTTCTTTGGTACCTAAGCTCTGCAGCCAACGGCTTGAGGGATTTTAGCTTGTAAGTTGTCATTAGATTCGTCTTAATCGTCAGATATATCAAAAATAAAAATAAAATGGTGGATTTTTTTCTACGCAATCAAGTTTATTTTTTTAATAATTTATTAGTTACTTTAAAATGTTATAGCTCACCTGCCGTTCCTGGATCGGCTGTGTATGCTGTCATCGTCTCTCCCCCAGCCTTTGCCCAGGGCTGGTAGCCCCGAGGAGCTGGATCCCTTGACCAGGCCTCCGCCTGGTTGCTCGGTGCTACGGGCCTTACGCGCTCGGATTTCTGTTCCTGAAAGAGAATGAAATCTGATAAGAATAATGCTAATAAAAGAGTATGTGTAAATTGCATTGGCTACGCAAGTCATACCCACGAAATTATATCTAGCTGTAATATATTTTTTTACTCTACTGGAAAAAATAAAAAATAAAAAAGCGGCCAAGTGCAAGTCGGACTCGCCAATGAAGGGTTCCGTAGTAGCAAGTAACATAATATAAAAGTTCTAAAGGTAAACTGCGGTTTACGATTTATGACGTATTAAAAAAAAATACTTACTAGATCTCGTTCAAACCAATTTTCGATGGAAGTTTTCATGATAATGTCATATATTTTTTTTAGTTTTATCATTCTCTTATTATAAAAGTTACAGTTGCATGGACACATTTTACCACTTTGGAAGTGTCTCTCGCGCAAACTATTCAGTTTAAAAATATGATATTAGAAACCTCAATATCATTTTTGAACACCTATCCATAGATTCCCCACACGTATGGGTTTGATAAAAATAAATTTTTGAGTTTTAGTTCTAAGTATGGGGAACCCCTAATATTTATTGATTTTTTTTCTATTTTTGTGTAAAAATCTTAATACGGTTCACAGAATACATCTACTTACCAAGTTTCAACAGTATAGTTCTTATAGTTTCGCAAAAAAGTGGCTGTGACATACGGACGGACAGACAGACATGACGAATCCATAAGGGTTCCGTTTTTGCCATTTGGCTACGGAAACCTAAAAAATGATGAAAAACTTTTGGAACTAAAGCTCTTGTCTCCGGTTGATCTACGAAGTCTACAGTCCGATTGGTCTTTGTAGTTCGTAGACATAAGCTACGATGATGTTACAGGTGCTACGATTTCTTTTTATCAATAAAAATCAACTAAAATCAGACATACCAGCGTTTTAATGACGATATAGCAGTGAAAGTATTTGGTATGCTGCTATGTATTTATTTATATATTAACAATGAGTTATTGCACTGTTTTGATATAAAATAATTAATAAAATATATGCAAGGGAATTTTCCGTGACGGCCGATTTGACAGGTTCGATATGAAGGGGCCATCCATGCGCGCGCACTGTTAGACGTGCGCTCGACGATGTCGTCATCTCTATGAGATTATTTACAAAGAAGGTTGGCGTACGGCAGGTCCGATACGCCACATTACTCCCCCGCTGAGACCGGTTCACGGTCGATAGTGCTGAAGATGAGCGGGGAATCTGATTACACGTCCGCTCCTTGTCCGTGGAGGATCCTTTTCTTCAGGTGCTGAAGAAGGATGGACGGTTGTCTTGTTTGAAGTTTTATTATCATCTAAAGTAAGATACGCTGGCTTCAGTCTGTCTACAGTGACAGTAATTTCTTTGCCCTGGACTTCAATTTTGTAGGCTTTGGCTCCTCTGTGCAGTACCTTATATGGGCCGACGTATGGCGATTCAAGGGCTCGTCTTTCAGGGCCCCGGCGTAGAAATACGTAATCCGACGTATGTATGTCCTTTGGCACGTAGAAAGTTTTGTTGCCGTGATTTGATGTAGGCACAGGAGACAATCCAGCCATGTGTTTCCTTAGGCGTGACACGTAGTCCACAGGATCCAGATGACTGGCTGAAGATGGAGTAAAGAATTGCCCAGGTAGTCTCAGAGGCTCGCCGTAGACCATCTCAGCAGCCGACGCGCCGAGGTCCTCCTTCCAAGCTGCTCGTATGCCCAACAGCACAAGAGGGAGGGTTTCTGTCCACTGCGGGTTGTTGTGGCACATGATGGCTGCCTTCAGCTGGCGATGGAGACGCTCCACCAGTCCATTGCACTGCGCATGGTAGGCAGTGGTGGGGCGATGTTCTGCACCAATCAGTCGAGAAATGGCTTGAAATAGATGTGACTGGAACTGCTGTCCTCTGTCGGTAGTGATGGTGGAAGGACAACCATGGCGCGATATCCAGTTGGATAAAAAGGCACTGGCACAAGTTTCTGCAGTGATGTCCGCCAGGGGATAGGCGTCAGGCCAGCGGGAAAAACGGTCGACGACGGTGAGGCAATATTTATACCCTTTGGAAAAGGATAAAGGACCAATGAGATCAAGATGAACGTGGGAAAAACGTTCTGAAGGTACAGGAAAAGTTTGATAAGGGGAAGAGAGATGACGGGAGATCTTGCTTCGTTGGCAATCTGTGCATTGCTGAGTCCAGCGGGTGCAGTCCTTGCGCAACCCAGGCCAAATGAAGCGTTCGGCGATGAGTTGAGCGGTTGCCTTGGTTCCGGGGTGGCTCAAACCGTGCATCTTCTCGAAGACTTTCCTGCGGTAGGAAGGGGTTAGGTATGGACGTGGGTGATTTAATGAGATGTCGCAGTATAAATTGTTCTTAGGCAGTTTCTTGAGGATGAGGGATGATTTCTGCCTTAACAGGTCTTGCAGTTCAGGGTCTTGCTCCTGATCTCTTGCAAGATCTGCGAAGTTGATGAAAGATGAAATTTGTTCAATGCGGGACATAGCGTCAGCGACGACATTGTCAGAACCGGATATGAATTTGATGTCAGTGGTGAATTGTGAAATGTAATCGAGGTATCTGAACTGTCTGGGTGAGCATCCGTCTCTTTTGGTGGTGAAAGCGAATGTGATGGGTTTATGATCTGTGTAAACCGTGAACACTCTAGCTTCCAGCATGTACTTGAAGTATCGGATGCCTTCGTAAATAGCCAACAACTCTCGATCATATGGGCTATACTTCTTTTGTGATGACGAAAGTTTGCGGGAAAAGAAACCGAGAGGCTCCCAGCTGCCGTTGTTGTTCTGCTGCAAAACTGCACCAATGGCTCCGTCGGATGCATCAGTGAACAATGCCAGTTCTTTGTTGACATCTGGATGTGCAAGAAGTGCAGCTTGAGATAGGCAGTTTTTGCAAGCGTTGAAAGCTGATAACATTTCTTCCGTCATGTTAATGGGAGTAGCTCCTTTGATATTGCCAGTGAGGGCTTTGTCGAGCGGTGCTTGAAGTTCAGCAGCTTTTGGTACGAATCTGCGATAGTAATTGAACATGCCCAAGAAACGTCGAAGTTGTTTAGCTGTTGACGGAGGAGGATAGGCTTGTATACTTTCTAACTTTTCTGTTAAGGGCTTGATACCATCTGTGGAAACAGAATATCCTAGGAACTGTATTTCCTCAACGCCAAAAACGCACTTGGACACGTTAATCAGTAAGCCGTAGTCCTTGAAACGCTCGAACAAGATTTCCAGGTGTTGGAGGTGTTCCTCTTCAGACCTGCTAAAGATCAAGGTGTCGTCCAAATATCCGTACGCGAAATCCAAGCCTTGCAGTACTTCATCGATGAACCTTTGAAAGGTTTGAGCTGCGTTTCGTAGACCAAATGTCATGTACGGAAATTCGAAGAGCCCGAACGGTGTTGTGATGGCATTTTTCGAAATATCAGCTTCTTCGACTGGGATCTGATTATACGCCTTGATCATGTCAATTTTCGAGAAGATCTTGGCACCTGACAGCTGGTAAGTGAAGTCGTTGATGTGCCTAATTGGGTAGCGGTCTGCAATTGTTCTCGCATTGAGAGCACGGTAATCACCGCATGGGCGCCAGCCATCGTCTTTCTTACGAGCGAGATGGAGTGGAGACGACCATGAGCTTTCCGAACGTCGTGCTGTTCCATTCTGCAACATAGCATCATACTCCTGCTTTGCGATTTTTAGGCGATCAGGGGCCAATCTGCGAGGACGAGCTGCCACTGGAGGTCCTGGAGTCGTGCGGATGTGATGTTTAGTATTGTGCTTGGGTTCTGTGGGCCTACCTGCTGGCGTGGTGAGGGTTGGGTACTGCTTCAGCAAGTCCAGGTATTTGGAGTCACCGCTGATGGTTTTGACTGCTTCGGTCTCTGGCGAAGTGCTGTGACGACATGGGACTGTGATCCAAAGCGTTGTGAGTCCGTCAACCAGTCGATGTTGTCGGCAGTCTACCAGAAGATTGTAGTGCTGTAAGAAGTCAACTCCTATGATGGGCCTGGATACCTCAGCCACGATGAAGCGCCAGCGGAAGTCTCTACGCAGGCCAAGATCAAGGCACAAATCCAGAAATCCGTACGTATTAATACGGGTGTTGTTCGCTGCATACAGCTCATACGTAGTACGAGGACGGAACCCTTTGGCCATCGATTTGGGGAATACGCAGAGGTCAGATCCTGTATCAATGAGGTACTCTACCCGGGTCTTCCCGTCGACGACGAAGAGGCGGCCGTTTCCTTGCGGGCAGTCATTTGCCGCCACTAGTGGCTGCCGCTGGAGTTTTCCGGCTTTTTATATGCGCAGGGCGTTGTGCATTTGAAGGCCGCAGCACCAAACTTGCGGTGGTAAAAACATAGGCCATTACCACGTGACCGGGATCGCGAACTAGACCGATATCGTCTGAAGTTGGGCCGACTCTCTCGCGTGGCTAGCTGCTGTACTTGACTGCGCAGCTCCTCTATTTGCTTGGCCATACTCTCCATTATACCTAAATACGGGTCAGCTGAAGAAGTTGTTGGTCTGACGTCACATACCTGGGAAGCGGGCGAGGCGATAGCGATTACTTTATCAGCCAAATCAGCTAATTTCTCTAGTGGTGAGTCGGTCTGCGACGCAATAATTGGCTGTATTTGCGAAGGTAAGCCATTACACCATACCGTGCATATAAATTCGTCTGAGATTTGAGGGCCCGCCAGATGTCTTAAGTGCCTTAAGAACTGCGAAGGTTTACGATTGCCCATTTCTTCTTTATTCAGGAACTGTAAGATTTTTTCCTCTCTTGGGGCTGACATACGCTTCACCAACTCTCTCTTGAGCGTTTCGTATTTATTCTCTTTGGGCGGGTTCTCAATGACATCTGCGACTTCAACGGCATACTGATGTTCTAAGTAACTACACGCAGTATAAAATTTGGTAGTATCGGCTGTTATACCGGCTAATATGAATTGACCTTCTAATTGTGCGAACCATAGGTTTGGGCGGTCAGGCCAGAATGGCGGAATTTTGACGCCGACTTTAAATGTTTGTTGAAATGTACCTTGAGTTGGTTCGGCCGTTGGGATTCCAAAATTTTCATCCTTTTCCATCTTCGCGAAGTACGGTTGCGGTATCACGTCGGGGTCACCAATATAGCAGTGAAAGTATTTGGTATGCTGCTATGTATTTATTTATATATTAACAATGAGTTATTGCACTGTTTTGATATAAAATAATTAATAAAATATATGCAAGGGAATTTTCCGTGACGGCCGATTTGACAGGTTCGATATGAAGGGGCCATCCATGCGCGCGCACTGTTAGACGTGCGCTCGACGATGTCGTCATCTCTATGAGATTATTTACAAAGAAGGTTGGCGTACGGCAGGTCCGATACGCCACAACGACATGCCAAGATATTTTATTCCTAATTAGAATCGTATGAATTATCTATTATAATAATTGTTGTTATTGTTACTTTAAGTTAGTTTTCATCTCATCTATTTGAAAAACGTGAAACTTGCACCACTATTTTATCTTGCGGGAATTGGTTAGTGATTAATTAGGGTTCCGTACCTCAAAAGGAAAAAACGGAACCCTTATAGGATCACTTTGTTGTCCGTCTGTCCGTCCGTCCGTCCGTCTGTCAAGACCCTTTTTCTCAGGAACGCGTGGAGGTATGAAGCTGAAATTTATATCAATTACTCAGGTCTACTGTCCCTTGAAGCTGTGAAAAAATCAAACTTCTAAGCCAACGCAATCAAAAGATACAGCCGTTTATGCCGCAAATTTTCGACACTTGCAAGGGAATCAAAACCTACAGGGTGCTTCCCGTGAACTCAGAATCTTGAAATTTGGTACGAAGCAACGTCTTATAGCATAGATAAAGGAAAAATTACGAAAACCATAAATTTTTAGTTACATCACATAATATATTTTTTTTTAATAATTTTAAACTTACTACCCATTTCCTCATAAACGCGTAGAGGTATTAAATTGAAATTCATACCAAATACTAAACCTTGCAGGTTTGTACGGAACCCTCGGTGCGCGAGTCCGACTCGCACTTGGCCGGTTTTTTTTTTTTAATCACTTGGGATAAAAACTATTTTTAAAAACCTTGTCTAGTAAGGTGACGACTTATCTTGGTAATATTGCATTTGGATTTTTGATTTATTCGAATATTTCTTCTGTCTGGGAGAAAATACGTAGAATATACCAGCGGCTTCTCTTCCCACGCAGATCGTAAAATACGATCGAGAAAATGGGCTAGAATCTGAATCATTCGAATAGGCGATGCGGTTAGCAACCCATTAGTATTTATTTCTATTTTTACCTTCACGCTTTTCCTTCCTTTGTCCTTTGGGTCCTTTGGTTGTAGTGTCCTTTGGGTCTTGCGGCCTTTGGCTCTGTCTGCCCCGTTAGGGATAAAGACGTGCTAATGTATAGATATATTATATTATATTCTAAAATATTTTATTTTACTGAATTTACTGATGCTTACCATTTCTGGTGGTAGCGACAAGGGTTTCCGCCGATTTGGAGATACTTCTACTAAGGGCTGTCGGTGGTGCTTTCATGGGCGTGCCATGTCTGTATAACATGTCAGTCTTGGGTTGGAACAGCTGCAAGTTCTTCAGAGCCATGACTCCTCATACACATCTTTGCTTGGTTGGTCTTCTCGGCTTCCGCATGGCAGATTGGTTAACTTTTTCTGTTATTACATGACAAGTTTTAAATTTTTGGTTTATTCTCTACTAATTTACTAAAATTATTTATTTAAATATGATATTTAAATCTGAGTATACCGCATGTAAAACAATGGTAGGCGGACACATATTTGAAGGCTAGAATATAGGCACAGGCCGGAAACTCCAAAGGTACGCGCAATATGCGTCACCCAGGCGTCCCCGTTCCCCGTCCCCGCACCTCTCCCCCGTTTTCGCCTCGATTTCTCACGTTGGCCGTCAAGAACCGGGGAAGAGGTGCGGGTGCGGGGAACGGGGACGTATATTGCGCGTACCTTAGAAGAGTCCCTTCTGTTTACTCTTACTGTATTCTGTGATATAGGGTAGAACACTTCGAATCAGAATCACCAATAGAACACTAAACCGTAAGATAAAATATTTATTTTTGTCAATGTTTTTTTAGATAGATGGCTAACCTACAGACTTTACTATACGCGCGGCCGTTGCCCTCCCCGCTCACCGGCCGCCACCCGCCATGAGCCCGGTAGCAAGCAGTGACAATTGGCATTGTCAGCTGATATCTTTGGTTTTTATTATGAAACAAGGATCTTATGACAAAATATGTAATTATTTTTACTTCGCTTCAGATTACTTTCCTTGAATATATCTAGAGGGTTTATAATTATAACCCTGTAGATCCCAGCATTGACCTGTAGGAAAAGTTGTTTATATTACCTATGTACAGGTAGAGTCACCCCTTTACTGATGTGTCAGCCGTACAGTTACAACTTGTATTTCGTTTATTTCGTCGTTAAATCTTAGGCAGAAATATTTAGGTACTAGCTATGAAAATAAAACATTTTTAAAACAAGAAAATCTAAAATACAAAAAAGTCTATTAAATACCTTTACTTACCTACTTACAGTTAAAATAATTCAAAAATACTACATAAAAATAGGCTTGTCGTGATAAATGTATTGTAGAAAACCCATTCCTGATAATAAGTAGAAAATATGCGGGCTGATTTACTACTATTACCTACCATTAGTAAACAAAAGTTCATTAAATAATTAAATAATTTATTTTCTCTAAAACAATGTTAACTTACATGTAGCAGGTTTTTTAATATTTTACAGTTATATCAAAATCGATTTAGAATCGATAAATTTAGCGCCTCAAAATGTGGTGTCATAACCATCAATGTCATCTTCATTGTCATGTGAACATGCATATGTCGGCCGTCATAATAAAATATTTAAAATCCACACTTCACCTTTTTGTCTAAAACATCACTAATTACATTTAACAACGAGTAAAACTATCGTTTATTACTAAAAGTATTTGTTATTGTTGTGCGGCGGAAAACGCGGGAAATGCTTTTCCAAAATGGCGGCACGGGCTCTTCGCGCGCGTACAAGGCATAGACTGAGTTAGTTTTCAGCCAGGGTGTTTTCTATGGGGCTTTTTCACTGTGTAATTGTTACAATGTGTGGGCAAGGCAATTAACTTAAGGGGTTGAAATCGACGTTCTGTAAAAAATATGTGGCGTGATTTAATTCGGTTTGTTTTTGTTGGTTCAGGAATATTTATTACTAGCTTTTGCCCGCGGCTTCGCTCGCGTATCCCACGGGAACATTACACTTTTCCGGGATAAAAGGTACCCTATGTTACTTCTAGTACCTCCCAGGATATGTGTACAAAGTTTCATGATGATTCGTCAAGTAGTTTTTGCGTGAAAAGGTAACAAACATCCACGCTTTCACATTTATAATATTAGTAAGGACTAGCTTTTGCCCGCGGCTTCGCTCGCGTATCCCACGGGAACATTACACTTTTCCGGGATAAAAGGTACCCTATGTTACTTCTAGTACCTCCCAGGATATGTGTACAAAGTTTCATGATGATTCGTCAAGTAGTTTTTGCGTGAAAAGGTAACAAACATCCACGCTTTCACATTTATAATATTAGTAAGGATAGTAAGGATGTGAGTTTAGGGGTTTAGGTTATAAACTATGCATCGTTCAGTACTAAAATTCGTTATACTTACAATACACGCCTACTATTGTACGTTTACCCAACTATGTCTAATAATATATTGTTTAAATATCTATGTAATTTCAAAGGTAAAAGCCTCCCCTCTAGTTTTCCATAATCAGTGGCGGTAGTTTGCCAGCCCTTAGATGCCCTTAGATCGTCTGTCCACCGAGTTCGAGGGCGGCCGTTTATCGCATATTAATTATGCAAGTAAGTAATATAAAATAATTAGGTACCTATCTGAATCATTTATGTGAGCACAGGCGTAACTATCTTTAATTCAGGTGCTAATTTTATACACCTACATTACCTATTTTCAATTAAATTCTGTAATTTGTTTAGTGACATATCACACTGAATGAGCTAGCCCCTAAGTAAGTTTTAGCTTGTGTTATAGGATACTAACTCTGACATTTTTTACCGATGTGATAATAACCGAGATTGTTGGAGTGATGGTAACCTGCTCTGGGCCCGTTGCTCTTTACACTACCGTGATTGTGAAAAATATTTGTCCACCCTCACATAAGAATAAAATAACTTTGTTTAGTGACTTGTATTAGTTAAAAGTTCCAGCTTATTCAGTGATTGCTTATTTAGCTTATTTTCTAACTTCGTTTTAATAATTAAATATATAAATTTAAGTGACCGATAACGGTATCCGATGTTCAAAAAAAACCAAATCTGGTTTATGAAACATTGTAAAGTGCATATATATATACTTTTATTGTAAGAAATAAATAAAAAGTTAAAAATCTAATCTAACGATACTATATTTTATAATAAATACAAATATAGATAAACACCCAAGTAAACACTAAATCATTACAAAACAGACTATCTATATGAAATCAGCATTATAACTATATTACGTCACACGACTTTCATGATTTTTTTACTCCTCCTCCTTGTCACTTACTCGTATATTTTAATTTAACTTACAAATTGTTCTTCTTATAGTTGGGTGCAATAAAGAAGTTTTATCTTATCTTGTCACATTTGATCACAAAATTGAGACCCTCACCCCCTAGTGTGACGTCACATATTTTGAGATTATTTCTATCCATTTTTTATGTTGCATATAAAAGGGACCATTGCTCAACAATTATTAAATTAAAATTTAATAAGATTTGTTTAATTTGAAAAATAATTGTACAAGCGAGCCCCTCCCACTTCTAGTCACACAATGTCACACTTCATTGACCTCTCCACCCCGTAACGAGTGACGTAATTAATGGCTGGCCCCCTATAAGGTACGTAAGTCAACAAAATTTAGGAAAATTAGGGAATGTGAATTATTAATGGTTTGTTTTGTCTTTCACACTCAAATCGTTAGGGAATACTTATTGATTGGTATCAGTGAAATAAATCAACCTTGTAGGTATAGATTTTTAAAGTATGTTTCTGTGTTATGCTTTGCATTGTGAGTGTGTAGGAAATCGTACTTGGAAAGTTATTGTGACAGCATGAGATTTAATATAACTAATCATCATGATCAGGTCTTGTCTCATTGATGTTTATAAGCTTTGTTTAGCTTGTGTTTCCTAAGTCGCCTTCTACGACATCCACGGGAAGACTTGGAGTGGTTCATTCTACTCTGCCAGGAACCACACGGCTGATAAAACTAAAATGCGTGCCGTGTGGCTTTTGGATTAAAATAGAACCACTTGGTTGTATTTCATGATACGGCCAACTGGCCGGTTTTAACTAAAACTGACCATATTGTTTACCTTTAACGTTTGATGATATGTCAATCAACAATGATACAAAGAAAGCCCTAATAAATGCTACGACGACCCAAAACCCAACAGCTTTGCAAAGAATGACGAGGAGAGCCGCAAAGAGAGAGATATGTCAATCAACGTTTGGGCATATCATTTATAAATAAAATAAATAAAAAAGTCATTTATTGCCAAATTAGGTACAATTTCTTATCACTTATTGCTATTATTTCTATGCTATAAAACCCAAATGCTCTTTGGAAAAGGAGTACATCAGCATGTGTTACCTTGAACCAAAGGTTCGAGGTGACGCTCTTATTCAGGCACCCCCTCTCCGATTAATGTAAAGCTTTCACGACATCAAAGGTTTTATACATTTTTATTAATAAAGGAACTTCATATATTTTTCTTGCAAGTAGAATTTTAAGGTGGTATGGTACCCCTGAATAAACACTATGACATCATAAGGGACACAGGACCGTAAGCTGTGCCGTAAGTCAAGTTATATTGACGCTTCGACGCCTTGTATCGATAAAAATCGATTCATTTCTCTAAAAGCCTGCATTGTATTGTTTACAACAATCAATTATGTATGGTGAAGGGTGCGCGGGTTAATGACCGGTCAGTTGATAAGGGTAGGAAGTAAGTAAATTCCATGAGGGATACTTTCATTTGTGTATAAAGTTAACCCATATATCTACGAGTATATTATATATCATTGCCCAAAGTCAAAGTCAATTTTTTTTATTTAATTTAGGATAATATATCACTTATTGAAGATCATTATTATTTTTAGTGCAAAAGCTACCGATACTATCGTTTCGCAACGCCACTGCTAAGAAGAAACGCCGAAAGAAAATCATTTACACAGTATTGGTCGCCTACGCGCCGGAAGGGCTTTGTCAGTTTACAAAGATATGATGCCTAATACAATGTTATTACAATATAACATGTAAAGCTTGCGAACGAGTGCCAAATTCAATTTACAGAAATAAGTAACACTGAGCTGACTCCCTACTGGCGGCACCCGTTCACGAGTTGAGCCCAGAATATAGAACCCTAAAGCCGCACGACAGACCTACGTATTTTCTCTATCCACTGGTTGTCTGGAAGAGATCACTTTAAGCGATAAGACCGCCCATTGTACCTATGTATTATCAATTGTTTTATTTTGTTATATTTTTTTGTATTGGTGCAATAAAGAGTTTCCATTCATTCATTCATATGTGGTATCTGTCCGCGATTCAGTGTCAAGCAACATTGAGCGTTACTATATAATGATAAGGTCTAATTTGGTTTGACATAGAATCAGGATAATACTATCGGACGACTATCGTGTTATTTCATAGAGTAAAAATCCTGATATGTGTGCCTATATACTGACTTCATAAATAAAATTCAAAGGTCTTAACACATGGTATAATAGGTACTCTCTACTTTACTAACAAACAGGGTGACTTTTTAACTACTAGCCAAATTTTTTGGAGCAAGTTTCGTCCATGATACTGAATTACTTTCTATTCAAACATGGAACAAAAAACGAAAAAAAAATTTCGCCTCATACAAAACAGCGCTCAGCTTAAGAGCCCGTATGACCCTGAAAGTACTTTGAGCGATCTTAAAAATTATCAATAATATAATAACGAAATAAAAAAACAGCAAAGTTCAGGACTAACACTATACTATAGAAAAAAAATGCTTCTAAATCACCTCAGAATTATACTAAAACGGAAAGTATTCAAGAAATACAATAAATTAGCTCTTGTAACTTTGGATTATAATTGTATTAAACATAAGGCAGGGATCATATGTCTTATTTTATAAATAACTCTTAAATATTCTTTGTAAAACGAAAAAAACCTCAAAAACCAGAAACGCGTAAATCAGCCTAATTGACCTCCCGTGATCTTTTCACCCCGCATGGCTCGCTATCTTGCTTCGGCTAGAGTAAATTTGTGTGCGTGGAAGCGGGAGCAAAATTTAAATTATCCACATCAGGCGCAGCCTTAACATATTTTGTATTTTTTATTGATCTGTTGATGAGGATGATGAAGAGTATTATTAGAGTTAGTAACCCTTAATACAAGTTTAGAACTTACTTTGGGCACAGAATACAGTAACAGTAAACAGAAAGGAATCTCCTAAGGTACGCGCAATATGCGTCTCCGTTCCCCGCACCCGCACCTCTCTCCCGGTTCTTGACGCCCAACGTGAGTCATCGAGGTGAAAACGGGGGAGAGGTGCGAGGACGGGGAACGGGGACGCATATTGCGCGTACCTTAGGAGATTCCGGCCTGTGCTTTGGGGTTAGCTCAATCAGTTTAATTGGTCCTAATCTGTTTATTTTTATTTAAAAAAAAATATGCATAATGAATTAAGGCCGTACCTGAATTTTCCGGGGTCCAGTGCTGCCCCCATTTAAAATATATCAGTTCAAAGAAAACGGAGACATTTGAAATTTTGCTACTATCAAGCCCTAGATAACCCTTCAAAGTATTTTATGAACTACTGTTTACAGTTTAAAGTGAGAACGTTAAGCTTTACTACGCACATTTGCGAAAAACGGCCACTTTTGGCAAATGTGCGTAGTATAGCTTAACGTTCTCATTATAAACTGTAAACAGTAGTTCAATACTCAATACTCAATAATTTATTGCTTCCTTAAATGACAAATGAATACATGCAAACTAGATAGCAAGTTGATACATAGATGATTCCACAATCACTTAAGGACCCTGTTGGGCGCTGCAATAGGAGAGAGGAGGAATCGTGTCACTGTTAGTATAGTACCTTGAAGTAAATCAACATTCAGTTTTTATTAGTTTTTATCTGTATAACTATCATTTAATTATATATGTACGTATTTTATGTCCGTCATTTAATAATGTATTTAGATTGTATTGTATTATAGATATTTGTACTTTAAGATATATGTTTTTTTTTTTTTTTATATTTATGTATACGCATATTCATCAATGTACCGTAATTTATATATATTATTATTAATCATTTGTATTTTCCAAATATCTTTTTCTGTCATGTTAATTTATCATTAAGGTAATCTGATACTGAATAGTAGCATTTGGATAGAAGAATTTGTTTTATTTCTTTGATATATTTGCTATCTTTAACTTCATTTTTTATTCGATCTAGAAGTTTATTGTATATTTTTACCGACATCGCTAAAGGGCTATTTGAATGTAATTTCAGTTTGGAACTAGGCAACTGTAATTTGTTTATATGTCTTAGATTAAACCTAGTAGGAATATCTCGTCTTTTTTTGAAAAGAAATTTGGTTATAGCGCGCGAATTTACAAGTTTCTAGGATATAAATACAGGGTAAAGGCAATATCCCTAGTTGTTTGAAATGAGGTTTGCAGCTTTGTTTTTTTCTTATATTGGTTAGTATTCTTATTAGTCTTTTTTTCACAAAATAGTTTGAAGGGTTAACTAGGACTAGGGTAGTAGCAAAATTTTAAAAGATTTCTCTGTTTTCTTTAAAATGATTTATTTCAAATGGGGGCAGCACTGGACCCTGGAAAATTCAGGTACGGCCTTAATGAACTAGCAATGAAAATATTTTTTTGTTAAAGTTTGACTGAGGGAGATCCCAATCTGGGATTTCAATCAATTTTGTATTCGTTCTTTGTGTACAATAAAGTTTTAACAAACTAAGTTAAGGCACAGGTTAAGGTGTAGATAAATCATTTTGATTTAACGAATCAACGCCGATCACACGAGATTGACAGACGATCGATATTGCTTTAATCGTGTCATGAGAGTCAAATCAAAGTGTCTAATACAAGTCTAATATAATAGAAATTGTGGCTTGCCATTGGATTTCCTATCCACAAGATAAGGGCCCTTCTACACGACGTTTTTTTACGCGCATTTGTATCGATACAAACGCAAGTTATACGCTCAGCAAATGCAAGGAAGCCGGCACGTTTAAACCCCTAACACACGATCCTTGCGTTTGTATCGATGGAAACGCCACGTTTTTCGAACGCAACCAGAACGCGCGCGCGGGTTTTATCGCGTTTATACAGCGCCCTATCGGGATCCCTTTCGTTAGCATAATGTATTTATTACTAAAATGGTTTGGCACAATGAATTTGGCATACTTTTTTTGGCATAATTATACTTGGGCATAATAGATTTTTAGCAGCATATGTACTTTGGAATAATTATATTTAGGTCTAATATATTTATGCATACTTATAATTTGCACAATGTTTTTAGGCATAGTGTACAGTCGCATAATAGTATATTTTACTAAAGTTTAGCGACAAAAAACGTGTTCAATCTGCCAATACGCGATGAAAACGCGCAGAGGACGCGCGCATCAAAAACGCGCGTCGTACGAGCGTAAAAAATACGTCGTGTGGAAGGGCCCTAATGTCTCTACTTAAATAATGTAGGATACCACATGGGCTTTTAACAAGCTTTTATTTAACTTGCCCTGTTTCTTGTTGTTTGTTGTTCGAGTCAAATCTTGCAAGGTTTTGGTTTTGGTTTTCACATTTGCGAAAAACGGCCACTTTTGGCAAATGTGCAAAGGTTTTGGGCCACTTCCCGGTCTCCGATTGAGATGAAATTTTGTATGCAAATGTAAATCAGATGACAATTAAATATTATATAATTATATTCAATATTACAAGAAGCTAATCTGATGATGGAGCCGGGAGGTGGCTATAGGAACCCTGTAATAAAACGACGCAACCCCATCGAGTTTTGGGTTATTAAATTTATCTGGATAAGTTAAAGCCTTATAATAAAAGCTTGTACGAAAACCTGAATTTTTTAAAAAAAGTTATCTATCTTATTAGAACGTTGGTTGTTTTTAGGGTTCCGTACAAAAAATGAAAAAAAGGAACCCTTATAGGATCACTCGTGCGTCTGTCTGTCCGTCCGTCTGTCACAGCCAATTTGCTCCGAATCTACTGGACCAAATCAGGTGAAATTTGGTAGAATAATGTAATCCTATGAACCAAACACATATGTACAAAGTAAATTAATATTTTTTTTAAATACGGGGCATTTTCGGGTGACAAATTAGGAAATTTAAAAAAAAAGTTTTGTTGACCTTACTGTTTCATATATCAAATGAAAGGGCTCGTTATGAGGATCTCAAATATATTTTTGTTATTATTGTAAAATTAATAGTTTTGATTTGATTCATGAAAGAAGACGAAAATTGACCATTTCCACCCCTGATCTCCGAAACTACTGAGCTTAAAATTTTGAAAAAAATACAAAATATAGTTCATTGCTTGTAGATTACAGGAAAACCTATAAGAATTCAATCAATTGTACGGAAGCCTCCCGACGCGAGTTTAACTCGCACTTGGCCGGTTTTTTAATGATCAACCTGAAATGTCTTCCATATTGGTCTTGGAGGAAAGAAAAAACTTAGAATACACCAGCTGCGCCTTCCCGCTCAGCAGATCGTGCTGAGCGGGATCGTGATCTTTTTGTTACACCGTGTAACAAAAAGATATCGGGTATCAACCCGAAAGTGTGTTAACGTACTAACCAATGTGAACAACTTTTACTATGGGACCATCCCTGAAATAACAAAAAAAAAAAATCTGCAGCTCCATACAAAATTAAATAGGTACCTACCGTGCCAAAATGTATGCAGCTGCAGATTTTTTTACAATTTCAGGGATGGTCCCATAGTAAAAGTTGTTCACATTGGTTGGTACGTTAACTCCCTTTCGGGTTGATACCCCCTTTTTGTTACACGTTGCATACAACTTAGTCTCTTTTTGGAAGGGCTTCAAAAAAAAACTGAAACACTCATTGTTTTCCTTTCAATCCGCGAAGCCAATAAACCAGACCACAATGAACACATAACTCCTCCTTTTGTATAGCTGCGTCAGCTAAAAATTGAGGATGCGTATCATATATTTTGCGGTTAAATAGCAAATCGGACAGACTGGTCCATAATTTGTGTGTCAATGTCCTGACGCCAATTTTGCAAATTGTTGAGGTAGACAACAATGGGTATTGACGAAATTGAAGCAGATAGTCAATTTCTAATTTTAGTAGGTACATATGACCATGACTTTGACATTTTGTTTACGGTTATTACCATGTTAGTGACAATCTTCGTGGCGTTAACAGGCTAGACTGCCAATCCGTAGGTTCTGGCTGCGATCCCCAATCAATCAATCAATACGTTTATTAACATAAAATGCAACGTGAAATGTGGTCTTTTTGAAATTGTCCTGGGTCTTGGGTGTTTATATATATATATATATATATATATATATATATATATTTTAAATGTGCGTTAAGTGCGTGATACTGAACAACTTTACCCCAGAAACATATATCGTAATATAAAAAAAATTGCCTCCCATTCTAGTTGACCGATTAGGTGATCCGAGTTATATGGGAAGCAAAAAAATTTTTTTCGTATTTCGATATTGTTCCTCGAGGAAAGTTGTTCAATATCATGGACTGAATTCAGCTTTAAAATAGTTTCACACGTTATATACTTTTTTTAACGCTGGAAGTAAAATTTATTTCTAAAAAAGTCAATACATAGGTCACATTACAAATTAATAAAATAAAATAAAATATATACTTATATGTGTGCCAATGATAATGACAATTTTTTTAAGAGGCTTTTAATTATGAATAATTAAGAGCCCGTATGACCCTGATAGTACTAAGAGCGATCTTCAGCTTTAAAATAGTTTCACACGTTTAATTTATTTCTAAAAAAGTCAATATATATGTCACATTACAAATTGATAAAATAAAATATATACTTATATGTGTGCCAATGATAATGACAATTTTTTTAAGAGGCTTTTAATTATAAATAATTAAGAGCCCGTATGACCCTGATAGTACTTAGAGCGATCTTAAATATTATCAATATAAACGAAATAGAAACCTACTCTGAAATAAAAACACGGCAAAGTTCAGGACTAACACTATAGGTCACAGACCTACCACTACTAGACTTGCAACGATATTGCTAGAAAGAGTCTGTCAAATACAGTACAACGTGAGTGTGAAAGAAACGCTGATATTTTTTTGTCTCTTTCGGCGTGGCTGCTCAAAATCTGGGCCAAACAAACCATAAAAAGATCGAAGAAAGTTATTAATTTTAGGGATTTTATCATTTAAAAGGTGATTTAGAGTTTTATTTGAGCTTATTTTATGTTAGTAACCATAGTGTGTTCTGTGACGTGTCCAAAATATGGGTGGAGGCAACAATCAGAGATAGAAAGAGATGCACTAAAGTGGCCACGTACTATGCAGTTCTAGTAGTGGTAGGTCTGTGCTATAGGTACATAATATGTTTCGAAAATAAGATTACTTAAAATTTTCTCTATAGAATAAAATTGCCAAGTTGCAGTCCTTTTTTAAAAAGTCGCCTAAAAACTACCTCTATAACCTTTAAAACTATAACTCCACCGTAATTTTATCAATCTATCACAGGTATGGTTTTCAGTTTGTAATTCAAACCCTTAGTTCATACCCACGGAGCTTGAAGCCTTTTAAAAATGTTCGAAACCAGAAGGTCAACAATTTTAGGACTGCAAAATAGCAAGATAATACTTTAGATTAGAAACGACGTCTTTCTTTAAATAAACGGGCAAGTGCGTGTCGGACTCGTACATGAAGGGTTACGTACCACCGTACAATGTTTTAAAACGCTGAGGAAACACGTTTCTTGTATGACCACCCCCTTTAATTATTAACTTTATCTTATTTTTAGTATTTGTTGCTATATTGGTCATAGTAATACATCATCGGTGAAAACTTCAAGTGTTTAGCTATTACGGTTCAAGAGATAGAGCCCTGTGACAGATAGAGTTAAAAACGCTGAAAAAAACACGTTTTTTGTATGACGACCCCCTTTAATTTTCAACTTTTTTTATTTTTAGTATTTGTTGTTATAGCGGCCACAGTAATACATAATCGGTGAAAATTTCAGGTGTCTAGCTATTACGGTTCAAGAGATAGAGCCCTGTGACAGACGGACAGACAGACAGCGGAGTCTCAATAATAGAGTGTCGTTTGCACCCTTCGGGTACGGAACCCTAAAAAAGTAGTTATAATACTTATACGTACTTTAAACTTAAAACATGTCATCTTACCGGAAAATTAAGCCGTCACGGTGTCCACACATTCTCGTAGGGCGGGACATCCTTTGCAAATTACGCCTGCGTTGTCACTTTAATGACGGGAACTATTTTAAATCAAAATGTACTTATGGATGACTCACATTTCGTCATTTATTGTACAGTCAGCAAAGTACGAGTAGCTCTACTCTATAATAAATGATGAATACTTAGATGTAAACGAGATGTTGTGGTATTATTAATTACTAGCGTCCCGCGGCTTTGCATGGTATCAAAACGATCTACGTAGAAAAATCTGGCATTAAAATTTTACACTAAAACACTTAAAATATATATAGGAACCGCAATATAATATATATATATATATATATATATATATATATATATATATATATATATATATTATTGTACTATATTTCAGATCTCTGTGCTATATACTATTGATTAAATATATGCCTAGTACCAAAAAATACTATATTTCAGCCGAATGAGTAGGTTTCACTTTTTTTTATTATTATTTAGACGTAAACAATAATTTTGCTTGTTTAATTTGCATCAAACAAAACTAAAACTTTCAGAAATTATAATATATAATAAATAAAATTCTACCTATATAAACTCTTTCAAATAATATTACTACATCGAATACATTCCCAAAGTTAATAATTATATTTTTAACAAAAAAAAACAACTAACTTAAATTTTTTTAGGAGTTTCTTCCATATCTCTGAAGTTCTTCATCATATCTTCACCAAATTAATTGGGACCAACTTAGTAGTAAAGGCTTTAAAATAAAAAAAGAATCATCAAAATCGGTTAACAATTGGCGAAGATATCGCGTAACAAACATACATAAAAAAGAATTAAAAAAAACATACAGTCGAATTGATAACTTAAATTCCTCCTCTTTTGAAATCAGTAAAAAAATGCTTTTAATGGCAATTTTCTAATAAATACTTTTTTACATTAAATGTACGTTTACTATATTTTTAGTCCTTTTTTGAATTGTACTATATTTGGTCAAAAAAGTTGGCAACCCTTTTTAGTACATAAGTACCTAACATTGGAATCCGGAGTTTCTGGCGGGAAGTCAAGGTGTTTGGTTGGGGTTTTCTTTAAATTATTTTGCAAATTGATTTTAGTGGACCTTATAATATGAAATTGGTGTTGTTTGGTGTTATAAATGCTCATCAGTAAGCAGGTGGTATAAATGCTCAGCTGTAATTCTGGTTGGCTCAAAAAATAAGTTTTCTAATCCATAACACTTAAAAAGATTTAGGAATTGTGTGCTCTTTGGATTATGTACTAAAATATCAACATTAAAATCACCGCAAATAATTAAATTCTTTTTACTAGTTGAACAGGACTTAAGAACCTGGTCCATTGCTTTTAAAAAACTTTTGAAATTACTATCTGGTGGACAAATGTGAAATAGTTAAAGTGGACAGTCATAGTATGGCTGTAGTGATATTTGTTTCGCGGACTGTGTGGGCGTCGTCCGCCACTCAATCGACTATGAAAACCAGTGGACTCTTATTGATTTGTCGCCAGAAGCTCCCTTAAAGCAATCAAAGGCCTACACCAACCTTTGATTGTAACTTGTTAGGAAAAAAGAATTTCCCACGTTTTATTAACTTGTTCCTGGCTAAATACGCAGTAGCGTCAAGCCATAAATTAAAAAAAAAAACATTGAAATCCAGTACGTCCTATTATGCTTATAACCAGGAAGCATCATCTCAAAAAGAACTCCAAAAAAACATTTTGCTAATTGATGAGTATCGTACGAACTTTTGTAGTACGTAGGAAGAGGAAGCTCATTGTTTCTATTGTACTGTTTCCATTGCGTACATCTCACACCATGTGTGAACTGTATGTAAATCTATTAAAATATGTTAGATATCAGGTAATTGAAAAGCCCTTAAAATTAAAATTAACCCACTTGAAAAGAGAGATATACTAGTAGTATAGTTCTCTTTTCAAGTGGGTAAATAGCTAACACTGCATCACATATTTTAGAGCTGCCTAAAGGCATGTGACGTAGCTCAGTGACTGTCAATAGTGACAACAGTCATGATTACATATCAATTTCAATTTATTTATTGCTTTTCATATTGTACATATACTACACTACACTACATAGTCAATTCATTAGTTAGTAGGTACAACATGAACCCTGATAGGGCATTGCAAAGGAAAACAATGGAACGGCGTGCGGATTTTTATATATGCTAAATTCATGTAATTATCCAAGTATAGATCAATTTGCCTGGTAGTTTTTAAGATAATGTCAATTTGTTTTTTTTAAAAGTCAGTGTTTGGACATTAGTGACCTAGTGTGCAGGTTTCCTCACAATCAAAGATAATATAGGTATCTACTCGTACTAATTATATAAATTGATTTTTATTTTATTTTCTATTTGTTTTAGATTTATTTACCGCCGTGTGGTTCCCGGCAGAGTAGAATAGGACCACTCCAAGTCTTCCTGTGGATGTCGTAGAAGGCGATAGGAAACACAAGCTAAACAAAGCTTATAGACATCAATGAGACCTCTCCAACCAGTCTGGGCAGCGTGGAGAGTGTAGACCAAATCCTCTGACTGCTCTGGCTAATATATGACTCTGGCAGTACAGAGAGGGTCGTGCTCCTCTAGTGGAGACTAAAAAAGACCTGATCATGATATATTTTAATTTAAATTAATTAAATTATACTTTAGTTTAAATTAGTTGTAATCATTAGAATTTTTATAACTTTAAATTTATTTAAGTAAATATGCGAAAATTTACCATTCTCCCATAACTACAAAACGAAAGCACCTAAAGATTACAGGAAAACCTATAGAAGTCTATGGATTTAAAATAAATTAGGAAATGGAACTTAGATCATCAATGTACGGAACCCTCACCCCATCTCAGCATGTACTTGGACCTCATTAACCATGTATGTACTATGCATAATATTAGAGTAAAACAGGCGTCGTCGAACCGAAAATGACCGGGTAGCGAACCGCGACTGACACGTCATTATGTGCTTTGTGGTTGGCCAACCATGGACCCCACTTTGACAATTAATTTTAGAAGACGCAGGTGATTTGGTGACAAATAGTTTTTATAACAGTCTGGTGACGGCAGAGTAGAATAAAGTTGGTTACCTTTCGTCTCCCATGAGTGTCGTTATGAGGTCATTATGATTAAGAGAGGTATAGATAACAGAGCGAACAACAGCTTCCTCTGTGCAATGACTTAAGAGGGCGCTTGATGCTGATAATCTAAATTTTGCTCCCGTTTCCACGCTTTTATTCTAGCCAAAGCGAGACAGCAAGTCATGCGGGGAGGGAAGAATCGCGGCGTGTTTATGCGGCTGGTTTACGCGTTCCTGGTTTTTTACGTTTTACAAAGAATATTTTATTTATTTTTTTAACTTTATTACAAAAAATGTAACAGGCGGACTTAAGGCCTAAGCCCTTTTTAATATTTAAGAGTTATTTAAAAATAAGACATATGATGACTGCCTTATGTTTAACATAATTATAATCCAAAGTTACACGGGCTAATTTAAAAATTAAAAAACGTATGAATAGAAAATTTCATCTAAACTCATCGAAGCAACGTGCCCAAAATGCTAGACAAAAATTGTTTTCAACGACTTATCAAAGATCAAGATAATTTCGTTGAAAACAAATTTTGCCCAGCATTTTTTTGCCCAGTTTTATAAACTTCTAAAACAAAAATATACGTTTTTAGTCCCCGATAGTGACGTCATTTTCGGGTGGGCTTTTTCAATTCAAATTCAATTTAAAATATCTTTATTATCATAGGATATTTATAATATCTCTTAATAATAGTCACTTTGTTTTGTTTTGCACAAATGTTGACGTCAAATCGTTACTTAAAGCTAAGTTTACGCCGCTTCCTAGGCGCAAGTGCAGAAGAAGCGGCAACAAACTGCACTGCACGTTTTCTCCAAAGTCGTCAACTAAGAAACTAAAAACTTAAAATTAGTTATATAGATGGACAGAGATTACATTGTTTATTATGTCATAATTAAATTGAATTATAAGAATTACGAAATTTAAAATAATGTCAATTTGTAAATTTAGTATGTACCAATGTACCTAAATTATGACATGTCTAAGTATACAAACCTTTAAGAGGGACCCGCGCCAAGCTCAAGCCAGACCTTTTTGTCTTTAAGATAGTCATCGGTCCTATAATAAGCCTTCTCACAAAGTACTTTCTTTACATAAGCTTTGAATTTTCTGTCTGGCATATCAAGGACCGATTCTGACAATTTATTATAAAAAAGTATACACTTCCCCATAAAAGACTTACTGACTGTATTCAGCCTGTAATACGGGCTAACTAAGTCATTCTTATTACGTAAATTTCTATCTGTAAAATCACTTACTTTATTGAACATGGAAATATTTTCCTTACATACATTATATTTTCAAATATGAATTGTGATGCAAAAGTAAGTATACCTATTTCCTTGAATAATTCCCTCAGTGAGTCTCTCGATCCTAAACCGTAAATAGCACGAATTGCTCTTTTTTGTAAAAGAAAAATAGTCTGAATGTCCGCTGCACTCCCCCATAGAAGTATCCCGTAAGACATTAGACTGTGAAAGTAACTAAAGTACACTTGTCTAGCAGTTGCTACATCTGTCAATTGTCTTATTCTCCTAACAGCGTAAGCCGCAGAGCTAAGCCTATTAGAAAGTTTAGTTATATGAGCGCCCCACTGAAGTTTCGAATCAATTGTGATTCCTAAAAAGGTAGTACTTTCAACCAGATCGAGTTTCTGACCATTAATTAGTATATCAACACAGGCTTGATTCACATTAGGAAGAGAGAATCGAATGCATTGGGTCTTGTTCGCATTTAACATGAGGTTATTGGCCGAAAACCAATCAGAAATTAAAGATAAGGTGCTATTCACCGCGCTAGCATCACTGTTATGTCGATCTATTTTAAATATTAGCGAGGTGTCATCAGCAAACAGCACCATGTCAGCCTCTTTCTCAACCATGTAAGGCAAGTCATTGACATAAACTAAGAAAAGGAACGGTCCTAGAATTGAACCTTGGGGTACGCCCATTTTCACATTAGACCCGTGTGATTTTACGCCGTTTATATCAACAGTTTGAAGCCTATCAGTTAAGTAAGATTCTATTAATTTAATTGACTTATCATCAAAACCGTATTGACGAAATTTGAGCAAAAGTGTTGGATGATCAACGCAATCAAATGCTTTAGAAAGATCGCAAAATTATCCAATTGCATCATTTCTGTTTTCCCACGCGTCGTAGATATTAGTAATAAGTGCTACTCCTGCATCGGTGGTCGATTTTCCAGCAGTAAAGCCGTATTGTTGGCTATGGAAAAGATTATTGGTCTTAAAGTGAAGTAGCATTTGATTGAGCATTATCTTTTCGAACACCTTACTCAAAACTGGCAGAATAGAGATAGGTCTGTAGTTGCCAGGGTCTGTTTTTTCTCCTTTTTTGAATAAGGGGATTAGTTTACTACATTTCATTAAGTTAGGGAATATGCCTTCATCAATACATTCGTTAAATATAAAAGCTAAATCGGCAGCAATTATGTGTATTATATGACTTACTACGGCTACTGACATGCCCCAGTGATCTTCTGATTTTTTTAAATTTAACTGTTTAAAAGCATCTATTATATCGCTAGGGCTAACATGCTTAAAATTAAATTTAGAATCACAAGGGCTAACATTACTCTTAAGCAAAGCCTCAGCACGCTGGGCGCTAGAACTCACATTAGAAGTGAGTTCCAAAGGAATGTTAGTAAAATAATCATCAAATATATTTACTATTTCTTCAGTTTTTGAAGTATTTTTACCATTACATTTGATTCGGCAAATATTTTCTTTCGTTTTATTTTTACCTGTTTCCTTATTTATGACACTCCATGTTTCTTTAATTTTATTAGGAGCATGATTTATTTTTTTGCTAATACTATTCGACTTGGCTCGTCTACAAACTTTTTTAAATATTTTAGAATAATTTCTAACATATTCTATAAAAGAAGGATTAAAGTTATATTGTTTTTGGGCATATAGATCATATAACCTGTTTCTACTTATGTAGATGCCGGTAGTAGCCCATTCACTAAACTGTGATTTACTATGAACTACTACTCTTTTTTGTTTTAATGTTTTAGAATACTCAGAGGAAACAGTACTAAATAGTTTATTATAATGGTTGTCAGGATTATTTCCTGTATATACCACTGATAATAATTTGTTATCTAAATTATTTTTAAGTTTTTTTATGTTTTTAGAAGTAATCGGTCTACACAAGATCTTATCTTTTCTCAAATTACTGGTGGACTCTTTGACAAAAGCTACATATACACCAGGCTCGTTGATGTCTTTTATTTTGGAAAGTATGACTAACTACTTTATTCATTTTCTTCCTTTAGGCCACCTCTATGGGCCCATTGTGTGTCTTGCCTTCGTCCTATTTCTTGTTTCGGTAGATGCATGGTCGATGTAGATTATGCAATTCAGCCCAGATCTCGTTCAAAATTGAAAGCGTCTGAGATGTGGCACTACCGCTGCATCATACGCCAAATCTCTCAAAATACTCACAACATCACTTTCTCTTAGCTTATTCCAGATGATAATGATGGGTAAAATTGCCGTTTTATTTAAGCAAGAAATTCTGAAGGCGCAATATTCAACAGCAAATAAGCATTTAAAATAGTAGAGCAACTGTTCAGGTTTGTTGAGAACTGATTTACCCTAGGCAGAATCAGACTTTCCCGAACAAACAAAGTCAAGCTTTTAAGGCCGTACCTGAATTTTCCGGAGTCCAGTGCACCATTTAAAATTTTGCTACTACCAAGCCCTAGATAACCCTTCAAAGGATTTTATGAACTACTGTTTACAGTTTAAAGTGAGAACGTTAAGCTTTACTACGCTACTACTTTGCGAAAAACGGCCACTTATGGTAAATGTGCGTAGTAAAGCTTAACTTTCTTATTATAAACTGTAAACAGTGGTTCATAAAATAGTTTGAAGGGTTATCGAGGTTTTACTAGCTCAAAATTTCAAATGATATATCCGTTTCCTTACGAATAATTTATTTCAAATGGGGGCAGCACTGGACACCGTGTTTCGTCTTAAATATTTAAGTCAAGTTTAAAATCATGCGTTCATTAAATATAATGTAAAGCATAATAGCAGCGTCACTGGTGGCAGCCTTCAAAGTGTTCGCTGTAGCCCTCGACTATGGATAGACGGATGGACAAACAAAAAAACAAACAATTACCATAATTATTATAAGTGGAGGGCGCAACCGCGGTTGGTCAGTCCACCATACGCATCCGCGCAACGCGCCTGCGCGCCTTTCGGATAACTGATCCAAATTACGAACTTTTAATTTTTAAATTTGTTTTTGTGGCCAGTAATAAATCATAGATTAAACAATGTAAAGCTAGATACACACTGCAATTAACGATCGATTGCTTTTTGCAGCAAACTGGTTTTACATGCGGTCAGTGCCGTAGGGTTTTATAGCAAAGGATGGACTTTATATCGCTGTATTGTTGAAACCTGGACGAAATGGAGTTGGAACGTATTTTTGTTTTGGTAAGTAACGCTTTAGTATTATTGAGATAAACATAGTTAAGTTACATACATCAGTTTAATAATATGTAGAGTTGGAGATCTTCTTAATAGGCTCTATCGGAGGTCGAGGGCCTATCGAGGGCCCTACCTACTTCTTTTGGTCAATAAACAGATACTTTACCAATGTTTCTTTTTCTAACATTAGCATTTCCATAAAATATTTGAGAAGATATTTGAAAATATTAGCAAGCAATAGGTACAATACTCGTATAAATCCTGAGTATTTATTTAATATAAAACTTTGTTTGCGACCCTAATTAGGTGTTCTTCTATCTCTACATCCCATCGATAAAGCATAGATAAAACCTTACACCAATGTAAACTAATTCATTTGGAAACAGGTAGGTAGGTTTCGTTACTGTAATGAGCAACTTGATTGATTGATTTTTATAGATTAAATTTAGATACACATTTAGATACATATAACGGTGATGAACTTAAAGTGGAACTGGACAGGACACCTGGCCCGACGGAGTGATGGCAGGTGGAGCAAGGCTCTGACCGAATGGTGGCCCAGAACGGGTGAGAGAAGCGTCGGGCGTCCGTCTATGCGATGGGTTGACGATATAACCAAAGTCGCGGGTCGCACCTGGATGAGAGCAGCACAGGACCGAGATGGGTGGCGTCGACGAAGAGAGGCCTATGCTCAGCAGTGGGCGGAAGGAGGGCTGGGATGATGATGATGATGATGACACATATCGATAAATAAATAAATAAATATATAAGGACAAATCACACTGATTGAGCTAGCCCCAAAGTAAGTTTTAAACTTGTGTTATGGGATACTAACTCAACGACACTATATTTTATAATAAATACATATATAAATAAACACCCAAATATATAACTTCTTTTAAAATGGATAAAGGCATGCTTATATGAAGACTGATTCTATAAATTGCCTGTGTTTAAATTGCCATAACTACCCGTAAATGTTCTTATTATGCAAATATTTACACTGCAGTCCACTGTTTATGTTATAATGTGTCTACACCGGCATTAGTCATAATCGCGTTATAATTGGGCATAGACAATAGACGAAAGGTTACAGGAATTACATGATAACATTATATGACAGTATGTCGCGTGTTGAATAAGATTATGAAATAAAACATGATTGGTTGTAATGTGGCAATAAACATTGCAGGCAACAATATCAAGGGCAATCAAATTAGCATGCTTCTTCTTCGTTCCCTTATCCCACTTTTTTAGTTAGTAGTTTCCATTTTGTTCTTTTCTTTGTCATTTCAATCCTTACATCTTTACAAGTCATGTCGTTGTTAAAACGATTATAATATATATAATTTGATTTCTTTTTTCATTCACTTCTATATTAATTTTTTTCTTATTTGGTCGAATACGTGAAATACCCATGAAGATGCCACTTATGGCCCACTCTTCCACTTTAATATCGTTACTTATTTTCGAACATAAAAACATTAATAACCCGCGGAAGCGAGATCGACCAGCGTTTCTGTGCGATACATTGTTGAGTGCGGAACTTCTATGGTGGTCTGGGAGCGAAGAAAAAATGTAGAATGTGCCAGCTGCTTTTCCTCCCGTGATCGCAGAAATCAAGAAAATAAGCGCTAAACTCTATAATAAGACTGTATAAGTTACCACCAATTTTTTTGATCTATCGTCCGTTATTTAAATAATAAGTTTTAAAAAGAAATCTTTTTTTTAATACAAGCTTTTATTGTGAGGCCTAGGAACTTATCAAGGCAATGTAATAAGTCCAAACTCGATGGGGTTGCTCCTTTTTATTATAGCATTCCATATCCACCTTCCGGATCCATCATCAGACCAGCTTCTTGACATTATAATATTGCATTGTCATCTGATTTAAAACTTCCATCTGAATCGGAAACCGCGTAGTGGCTCAAATTCAACTTTAAAGACCCAAGCAAATAAACAACAAAGGCAAGCTAAATAAAAGCTTATAATATAGAGGATGCCGTGTGGTTCCCGGCAGAGTAGAATAGGACCACTCCAAGTCTTTCCGTGGATGTCGTAAAAGGCGACTTAGGAAACACAAGCTAAACAAAGCTTATAAACATCAAATTAAACCTCTCCAACCCGTCTGGCCAGCGTGGAGAGGGTAGGCCGAATCCTCTGGCTGCTCTGGCCAAGTATGGCTCTGGTAGAACAGAGAGGGTTGTGCTCCTGCAGTGGAGACTAAAAAAGACCTGTCGTTGAGTTCGGTTTCCTGTTTTCCACCTGTACGCCTACCATATCGTTTAAAATAGCTTTAGGGTCTTACGAGCCTTGACTCGTCTACCCCGAAGCGGTGGTTACCAAGAGAGTAGGTACTGCAGGGTTACTCCAAAAGCAGTACGCACGACTTACGTTACTGCGTATCCACGTTTCAGTGTCAAACAACATTGAGCGTTAATACATAATGATAAGGTCTAATTTGGTTTGACATATAAAAAGGACGTCACTATCGGACGACTATCGTTTTATTTTATGGAGTAACCCCTGATTGTGCGTCTGTGAGGCACGAGCTCGATTCTCACCTGGAACGACGTGTACCTCTGAGTTTGTCTCATGCACAGACCTACCACTACTGGACCTGCATAGTGCGTGGCCACCTTAGTGCATCTCTTTCTATCTTTGATTGTTGCCTCCACCCATATTTTGCACACGTCACAGAACACACTATGTTTACTAACTTATAAGCTTAAATAAAACTCTAAATCCTCTTTAAATGATAAAATCCTTAAAAATAATAACTTTCTTCGTTCGTTTTGTGGTTTGTTTGGCCCAGATTTTAACAGTAGGCCAGCTTAGAGCAGCCACGCCGATAGAGACAAAAAAACATATCAGCGTTTCTTTCACACTCACGTTGTACTGTATTTGTCAGTCTCTTTCTAGCAATATCGTTGCAAGTCTAGTCGTGGTAGGTCTGTGGTCTCATGTATGGTCATTGCCATCTACCACCACTTGCTTCCAGCGTAGTTATATTTTGTGTAGGTTTATATTTTGTAGAATACACGACCTAAACTCAGCTAATGACAGAGGAATAAGTGTGGCCACACATTGGTCCACACTCATGTAATATTAGCCATTCCGACTCGCTAAGAAGAAGGTTTATTGCATTTTTCAAGCTGACCAAAGCGGTCTAACATTTATAATCTACAGACTGTTACTTTGTGATAAAAATTGAGAATCAGGCATTACATATCTTGGGAAACACGGAGGAACTCAACTAAAATGCCGCTGATGACTAGATATCGTGTATGAGAGGACCCCCCCACTTTCCTTTCACGATTCTCTATCCTTGATCTTCACTTTACTTTGTCTAATGCACGCAAATCGTCTACCTATCTCATCATCTACACTTCTACCTGTGCTTCTACACTAATATTATAAAGAGGAAAGATTTGTACCTATTTTTGTATGTTTGTAATGAATAGGCTCAAAAAGTACTGGGCCGATTTAAAAAATTCTTTCACCGTTGGAAAGCTACACTATCCCCGAGTGACATAGGCTATGTGTGTACCACGGGCGAAGCCGGGGTGGACTGCTAGTAAAATATAAAATTGATGTCAAAATTGTACAAAAACGTAAAAGGAAGCTAACACTGTCATTTTTTTAATAAAAATAAAAAACAATGAAACGTCATTGAATTTATTAACATATCAAGAGATGTCCAGTTTACTATCTCGCGACCTCCCAAAACAATGGTATGATGTCACGCAAAAGCTAAAATTCGGGTATCAAGGACACAGTGGTCTAATTACTATTGTTTTTTTTAACAGGAAGGCGGTCATTTCGTGAGTACTTTACGTATCTTCTGAAGCCCATGTTTTTACAATGATATGTCAGATTCTTATGGGCAAGGTTAGCAAGACGTATAAGATATTAGTGTACCATGTTATTATTCAACCGGGATCGTTGAATAATAACATGGTACAATAACATAGGGCATTCTCGACTATTACTGACTACGTCATAAATGTCACCATACCACTGATTACAACTGATTGTTCTTTTCAGCAAATTTAAGGACTTCAATTAGTTAATGAATATTAAATACTAACTTACTTAACTATATCGTATATCTTGTGAACCGTGTGATTCATCTAAGATACCTAGTCTGAATAAAGGTTTTTATCATACGCAGAGGTACATTTAAATAATTTTATAAGTAACCGTTACATCTTATTATAGAACAGCACTAAATAAAAACATTAATTAGTTGTTTATTTATTTATTTATACGAAGATCAAAGGCCAGGAAACGAACTTATGCAAAAAATGATTAAGCCAAGTTCGCACGCAAAGTAGCTGTTAATGTCCGATTTAGAGATAATCCGACAATGATTGTCCGTGTTTATTATATGGGAAATGGCGTTATTGTTTGTACTGATGTTCGACATCTGCAACATTGTTTTAATGTACTTACGACCTCCGTGGCGTAGTGGTTAACACGCCAGTCCGCCACTTCAGAGGTTCTGGGTTTGATTCCCAGACAGGGCAAGTTGGAAAATGGCCTTTTTCAAATTGTCCTGGGTCTTGGGTGTTTATTTATATGTAGTCACTCTAGTGGCCACACCGTGTGGTTCCGGGTCAGAAATTCAGAATAGGACCACTGCATCTCTTCCTGTGGATGTCGTAAGAGGAAAGACTAAAGGAAAAATAGTACTTAAAGCTCGTGCTACAATAGCATTCCCAAGGAGGGTTGACATCAGGCAGGCGGCTGGTCGTAAAAGTATAACAAAATCGTTTGTAATTTTCCGTCTATTTCTTCTCCACATTGCTAGATTTTTAGCATCCTTGGGTGACCATTGATATGCATATTATATTTGGAAAATAATAAGCAGCATAGCTGAGGATGCAACCGGTGACGTGTTCAGATGAAGATTTACTACTAGAGGCTCTGAGAGCTGTAGACCACGCAACTCACCCCCAACCCGTTGAAGTTTGTCGGATAAAAAAGCTATGTAATTTCAAGTTAGAAAAAATTATACCGTGTTGGTTGGTTAGTTGGTGGTACTTGGGTACAAAAGCGAAGAACAAATAAAACTTTTAAAAATTATTTTTTTGTTTCAGACTCTATCCACTTTCTTCTCAAGCGCGCTACAGACGCAAGTATTTGCTGCAGAGAGCATACTGTCTACAGTTCTCACACCAGACACCAAGCTTTTATCTCGTCAAAGTAGAAGTTACTACGATCCTCGCCTATACTATGGCGTAGGACTCCCTTACGACGGGAGACCTTATGAATACGCCAGACCGTACGACTACGGACGCCAAGAGAGGCCATATAACGAATACGCTAGATTAGAGTACGATAGACCTCGCTGTGGAAGATGCGACGAAAGATATGATAGAGATAGGAATGACAGAGACAGAGATAGGGATCGTGATAGAGATGACAGAGACGATGATAGTCGAGACCGCGATGGATATGACGATCGAAGAGTCAACCATAGACCAACCTACGGCAACAGGCATGACCGAAACAAGAGTGATGACGATAGTGATAACAGATATAATGATGATAGGAATAATAATTCCAATAACGGCACTGATGATGACAATGATTCCGATAAGAAAAAACCTTATGACGATAAAGACAGCAGACCGAGTGGGAGTAGAAAAGACAGGGACAGAAGCAAATACGATGACCGAGATAGGTATAGACCAGATTATTACGACAGATTTTTGAGAGATCCTGCGAGGGATAGGGATAGGGATCGTGGTTATGGAGACCCTTACAGAGAAAGAAGGCCTCTTTATGATAGATATCCAGATAGATACGACGATGGGTATGCGACAAGATATGATCCAGCCTACGCTGCCTATGGGGGAGGTGGGTACAGAAGGCCGGTATATGATGATAGATATGACAGAGGATATGATGATGGATATGGTGGATATGGACCGGGTGTTGGACGAGGACCTCATGATAGGTGAGTGTAGATTGAAGGATTGTCTTAATTTAAAACAAATTACTCATCGATTAATGTCATAACGAGTAGGTAACATTTCTATAAGCTTAAAGCTGCTCAAGAAACGTGATTTAAGAAATGTAGAGTATACAGTTCTTGTTTATGTAGCTATCCTTGCATGCATCATTTAAAAGAATATATCGAAAAAGAAGATTATAAGCTTTTTAAAACCAAAGATGCTCAAGGATGATATGCGTACACGCGGATAACATCCATGACGACGTCAATCCAGCATTTCTTGGGTCTACTACGTCTGCCGGGTTCTGGCGGAGGCGGCACGACTATATTATGTAGATTTTTTCACACAAGCTTCACTGCCATATAAAATGACAGGTCTAATGATGTATTTGTAGACCTGTCCCTTTAACCTAACCGTCATTTTGTGGTTACAAACAACACCGGTCACAGCCCGCCAGTTTGCCCATGCGATATACGGGCCTTCACGTCGACGTCGATTTCTCCGAACGTGTAAAGTATTTGAAATGGTCCGTACGCTTGGCCAAGTCTTTACCTATGCGTACAGGGGGTAATTTATAATATCACTGTCTAATGCAATGTTACAGGCGTTGCAATAGACAATATTATAAATTGATCTACACGTACATATCAACTTTCACAATAATGATTTTATTTATAGACCCTCCCTACATAGTCGGTTTAAGAATTCTTATATCTTAAGAATTCTTTAAATCATCAAAATTTTCTTTTGCTTATTTCTAACGCTGGGCTAGCGTTAATGTCTTGTCTGTCAGTAAGACTGAGAGAGCTAGATTATTTATAGGGATACAAGCCTATCGCCGCTTGAAATATTACACTGTGTCCCTTTGGTTACCTGTAGGTATTATTAGACGACATAAACCACTTGTCATAGTTGAATATCTATCTGATTGCTCGTTAGCCCGCACTACGTATATAATCACATGGTAGAAGTCATCCAGTAAATCAACAATAGCTACCGTTACTTTGAAATCATGTCGATGGTCAATAGACATAATACGCTTTCACCTAAAATTGTATCACACGTGCTCAATGCACGGATAATTGCAAATTCTGAATTCAAATCGTAACGGACATCGGTAATGCAATTATTTGCGCGCCATTATGCGTCGCCATTGTTAAAATTGTGGATCATATCATATCCTACAAAATTAATAATTGGTTAGGTCTTGTTACGCCTGTTGAATTCTATAATTGTGCAAATTGGGAACATATACTTACGATAAATTAATATTAAGTCAATAAAATACAAAAACTCTATACATATTACGTTTCACATGTGTTGCCTTTATACACCTAAGTAGCCTTCATACAACCAAGTTTATACTTACTTACATTTAGGTTACTATAGGAAAATCTTGAAACGTAACGGAAAAAAAGAGACTGAAAAAGAAATACAATATTAGTTACATAATTTCCTGATTTTTTCGATACCTATATATACGATCTACTCTATATACCTTAAGTAGTAAGTATATCATTTCACCATTACCATCACGCTAAAAGTGGCTTGCAGGGCTTGCGGCCCTGGGCTCTGTCTGCTTAGAGCCCCAGGGCCCAAAATGCTCTGTCTGCCCCATGAAGGATAAAGATATGATAGTATGTATGAATAATTTCAACTTTTATATTTGCAATGCATAGTTAAGTAGGTGATATTCATGTTAACAAGAAAAATACCTACATTTCAAACAAGCTGCCTTATAAAAAATATAATTTATTCACAGAATTCAAGATTAACAACGCTGCAAGGCGTGAAATAACGACCACCATTGAATAAATACGTAATTATCTTCAGCAAAATACCAACACTGATTCCATACAATTATCCAATTTGCGGCGTAATCTTGACACGTTTAGACATCTGATAGTACGTGCATTAGCACGAAGATACCGCTATACAAAACACTGGATTTGTATAATTCGCAAACGGTATTTGTTTTTTCCGCCATCTTGTTTCCCGTTGGCTGGCCACCGGTTGAGTACCCCTGGCGAATCACGGACACTGACCCGGCTTCCTGGGTTCGAAATTTAAACAGCGGTCATAGAACTGAACTTCACTTTTTTATTGCTCTATATTTAAGCAATGATTGATTGAAGATAATGCCAAATGTAATGTACAGCGTGGAAAATGGTAGATGCTCTCATGGAATGTATGCAAACTGACTGATGACCTAACGGGTTTGTAATAAAGTTACCGTTTCTACTTGTAATAAGTAAGTACGAGTATTACTTACGTATAGAATTAGATACTAAATTCGATTAGTCGACCGCACGTTTTTATGCGAAGTAAGTAGCTTTTTCTTTAAGCGATGTAATCAGTCAGTCATCAAAAAGTATACAGGAATATATTATTCCAGTATATCTTTCATACTGTTCTATGAGAACACAAAAAAACTAAGAATGTAGGTACCAGTTGCTTTTCTTGCCGCGGAGATCTTAAAAGCCGATCGGGGGAATGTGTTACAATGCGAATACGACTCGCCACACTTACAATCTTGTTTAATAAGCTTAACTTTAAGCGCATTGAAAAACACCCTGTATACACGCACACTATCACGTCTTTATCCCTACAGGGGCAGACAGAGGATTTTGCGGTTCTTAGCAGACAGAACCAAGATTCAAGGGCCACTTTTAGCGTGATGAAAATGAAAAAAAGCCTCTGTTCAAAAAGGTTCCGTACCTCCGGGTAATGTTAAAACACGTTTCTTGTATGACGACCCCCTTTAATTTTTAACTTTATTTTATTTTTAGTAAGTATTTGTTGTTACTCGTATAGCGGCTACAGTAATACATAATCGCTGAAAATTTCAAGTGTCTAGCTATTACGGTTCAAGAGATAGAGCCCTGTGACAGACAGTAGAGTCTCAGTAATAGGGTCCCGTTTGCACCCTTTGGGTACGGGGCCCTAAAAAGAAATCAAAAGAGTGATGGGTTGCTAGCCGCTTCACCTATTAACATGATTGGCATTCCCTCGATCGGCTTTTACGTTCTGCGCGGTAAGAAAAGCAAGTTTTACTTGTAGGTACCTTATATTATATACTGTTCTCTAAATTTTTGTAATAGTAAATGTTATTTGTTGCAATAAAGATTTGTGTATTGTATTTATACATTCCAAGTTTATTTCTTTTCTCTTAGATCAACGTGGCAGGTCCAGTATGTATCCTTAAAAGAGTTTGTCAGTTTCAGGCCCTGGGACGAGACGTATCGAGGCACGTCTGGTTGGGACGCCGGCGGCCGTGGGTACTACTTCGCCTCTGGACGCCCTGATGCTGCGCCCGCACCTAGCTGGAACCAGCCAGGGTATTCAAGGTGGGTAAATAGAATACGTACCTACTCATATTTTTTCAAGGGGAATAAATACTTAATACACCTTGGCCGAGCAGGTGGATGACAGAGATTTCCTTAGTTGAAGACTATTTGCACGCATATCATCCCTGACGACATCAAGCCAGCATTTTTTGGGTCTACCAGGTCTGTCGAGGACTGGCGGAATTGGCATTGCTATACATTTGTTTCCTACCTACGTAACTTGCTTGTTGCCACAAGACATGACCGTACCAGCGCAGGCGACTCTCATGCAGTTTGTCTGACATGTCATGGATATGAAGGCTGCCGCGAATGCGAGTGTTTCTCACATGGTCTCTCCGTGATACTCCGCATATCCAGCGTAACATTTGCATCTCCGTGAGACGCAGTTCCTCTAGTGTCGCTTAAGCAAAGGCCACGCTTGATTGCTATACTTATAGAAAAATATGTTAAGACAATCAAGCGATAGCAATCTATCATAAGTGATAGATTTGTAGATCGGTCCCTCACTTCGCCTGCTGAAAACGCACCGTATGTGTTTTCCTCTTTGGCAAAACACATACGGTGCATCTTTCAGCAGTCGAAGTGTTACCCTAACCGGCATTTTAAGACACAGATGACACCGGTCACCTCCCGCCACTTTTCGGACGGCGAATGGCAAGACTAATGTTCCTTTAATATACGGTTCTTATGCAAATAAAGATTTGAAATAATTCAACTTTCAGACCACAAGAAAGCGGCTGGCAGAATGTCGGGTACTCAGGCTATCGGGACCCTCTGGAGTACCGCGGGTCCTTAGGCTACCAGGACCAGGGGTACCGACAAGATTTAAATGCTGGCTTTGGGCAGGCAAGCGGCTGGCACAGCGTGGGCGAACGAAGACCATATAGGGACCAGAGGTGAGTTTTTGACTTAGGGCTGGATCTCATCTTTCAGTACGGAACAGCACTTTTCTATGCTGCTATCCTTTTCTGTCGCTCAGAACAGTAATTTGCTAGAGCGAGAGAGAGCGACGGAAACCTGCAGCACGGCCGCTGCTTTATCGGGTCAACGAGTTAGTGCCATTTCTTCGCGCGGTCGGCCTAGTCCTTACGCTAGTAATATATAAGTCAATAACATAGATAAATAAAAGCGCACGCATTTGAAAAAATAAATAGGTATGTTACAGGTTACTTCATAAAATAAATGTTCGTAGGAATCATGTTAAATGAATCCATATTATATTCCATATTAAGATCTTGTATGAAAAGACATGATTGTTTATTATTGTATGGCCCAAGATTTTAAGTTATTTTATGTAACAGTTTACGTATTTTTGCTAACACGTTTGGGGCCCCTGTAGCCCCTTATACGGCTAACATGGCGGTAGCTACGCCTTTGTTGTGCGTTCTATATAAGTATAGTACGCACAACAAAGGCGTAAAATAATGTAAGCATTATTTTACAATTTTAGTCCAAAAGCAATATTCAAAAATATCTTTAAAATTTCAGTTTGTGTTGATTCCAGCGGCGTGGCCCACCTCGATGACAGGGCTACTTACACCAAAGTACCTACCAGGGAGCGGAACAGCTACGGTCAGTCAGGCAAAAAGTCTTACGGACAAAATGCGTACAGCCAGCAAAATGCTTACGGCCAGCAAAATGCTTATGGCCAGCAAAATGCTTACGGCCAGCAAAATGCTTACGGCCAGCACAATGCTTACGGTCAGCAAAATAACGCTCATGGTCAGCAAAATAATGGCTATGGACAGCACACATACGGACAACAAAGTACTTACGGCCAGAACTCTGCAACGAGCGGCTACAGCAGTAGTACTACTCCTAGTACAAGTTATCTATTCCAGAGGGAAGATGAACGGGTCACTACTAAAGCTGCAGAGGAAACGACTAAGACGCCATCTAAGGTTTAGTTAAGAACTTAGCACACACTACGGAAACTTAAATTAAATAAGAGAAAAAGTTATCTCTTGTTTGAAAGTCAGTTAATGAAATACAGAAATATCTTCTTGTCTCCTCAAGAGACCTATTGTTGAACGCGGAAGTCATACAACGAATTATTTACCTACGCAAATGATTCTCTTTTGAAACGCTTGCGCTGAATATGTTGTAAGGTATGACTCCCGCGTTCAAAAAAAGATCTCCAGGCTGCTCGTGGCAATTTTCGTCAAATAAATAATGCCATTACATAGCAAAGGGTGGGTTAAAAAAAGACTAATTTGGATATTTGTCACCCTCGACTTGTGTCGCTGCAATCTGAAAATCTGAGATATTCTTTATGTCATACCGCCGCATATTCACCGCCCTAGGCCTGGGTTTTGTACTACTCATGGCATAGGTATTATTGAATGAAGCAATATTTTTTCAATTGTATTGCTTAACTTTTGCGGCTAGGCGTTTTCAACTTTTGAGTTGAATCAAAGAATCAAATATTTATTCAGTAATTAGGCCTTCGCAGGCACTTTTACACGTCAATAATTTCAGTGTACACTACTATACTACTATATTAAATTTACTTTTTTTTAAAAAAAAAAAGCTACCGATACTAGCGTTTCACAACGACCACTGCTGAAAAGAAACGCCAAGAAATTCATTTGCACAGTATTTATTCTCAAACGTTTGTTGTAGTGTGTGGTAAACTAGGCTAGTACCTATATTCATAAGATCAAAAAAAATTGTTGACGTGCAAGTAAGTACATAAAATAAAGTTTTAGACATGATTTCTTTATAGAAATTTCAGGTCCTTAAACAATGTATAATTCCTTAAACCGACACATTGATAAAGTCATCGAAACATTTCAAGCAGTCTTAATTTATATATACCTGTAAGAAAGCGCAGTCCGGGCTCAGAAGCAAAACACATAAAGGATGCAACCTGGACACGCTAAGATAAAAAAATAGGCAATTCCTACCGATAGACACTTTAACTCGGTCAGTATCTACACCAACACGCCTCACTGCCATTTTTAACTTCTGCGTGCGTTTCATCATCAAAATATAAGAATTGATTACTAGAACGCACGCTGAAATACTTATGAATAAGTACAAATGCGGCGTGTGAGGCGCGTAGGCTTGAAATACACATAAGCAGCATTAATCGGTACAACCGCAGCCGGGTGGTAAAATTGAATTATTATATTTAGATGAATGTTCAGAAAAAAAACCGATCGGCTTTCACTAGGAGGGCAACAGTGGGATAAACAATAAGGGCTTACCGGCCCGCTTATGTGTGTTGAAACCCTAAGGCTTGAAAATGTACGTACTTAAACGTTAAACTTTATAATTATTATATTTATGTGATGCGGTGAATTTCCAGTTGATTCAAGCTTGACTCAGTATTTTCAGTATTAGATGATATAGATTCTTAGGTTAAGCAGTAGTAAGTATTAACTTACGAAAGTAAATTTTAGTTAGTTTTAATAAATAAATATTGCAAAATTACTTGTAGACAGTTTTATTTTCAAATATATATACCCGTTTTATTTATTACGATTATGAAGGAGAGCTTTTCGGAGGTTCTAAGCTACTAGACTAACCGCCAAAAAGTCAGTAAGTATGAGTTTTTATCGTAACAAATAATGTTTTCTTTCTGTTAACATCATTGCAGTTAACTTTAACTTTTATTTATTTATTTAATATTTTTTTCAAAAGCTACTATAGGTAGACTTAATGCTAAAGCTTTCTCACCCTGTCAACCTTTAGGAGAGAGAAACAGATAGAATCAGGGCCGGATCAGCCATTGTGGGGGCCCCTGGGCAATGCATTATGCATAGCGTGGCTATATCAAAGGAAAAGTTTTTTACTAGTCTGATTCTTTCTTCTTCTGAAGGCCTTTTATCATCTGTTTCCTTTAATCTATCACAGGTCGCGCCAAACTTCTAGATCGCTCTGAAGTTGAGGCGATTCGCGTCGCAGTAGTAAAATACCCATAGCAGATAGAATTTGCTTTATTTTTGTTTATTGTGTATATATATCATATCTATATTCTTGCAATCATTCTAAAAAAAATATTATTGTGGTACTTATTCTGTCCCTGTGAGGCAACTTCAGAGCGATCTAAAAGTTTGGCACGACCTGTACTCTGTATCATTATGTTTTGGTGCAATAAAGATTTTAACTAACTATTGTGGGGGGCCCTCTATTGTGGAGGCTCGGGGCAGTAGCCCCGGTTGCCCTCCCCTAAATCCGGCCCTGGATAGAATAGTTGGCGTCTAAAACAGATAGAAACAATCCAGAAATAATAAGTACTTTTAAATGATCATATATAAATATTGTATAAAATAAATACTATATTTATACATACAACATATTACATACTTTTCCTCTTGGGCTATAAAGTCCATATCCATATTCCATACCTACTTTGTACTTTTTGTAGCGGGAGAGTCATACAAAGAATCATTAACGTGAGCGTTACCAAGCATCATTCGCGTCTATCTGATAATTATATGACTCCCGCTTTTAAAAATGAGTCTCCAGAATATTACATTTCCAGTTCCAGGAAAGATGTAAGTAAGTATATGTTATAACATACCCTTTCCATGGTATAATATTATGCTCATGAGAAGCAAGCCAGCTAGTATAGCATAAATAATGGGCATATAGCTATAGCTATACTTTTTTTAAACTAAACCCGAACATAAGCTGCATTAACTTCACCTTTTAGAGATAGAAAAAATATAGTTTTTATTTCGATTAGATGCTCTTTTAGTTGCGAGTGTCAAAAGATCATCTAGGAAAAACTGCAGCGTGTATACAGAGTGTATACTGTGTCGCGCTAAACCATATATCCCTTATCTCAGTGCTGAACTGTACCGTGCTGCCATCTAGTGATGAGTAGCGTATAGAACATTTTTAATAGAGTAAAGTAGCTCAGATAAGAACCTTTTTGTATTTACAAAAAGGTTCTTATCGGAGCTAAGAACTTTATTAAAAACAACGCCATCTCTCGTGCAATAGCTAAGGTAAATGAAGGCACATGGAAACGGTAAATGTAGAGAGTATATTTTAATATCAAGGAAATGCTTATAGATGGCGCTATCCAGAATAAAATGTAACGCAAACGGGTGTCGTAAACGTAGATCAAGGAATGGTGTATTAAATTTGTTTTATATTTATTTCGTTCTAAATGCTAAGGAGCATTGCAGCGCCTTCTTGCGATCTCACGAGCCATTACTTCAACTCGAAAGATGTATATCCTATTTTTGTATTTTGAGAAAGCTAGTAGGTAGGTACCTTATGTAGATTTAAAAGATTCTCAACCTGTGTAGACTTCACTGCAGCACATGGCGGATCGACCCAAATCTATTGAAACATATCCAGAATTGTAACGAAACTCACCGACACCGAAAAAGGTCGTTCAGACACTTCCGACTGAACCACTAACAGAATCATATTAGAGCCAAGCCAATAAAAGGACTTTTTCCAAGATTCTACAAGGGGCCTATTAAGGCCGTGTTAAGATTTTGTTTCCTATCATTATATCTTAGGGGCAGTGCTTTAAATAATTCTTTTAGATGCTTGAGTCGATACCTATATGAAGATCCATTATTATTATTATCCCTCATCGGTTAACTATAGTCGTAAAATTAAAGTCACATAGAAAGGGTTAATTATGTGATAAATGTAAACAAAACCTACCGTCTATCTTTCTCTTCGCAATAAAATCTTATATAAAAACTTAATCACTTTATTTGACGAATACAAGCTCAAGGCGAACCAATTAAACGTTATTATTTCCAGGAATAATGGATGCTTTCACGCGCCGCCACGAGCGCAATAAATTTTATAACACCCAGCCAATCTAATCAAACATTCCTTATAAGGATAAATCGAATAATAAGACATAATCGAACAATTAACGATATGATAACTAGATTATTATATTTTATATCAGATAACCGATTCACTCGTTCACTTAGCAGCGGGTCCTTGTAGAAAATTACCGCCACGCCACGTCACATCACTATTTAAGAAAAAGTCATTTTGAAAATAGAATAAAGCATAGACAATTTTCGCGAGTGTTTTAAAAATAAATCTGTCTTCTTTTTTTCGGTTTCCAGCCAGTATTGTTAAAAAGAGATAGATTTATTTTATTTTTTTCAGAGTGATAGTGCATAGAAACTGAATTAAAATGACGGACCAAGTTACTGTGAATGTGGTAGAGAATGCCAGTGAGGATACTCCTGCGCCGGTTCAGGTTGTGGATGACAGCGGAAGCTCCTTGGCCCCGCCACCTACAAGTCGAGAGTAAGTACCTACTGAAGTAAGCCATCTACATAAATTATATTAAATGAAAATATCAAGAAACCTTAATGGATATTATAATATATATCTTTATGATAAAGAAAAGAGTATGGTTGACTTAAGGCCATCCTTGAATTTTCCGAGGTCCAGTGCCCATTTAAAATAAATCATTTCAAAGAAAACGGAGACATTATTTAAAATTTTGCTATTACGAAATCCTAGATAACCCTTCAAAGTATTTTATGAACTACTGTTTACAGTTTAAAGTGAGAACGTTAATCTTTACTACGCACATTTGCGAAAAACGGCCACTTTTAGCAAATGTGCGTAGTAAAGCTTAATGCTCTCATCATAAACTGTAAACAGTAGTTCATAAAATACTTTTAAGGGTTATCTAGGATTTGATAGTAGCAAAATTTTAAATAATGTCTCCGTTTTCTTTGAAATGATTTATTTTAAATGGGGGCAGCACTGAACCCCGGAAAATTCAGGTACGGCCTTAACTAACTACTATGTTGATGGAAAATCTACTTAAAAATCTTTACATACTTATGTATGTTAATACAATGGTAAATTTCCCGACTTACCTACGCTTGACCCTTACACATTGTCTGTGGCAGCTGAATAGTCGCTCTCATACGAGAATTCAATTTATTTTCGAAAACTCAGCGTTGGTCCCATAGAAAAATTTGTTTATATGTTGTATGTGGGTAGTTCGACAAATATAGTTACTATAATATAGAAATCAAAATAAATTCTAGTAATGTGTTTATACGAATCGTTTGTCCAGAGTAATAAGAATGAAATTTGCCTGCCGTGGATGTCTAGGTATTTAAACCAAAAGGTGCTGAGTTCTGACGTGAGCTAAATTAAACCATATCGCTAACCATATTAAGTAGATATTTCTTTGAATTTCTTTGCTGAGTGAGACTTCTGTACGGAGTTAAGTATCTTTTCTGTAATAATGTGTTGCTAGCCGCATCGCCCATTAGGTAACGATTTTCATTTTCAACCATTCTCTCGTTCGGCTTTTACAATCTGCGCGGGAAGAGAAGCAAAGCAGACCAGAATGGAAGGAATTACTTATACATATAGGTATATAAAAGGGAGACGAGGAAGGGAAAGACCAAGGATGAAGATTTTCTAACAAATTAAAGAAGGGTTAGGAGTAAGGTCCTACCAAGACATTAAAGAGATGGCAGAGAGAAGAGAGGAATGGAGGCATCTCCACTTAACTTGAACATTGCAAATGATAGGCAGTTGTGGATGAAATCCTTGAAATTCCTTCCAACACTCGATTTAGGTAATTAAGTCGATAACTGATAGGCTATCATGAGACCTGATAATCACTTACCTACGTGAAGGACTATCAATTGATTACTCACTATAAGCTACTATATCTAAATCGGAAAAGTATTTGTAATACCACAGAATAGAATACTAGTACTCCGTACAGAAGTCTCACTCAGCAAAGAAATTCAAAAAAATATCTACTCAATGTGGTTAGCGATATGGTTTAATTTAGCTCACGTCAGAACTCAGCACCTTTTCGTTTAGATACTTAGACATCCACTGCAGGCCAATTTCATTCTTATTACTCTGGACAAACTATTCGTATTAACTAAATTTAGCACTTGAAAGGGCCGCCGCGCTCTTAGTAATAATGAAGGTATATTTTCAATTCCTAAACGGTAAGTGACACAGGCCTGTCGTTACTACAGATCTGTATACAGAAACGAAAACAAAATTTCGTCTTCCCATACAAAATCCATTTTGATGAGCGCCGATTTGTATGGAAAGTCGAATTTTTTTTTTCGTTTTTCAATAATTGTTTTTATGGAAAGTGGTTCAGTATCACGGACTGACCTTGCTCCAAAAAGGTTGCCGGTTAATTAAAAATAACCCTGTATAGGTCTCCACCCCTAATAATATTCTGCCTGACGATGGTCGTCTAAAGGCTCTGCAGACGAGTGACAGATGATGCTCGCAACACAGGTCGCTGACAGTCGTCGCGGCCGCCGCCGACAGATCTGCTGCAGCCCTAAATCTGCTGAAACATAGTCGGCGTATCCGACTACGCGACCTAGAACCTAGAACCGTATTCCAATTATTACCCATGTTACTGTATTACATCCTTAGCTATGTCACTTCGAAGCCCGTGGTGCGCTTTCCAGCATATACAACGTCGAAGGGACATAAATCGAACCACGGGCTATGCTAGATCATTATAGTATAATGAAATTAAAATAACAGCTATTTCCAAAAATATAATAATATCTTCAAAAATGAAAGGCATAATGTACTTAAATGGTTACCCAATTTCAATCACTTAACATGGGTTACATAACCGATATGGATCTGTTATAAACAAGTAGCACGCAATGATCGTGTTTAGTAAATATGTTGCAAAACACAGAAGCATGCGTCGATCCTTGATTGATGTCGATTGAAGCAATACAAAAGCTCATCAGCTTTTTATTAATGCAATTGATTCTACTGCGAATGCCGCTTAGGAGTGGTCTTATTCCAAGCTGGAAGTCACATTTTACCTTATGCTGAAATATTTACATTCTTTTTAGATGGAAGTAAAAAGGCGTAATTTAAGTACCTACATTCATTTTTTGTGTATATAAGTTCTGTTTATTTGTTGTGGATTTTTTTGGCAATAATAGTAGATTGTGCTACAAAACGTAAAGGTAATAGTTTTAACGTGAGGGCGCTACTTTAAATCCAGAGCCTGCTTGAAACGAGGGATTCAAGTATATCGCCCGAGATAAAACTATTACCGTACACCGTAGCACATTCTTCTTTTCATCTCCATCTATGGGAAAAATCAAATATATACCAATAACGAAAGTAGAATACCTACATATACCTAATCAGAGTGTAACAGTCAGTGACTAACCTTTATAAGGTGGCGTTTTCACTGAAGAAGTAGGTAAGTAGGTACTATAAAAATATTTTTCTAGGACCACTGTGCTACATCTTATACATTTTCCAGTCATTAGAATCGTTTCATTACTTTTTCCTTGTGTGTTAATTCTTTATATATTTAAATATGTATTATTATACGTAAACTTCATACTTATTTACTATCGGCCTAATCAAGAAATTATTTAAGTTTAAGTAAAAAAATAACCTAATAGTTCCATAATAAAATAACTATTTTAAATCAAAGACAACTTGCGCGTTTTTATTGGGTTTTAATAAATTATATTGTGAAGCAAGAGAACAAAAAAAATTTGACCTACAGTCATCCACGTAAAACGTGTTGTATTCCAATTTTATAAAATTATGACGCCGTTGCCTATCCATACTAATATTATAAATGCGAAAGTAACTCTGTCTGTCTGTCTCGCTTTCACGCTAAAACGGCTGAACCAATTAAAACGAAATTTGACACACAGATAGGCTATAGCCTAAGAAAGGACGTGGGCTACTTTTGTTTTCGATAACGTAGGTTAAGCAACTCTAACCATGGTTCAAATTAGGATGGGTGGCCAAAACTAAAACGGCTGAACAGATTAAAACGAAATTTTTCACACAGATAGGCTATAGCCTAAGAAAGGACGTGGGCTACTTTTGATTTCGATAACGTAGGTTAAGCAACTCTAACCATGGTTCAAATTAGGATGGATGGCCAAAACTAAAACGGCTGAACAGATTAAAACGAAATTTGGCACACAGATAGGCTATAGCCTAAGAAAGGACGACGTAGTTTATAGAAATGTAATTAATTAACACATCTATCGATATATTTTTTATGTATATGGTGCCTCTTTGTATGTATTTGCGACTCTTTGCTCTTTTTGTCTTATTTAAGCTGAATTTATTAATAAATAAATAATAAACAAAACTCAGTATTTCACGCGGACGAAGTCGCGGGTACAGCTAGTATTTTATAATTTTAAAACTAAATTCTTTTTTTTTGCAGACTGCCAATATTATTTATGATCACACATTCGTGTTCGGTTTTCAAATGTGTTTTAACGCCTAGGGAATTTACTTTTTACTTTTCAGTAAGTATTTAGAGAATTTCCAGTGACTTTAGCCCCAAATATTTGGGATAAAATCATCGTTTTTCGAATAGATGAGATGAAAAGTAAATTCTATTCTATTCTAATTTCAAATGGCGATATTGTGTCCTAATTGGAATGTGGACTGGGTCCAAAAAATATTAATATATTAGTCCGTCAATTAGATTATCCAATAATAATGGACCCATATAAGGTGTTTATCTATATATGTGTTTATCATAAAATATAGTATCGTTGAGTTAGTATCTCATAACACAAGTTTAAAAAAAACTTACTTTGGGACTAGCTTAATTAGTGTGATTTGTCCATATATATTTATTTATATACTTAAGTGGTAAAAATTCACAAAGATACAGCGCATTGATGTTTCGGAATAGGGCGATTTACATCACCGTATAGTGAAAATTATGCTAGATCGTGACATCATGCGTTTAAATGCAATGATTTTCATTATTATTTGCTAATCAGAGAAAATAAAAAATGAGTGAATTTCTCAAGCGAAAATTTTACGCGTCCTGGCTGAAAACGCGAAGATGCTTTGCAGATAATATCACGGTTTTTTTTCTCAAGACTAAAGAAACGTATATCTAAATGAAGTCATATTAATTACCTTTGTTAAAATAATTAGTCTTATAGAAAAAAATCAGTAAATTATGAAATCTAATTTCTGTGCCTTGTCCACAATTACTTTAATGCAATATATTCACTTCTCAGCAAAATAATCTCCAATAAATATAAGAAAAGGTATTTTCATTATGTTGAGTATTATATGTTGTACAAGAAAATAATAAAATTTAAATTTTGAGACCCATAGTTAATTAAAATTTATCAAAACTAGTTTTGTCCGAGCGAAACAATCAATTTCTGTGGTCATTTTGTCTCGCCAATCCTTACTTCCCCTGATGAGTATACACGATTAGTAAATCCTTCCTCCGCAAGGATCTGCCGTGCCCTTTCGTGCTGTGGGAATGGTGCTGCATTATCATGCTACGTCTTCCCGACAAAAATGTAAGTACCCGATTTTAGTTTACGCGGAACGAAATTTTGCAATCTCTGTGGCTAGGTTTTGAATGGTTACCTTAGGAATAAAAATTGTGATTTTTATACATGTTAATAACCCTTAGATACACTATTAATTTATAAGTAGAAACCTGAAATAACCTTGATACTTTTTTGTAATTTTTAAATAAACCACATATTTCCAATTTCTGTGGTTTCTGTGGCTGATTTGTGTCCAAAGAAATTGTACGAATCAATTTAATATTACTTTTAAAAGGGTTCTTAAAAAAAATAACATTTATTCAATATGTTTTTAACACAACTGCCATAAAAATAGGCCTGTCAGCTGACATTGTGCGAAGACCCATGATAAGGAGAAGGTGTTGTGCAGTAAGGCTTTCACCTGGTATGACTTTGCAGTTGGTTACTTTGGTGAGGTGATTAGGTGTTTGGATTTCTTCTTAACGTGTTCACAACGGTAAGGTCGGCCGCCTCACACGTTGAGAGGATGTTTTCTTCCTCTGGGTTGCGGCCACAGTATCCGTACCCGCCATGAACAAATTCAGGCTTCTGACACGCCTTACCCATATAACGGTTCAAATCACCAACCATAACCATTGTAACAATGGGATGGCTTGCAACACTTTGTCTAGTTGGTTCCAGAACCTCATCTTATCGACTTCGCTGCAACCAGCCTGTGGCACGTAGGCACATATAAAAAGGGTTACATACAATTACAACCACTTCGATAAGTATTTCTACAGCTATTAACCTCTCTATAGCATTTTCCCTCCAAACCTCTCGCAGCCCACCCTGTTCTCGCCACCAGGTACACAGTTATAGATTGCTTTATAACTGTTCCCTATAGCCCGGAATCTGCTGCCTTTTTTATCGATTCCCCTGCAGGATTGCCACAGCTAACTTCCGCCTGGAAAGTACATCGACTAACCGGCCAAGTGCGAGTTAAACTCGCGTGGAGAGGGTTCCGTACAATTGATTGAATTCTTACAGGTTTTCCTGTAATCTACAAGCAATAAACTATATTTTGTATTTTTTTCAAAATTTTAGGCTCAGTAGTTTCGGAGATCAGGGGGGGAATGGTCAATTTTCGTCTTCTTTCATGAATAAAATCACAACTATTCATATTAACAAAAATATATTTAAGATCCTCATAACGAGCCCTTTCATTTGATATATGACACAGTAAGGTTTGCAATACTTTATTTTTTAATTTCCTAATTTGTCCCCCGAAAATTACCCTTATTTTATAAAAATATTACGTTACTTTGCACATATGTGTTTGGGTCATATGATTACAACATTCTACCAAATTTCACATTACTCATTTCACAACCTACCTGATTCGGTCCATTAGATTCGGAGAAAATTGGCTGTGACAGACGGACGGACAGACAGACGCACGAGTGATCCTATAAGGGTTCCGTTTTTTCATTTTTTGTAAGGAACCCTAAAAACTGTCTTTCCATAAAATGTCTTTGTATAGACTAGTACAGGTCGCGCCAATCGCTCTGAAGTTGAGGCGATACGCGTCGCAGTAGTAAAATACAGATACCCATAGCAGATAGAATTTGCTTTATTTTTGTTTATTGTGTATATGTCGCAGTTGAATGGTATAATCCGCTAATTCACTAAACCTCTAGCTGTTTGGCATTACAACTCGGTTTTGTATAACAGCGAACCCTTATACGCGGGCTGGAATGATCGACTTGTATTCATCGATGCGGCTAGAGAAGTTGTTGAACAATTATATCTAAAGAAATTATATAAAATGTAGAATGCCTACAAAATGGCGATGGCGAGAGAGCGAAGCGAGCGTGCCGCGGCAGCGGCCGGCGAGTGCTAGAAAAGTTCTATCCATTTTACTAGGTTAGGGCAGACCTATAGCAATAAAAATCGTGGAATAGGTCTGGGAAATGAAATTCGATGTCGAAAAAATCTGTATTCTAATGAAACCCAGTTATATTTCATTATGGTAACCCTACACCAAATCCTTATCATGCATGTGTCGCAGTTGGATTGTTTAACGGTTTCGTCAAACAGCGGATTACCGCTATTGTTTCACAAAACCGCTAGCCGTTTGGAAACATGGTTAGCGGTTTGAATGAACGTAACACGTTGCGCAATCTTAGACAATCCAGCTGAACGATATGCGGCTGTTTTACAAAACCGAGCTGTAATGCCAAACAGCTAGAGGTTTCGTGAATTAGCGGATTATACCATTCAACTGCGACATATATATGTCGTAGTTGGATGGTATAAACCGTATATATAACCGTAAAACAGCGAACCCTAATACGCGGAATGGAATGAACGACTTGTTTTCATCCATGCGGCTAAAGAAGTTGTTGAACAATTATATCTAAAGAAATTATATACAATTTAAAATGCCTACGAAGTGGCAATGTGGTGAGTGAGTGTTCTATCCATTTTACTAGGTTAGGTAAGGTTAGAACTGCGACCAACACACGCACGAGCCGAGCGAGCGAAGCGAGCGTGCCGTGGCAGCGGCCGGCGAGTGCTAGAAAAGTTCTATCCATTTTACTAGGTTAGGGCAAACCTATAGCAATAAAAATCGTGGAATAGTTTTCTGGGAAATTAAATTCGATGTCTAAAAAATCTGTATTCTAATAGACACCCAGTTATATGTCATTATGGTAACCCTACACCAAATCCTTACCATGCATGTGTCGCAGTTGGATTGTATAACGGTTTCGTCAAACAGTGGATTACCGCTACTGTTTCACAAAACCGCTAGCCGTTTGGAAACGTGGTGAGTGGTTTTAATGAACGTAACACGTTACGCAATATTAGCCAATCCAGCTGAACGATATTCGGCTGTTTAACAAAACCGAGCTGTAATGCCAAACAACTAGAGGTTTCGTGAATTAGCGGTTTATACCATCCAACTGGGACATATATATCATATCTACATTCTTGCAATCATTCTGAAAATATATTATTGTGGTAAATATTCTGTCCCTGTTTGTAACCTGAGTGAGGCAACTTCAGAGCGATCTAGAAGTTTGGCGCGACCTGTATGACTCGTGTATGCAGTAGCGGCGTTAGGGTAGGGCGCGGTTGGGCGACCGCCCAGGGCGCCAGATACAGAGGGGCGACAGGGGGCGTTTTTGGGCAAGGGGGGGGAGGGTCACACACAGGTAATAATAAATATATAAATAGCGGCTGGTTATTGGCGGCACCTCCTAGACTCTTATTTGTATGCACCCCCCCACCCTCCCTTCGTTTACAATGGGGCGGCAAATTTGAAGAATCCTATATCGTACTTGCACCCCCCTCCCCCCGTCGGCAGAAATAAATCCTATAAGATTGAAACCTAAGCCAGAATCTGAATTGCAGTTGGGGGGAAGGGGGGGAAATCTCGCCCGGGGCGCTGGTAGAGCTAAAACCGGCACTGCGTGTATGACAATAGTAAGAGTAATCATTTTATACCAACACAAAGTCTGTGTAAGCGAAATGTACAGTTAAATCAATAAAGATACGGTTTTATGAACCAAGAGACGAGTCAATCATGTTTGCTTAGCATCATTGTGTGTAAATATAGTCAGATTTGCCTACACCTTTACGAACTTATCCATTGGTGACGTGTACAAGTCGTCCAACAAAAAAAAATGCCTTATGCACAGTAACTTTTTAAACACTAGCTTTTTGGAGCAAGTTCAGTTCATGACACTTTTATGTTTTAGGGCGGCAAACGAACAAGCGGGTCACCAGACGGTAAGCGATCACCGCTGCCCATGGACAACTGCAACACCAGGGGTGTAACAAAAGCGTTACCGGCCTTTCAGGGGGGATGGGGGGCTCCGGCTCTCTCACTCACCGAACGAAGCATAGATGCGGTGAAGCTGAAAAACTGAGTTTTGCCGGTAGCGTGACTCTACCACAACTAAACTACTAGACTCTTCTAACTCTCTGTACTACCAGAGCCTTATATTAGCCAGAGCAGTTAGAGGATTTGGCCTACACTCTCCACGCTGGCCAGACGGGTTGAAGAGGTCTCATTGATGTTTATAGACTTTGTTTAGCTTGTACTCGTATTTCCTACAATACAATTCAACATGTATTTATGCCAAAACGCATGTAGTAGCAGGTTATAGTACTTCATAACTGAAGTCTAATGGACGCCTGAAATACCAGGGGTGACAAACGTTAACGACCTTAAATCTTTTTGTACTCTTCTCGAAGAAAAGATAACAGTTATCTACAATTGTAGCAATTATACATAATTAGACCTATAAACATGTTTTGAACGACAATTAGACTCAAAGAGAAGCGATCATATCAGATCAGTGAGCGAGACTTACATAGCTCACAGTAATTGCAAAGACGGAACTGACAGTGGCGTACGGGGTTCAAAATTATATTACACTAATTATCAGGCTCTGGGACGTCAGATAATGAAAAGTAATAATTACGATTATTATCTAAATTTTTTTTTTATTTAAGGTGAATATAGAAGCAAATGGCCTTGAAGTGGCGCCCTCATTTGAAATAAATTGTTAACTCGTAAATATGGAGATAATTTCCATATTGCTAATCGTCAGGCACTAGATAGCCCTTTAAATTATTTTATGAACCACTGTTGAAAGTATTTACATTAGTCCTTATCTTTAAAACTTGCCTCCGCCAAAAGTGGCCACGGCAAGTTTTAAGGCTAGACAGATCACCAATAATAGTTTCAACGGCAGTTCATAAAATAATTTAAAGGGCTATCTAGTGCCTGACGATTATCAATATGGAAATTATCACCATATTTACGAGTTAACAATTTATTTCACACTTCAAGGCCATTTGCTTCTATATTCACCTTAAATGGCGCGTTTATGTCTTTGGTTTAAGTTTTTTTTACCTTCAAGGAGTCAAAATGTTCTGATCTCTGTATCATTTTACATACATTAATATTGTCAAATTTTTATTCTTTACGAGGCAGACAGGGCCAAGGATCGCAATACCTAAAGAACACGCTTTGACAGTGGGCCTAAAGACGCAAAATGGAAATAAGGATTGTGTCAGGTTTCTATATGTCGTACGTTTTAATGTTATATATAACTTAGTTCAATTTTTATTACACCAAAACATAGTGATACATATTATTAGATTATAGAGAACAGATAACAAAAGGCGGCCTTATCGCAACTGCAATCCCTTCCAGGCAACCGAGGAACTTGGAGATGTTTGACGAAAACAGGTAAGATCTGTGGGTGCGAAATTATTATATACCGAGCGAAACCCTATTTGATACTTAGTGAATTTTTACTGTGCGTAAATATTTGGCAAAAACGTTCTAAGAATCAGAATGGCATAGCAACGGCTTAATCTGGTTAATGGTATTAAGGCCACATTTCTCAATGCATGACTGAGAATCATAGATTACACGCCTCTTAGCTGTAATTAAATCGAGTAATAGACAAAACGTATTTAACTGTTAGGCAACATTTGTACGTTGAAAGGTTAACTTGAAACGCTGTACTACATGCTGGTTAACAATCGCAGTAATTAAAAAACATGGAACAATCTGGAATGAAACTAATAAGACTAAAAGCAGTGGGTGCCAACGACATACAAACTATTGGAAGGCATGTAGACTAAATACGTATTAGTGCCAAAAAATGTAAGTAAGCCGATGAAGACACTGATGTTTTATAACGCAATCAGCAATCTGGGGGCCCCTCAGTACCCCGAACAGGTCAAACATACCAAGGCACAACCATACCATACCATACCATACTTTTCTCGAGGCATTTTTGACACCACCTGTAACTAACTTATGAAAGAAACTATACTATAGGTATAATTAAATAAGTAGTTTTAATTAAATAGTATTAGTTTTTTTTTATTAATTTGTTAATATCTTCTTTCTATAAAATAATTATTGCAATAAATGTAAACAATCTTGACATGTCGTTTTTTATTAAAATATACACTTTATACATCAATACCTTTGCAAATTACAAATTAATTATTTTATAAATTGCATAATTAATTTGTAATGTGTAAATATATTAATTTGTAAAGTGTTTATTTAAATAAAAAGACATGTCAAGATTTTTTCCATTTATTTAAATACCTAACCAAATGGAGTAAAGAAGCCTAAATATTCTTTTTCTTTTTTACAATCCATAAAACTCCACTGCTGGATTAGCCTCTCCTAATAAATGTAGGATTTTCCCATAGTCACCTTCTTGTCTTTATCGAGCCAAAATTGTTTCGCTGTAGCTTCAATTTCAAATCATCTTTGACCAGTCACATACTGGTAGCAAAAGAGTGATGAAAAATCGTATTCTAGTCTGCCGTCACCATAAGGCAAGGTACCCATAAAAACACTATTAAAATTAAACATTAATGTAAAAATTGTGTAATAAACGTGTCTAAATGAATTTCACGATGACATGCTACATTTTATGCAAGGTTTATTGTTGTGTGAAAATATCGCAATGATCTTAATTGCACCGCGTATTGCAAATTACGTAAAGCTGAATTTTGAAAACAATTTAAATTAACTTCCTTTATTTCTTGGCTAATACTGGTCATTGATTTTCAAGCATCTTAAATTCAACACCAGCCTTATACAGCTACAATAAGGATTGATGACGCCTGCTCTGTACAATAACTTGTAATATAAAAATTGTATGTGCAAGACCTTACATCCAAAAGTAGTTTTACTTACTTTATTAAATACATCGATCTACCATTTGAGTTGAACAGTGAACTTGGCTTGAAGAGTCGCTTCACGGCAGGATAAGACATAACCGGTATACCAAAACAATGCCTCTCTGTGCATTTATTATTGGAAAACGTATGGTAAACGATGACACAATGCCGACTCTCACTTGACCGCAGTATACCGCCGGCGCTTGACTCGGCTCCATGTCGCTGCTTCCTACGCCAGTTGTCGACGAAACAAAAAAGTTCAAAAATAAAACGCGCGCGTTTAATTTCAAAAATTAAGAATAAAATAAAACCATAGTGCCTGTGTTATTTTTTTAAAGGCTTGGTAAACCTTAGATGTGAATGTGACTAGAAGATAAAAAAGATAAATGATAACAAAATCGATACAGTTTTTGGTTAACAAAGTTTAGTGCAAGTTTCACGTGTAGTGATGCAGTGTATCGGATGTTGAGATTTAATCAAGTTTTTCGTTAGGTGAGTCTTTTTTGCAAGGTCGTTGACTGCAACTTTTGGGATTGGTCCCGTCCCGATTATGAAATATCGATTCGAGATAACGACGTTTCTGCAACGTGTTCTACATTTACATTAATCATTGTCTATTTTTTGCGGAGTTTTAACGCATTGCGGGTAGGAGTCCTACGTAAGAATTTAACAAGATTACAATTGAATTAAGTAAATTATTTGAGAACGTCCTACCTGAGGTTTCTACCTACTTACAAAACTTTATGGAATTATATAACCTACAATAGGTGCTGGCGAGTGGCGACGCGCCTCCCTTGATCTTCTTCGTTTTTTTATTGTATTTTTGTTAGTGTCCAACTTAACACTGATGTCACATTTTTCAAGCTGCCTAAAGGTATCTGACAAAGTCTCGGTATTAGTAAAATTAATTACATATTATGGCTATCTAGGAATGGTTTTAAGCAATGTTTTCTTCAAATATTTTCCTTTTAAGTAGGTACTACAATTGAATAACAATAATAGAATTGAAAAAAAATCTAATTGTGCTTCCATAAAACGTGTAAAATTAAGTTTCTTTCAATGCATGCGGTTACGAAATTACATTTTAATGTATTTTTGAGTACACCAGAAATTACCCATCAAAAAGTTCAATCATGTCTTCACAAAACTTTTTGCTTTTCGTGAATATAATTGACTGCGCATATTGTAATTTACTAAATATTATTTATGTGTCTTCTTATTTATGTGTCATATTATTTAGGTGTCATCTTATTTATGTGTCTTTCTTTTCTCATCGTTTGTGGATTAATAAAGATAGCCCCAAAGTAATTTACTACCAATTTATTTATTTAAACTTTATTGTACAAAATATAATGTGTACCTATAGGAAAGACATTATCTGAAGCAACCTTTGGGCTGGAAAACTTAGTATGTGCAAAATAAGGGGATGATGATATGTATGCCTCTTTGTACCTTAATTAATTAGGTATATACTGTTCTAAATTTTGAGATTTTAAATATTATTTGGTACAATAAAGTTTTTTTGTATTGTATTGTATTGCATTGTATGTTTTGATGTGGGAGATTTTTGGTATGCATTTTAAGTCTAATAATATCTTTGGTTTTTATTATGAAGATACATATGACAAAATATGTAGGTATTTATTTTTCGCTTAAATAGTACTTTCATTGAATATAGCTGTCTGTCTGTCTACATTTAAGAGCTAAGCTCTTGTTGATGTCATTGTGTCAGAGATATAGCTACGATGTTCAAAATCCAGATAATCCAAAACACAGGTATAAGGATATACCTAAATATGTTATACCACAGCCCATACTAAAGGATGCTGTGCGATAAGGCCGCCTTTTGTATGCTAAAATTTATCTCTATTATTTGTGTCTAATTTGTTAAATTGTGTGCATAAAGAGTAAAATAAATAAATAAAGGATGATAAATGTAATTCCATATAAAATATTTGATGACTAAAAATCCTCTAAACAAATAAGTACCTACAATGACTAAGAAGATGACTGCGCCAACTCTCATAACATAGAAGGATTATCCCGTTTGTTCCCGGAAAGAGTAATTTTCCGCATTTGTAAACTTGTTCTGAACAAGGTAAACAATACATTATTAACTACCTTTTGCCTCGTGTTACCTGAAACCTAGGCTGGGTTGCGGTATTAAATAACAGGTGACTCAACTATAAAACACATACAGGTTTTTCATAAAATGACCACACGGGGCAATATTACATCTTAGTAAATGACCTGTTAAAACTTTTAAAAATAAATTAAAATTTGATTTTTTCCCAAGTAATTATTTTGAATAAAAAGTTTATAAAATTTAAAAAAAAATTGTAAGTGTTATTATTTTTAAAAACGCCTTTTTGAGGTTCGATATGAGTATATTAAACGACATTTGGCGTATGTTTTACAAAATATTTACAAAGCTGTCTCCTACCTGGAGGAGCCCAAACTTGGTATTGTATATTTCTTGGATGTAGAAAACAGGTGACTGAAAGGTCATGATGTAGTATATTTTTAGAATCGGCTCATGAAGCCGTCTCATTTGAAACCACACAAGATAGGCTTCTAAAAAAATTTTTTTCAATTCCCATACATAAAATTGATGACGTCACTACTATGGGGAGGGCCTATGGGATTATTTTTAAGAACTACCGCTCAAAATTATTGTTTAAACCTAAAGTATCCATATACCAAAAGGCTATCGTGTACATCGATTTGCGGGTTTTTTACGTAGCTCGGTCACTACCAGGGCACAACCAGGGTTCACATCTCTTCAATGTTATCAGTCAAGTCGTCTCTCATTGGTTGGTCTTTCTACCCACTTCTACATTGTAAAAGTTTTGTTTGTAATTTAATTGCTTCGAAACAAATTGCCTTTTGCTTTGTATTTACATAACTATTACCTACCCTTAGTTTTGTTTATTTTATTTAAGTTTTAATGTTTGTGTGTGCGTCGGTAACAACAATTAAACTATCTGTCTATCTACATCCCTATATTGATTTTAAATATTCGTCTCTACGTGACGAAGGAGGGTTTGAAATATATAACATATATTATATCATTGTATAATATTGTATATTGTACACAATCTTATATTTCATTGATCACAATAGGTCAAAATATACGCTAATGCATTACTTATCTACCAGTTTGCCTTTGGGACATGTAGAGAAGTTGGTAGAAGGGGTGCAAGTGTATAAAGTATATATTACAAATGTATATAATTATTTTGTTAAGACTATTTATGGTATATTTGTATATTATTTGCATTTTTGCGATAAACGGCCACTTTTGGCAAAAATGCAAACTAAAGCTTAACGTTCTTACTTTAAGCTGTAAACAGTTGTTCATAAAATAGTTTGAAGGGTTATCTAGGTTTTTTTAACTCAAAATTTTAAATGATACCTCCGTTTCCTTACAAATAATTTATTTCAAATGGGGGCAGCCAATAAGTAAGTAACCTTAGCAAATTGAATAGAATGCAAAAGGCGGGTAATCTTGTTTATTAGTCGTATTACTTTAAAAATAAACATTTCAGAAGCCTATTCTGTCTTTCCATCACAACAGATATGGCTTATTGGTATAATGTGTACCATTAAAATGTGCATTATGTCAACATACGGGTATTGACGTAAGTCTATACAAAATCAGCATAGTAAACATATGAGTCAGACTCATACTCGATAAAGATTAGATATATGTTACATATCTACCTCTTTTATTTATGTTACATATCTACCGCTTTCGACTCATAAAATTCATTTTAAGAAATAGAAGTTTGGATAAATTCTTAAACAGGGTGTAACAAAATATACTGAAACTATTTTAAGGGTGGATTCAGTCCATGATACTGATGAACAACTTTACCCAAGGAACATATCGTCAAATCATCTAGGTTAGGTAGCGGACTTAGGGCTCTGAAGTGTTACCGCTAAGGATGCAACCGGGAATACGCTCGGATGATGATGACATACTTGTATTACATGTACGAATACGGAATACCTTTCGGAAACAATACCTACTCTTCTTGATAGTTGAAAGCGCATCTAAATCCGTTTCGTGCTTCGGTTTGGATAATAGACGACAAACTAAACTATCTTTATTCTATAATATAAAAGTACCTTTATAATATTTATTTATCTTTATTACAAAAAATGTAACAGGAGGACTTATTATATTATGTTATATTAATCTTAAATAAATATATTAACGTTATATATTCTGAATTTATTGCGTTAAATATAATATATTTGGGTAGATAGGACACAAATAATGTACCTATACTACACACGACACATAAAAATGATACAGCACGTACCTATTCATTGCATGACGCAATAAACCTAATGCCGATGTCAGAAGTGGGATCATTATTTCAACAAAACATTTTTACGAAATCTTTATTCAATTCTTTTCAGATTCCAATATCTTTATTAAAAAAAAAGATGACCATTTTAATATAGGTACCTGAATGATAGACAATATAAACGTCTGATTATTCAAGTAGATTAGAGAACTTTGCTTACTCGTTCAAACCCATAATCGAGTATAGTTACCACATTTGATTGAACATTAAGGGGAGCCCAAGAGAAGATTATGGGATTTACTCGAGCGCGTCAGATAAACATGCGCAGTCGTGTCATGTCAGAATGACAGTACAATATAACGATATCATATTGGAAAACTGATGGTGGAGCCGGGAGGTAGCCATAGGAACTCAGTAATAAAACGACGAAAACCTATCGTGTTTTGAGCTCATTTGATTTGTCTTGACTAGTACTTTGGTCTCACAATAACAGCTTTAATAAATAAAATATTCTTTTCTCAATCTGACAGTTTGAAATAAAAACTATTCAAACCTAGTACTGGGTGGCGCAAAAGTAAAGACCCTATTTGGTTCAGCTATAACATTTTTTCTAAATTAGAAAACTAGATTTAGGCTTTTTTAAATGTATATTTGTGCCATTAAATTTCGTACCATTAGGATTTAAAGATGATGTCTTTTAAATGGTGACCTCCAGAGTTGATACACATTTGAGCCCTATTTATGACATTTTGCATAACTTGTCGTAACACTTCCTGCGATATGTTCGTTATTTCTTGACGAATGTTTTCTTTTAGAGCTGCGAGAGTCTGTGGCTTGTTCACATACACCCGAGATTTCAAAAAACCCCAAAGAAAGAAGTCTGGACTGGTCAGATCGGGTGATCTTGCAGGCCAAGGCAAATCGCCAAAACGAGAGATAACTCGGCCTGGAAAAGCGTCCCTCCGTCCCTCACTCACAATTATTCCACGTTCTTGGGGAGTAAAACGGTCCATGTTTATTTTCAGTGTATTTTACAGTTGTTCACTACACAATTTTCAACAACAGAATGACAGAAAATATCATATAAAAAAAATAAAAGTATTTTCTTTAGTGCCAGTACTTTTGCGCCACCCAGTAGAATGGTAAGGTAATTTATTTTATATTCATTAAGTAATTAAGAAAGTCTTTTATTTACTGAAAAGAACAATCAGTGGTAACACTTAGGTATCGTGACATTTGTGACGTAGTTTTGGGCCATCTTGTGAAGAGAATACCCTATATTCTTGTACTATGGTTAAGACACGTTAAGGTCTGGACTGGAGCAGGGCTTTTTAACGATACCAAATTCACACTAAAAGTAACGTTAAATAACGTTATTTTCATACGGGTATTAGTGGTTACGTTATAAGGGGTATCGATAATACAGTTTAAAACGTTATATAACGTTGTCAAGTAACGATACTTTTTTCAATACTTGTAAAATATTATATAAAAGCTCTAGTAGCCTACTAGACAAACTCTCATTAATTTATTCTGTCAAATATTGAAAAGAAATACAGTGTTAACAATACCTTTTACCGTTAATATTATTGGTAACGTTATCTGATTTATCGGTAAATAGTTGGAAAAATACCGTTACCCAGCATAGCCCTGGTCTGGAGAATCTATTACAAAATCAAAATAATTGCCAAGACACAAAGTCCTTGGAAGATCGATAATAAAACTTATAATTACAGAAACGATCCGTGAGTCAGTCAGTTAGTCATCTGATCAAACGAACTAAATATAATATCGCTTTTATTTCCAAACAATCGCATCATGTAGACATTAAATATTTGCAGTCGATTGTCCTTTCTTGCTTGTAGGTGTAATTAGTTAAAATATCGGAAACCTATGAATTATAATCATTATCACGATCAGGTCTTTTTTAGTCTCCACTGCAGGAGCATGACCCTCACTGTTCTGCCAGAGCCATATAGGTATTAGCCAGAGCAGTCAAAGGATTTGGCCTACACTCACTCTCCACGCTGGCCAGACTGGTTGGAGAGGTCTCATTGATGTTTATAAGCTTTGTTCAGCTTGTGTTTCCTAATTTGCCTTCTACGACATCCACGGGAAGACTTGGAGTGGTCCTATTCTACTCGGCCGGGAACCACACGGCTTGAATTACAGCACACTATGAATTATATTATAGCTCAAAAAGTTAAAATGTGTTATTAGTCGTTTTTAGGGTTCCGTACAAAAAAATGTAAAAACGGAACCCTTATAGGATCACTCGTGCGTCTGTCACAGCCAAGTTGCTCCGAATCCACTAGACCGAATCAGGTGAAATTTGGTAGAATGTTGTAATCCTATGACCCAAACACATATGTGCAAAGTAAATAATAATAATAATAAATCTTTTATTTTCAGACCAAATAAATATAAATAAATATCTTTTTTAAATAAGGGTCATTTTCGGGAATTAAAAAAAAAAAGTTTTGCAAATCTTACTGTGTCATATATAAAATGAAAGGGCTCATTATGAGGATCTTAAATATATTTTTGTTATTATTGTTAAATGAATAGTTTTGATTTTATTCATGAAAGAAGACGAAAATTTACCATCCCCCCCCCCCCCATGATCTCCGAAACTACTGAGCCTAAAATTTTGAAAAAAATACAAAATATAGTTCATTGCTTGTAGATTACAGGAAAACCTATAAGAATTCAATTAATTGTACGGAACCCTCTCCACGCGAGTTTAACTCGCACTTGGCCGGTTTATTCTTTGATGGTGAACCCCCGTGTGGTTAGAATAGGGTGGCGGCCGGTTGTATAACTTTTCGCAAAATACATTCCCAAAGAGGGTTGACGTCAGGCAGGTAGCGTAGCGTACGTAGCGTAAAACTATAGCCAAATGATTTAATCTGTTTCGTATATTACTTCTCCACTTCGCAAGGTCTTTGGCATCCTTGGGTGACTATTGACATGCATGTTATATTTGGAGAACGAAAAGCGGGTAAGTGCACCCCGGGCTCCCAAGCAGCACAGTTGAGGATGAAACCGGGAACGCGCTTAGATGAAGAAAAAGAGTCGTTTTCCTGTAATAAAAAATTTAGTTTATACAATATTTCATAAAAAATAACATGTTTGTTGTATGTAAAACAACACACACAACAAGAACGCAAAACCTCTCAGATGGTAGGTACCTCAGCCCATGTAACTGAACAACTTTTGTTCAACAACTCTCAGGAAATCCAAAAAAAAAATTGAATTTTCATACAAACTGATCAGCTGATCGCGTCACTTTGTATGAAAATCCGATTATTTTATTTTTGGAAATCGTGAAAAAAATGAAGGGGTAGATACTTCTAAGTTTGCAGTCCCGAAACACCATAACAGGTGGCCTACATTCAACGTACTATAACAGCTGGCCTATACCCTATACCATAGTACCACTACCAATCGCGCCAAAATTGAGCAGCACGTATATTACACTACACGTGTGTTTACTTTACGTACTTTTTACTTACTAGGTTCCTAACTCATCTACTATTTAGAAATATTAAGAATCTAATGTAAAAAAAATTGTGTAAACCTAATTTTACTCTTGTCGAAGACGACAAGAGTAAAATTAGGTTTACACTTGTCGAAGGAGAAGACGAACGTACCTACATTTCTTTATTAGTCAACATAAAACATCTTTTTGATAGGTATGTTAATAAAAAAAAGAAAATATAATAATAAGCACCTTGCCAAGTCATTAGGGGAATATCGAAGCAGGTGTCGCAGAAAAGGATAGGGGAGAATGCTAGTTATAAAATAACTTCAATTCGCTAGGCAACTAGCGTACCTATGTAATGCTAGTTGCCTATCTTTGAAATCTTGAATATCTTGGTGTACATAATACTTTATTATACACCAAAAAAATATATATAATAAAATATACACATAGAAAAAGACATTAAGGTGGAGGTATAGGCAAATGACCTTGAAGTGGCGCCCTCACTTGAAATAAATTATTAACTCGTAAATATGGAGATAATTTCCATATTGCTCTTCGTCATGCACTAGATAGCCCTTTAAATTATTTTATGAACCACCGTTGAAAGTATTTACATTAGTCCGTCTAGCTTTAAAACTTCCTTCCGCCAAAAGTGGCCACGGCAAGTTTTAAAGCTAGACGGATCACCAATAATAGTTTCAACGGTAGTTCATAAAATAATTTAAAGGGCTATCTAGTGCATGACGAAGAGCAATATGGAAATTATTACCATATTTACGTGTTAACAATTTATTTCACACTTCAAGGCCATTTGCCTATATCTTCGCCTTAAACTGATATCTTCCAGACAATTGAGATGGATGGAGAGAATATAGTGAAACGTAAGTAGACGGGGTGTACACGACTAAAATATAATACTTAAATAATAACAAGTACTTTTGCATATATTATATACATATACTAGTCGACCCGGCGAACTTCGTTCCGCTTGGTTATCTCACCATATACCCTGGACTTTCGCAAATATTTTAAAAGCAAAATTAACCAAATCTGTCCAGCCGTTCTCGCGTTTTTGTGAGACTAACAAACAGCTATTTATTTTTATATATAGATGTAATTAATAACTTTATACTTAGATAATATATATATTAAATATACATTACAGGTACCTATGTAATACTATGAAATAAAGTACTTATTTCATATTTTCTCAAGCAGCATCGGCCTTATCAGCTATTACCACATATAGTATCTTAATTAGCCTCTATTCTCACGCGACAATGGTGGGAAATGCGGTTAAAAAAATCTCACTTTTCCCAAGCCTATTCCGATTGACATGTTTACGGTGCAAGGAAGAAAATGCTATTGTATAGGGAGAGAAAAGAAATTCAATCAATGATTTATGTGGGATTGCGGTGTCGGAAAACGGAAACTATTGTCGGAAAATATTTTTAAGTACCTACTACGTACGTTGTATAATGTGTTGATGGAATGCGAAGATTCAGTTTTAATTTCTACTAGGGTTTCGCTCCAGTCATACTCTTTGTCTTCATTTTCCATAATTTTGTACCTGAATTTACCGGTGTCCAGTGCTGCCCCCATTTAAAATAAATCATTTTAAAGAAAACGGAGACATCATTTAAAATTTAGCTACTACCTACCAAGTCCTAGATAACTCTTCAAACTGTTTTGTGAAGTACTGTTTACAGTTTATAATGAGAACGTTAAGCTTTACTACGCACATTTGCCAAAAGTGGCCGTTTTTCGCAAATGTGCAGTAAAGCTTAACGTACTCACTTTAAACTGTAAACAGTAGTTCATTAAATACTTTGAAAGGTTATCTAGGACTTGGTAGTAGCAATATTTTAAATGATGTCTCCGTTTTCTTTGAAATTATTTATTTTAAACTGCAGCACTGGACCCCGGAAATTCAGGTACGGCCTTAACTCTTTCAAGTTACGCGACTTTGGAATGCCTTACCCGAAGACATCAAAAGTATCTGAAATAGGAACCTATTTTAGAGAAAAGTCCACACGCACCTTTTTGCTAATATGTTGCTGCAGAACTAATCATTACGAGTATCTTGAATTGTTTGTATTTTATATTGTGTATTTATGTATGTATGTGTATTTATATATGGGTATGTATGTATGTATGCAGACGTGTATAGTGTGTGTATCTAATTTTTTTCTCGCGTTTTTCCTTAAGGCTAAGAAAATGCATTAGTGTTAAGGCCGTACCTGAATTTTCCGGGGACCAGTGCTGCCCCCATTTTAAATAAATCATTTCAAAGAAAACGGAGACATTATTTAAAATTTTGCTACTATCAAGTGCTAGATAACCCTTCGAAGTATATTATGAACTACTGTTTACAGTTTAAAGTTAGAACGTTAAGCTTTACTACGAACATTTGCGAAAAACGGCCACATTTGGCTAATGTGCATAGTAAAGCTTAGGGTTCTCATTATAAACTGTAAACAGTAGTTCATAAAATACTTTGAAGGGTTATCTAGAACTTGGTAGTAGCAAAATTTTAAATGATGTCTCCGTTTTCTTTGAAATTATTTATTTTAAACTGCAGCACTGGACCCCGGGAAATTCAGGTACGGCCTTAACTCTTTCAAGTTACGCGACTTTGGAATGCCTTACCCGAAGACATCAAAAGTATCTGAAATAGGAACCTATTTTAGAGAAAAGTCCACACGCACCTTTTTGCTAATATGTTGCTGCAGAACTAATCATTACGAGTATCTTGAATTGTTTGTATTTTATATTGTGTATTTATGTATGTATGTGTATTTATATATGGGTATGTATGTATGTATGCAGACGTGTATAGTGTGTGTATCTAATTTTTTTCTCGCGTTTTTCCTTAAGGCTAAGAAAATGCATTAGTGTTAAGGCCGTACCTGAATTTTCCGGGGACCAGTGCTGCCCCCATTTTAAATAAATCATTTCAAAGAAAACGGAGACATTATTTAAAATTTTGCTACTATCAAGTGCTAGATAACCCTTCGAAGTATATTATGAACTACTGTTTACAGTTTAAAGTTAGAACGTTAAGCTTTACTACGAACATTTGCGAAAAACGGCCACATTTGGCTAATGTGCATAGTAAAGCTTAGGGTTCTCATTATAAACTGTAAACAGTAGTTCATAAAATACTTTGAAGGGTTATCTAGAACTTGGTAGTAGCAAAATTTTAAATGATGTCTCCGTTTTCTTTGAAATGATTTATTTAAAATGGGGGCAGCACTGGACCCCGGAAAATTTAGGTACGGCCTTAAGGCCATACTTGAATTTTCCGGGGTCCAGTGACACAGAAAAGCAAAGACATGCCCCTATTTGAAATAAATTATATAAATAATATCTCCACAGAAAAGCAAAGACATGCCCCCCCTATTTGAAATAAATTATATATGTAATATCTCCGTTTCTTTTAAATAATTTATTATAAATGGGGGCAGCAATTCTTGACCGCGGCATGAACCGTGGAGTCTATGGGTCTCTCTAACCATAAGTAAGCTTATATCTTGAATTAACTCGTTCCCCAAGGGAATAACGCGGACAGAGTCGCAAGTATAAGTTAAGTAGGCTATAAACAAACATCATTTATGGCCATAAAGCATACGGCAGTAAACACACGCCAATGGGAGCATTTAGCCGTAGGGGGCCGCGCCTAGCCGCGCCCCGACCTATTTTCTGTCTATACTTCCAGAGTTCCAATGACAATACATTTTTGTTTAAAAACTGGAATAGACTTTTTTGAGTGGATGATAGTTTTAGTAACGGCAGGTTGACTGACTAAACATAGACTAAGTAGAAGTAATAAATAATTAAAAAATTGTGTGATTGATGTTTGTTATGTGTACAATAAAATTATTATTAATTAATTATAGACGCTATCAATTATATTATCTTTGGTACATATTAGTTTAAGATTTAATTTATAGCTTTTAGTCTAATTTAATTTAATTATTACTTTGGTTAAATTAAGTTGTAATAACTTATCATTTAATGTTATTGCTTCATTAAATAAAACCACACATTCCTACATAAACAAAAGCCATTGCCAAAAATTGATGCCTATTTTTTTAGCGCGGCGGTCAACCGTTTTTTGTATGCTTCTACAAAAAAATACAAGAAGCAATATTCATTAAGGAATGATATTTGTAAACTCAGTCGGGACGGAGTTATATCGGCCCAAAGATGAATAAAATTTTTTTTTAATTAATTGAATTATGGACTTACCATATATTTCCCAGAGCTATTGATGCTATACTAGCTATTAACAGTCCAAATCTACTTATATGACTTCAAACTTGAAAAAAAAAACTTCATACTAAGTATACATAACTATAGATGGGAACAAAATATTTTTAATCGTGACTTAATCATGTATCATTTCAATAATCATCTAATATAATAGCTAGTATAGCATCAATAGCTCAGGAAAATATATGGTAAGTCCATAATTCAATTAATTAAAAATATTTTTTCTTCATCTTTGAGCCGATATAACTCCGTCCCGACTGAAGTTACAAATATCATTCCTTAATGAATATTGCTTCTTGTATTTTTTTGTAGAAGCATACAAAAAAAAGCTAACCGCCGCGTTAAAAAAAAAAGGCACCAATCATCCATACAAAATGGTCATTGCCTTTTAAATACAAGTTGTAGAAACGTAAAAAGTGTAGGTAGGTACCTCCGTCATTCATATTCATTTATTCACAAAAATTTGTAACAGGTACACATAACATTGTCATAAAAGGTCTTATTATTTTACAAATTTTACCTTTATAAGGCATTGTGAATTCTAATAAATTAACCAAAAGGAAACACAAAAAAAATAATTATTATTCATCTAAACACCAATCGAAGTCCAAAAAAATTTTCAAATTGTCTATAGCTATTTACATGTCAATCAATAAAATAAAATAAAATTATATAATAATAATGTAAAATGTCAGTTCTATAATTTATCATTCCAGTATTCAGCTAATGTATAATACTTATTATTGGTCAAAAGAGTCTTTAATTCTTTGTCAAATGTAGGTCCCTTGAATTCTTTTAAATGCTTTGGAAGGTGGTTGTAGACCGAGATAGCCATGTAATAGGGACCATTTTTATAAAAATCAAGGTGTGGTGCGGGTTGAACTAAATCGTTTCCTCTGCGTGATGCGTAGCGCCTAGTCCTGTCATCGTATCGTTCGAAGTAGTGCGCATGTTTACGAACGAAACGGCATAATTCAAAAATATACATTCCCATAACCGTTAACACATTTAATTTACCAAAGAGTTCTCGACATGTTTCTCGAGGTCGCGTGAATGTTATAATTCTTACAAGGCGTTTCTGTAAAATAAATATCGCTTGGACATCAGTCGAGTTTCCCCAGAAGATAATTCCATACCTTATCCAGGCTGCGGCATGGCTATGCTATGCAGTAAGAGCACAATTTAAAAAAATCAGAAGATCACTGGGGCATGTCAGTAGCCGTAGTAAGTCATATTATACACATAATTGCTGCCGATTTAGCTTTTATATATAACGAATGTATTGATGAAGGCATATTTCCTAACTTAATCAAATGTAGTAAACTAATCCCCTTATTCAAAAAAGGAGAAAAAACAGACCCTGGCAACTACAGACCTATCTCTATTCTGCCAGTTTTGAGTAAGGTGTTCGAAAAGATAATGCTCAATCAAATGGTACTTCACTTTAAGACCAATAATCTTTTCCATAGCCAACAATACGGCTTTACTGCTGGAAAATCGACCACCGATGCAGGAGTAGCACTTATTACTAATATCTACGACGCGTGGGAAAACAGCAATGATGCAATTGGATCATTTTGCGATCTTTCTAAAGCATTTGATTGCGTTGATCATCCAACACTTTTGCTCAAATTTCGTCAATACGGTTTTGATGATAAGTCAATTAAATTAATAGAATCTTACTTAACAGATAGGCTTCAAACTGTTGATATAAACGGCGTAAAATCACACGGGTCTAATGTGAAAATGGGCGTACCCCAAGGTTCAATTCTAGGACCGTTCCTTTTCTTAGTTTATGTCAATGACTTGCCTTACATGGTTGAGAAAGAGGCTGACATGGTGCTGTTTGCTGATGACACCTCGCTAATATTTAAAATAGATCGACATAACAGTGATGCTAGCGCGGTGAACAGCACCTTATCTTTAATTTCTGATTGGTTTTCGGCCAATAACCTCATGTTAAATGCGAACAAGACCCAATGCATTCGATTCTCTCTTCCTAATGTGAATCAAGCCTGCGTTGACATACTAATTAATGGTCAGAAACTCGATCTGGTTGAAAGTACTACCTTTTTAGGAATCACAATTGATTCGAAACTTCAATGGGGCGCTCATATAACCAAACTTTCTAATAGGCTTAGCTCTGCGGCTTACGCTGTTAGGAGAATAAGACAATTGACAGATGTAGCAACTGCTAGACAAGTGTACTTTAGTTACTTTCACAGTCTAATGTCTTACGGGATACTTCTATGGGGGAGTGCAGCCGACATTCAGACTATTTTTCTTTTACAAAAAAGAGCAATTCGTGCTATTTACGGTTTAGGATCGAGAGACTCACCGAGGGAATTATTCAAGGAAATAGGTATACTTACTTTTGCATCACAATTCATATTTGAAAATATAATGTATGTAAGGAAAAATATTTCCATGTTCAATAAAGTAAGTGATTTTACAGATAGAAATTTACGTAATAAGAATGACTTAGTTAGCCCGTATTACAGGCTGAATACAGTCAGTAAGTCTTTTATGGGGAAGTGTATACTTTTTTATAATAAATTGTCAGAATCGGTCCTTGATATGCCAGACAGAAAATTCAAAGCTTATGTAAAGAAAGTACTTTGTGAGAAGGCTTATTATAGGACCGATGACTATCTTAAAGACAAAAAGGTCTGGCTTGAGCTTGGCGCGGGTCCCTCTTAAAGAACTTGGACATGTCATAATTTAGGTACATTGGTACATACTAAATTTACAAATTGACATTATTTTAAATTTCGTCGCACGCAGTGCATAAGAGAATTTGTTAAGTTTACTAACAACAGATTTTACGTGGTTTTTCCAAGTAAAATTTGAGTCTATTATGATATATAAGTGACGAAAAATTTTTGTTCATTCTTTGCATTTTGGATTCTGACAAGTAGCCACTACCAAAAGTGGGTGCTTTTGAATCACCATTTACTTAGTCATTCGCATGCTGATGTCATTTTTACGATGTTTATATGCCACTGTTGCCAACTTATTTATAATTACTAAGTGAATTTTGCCCGGGACATAACTCTGACGATACACGGAGTCTAGTGCTGCCCCCATTTAAAATAAAGGAATACATTATTTGTAAGGAAACGGAGATATCATTTAAAATTTTAAGCTAAAAAGCTTAACGTTCTTACTTTAAACTGTAAACAGTGGTTCATAAAATAGTTCGAAGGGTTATCTAGGTTTTAGTAGCTTAAAATTTTAAATGATATCTCCTTTTCCTTACAAATAATTTATTTAAAATGGGGGCAGCACTGGACTCCGTTTATCGTCTTAAATGATTTCTTTTAAACCACCTCTATTATTTCTGTACTTTATTTCTGTATTTTTGATGTAACTTGTTTTTTTGGTGCAAAATATAAATACAATTTCTTTGTAATCTACCGCGTCTAAAGTTGCTTACTTTACGTAGAAAACATGATTTAAAGGGGTTAACGTCTGGGCCTTGCCGAATCCGTCGAGGTCACATGACTCAGACGACGTGATCTCCATGATAAATAAGGATTATGGCTGCCCACTCCGAGCATGTAGATTATCAGGTAGGTGAACAGGATGTTTTGAATTTACAATGTTTTAGTCAATAATAAAACATTTTCTTAGGGTTCCGTACCCGAAGGGTGCAAAGGGGACCCTATTACTAAGACTCCGCTGTCTGTCCGTCTGTCCGTCTGTCCGTCTGTCCGTATGTCCGTCTGTCCGTCCGTCTGTCCATCTGTCCGTCTGTCCGTCTGTCACATGGCTCTATCTCTTGAACCGTAATAGCTATACACTTGAAATTTTCACCGATTATGTATTACTGTGGCCGCTATAACAACAAATACTAAAAATAAAAAAAGTTGAAAATTAAAGGTGGTCGTTGTACAAAAATGTGTTTTTTCAGCGTTTTTAACTAGATCTCTATAATAGCATTAACAAGATACTTGAAATTTTCACAGATTATGTATTACTATGACCACTATAACAACAAATACTAAAAATAAGATAAAGTAAAAATTTAAGGTGGTGGTCATACAAGATACGTTTTAAGTTTTTTAAGCGTTTTGAAACATTGTACGGTGTGGTACGGAACCCTTCATGTACGAGTCCGACTCGCACTTGCCCGTTTATTTTATTTATTTTCATTTTTTTGCACAAGCTTTAAAGCGCAATCAAATATTTATTCAGTAATTATAGACCTTCGGAGGCACATTTAAACGTCAATAATTTTAGTCTAAGTACATCACGTGTAACGTTTATTTATATTTAGCTACCGATCATTTCGCAACGACCACTGCTGAGAAGAAACGCCGAAAGAAACTCATTTACACAGTATTGGTCGCCTGACTGTCAAACCGGAGTACTTCACAACACAAATCAAATAAGATCAAATGACTAGTTATATTTCGGCTCTATCATACATTTTTCCAGTAAGATTGAGAAATGTTTCCACCATTGTCTTATTATTGGTGTTTTCACGAAAATTTGAATTATCAAATCATTCATAAACCAGCAGTAATGGCGTGTAGAGTAATCAAATCATATACGATTAAATTATTATATTCTAGTCATTACCATCCGAGCGTATTTCCAGTTGCATCCTCAGCGGTAACGCTTTAGAGCCCGGGGTCCGCTGTCTAACCTAGGTGATTTGACAGATTACTGGTTTTTACACAGAGCGACTGCCGTCTGACCTCCGCAACCTAAAAGGGTAGACTAGATCTTAGGATACGTTTAAACAAACGCTAGAGTGCATTCGGAACCCACAGCTCTGCGTGCCTTCCGTAGAACGGTAGAGTTAGGATAGATTTTAAACAAACGCTAGATGGCGTTCGGAACTCACAACTTTACGTGCCTTTCGAAGCACGGAATCATCTTTCTTTTCGGATAATCAGGTGATTCAAGCCTGCAATATCCTAAACCAGACTGGAATCAACTTTTCACAAAGTATGCTTCTCAGTGGGATAAATCCACGACCTCTGGATCACAAGGCAAACGCCCTGACCACTGGACCATGAAGGCAGTCAATTAATTATATTTGTGTTCCATTTAAAATGTAAGTTGATCACCACCGCTAGACACGCGTTGTCGTGGCCCAGTAACATGATCTCTCTATCACGATGAGAGTCCTGACTGACGTAACCTACGCCCAGGTTGACTGGCGCACTGTAAGACAAAAGGTAAGGCCGCCCAGACTTAAGTAAGTCACGACGCGACGTATGTGGAAATACTGGTTTCTTATAAGGTTAAAATGACGTTAAATATCATGTTACTTATTGTTCCAATTTTTTACTTCTTTACATGTGTTGATCAGCCCGAGCATGACACCGGCAACAGCGTTTATCGAACGCTATCATGTATCACTCCCCTAGATAGATGTAATGAAATCAAAACCTCAAATACCTGGAAAAACCCCTAGGTTGTAGGGAGAACCTTTAAATCTCGATTCTGATCACGGTTTTTCTATTTAGTAGCGTCATTTCAAAGTCAAAGGCGCCACAACATTTCAAAACACAGGCTATGTCGTAAACACTTCATCGCGAATCTATAATGGGTACCTCCAATATCTTTGCCTGTGACAGACGGACCGGACGGACAGACGGACATACAGCGGAGTCTCAGTAATAGGGTCCCGTTGGCACCCGTTGGTACAGCGTCCTAAAAATAGCCCCTAGGTATGTTTAATCAGCTTAACGCCCGAAAAGCCTAACTCTCATTAGTAGTAGTATCTACGTCTAAGTATAGATTAGATAGAGTGCCTTGAAACCTTAGAAGTAAACAAGTTGACATTATCGCGTTACCCAATTATAAATTTATTTTATTTTTTTATTTTAACTTTTATTGAGCCAAAAACTGCCCGTGTGGTTCCCGGCAGAGTAGAATAGGACCACTCCAAGTCTTCCCGTGGATGTCGTAAGGCGACTTAGGAAACACAAGCTAAACAAACCTTATAAACATCAATGAGACCTCTCCAACCCGTCTGGTCAGTGTGGAGAGTGTAGGCCAAATCCTCGGACTGCTCTGGCTAAAATATGGCTCTGGTAGTACAGAGAGGGCCATGCTCCTGCAGTGGAGACTAATAAACGGGCAAGTGCGAGTCAGACTCGTACATGAAGGGTTCCGTACCACCGTACAATGTTTTAAAACGCTGAAGAAAAGAAACACGTTTCTTGTATGACGACCCCCTCTAATTTTTAACTTTATCTTATTTTTAGTATTTGTTGTTATAGCGGCTATAGTAATACATAATCTTTACAAAAAGAAAAACAAATAAGAAAGTTAATTAAATAATTTATCGAGAACTACCTATGTTTTATATGTATAATCTAATGTCATTAGTCCGGCCGGAGCGAGGCACCGGATATATTCATGTGCTGAGGTTGACCAACTGCATAACTCTTCATCGGCCGCTCAACCCCAGGCCGGGGGTAAGGCCACAGTCGGCGGCGACAACAACTGCGCGGCAGCGGCCCCGGCGGCGGGCCGCCCGAAGCGTGGCAACAAGAAGTGACTGTTCCCGGATTGCATTCCGGTTCTGCTGCTGTTCGGTTACAGGCAACGCTATCGATTATTATGTAATCCCCAATACCTACGTAATTTAGAAGACCTACCCTTCTTAATATTTACTGTTTTAGTTTCCACATACCGTACTGACCAAACTCATTCCACAAATTAGTATCACTTTGAAGTTGACAAAGGCTGTTATAGCAGTGAAAGTATTTGGTATGCTGCTATGTATTTATTTATATATTAACAATGAGTTATTGCACTGTTTGATATAAAATAGTTAATAAAATATATGCAAGGGAATTTTCCGTGACGGCCGATTTGACAGGTTCGATATGAAGGGGGCCATCCATGCGCGCGCACTGTTAGACGTGCGCTCGACGATGTCGTCATCTCTATGAGATTATTTACAAAGAAGGTTGGCGTACGGCAGGTCCGATACGCCACACTGTCATGTCACTGTCATTTTATATTAACTGTCAATGTCACTTTTTCTTGATATAGAAATTAAAGTGTGTAGGGCCTTTGTAATATTATTGTACGCCTAGTATGTATTTACGCAACTTATTATTATTATTTTTTTGTTGTTTTTTGTGTCAGAAAGAAAGTTTACTTACCTTTTATTTGTTTAAGTTTCTTCCTTTGCCGGCGGGTAGATAAGAAATATTAGTTTTGTCTAGCTAGCCTGTCTATAAATGGTTAGATAAATAGATAGTTTATTATTATTAATATATTATTTATATTATTATATACTGTATTTAATATAACTTATTTATTCGTAATGAATACTGAACTTGATGACAGTTTTAAGTCGATAACATCATCTGATGATAGCTTCCACTCTATACCTACATTGGGCGAAACTCTGAATAGTACGTTCTCTGCATTCTCTAAATGCTTTAACGCTGTGCACATAAATGCGCAGAGCATTCCAGCACATTACCCCGATCTTTTAGCTAGCTGTGACAATAACCTGATTCATGCTATATTTATTACAGAGTCTTGGTTAAACACTTCCCTTCCTTCTACTTCATACTCGTTACCTGGCTTCCAACTCATTCGAAATGACCGTACTGGTAAAAGAGGGGGTGGTGTTGCCATCTACCTTCGTTCACATATTTCTTACAAAATTGTTCGTGCCTCTCAAACTTCAAATCCCTCACATGAAGCCGAGTATCTTTTCGTGGAGATCACCCTCAGTCATAATCGCGTTCTTTTAGGCGTCTTTTATAGCCCCTCTGAAACAATTAACTATTTTTCTACTCTTGAAATCCTTTTAGAAGACATAGCACCTTCCTATAATCAAGTTATAATAATGGGTGATTTCAATACTTGTCTCCTTAAGAATGATAATCGCACCTCTGCTTTATTGTCTCTTGTCGAAGCGTGTAACTTGTCTGTCCTTCCACTGCAAGCAACACACCATTTTCCTGGCTGCAAACCGTCTCTTCTAGATCTTGTCCTGGTCTCCTCAACTGATCTCGTCGCAACACATGGGCAATACAATGCCGATATGTTTTCTTATCACGACCTTCTATATCTCTCTTATAAACTCCGTCCTCCAAAAGCGAGATCCAAAATACTTATGCAACGAAATTTTAGTGCAATGAACGTTGATCTACTTCGAGATGATGCAAAAAATTGTGAATGGGATGCCATAGCGAAACTAGCTTCCGTTGATGAGCAGGTAGAACGATTTAATAAAAACATTATTGAGCTTTATGATAGGCATGCTCCCGTTCGCCCTATAAGAGTCAAACATTTCCCAGCACCTTGGCTCAATGACGATGTTAGAGCTGCTATGCATACAAAAAATTGCTGGAAGTCAAAATTTAAATCCGATCCAGAGAGATATAGAGACAAATATATTGAGGCACGCAATAATAGCAATAGGAAGTGTAGAGACGCACGACGCCGCCATATACATGAATCCGTTGAGAATGGCGATCCAGCCAAAGTATGGAAATTTTTAAAGTCTCTTGGAGTTGGTAAAACTAATGTCAGCACTTCCAAAAATTTTGATATCAATGTCCTTAACAACCATTTTTCTACTTCAACTAAATTTGGTGGCAATGACAAGTCTAATACGTTAAACCACCTGTCTTCACTTCCAACTCCAGACTATTCATCTTTTTCATTTAGTCAGGTGACTGATAGTGATGTTCAGAAGTGCTTGCTATCGGTTTCTTCCAACGCGGTTGGAGCTGATGACATTAGTCGTAATATGATCCTGCCAATCCTAGACATCCTTCTCCCTACCATAACTACTATTATGAAAAATTCTCTATCCAGTGGTACCTTTCCTTCCGCATGGAAAGATGCTAATATTACCCCCATTCCTAAAAAACTAAATCCGGCATCGCTCTTAGATTTCCGTCCTATTTCCATACTCCCCTTCCTTTCTAAAATCCTAGAACGATTGGTTCAAATGCAACTGAATTCCTTTCTCAACAAAAACAATCTCCTCAACCCGTTCCAATCCGGTTTCCGGGAGGGACATAGTACGACTACCGCATTAGTAAAAATCACAGATGATATCCGTCACGGGATGGACGATTCCAAAGTTACGGTTGTGGGTCTTCTCGACTTTAGCAACGCCTTCAATACTGTGGATTTTGACGTTCTCTTAGGTCTGATGCACTCTCTGAACATATCTCCTTCAGCCATCAACTGGTTTCATTCCTATCTACATGGACGCCGGCAGCGAGTGCGCATCGAGAATGATTTTTCTTCCTGGTGCCACACGACTTCTGGTGTACCACAAGGTGGTGTGCTATCCCCATTGTTGTTCGCTCTATTTATAAATTCCATAACTCTTCAGCTCTCCACTTCCTATCATCTATACGCAGATGATCTGCAAATATACACTCACGCGACTTTGGATGATCTGCCTAATAGTATCAGCGCAATTAACAGTGATTTGTCTCTCATATCTAACTGGAGCAGATCTCATGGACTCATTGTCAATCCTGCTAAAACGCAAGCTATTATAATAGGAAGTCCATGGTATATTTCCCGTATAGATTGGCAGTCCTTACCACCCATTGTTTTTGATGGTGTCAAAGTAGACTATAGCGAAAAGGTGAAAAATCTAGGGGTACTTTTTGACAGAAATTTATCGTGGTCTCCGCAAATTGCAGAAGTAAGTCGGAAAGTATTTGCGTCTGCTGCATCTCTTAGAAGGCTCAAGAATTTCCTACCTATTGCAACTAAAGCTTCGCTTGCACAGTCATTGCTTCTTCCTATTCTTGATTACGCCGACTCTTGCTATCTCAATATCACAGAGGAGCAATTGAATAAGCTTGAGCGCCTTCAAAACTTCTGTATCAGATTCATATTTGGATTACGCAAATATGATCATGTTTCCATTTTCCGTGCGCAACTCAAGTGGCTCCCTATCCGACTTCGACGTAATTATCACGTTCTTTCACTTCTATACTCTGTACTGTTCATGCCATCTTCTCCTTCCTATTTAAAGGAGCGTTTTACTTTTCTTCACCAGGACAATGATCGACCCACGCGCAGCATTAATGCCCTACGTCTTAAAACCCCAACTCATTCGACCAAATTCTACTCGAAATCCATTACAGTCCAAGCTGTCTACCTCTGGAATGCTCTTCCTCGTAGAGTTCGTACTGCTCAGACTAAAACAAGCTTTAAAAATCGTCTCCATAAATATTATCTGTCGTTATGCCAGTAAGTCTAAGTTCTGTTAAGTGTCACTAAATACATTTAAATATTTTAGCATCGTATATGTATTATATATATGTATATATTATGAAATAAGTTTATGTATGTATATATACAAGTATTAATATGTAAGTATATAATTAGGTATAGATACTGCACCCACCTTATTCCGTACTATTAATTTTTCCTCTACCCAAAGGTTGACTGGAAGAGATCGCATCTAGCGATAAGTCCGCCTTTGTACCAATATTTTCTTTGTGTTTGTTATTTTTATTTTATTAATTATTATGGTGCAATAAAGATAATTTGTATTGTATTGTATTGTATTGTATAATGTTTTCCAGGGATATGAGAGGTCAACCGTTTTTTGAATTCGCCATATCTTTTTAGGGACAAACTTACGCTCTCGAAAAGAAAATCACCTAAGTATGAGCATTTTTGATTAATTTTAGAAAACTATAAAGGTACCCTTCCTTTCTGGTCTAGGAAAAAAAACTTAAAAGTTGCTTCTCTTCCCCCACAAATGGGAAAAGCCGATCGAGTAGTTTGTACCTTTTGCACTAAAAATAATAATCTTCAATAAGTGATAAGTATATTTTATTCTAAATTGAATTTTTTCATTTTATTTCGACTTAAGGCCGTACCTTAATTTTCCGGAGTCCAGTGCTGCCCCCATTTAAAATAAATCATTTCAAGGAAAACGGAGACATCATTTAAAATTTTGCTATGTACGCTACCTATCTATGCTGTGTATGATGTCTCCGTTTTCTTTGAAATGATTTATTTTAAATGGGGGCAGCACTGGACCCGGGAAAATTCAGGTACGGCCTTAACTTTGACAGAATGGGCAAAAATGTTTGTGTGGACATCAGTATTTTGATTCCTTTTGCCACCTTTTCGCCCATTATCAAGCTGTGGGCTTTGGGTCTTGCGGCCCTGGGCTACTTGGGTTAGAACCGCAAAACCCAAAATGCTCTATCTGCATCATTAGGGATAACGACGCGATAGTGTATACATAGATGCTACAATCACAAAATATTAATAGGTCGAGGAAAGCCGGGCCCCGAAGCAGCATAATAATAATAATAAATAGTTTATTTCAATTATTAAAAAAAAGCATAAGCAACAGAAATGGCGCTTCAAGGAGGAAAACCACTTATCTATAAATAAACTCTAATCTTTTTATAACAGTGCATTGACAGGTCAAGTATAATGCCAAAGTACTCCAAAGTCTCCTAAATATGCCAAGCATATGCCAAACAACCATTGTGTAGATCTCGGTGATTCATCAATTGACACTGAAATCTGTAGATGTAGCAACAGACAGACAGCGGAGTCTCAATAATAGGATCCCGTTGGCTGGCACCCTTGGGTACGCTTAAGGCCACGGTACTAAACCCTCTGTCCATCATGTCCCACTTAACACATTCCTCCCACGTCTTTCTAGGTCATTCTCTATCTTTGTCTATATTATATTATATATGTCGCAGTTGGATGGTATAAACCGCTAATACGAGTACACGAAACCTTTAGTTGTTTGGCATTACAGCCCGGTTTTGTTAAACAGCCGAAATTCGTTCAGCTGGATTGTCTAAGATTGCGCAACGTGTTATGTTCATTGAAACCACTAACCATGTTTCCAAACGGCTAGCGGTTTTGTGAAACTGTAGTGGTAATCCGCTGTTTGACGAAACCGTTAAACAATCCAACTGCGACACATGCATGATAAGATTTTTTTACATCAAATTTAATTTCCCAGAAAACTATTCACGATTTTTATTGCTATAGGTTTGCCCTAACCTAGTAAAATGGATAGAACTTTTCTAGCACTCGCCTGCCGCTGCCACGGCACGCTCGCTTCGCTCGCTCGGCTCGTGCGTGTGTTGGTCGCAGATCTAATCTAACCTAACCTATAGGTTTGCCCTAACCTAGTAAAATGAATAGAACATTCTAAAATTCTAAATTGTATATAATTTCTTTAGATAGAATGTTCAACAACTTCTTCCGCGTATTAGGGTTCGCTGTTTTACAAAACCGAGCTGTAATGCCAAACAGCTAGAGGTTTAGTTAATTAGCGGATTACACCATTCAACTGCGACATATACATCGTCTTAATGAAAAAACGCAAAACCTCTCAGGTACCTCAGCCCTCAGATTAAAGATCTAAGCCTCAGCCCATGTAACTGAACAACTTTTGTTCAACAACTTTATCCAAAAAAAATAATTCGGATTTTCATACAAATTGACTCGATCAGCTGATCAGTTTGTATGAAAACCCGATTTTTTTTTTGGTTTTCGTGAAAGTTGATCAACAAAAGTTGTTCAGTTACATGGGCTGAGGTACCATCTGAGAGGTTTTGCGTTCTTTTATAAACACTATGTATACCTGTGTACATCAATATCGGACATAACAATGCGACATCTCGAAGAAATTTAAATTCAATGAAACATGGCATTTTCGTTCGGAGGCCATCGACACATTCGACACCACTGTTTCCATACATTAAAACTATATTGTTTAGATAAGAATAACGTTGTTAACTATGTAAATGTTCGCATTTCAACCAAACTGAATGTACGGTTAATGAAGTAAGTACCTACCTATTGTTAAAGTTTAATTACAGTTATTTATTGTAGAATCCATGAATAGGTGAAAATTTAGAATAAATTACAATTAAACTCAGGCAAGAATGTTTCTGGTTTTAAATTTAATAATCTTTTTAGGTTCCGTGCCCAAAGGGTGCCAACGGGACCCTATTACTGAGACTCCGGTGTCTATCCGTCACTCCGTCGACTCCGACAGTTAAAATTTTCACCGATTAAAAACAAATACTAAAAATAGGATAAAATTATAAATTAATAGGGGTCGTCATACAAGATACGTGTTTAATTCAGCGTTTTAAAACATTGTACGGAGATACGTAGCCATTTATGTACGAGTCCGCCTAGCACTTGACCGGTATATAGATATGTATACTTATATAATAGTAAGTACCTACTTATACAAAGAAACAAAAACTAATAATTGACATTATAATCTAAGTTTTCATTTCAATTATTACAAAATAGAGTAATTTGATTCACTGAGGATAAGATTAATTAATTACTATTCGCCTCCAAGTCTATGACGAAAAGCAACCTTCATGCCCCGAATACCTACCAACATACATACATACAATAGACACAATCAAATGAAAGATCTTCACCTGTTCAACCGACTTTAAAAGGTTATTTGATGTTTTCATTCATGGATGTCCATCTTTACTTCAATACCTACTAAGTTTTTGCTATTACGAGAGTAATAGCAAATCAATCAATCAATTAGGCAATATATACCTGAAATAAAGATTTATTTTATTACATACGTCAATGATTACGTACGAGTAGGTACTCGTATATTAGGGCACTGCGATACCCGCGACACTTGGTTGCCGTAAGTTTTGTGTCATTCCCACGCTAGCCTTCACATTTTTCCAGGATGAAAAGTAGCCTTTGTGTTTATTCAGATAATAAGCTATGTTTTTAAGTATATAAATAAATATATATAGGGACAAAACACTGATTCAGCTAGCCACAAAGTAAGTTCAAACTTGTGTTATGGGATAATAATTCAACGATACTATATTTCATAATAAATACATATATAGATAAACACCCAAGACAAAAAGGCCATTTTCCAACTTGACTTGGTTGGGGATCGAACCCAGAACCTCCGGAGTGGCGGACTGGCTTGTTAACCACTACGCCACGGAGGTCGTCATACCAAACTTTGTTCCGATTCGTTTAGACATTTTTGCGTGATTTATTTACAAACATATTATATTAGTACCTTATCATTCACATGTATAATATATGCAACGTGGAAGAAACATATCCGTAAACCACGTTCTATACAAGATCATTATAGTATAATTAAATTAAAATAACAGCCAGAACACAAAATGAAAGTGTGCGGCCGCCCGGGCGATTTGTATGGGAATGTCGATTTTTTTTTGTTGTTTTTTGACTGTTATTTTAATTTCATTAGGTACACTTTAGTAATATAGTATAGCCCGTGGTACGATTATTACGGGTATGTCCCTTCCACGTTGTATAATATTAGTTATGACTCAGAGAACTTCGCTCGCTTGGTCGAAAGTAATCAATTATTGAAAATGTCCAAGGTATTGACATATACAAAATATTCATTAAAATTGGCGAAGTATCGCGGCCGATTACAATGTTGACATTGAATTAATGAGCCTGTCTTTATCCGATTATAGTGTTTACTTACTGGCTTAGTATAGAAAAAACTCATATATATCTCCGAATGGATGCAAAGGGCTATTTAGGTATGTACTAAAGTAGGTACCTACGTACTAGAGAAGACACCACAAATCACTTTTTTGTCCCGTTCAATTGTAGCTATCTACATAAACTTCACATAGTCGCTTGGATTTATTTATGCGCTTAGTATTTTTGACAGTTTAAAAGCGAAAATTATAGAAAAACATGGTAAACATAATTTAAAATGCATTAGTATGTGTTAAAATACTGTAAAAATAATTCAGTGAACACGGCAAAATGTAAAGAAATAAGTTTTCTTTCATCGGTAAGTAAACAGATTTGTTTTTAAGATATTCAAGTACTTAGTTTTTTTTTGAGAATAATGTAAAAGTTTGTTGTAATTAAAAGATTTCATTGTTTGAAAATTAAATACGTATGATAATATTCACACCGTCTTATATTCAAAAATAGAACAAGGGGCAATGTTTGAGATAGCTGGTCTATTATATTCTATGTCAATGGATGGATGATGGTTATTGTTCTTTGGATGGATGCCAACCTACTGTCTTTACTAAAAGCGCGGCCTTTGCTTTTCTCCGCCTGCCAGTCGCCCGGTAGCGGGCGATGACCAATTAAATGGGGGAGTTTTGGTAGGTATGCATTTGTCGGCTGATATCTTAAGAAACCAAGTGAAGTTGACATTGGCAGAAAGAAGGTGACATTGCGGGAGGTCTTCTAGTTTTGGGCGGATAATAGTTTAAACCAAGTTCTAAAGTTAATCCGCGTTTTGTAATAAGATGGGAATGGAATAACTATATTATGTCTAATAATCTTGTGAGCCAGAGGATTTGGCCTAAACTCTCCACGCTAGCTTTGTTTATTATTATTATTATTATTATTTTACTCTTTATTGCACACAATTTAACAAATTATACATAAAAAATAGAGATAAATGTTAGCATACAAAAGGCGGCCTTATCGCACAGCAATCTCTTCCAGGCAACCTTAGGGTAGTATGGATATGTTTAGTAGCTTGTGTTTCCTAAGTCGCCTTCTACGACATCCGTAGATAGTACTTGGAGTGGTTCTATTCTACTCTGCCGGGAACCACACGGCTAAATGTCTGCCTTATATTAGCCAGAGTATCCTCTGGCTACTCTGGCTAATATAAAGCTCTGGTAGCACAGAGAGATTCGTGCTCCTGCAGCGGAGACTAAACCTGATGATGATGATGAATCTTGTAAGGATGATGGACACAAAGAGGGGCTCTCTTTGTGTCCATTATTCTCACAAGAACTTACCTAGTCGTAAAGTTAGTCGATTTGCACTATTTTGCCATTGGGCGGATTGCGAAATTGTGCAAATTTTTGACATTTTGCTACGCATGAATATGCAATTCTGCATATGGCAACAGATTATACAACTACTTATATTAATGTTATTTTTATGCGATACATCAATTATTCTACAGACCTTGATCCACACAGATAATGACATGGAAATGAAGTGTCTAATAATTATGATTCAGCAGGTATTTTTGATTGAGAAAACTGTTTTCGTCTTGTTAGTGTCGTTTTATAAAACGTCTAGCCATGCCTTTCTTGTGAAATTATCAGTAGGTATTATGCATTGATCTAGCTTTGAAAATTTGCGCACCGGAAAAATATCCCAGAGGTATAAGGTAGGTGGCTTGGAAGAAGTCTTGTAAAAGCACGCAAGTTGTACTCCTGTGAGTTAGCACGAATCTTTTACAAGACTTCTTCCAAGCAGCAGGGTTCTATTGTTAAATGAATGAATGAAAGCATACAGATACATTATCACGTCTTTATCCCTTACGGGGTAGACAGAGCCTGGGGCCGTTATGGTGGGCGTAAAAGAGGGAAAAAGGCAATTAGAACAGTGATGGATCGATCAGCTTCTACGATCTGCGCAGAAAGAGAAGCAGCAGTACATTTGACGCCTTTTCTTTTCTCCCAAATAAGCAAGGAAGAAATGAAAAGCATGCATTTATAAAGCAAGCACATCTGCCTGAAATATAACATGTGGTACATTGTTTATCTTATATTTTAATCAGACTACCAATCCATTGTTATCTAAAGTGATGACTACATACTTAGATAGCGTCGTGGTAGTAGCATGCAAATCAATAGCAAATAGTAAAACTGTCTGTATACACTGTCCGTGTACATAAATTGGTAAATAACATCGAAATATAATTCTCTAGAAGCCTAACTTATCCCGAAAAATCATTCCACGCGATATGTACCGCGGCGGGCGGGGCTTAAAATATGAACAGCGCGGCGCGATAGTTCGCCATGACACTCGAGTCGTGCGGTTGCGTCGCAAAAAGTTTCCTTTGAGAATATTGCTGTGTTTTTGCGATAATCGATTCAAAAATGCTGTCATGTGTGTGAAGCGGTATAGCAGTCATACAGACATCAAAAACATAAGACTCGCCTTTCATATGTAAGTAAATAAAAATTTCAATAATCTATACTTGACATCTGTTGTCTGACACTTCACCGCTCGTTGCGTCCGTCGAGTAGCCGGCTGCTCAACCGACGCAAAAATGACGCGTGCGTGACCTTGTCGCGACCAATCGCATGCATCTTTGTCTATGTGTGTGTTTGAGTGTTTCGTTGTAATTACTGTTAATTTGTTTGCGTAAATGGAATCAGAATCGAAACAGTGAATGTAGGAGCGTTAGAATTCTAGAGAATTATTGTTCGTAGGTAAATAAATAAATAAAAGCCGGTCGAGGCGCGGATTCAGGATCTCCTTGTGAAAGACGAGGGAAACTCGTGCAGTAGGTATTTAAAACTTTAGTCATTTTCATATTTCTTAATCAATGCCTTTAAATGACGAACAAAATATTAGATAACTTTTTTTTCAGATCTAAAATACGATCAGGTTTCTTTATCATCTTTTTTTTAATAAATATTAAATTAATAATTTAGCACATTCTCTCTAGAACTTCAAGAATATCTTTACCTATAAATAGGTATAAAAAAAGTGCAAAATCAGAAATTTTACTATTAAGTGAATTCGTTTTAGCATTTCATTTAGCTTATTTTCAGCATTTAATTTGATGGACTAGAGAAAAACCCATTGTGTAACACTAGCACATTTTTTAGACAGTATCTTTGGGTAAGTCGAGTATTTTTTAAACTGTTCATTAATCGTAAATAGTTATCTTAAAAATTTGATCTAATAGCAACACACTTTCAGCCAATGGCTGGCCTTTGAGATTTATTAAAAGTCGGAAGTTTTCTGCAATGATCAAGTCCAAGGTGGAAGCCTAGAAGGTTTGGGCATCTTCTCCATGCCTACGCCCGTGCACACACACTCAGCAGTAGTACACACACAGCAGGTAGTGCCCACACACTCAGCCATCATATGCGTCAGTGAGCCATAGATTATACAATTACAACATCTACGACACAAACAACTATCATAGACTTACGCAAACAATCGACAATCGTGCCTGTAACGATGTTTACTTTCTATTGTGAGGACACTATCGGTAATGGCAGGTAATACTTGGTATTACTTGGTAATACCGCAGTAATACCCATCTTTGAGCCTCAGCCAGCCGTACAATGTGCTATTATGTATTCGAGAGGCATATTTCCGTGGTTGCCTAGGCTTCTTCTTGGATTACATCATCAGACTATGCATACCTATTGGCAGTACAAGTAGGTATTTATAACATCCATACCATGCCACGAGGTTTTCTTTATCAAATCTATATGGACAAAAAATAGGTATCTAGTTACTCTTACAGTACAAATAGGTATATAGATCTCACTAACATTTTAAGCTTCATTGAAATTCAAAAGGGAACAATGACAGTAAGGAATTCTAACGAGATTTCCTAATCTGGAGGATAACGGCTTCATACCGCATAGATTGTATGTAGGAAATAGTGGCTTATTGTGTTGCCAGGCTATATAGAACTCATTCATACCATACCAAATAAGGTTTTCAAAAAAAAAGAACAATTTTTCGCACAATCATTTATTGTAAGGCCTAATATAAGAACTTATCGACAAATGTAATAAATCCAAAATCGATGGGTGGCTATAATATAATATAAGGTGGTAGAAGCCGGAAGGTGGCTTCTATAGCCACCTTCCGGCTCCATCAACAGATCAGCTTCTTGTTATAATAATATTGCATTGTCTGTGATACTTATGTACCTATGTAGGTAACATCGCGTACACGATAAAGAGCCACATCTGAGCTGACGTCACCCTCAACTTTCTTTCAACAAGATTTTGCAACTCTCAGCTTTCCTTCAAGCGCTGCCAATGCAAGAAAGCTCTTGTTTGTCCATTAGATGGACGTTTGAAGCGTCATTGGTCGGTTAATGCCGTGCAGTGGAAATTGAATGCAATTTGTGTCAATGCGGTGATGGGTCACACATGGACAGTAGGGTTACCACAAAAGCGGTACGCAAGACGTACGTTACTGCGTATCCGCGTTTCAGTGTCAAGCAATATTGACCGTTAACACATAATAATAAAATCTAATTTGGTTTGACATTTGTAAGGAAACGGAGATATCATTTAAAATTTTGAGCTAGTAAAACCTAGATAACCCTTCAAACTATTTTATGAACCACTGTTTACAGTTTAAAGTGAGAACGTTAAGCTTTAGTTTGCATTTTTGCGGAAAACGGCCACTTCTTCGCACGGTCTTGAGCATCCTTGGTTGTAAGACCATTGGCGCGCATATCATCCTGCCATCAAGCATTTCTCTGGCAATTATGATGGGTTGATATTGGCGAAGGCCGATGTAAAACTTTTCGCGCGAATACATTACTAAGGAGCGTTATCATCAGGCAAGCGGCCTGTCGTTAAGGCCGTACCTGAATTTTCCGAGGTCCAGTGCTGCCCCCATTAAAAATAAATCATTTGAAAGAAAACGGAGACATCATTTAAAATTTTGCAACTATCAAGTCCTAGATAATCCTTCCAAGTATTTTATGAACTACTGTTTACAGTTTACAATGAGACCATTAAGCTTTACTACGCACATTTGCCAAAAGTGGCCGTTTTTCGCAAATGTACGTAGTAAAGCTTAACGTTCTTACTTTAAACTGTAAACAGTAGTTCATAAAATACTTTGAAGGGTTATCTAGGACTTGATAGTTGCAAAATTTTAAATGATGTCTCCGTTTTCTTCGAAATGATTTATTTTAAATGGGGGCAGCACTGGACCCCGGAAAATTCAGGTACGGCCTTAAACAAGTACCTCGCTCCAGGTTTTTCTTTCCCACTTATTGTTGGAAAAGAAAAAAGCCGTAATAAAAAGCAAAACACAGCTATTCAGTCATCCATGGCGGAAAGATGCTGGCTGGTATTTCACGTTTATTCCTTTTATCCCAAACCAGTATGAAAATAAAGTTCTAAATAGTTTCTATTTATTTCGTGTTTCTAGGCGCCTATTTAGTATCGAAACGTGACTGTCAACGGTGTATTTTATCCTCATTTTATCTTATCTGCTAATTAAAACGTGTCAGTATGTCTTTGAAACAACTCATTAGTAAGGAGACGATTACGTTTGTAATGAAGAATGTTTATTTTTCTGTTTTCAACACTGACTAATGAATAATGATTCATTTTACTGTGTTAAAAACAAAATTGAAATCTAAAAAAACTAAAATCTCATTTTTTTTATTGAAAGTAGACGTTGTTGACTATTGAAAATAAAAGAGGGAAGATGATTGGACATCTTATAAGACATGACAATCTCTTCAGAATAATAGGAGAAGGAAAAATAAAAGGGAGACTAGGAAGGGGAAGACCGAGGATGAAGTTTAGTTAAGTTTGCAGAACATTAATGGGCCATAAACCGATACCTAAAAATAATAATTTTGTTTTTAGTTTAAGACAGGCAAGGCAGGCAAACAGCAATTTTTAAGACCGTGGGAGACCAATTCTTGTTTGCAAAGTTGTAATCAATTGGTTCTGGTAATGGTAACTAAAGAAACTTGAAAGTTTTTATTGCAGCACTTACCGGGCATATTGATTGAATAAAATTAGCACCTATCTATATGTTTTTACTGTTGGCAGTGTTTCCAATCACTACACAGGATCTATTATAATGAGGAATTCAGTACCTACATATTACATAACAACTTTCCCCAAGGAACATATATGTATATAGGGAGACAACCTGAAGCTTGAACAGTAATCATCGCCCATTTCACTTTTGTGGATTGGAATTAATTGGTCCTATGATCGAAGAGGATAGATAGATCGAAGATACAAAAGAGGTACGGGGTCATATTTACTTGTCTTACTATGTATAAGTACTACATTTCGAAAAGTCTTCTTGTTTTGGGCGGATAATGGTTTAAACCTAGTTCTAAAGTTAGTTTGCGTTTATAATAAGACGAATAGAGTATTTATGTCCACTACTATAACTTATTTACATTTTGGGCGTGTCTCCCAGTAGTGAATTTATCAGCAGATTTCCGTAATATTCCCCGGTGATATTTGCACGGTGTGCGGGTTTGGTGACATTCCTAGCAAATACCAGCAGAGATCATCTGGATTCCCAAAGGTGCTTTAGACTGACTCCAACCACTATGACATTTTATTTTGTAGACGTAGAGATATCGCAGCAGTTTATGTACTTAATCAGTTTTTTCTTTCAAGTTTAAAAAAAAATCTGAGCTGAGTTATCTTTGACTTTTACGTGATATTGACATAGAATTTATAGACCAGCTATCTCAAACATTGACCCCTGTCCTATTTTTGATTGTATGGTAACGTGATTAATTTTATCATACTTAATTTTCATACAATGTAATCTGGTTATTACAAATGGAAAATTATTCCTTTGCACTTTTTCGTATTCCTTGAATTCTACTTACCATATTTTCAACTATGTTTACTATGTTTTTGTATGATTTTCGCTTATAAACTGTCAAAAGTACTAGTTGTATAAGAGCTAGCTATAGCAAGCAGCTTATGTGAAGTTTATGGAGACAGCTACAATTGAACGGGACAAAAAAATTGATATGTGTTGTCTCATCTAGTCTTACATTATACCTCTTTGCTCTAAAACTAACGTATCAATGAAATAAGTAATTTTTCCGTCTTGATAACGGACAAACAAAGTAGGTCAATGCGTATCTACAAAATACAAACACTCTATTGTTAGGAATTAGAATTACTTTGCGACTTGTAACTTAATGACCCCGGTCAATAAGGATAAACATTAATTGTTATTCCTTTGCAAATCCAATTAAGAAGGTAAATCGTTTATTTATACGCACATGCCATCAAGTTACTGAATTAGCACATAAATCTCAGAGGGAAGGAAAATTATTAATTCTAAGTATTTAATTACATAAGTTTATGAACAAACACGAATTCTTCCATGATGCGAAAAGAAAAAACTGCAGATGCAGCTACCTTCTCGCTTAATACTAAAAATGGCCTTTGAGTCTTGCTTGTCTTAATGTCCTTTGGCTCTGTCTGCTTAGAGCCGCAAGACCCAAAATGCTCTGTCTGCCCCGTAGAGATAAAAACGTGACAGTTCCGTGTCACGATTATCTCCAGAGATATGAGAAAGGAGGTTCTTCAAAAACGGCATGAAAATATTTCTACAAGGTGGAACAATCAATGATTTTTAGTCTATATAGATAAAAAAAAACATATTTTTTAAGTTTTACCACCGGTGGATAATACAGCAAAGCAGATACTAAGTAATTCGTTACTCAGGGGTTGAAAAGGGAAAACAATCTCGATACGTCTTCCTCACGTGGTACCTTAACATTTTCCCAAATGGTTTTCATACTTTGTCGGTGACCCGAAAAAGGCGGCGCCGGCTCTATCAGAGACGCCGATCGTGCTTTACATTTGCAGAGTACATTGGTGCGTCGCAACGACAACTTTTTACAAGCTTTTATTAAATTTTTCTGCCCTGTATCGACCTGCCCGTTGTATGTATGTCCTTAAGGCCGTACCTGAATTTTTCGGGGTCCAGTGCTGCCCCCATTTAAAATAAATCATTTCAAAGAACACGGAGACATTGTTTAAAATTTTGCTAGTATCAAGTCCTAGATAACCCTTAAAAGTATTTTATGAACTACTGTTTACAGTTTATATTGAGAACGTTAAGCTTTACTACGCACATTTGCGAAAAACGGCCACTTTTGGCTAATGTGCGTGGTAAAGCTTAACGTTCACATTGTAAACTGTAAACAGTAGTTCATAAAATACTTTGAAGGGTTATCTAGGACTTAATAGTAGCAAAATTTTAAATAATGTCTCAGTCTCAGTGTCTAATTTATTTTAAATGGGGGCAGCACTGGACCCCGGAAAATTCAGGTACGGCCTTAATCAAATCTTGCAAGCTAAATAAGACCCACTTCCCATTATTCGATTGAGCTATTTCACATTCTTATGTAAGTTGGGTGACAATGCATATTATGGTACCAATGACCTGATCTCATGATGAAGCTGAAAGGTGGCCACGGCATCTCTGTTATAAAACTACATAACCCCACCGAGTTTGGGCTCAATTGATTCGTCTTGAGAAGCTTTTTTCATTGTTATAGATAAAAGATAGATAAAACCTACTTGTTTATTCACTATACACATTGATCGCAACATTCCCAACAGCTAAACTGTTTTAAAACTCAGTGATTTGGATGATACTACTTCATTAATTAAAATTATTGAATGAATAAAAAATATATATCTATTACTAGCTGACCCGGCGAACTTTGTTTCGCCCGTTCCCGTTCCTTTTTCCATATTTTCTCACCGTTTAAACCTTCCCTGGACTACGACAAACATTTCAAGACCAAAATTAGCCAAATCGGTTCAGTCGTTCTCGAGTTTTAAGCAGACTAACGAACAACAATTCATTTTTATTTATATAGATATATATATATATATATATTTATTATATATAGAAGAAGATAGATAGATAGATTATGATAGTTTCCAAAATATATTACGGGTGTCCTCCAAGTCTTTCCGTGGATGTCGTAGAAGGCGACTTAGGAAACACAAGCTAAACAAAGCTTATAAACATCAGTGAGACCAGTATATGCAATATTAATCTATGAGTGAGACCTCTCCAACCCGTCTAGCCAGCGTGGAGAGTGTAGGCCAATCCTCTGACTAGCATATTGCTCTGGTAGTACAGAGAGGGTCGTGCACCTGCAGTGGAGGGAGACTAAAAAAGACCTGAAGATGATGATTGTGTGTGCATTGTTAACCATATACTTACTAAGTACCTATACCACATTATGCAAGTCTACAGCAACATCGACCCAAAATAATTCAGCTACAACGTTCCGAGCACCCCGAAGGTTTATTTTGGTCGGCACATTGTTTCCAAAACGGCGGAGTCAATCACCCTGCTGTTGCATTTGTAGCTAAATAAAGACTTAGTAAAAGACTACTTGTTTTAACTTTGAACCGTAAACTGTAGTTCATAAAATAGTTTGAAGGGTTAACTAGAGCTTAGTAGAGATAAAATTTGAAATGATATCTCCGTCTCCTTTCAAGTAATTTCTTTCAATAGCACTGGACCCTGGAAAATTCAAGTATGGCCTAAAAAAGACACTCTATAATTTCTCCCTGTGTATCACCAGATGACCCAGTCAGACTATCGTAGGTACCCGCCATTGCGTGCAAGAATCACTTTGCCGGCCCCATTCCATCGCCTGCCATTGTTTTGGTATGGCAATCTGTGTCAAGTTGAACGCCCGGTGGAAAAAAAGATAAATGGATCAATCAATTAATTATTATTTCAACGCATAGTGTCGTAGTAGATGACCGAACATTTTCCCCTTTTCTATTTTATATGATTTGTAATATTTGCCTTTTTTCCCCCACGTTCTCTAATACCATTTCGTTTGTTACCTTTTCTGTCCAACTTTCTTTTTCATTCTCCCCCAGCACCACATTTCAAACGCTTCTAATCTGTCTCTATCCTTCTTGGTCATCGACCACGTTTCTCACCCGTACAAGGCACTTCTCCATATAAATGTTTTGATACATCTTTTACCATATTTTACGTAAACTTTCTTTGATACTGGAATTATTTTTACTCTTAATGTGCGTTCTTTAAAACAATAATTAAAGGAAAGATGGAAGGAAAAAGACGAGTAGGAAAACCCAGAAAAGGATTTATAATCAAATAAAAGAAAAATTAAATGTGAAAACATATTTAATAAGGAGGTTATAACTTGTCGGAGGAAAGAGAGACACATGGAAAGCACTCTACCACGGACTCTACCGACAAACGCGCGTCTCATTAATTATTGTTTATTTTTTTTTTATTGTTTTTTACTTTATTACAGAGAATTGTAACAGGCGGACTTAAGGCCGTTGGCCTTTTCTACCAGCCAACCTTACAGGTGGTGCTGAAATTAGATCATTTCGGAAATAGTGCAAAAACTGAAATGCTTGAAACTAGAAACACTTACTACAATATAAACCTACCTACATACCCAATAGAAATACACAAATACAAATACATTAGTAGTACTAAATTCTACGGATCCTGAATAAATACAAATAATGGGTATATATAACTATATAAATACTTATTATACTTACATACAAATATATATTCTATCCGTCTATGTTGTGTTTGAAACGTGTCGTTTTATAGCTTTCAGTATACACATACAGGGTAATTTTGAACCTCGTACTATATCAAAAGAAAGTACTCTTATGCGAAATAAAAAAATCGTATTCTGTTATATCTTCTTTTGTAATAAAAGCCAAAGATATCAGTCGACAAATGCATCCTAAAAATCTCCTATTTGAATGTCACCGCCCGCTACTTAACTCGGCTTGACGAGCGGAGAGGGCAACGGCTGCGTGCGTGTATCGTAAAGTCAGTAGGTTAGCCATTTACCTATTAGAAATTTGGGAAAAAATAAAATTACAAAAAATAAGTCTTTTTTCCCTAACGAATTTGTGATTCTGATTCTAAGATTTCAAAAAATTAAGGGGTACAAAGTTTACCTATATTTTCTTAGACGTTATATTCTTTTGTAATTTCTGACATATAAGTACTTGCTAAAAATAAATATACCAAGAACTTACACAACTAACTGTTTATAGTCGCTGACATCACAATCAACAGCTTATATATTTGTAATGCCGGATTTCCTTTATACCTAACATGACTGTATAAGTCCATGCATTTAAATAAATCATATATGGTGATACATAAAACTCTGTTTATAACAGCAGTAAATTGTGTAATATATGGCGTTGGGATCCTCTATTACAAAATAAAAAATATATTGATTTGTAGGTTGAGAAGGGGCCATGTCCAAAAATGCTATAAAATTTAGGTATATTATAGGTATAGTTATACCATCGTTTGACGAGAGTCATAAGGATGAAATTGGCTTGCAATGGATGTCTAGGTATCTATACGAAAAGGTGCTGAGTTTTGACGTGAGCTAAATTAAACCGTATCACTAACAATATTGAGTAGATATTTCTTTGAATTTCCTTGCTGAGTGAGACTTCTGTACGGAGTCATCATCATCCGAGCGTATTCCTGGTTGCATCCTCAGCGGTAACGCTTCAGAGCCCGGGGTCCGCTACCTTACCTAGGTGATTTGACAAGGTTACTGGTTTTTACACAGGGCGACTGCCGTCTGACCTCCGCAACCCAAGACCAGAACCAATCCTAGGATAGGTACAAAAACGCTAGATGGCTTTCGGGACCAAAAGCTTTACGCGCCTTCCGAAGCACGGAATCATCTTTCTTTTCGGAAAATCAGGTGATTCAAGCCTGCAATATCCTAACCAGACTGAAAACAACTTTTCACAAAGTATGCTTCCCAGTGGGATTTGAACCAATGACCTCCGGATCACAAGGTAGGCGCCTTGACCACTGGACCACGGAGGCAGTCAGACTTCTGTACGGAGTATTAGTATCTATTCTGTGGTTATACTTAGGTTTATAACTGACCGAGATTAATTGATTGATTGAATTTCTTCTTTGCTGGTCTGGGAGAAAAGAAAAAACATAGAATGTACCAGCTGCTTCTCTTCCCGTGCAGATCGTAAAAGCCGATCGAGGGAATGGGCGAGAATCTGAATCATATGAATAGGCGATGCGGTTAGCAACCTATCACTATTATGATTTCCCTTTTCCACCTTCATGCCCACCATACGCTAAAAGTGGCCTGGGCTTTACCGCCCTTGGCTCTGTCTACCCCGTTAGGGATAAAGACGTAATAGTGTATCTGTATAATTGACTGAGCGAGCGAAGCGTCTCAGTTTAAGAAAAAAATGCTGTTGTCAGATCAAAATGGCGATCGGTTTCGATCGCCATTTTTTATTAGGGGAGAAATAGGGTTGCTGTAGAGTTATTTATTCACGGATTTCGATAAAATTTTAGAGGCACATTAAGGATTGGATTCTACATATGTTTGAAAAAAATCCAAAAAGGGGAAGGTAGGGGGGAAGTTGCTGTAACGTTATATATGGACGGATTTCACTGAAATGTCTTTGCTAAGACAGGGGAAAGAGGAAAGTGTCCGCTATTGCTTAGTTATAAGAGCTGGCGAGGTCTTCTGTTATCACAACAACCAATAGTACTGATACACTATTACGTCTTTGTCCCTAACGGGGCAGACAGAGCCTAGGGCGGCAAGGCCCAGGCCACTTTTAGCGTGATGGTGGGCATGAAGGTGGAAAAAGGAAATCATAATAGTGATAGGTTGCTAACCGCAGCGCCTATTGATATGATTTAGATTCTTGCCCATTCCCTCGATCGGCTTTTACGATCTGCGCGGGAAGAGAAGGAGCTGGTACATTCTTTGTTTTCTCTTTTCTCCCAGACCAACATGGGAGTACCAACCATTAGTAAATAATGTAGAAACCAATCCCAAGTGGGACTACTTATTAAATAAATTCGTCATTATCTAGCTTTATTTTAATTTTAATTTTAATTAAACGATTAATATAAATATTAAAACCGTTTATAAGTTAAAGTATGCTATATGAGAGTAAAAGTCCTACCAAGACATTAAAAAAATAGCATAGAGAAGAGAAGAATTAAGAGAAGACTCTTCTCTATTCCACCGACAAGAGCAAGGTATTAAATGTAAAGAAAAGACTTTGTTCTTTTCTTTTCACTTAACACTAAAAATAAAATTACGTCCCCACGGGTTCATTAGCTATAAATAAATGAAAACAATTTAATTAGTATAATTAAACTACAACTCATTAATTAATTAGTTGTAGTTTCACAGGACTTCGTTAATGACATGTTCACAAATTAACGATTTAATGAAATTTTGGTCAGTCAAGTCGTGCTGTCCGACATGTTGTGATGTTGTCTGTTTATTGGTGATTTATTAATGTATATCAGTGGAGAGATGGGTTTCGAGGATCTAGGGGTTTTGTTGTATAGAATCACGACTTTGCGGTGAGATTTTTTAAAGAAAAATTATTCCCACTTTACATGTATAGGTACACTAAATAAGACATTATTTGAGATTTTATTTTACCACTTTGTCGGCGTGTTTAATATACATACATACCCATACGAAATTACAGCTTTCTAGTTCTAATAAGTCTCTGAGTAAATAGAAAGACAGACAGACATGGCGAAACTATAAGAATTCTTGGTTATTACGGAACCCTAAAAACAAACAAACGTTGTGCAGTAACACATTTCTAATCTATCGCTATTTCTTATTCAATTGGATCAATGACTGAGCCAAAAATAAATTATTTGGTACTATTATGAGAATAAAACGTCAAAAAATAATGACTGTCATTAATAAATATTTACTTTCAACATGGTTTTAGATTTATTAATGCAGAAAAAATTATATTAATAGCATTACGTGCCTCTACAAAATTATGACGTCACAGTTCCGTTTTTCATACAAATCCCCTAGAAAATTTTTGTTTTGACGTTTAGAAAAAAGTGTCTGATTTGACTTCTTGTCATCTAGCGAAATTTTTCTTAAGTTTTTAATCCATTGCGTGTTTTATTTTAGCCTGCTGCGGCCCTACTCAGTTCAGGGCGACATGGAGCACGCGTTGCAGCATCGCGAGCGAGTGGGGGTCCAGGACTTCGTTCTGCTGGAAGACTACCGCTCTGAGGCGGCCTTCATCGACAACTTGAAGAAGAGGTTCCACGAGAACATTATCTATGTGAGTATGGGCGAAGGAGATTAAGATCATGATTTTTTCGGGGTCCAGTGCTGCCCCCATTTGAAATATTTGAAAGGAAACGGAGATATTATTTAAAATTTTGTCTTTGTGAAACCCTAGATAACCCTTCAAACTATTTTATGAAGTACTGTTTACAGTTTAAAGTGAAAACGATAAGCTTGTCTTAGCATTTTTCCGGAAAACGGTCACTTTTGGCAAAAATGCTAAGAAAAGCGCATTTAAGACTGTGAAAACCAGTTATATGCCTAGATATATACAATGCAATTCCTTTCGGAAAAAAAAAGCTAGACTGATATGACTACATTTGTATCAAAAAGTCTGATTTTTTCTAGAAAAGCATCGTCAACTGCGTAAGCATTTGCCCATGACAAATTTGTTTATTTGTTTATCAGAATCAACGCTACCGTCTCTATCGAAGCAAAAATCTAGCAAATATTATAGGTAATCGCTTAGGACGCTTGTCTTCTAATAGCTTTAATTTGTCCACAGACTTACATCGGCAATGTGCTCATATCGGTAAACCCTTACAAGAACCTGCCCATCTACACCGAGGAGAAGATCAAGCAGTACTACAAGAAGGCCTTCTTTGAGGCCCCTCCCCATGTGTAAGTCCATTTGTAAAGATACTAACAGCATTATCCTAATAATAATAGTCCTGTTCTTAGCCGTGTAGTTCCAACCGTGTGGTTCTCGGCAGAGTAGAATAGGACCACTCCGAGTCTTCTCGTGGATGTCGTTGAAGGCGACTTAGGAAACAAAATCTAAACAAAGCTTATAAACATCAATGAGACCTCTCCAACATGTCTGGCCAGCGTGAAGAGTGTAGGCCAAATCCTTTGGCTGCTCCGGGTAATACTTGTATATGGTTCTGATTATTACATAGAGGGTCGTGCTCCTGCAGTGGAGACTACTTGTTTTTTATAGGCAGTACATTTCTCTCTTTTTGGAAGATAACCATTTTAATTACAAAATTGTTGTAACGTGGTAATATCGGCTGGCCATCAACACATCATTATTCGTTCTCAATAACGTTTGTTATCGCGATAACGAATGATACCGCGATAATATTATCAATAAATATTATGCCGAGTACAATGTTTACAATATTATGAAGCCTAAATATTGTTTCGATCGATGTATATTAATAGTATAAAACTTTCCTCTGAGTGCCATTTTCATCTAACTTTCCCTTCTTGGGATATAATAAAAAAGCGGCCAAGTGCGAGTCGGACTCGCCCATGAAGGGTTCCGTAGCAGCAAGTAACATAATATAAAAGTTCTAAAGGTAAATTGCGGTTTACGATTTATGACGTATTAAAAAATAACTATCTATTCTATTATATCGAGACCGCTATAGTTTTAATTGAAAGTACATCTTTGAGGTATATACCACATTTTTTTAGAATTATTTTAGTAATATTACTAAAGTTACGGTGGGGTTACACCTCAAATTTTAACTTTGTATTAGATTATCTCAAGACTGGGGGGTTTGATCTACATAGTTTCAAAGCAGTTTTTGTTGCATTTTAAAAGACCTTTTCAACGATACCCCACACGTTGGGGTTAGTCCAATTTAATTTTTTAAATTCACTTTTTGTTGTATGGGAAGGGGTTAAAAAAAAATATTTTTTTCATAATTTTAAAAACCAACTTTTGGAACTTCAATATCTATATCTCCACCAATTTTCGTGACAATCGGTGCAGTAGCGGCGGAGTACGAGCCCGGACGGACAGACAGACGGACGGACATGACGTAACTATAAGGGTTCCTTGACTACGGAACCATAAAAATGAGATATGCAAGCGTTGCCTTTGATGAAGTTATACAGCCGTATGAAAACTTTGCTGAAAGTGTCATTTTCATTGGACACTTTCTTGTTGATAAGCGGTTAAGCTAATATGGAAAAACGAGCGAGCCTTACAGTAGTCGCATATGATGTAACATCAGACAGCTCGCCTTGGCATGGCCAACTCTACCACCGCACGCGCTTATTGGTCAAATCAAATAGCGCGCGCTTCCCCAGCTTGCTGTTATACACTTCCGTCGCATTTCACGAAATCACTGCCACAGATTGCAGAAAAGAGATAGGAAATATCTTACACATCAAAATATCTATTCTCCCACGCAAGTGAGCTGTACGAGAGAATTTTTTTTTTAAATATCAATATCATGGACTTGCTACACAAATACGCTAATGCTAACGCTAATGCTACACAAAGTAGTTGGTCAGTCTGTAAAAAATATCAGAACAAACAAGTAATTATTAAAAAAACAAAAAACCCGACTGCTAACATATAAGTTGTATATATTTTTGTAATCCTTGTACAAAATCCTTTAATTTGATATCCCACTCGATAGGTTTCGTATAAAAAATTTTTTGAAGACACGTAAATATGGCGCGAAAATCCGCCATTTTGGATTATTTAAATTTTTGCTAAGCCAAGTGTCACTCTCAGAGTCAGGAAAAATCTAACGACACCTCTCAAACTAAAATCCATCAAGCCGTTGAGGTTGTAGAGCGTGCCAAAGATATTTACATACATACATACTTACATACATACGTTCGAAAAAAACCCTCCTTCTGGCGCAGTCTTCTGGCGCAGTCGGGTAAAAACTTATGTAACAATTTAATTTTTTTATTTCAGTTTCGCAATCGCCGACAACTCTTATCGGTCATTGGTGTACGAGCACAGAGAGCAGTGCATATTGATCTCAGGTACCGACAAGATTAGGTCATATAATATTACTTTTCTTGATAAGTAAAACATACTTCAGATTCCTACTAAATCCGGGAAATTTCTTTTATGATTCATCTGTATGAAAAACCAGAGTACTTAATACTTATATTTGAACTAAAAATAGTAACTAAACATCTAAAAACGGGGAAAGTATTATAGGAAATGTATGTCTATGCTGCCCACAATATCAGTAATTACAGTAAATCAACCTGTAAGGAGTTTTCATAACACCATTTAATTTCAAAATTATGAAACCTCCTTGGGTATTCAATTCATGCTGGCAGCTTTACTTAGAAACGCGTACGATAAGAAAAATACCGACAGCTTTTTCTGGATTTAAAAAAAACAGCAGACGTAGAAAATTAGATAGAATAAGTTCTAAATATTAATTCTAAGTGTACATCGTTATATAAAACAGTTAATTTTTCCTAGTATTTAAAAACAGATACCTACGTTGTATAAAGCACTACAAGATTTGTGAGAAAACATACTTTAAGCATATTATTAACCCTTATTAATAACATTCTTGTTACCCAGGTGAATCTGGCTCCGGAAAGACTGAAGCCTCCAAAAAGGTCCTTGAGTACATCGCCGCGAGGACCAACCACCTCCACAATGTGGAAACCGTCAAAGACAAACTCCTCCAGAGCAATCCCTTACTCGAAGCTTTTGGAAACGCCAAAACGCACAGAAACGACAATTCCAGTCGATTCGGGAAGTATATGGACATCCAGTTTAACTATGAAGGTGCTCCAGAAGGAGGACACATCCTGAACTATCTTCTAGAGAAATCTAGAGTTGTCAGTCAGATGTCTGGGGAGAGGAACTTCCACATTTTCTACCAGTTGCTTGCGGGAGGTGACCCTGAGCTGCTTAATCAGTTAAGGCTACAGAACAGGCCGGAAAACTACAAATATACTACTGATACAGTAAGAGTTTTATAAGTTTTCTAATTCAACTCATAAGGGGGTACATAAACAGGCTATCTTTTCGATAGTCTAAGGCTCCTGCTAAAGATTAAACAAACTTTATTAAGGCGAAGAGATAGGCAAATGACCTCGCTTGTTTTCACTCACACATGCACAACCTAATACGCACACTAAGTGTGCACACATAGAAACATGGCCAGCGCCATCTATCAAAAAACCGGAATTACATACAATGGACGGCAAGCAGATATCAGTTTTCAAAAAGTTTTTTGCGCGTCTGTATAGATGTCGTTAGTTATTACACACAGACTTATTCACGTTATAGATTCGCCCAAAATATTTTACAGAGATTGACTATTTTAGTCTATATTTACGAGAATTTAATACAAATGTATATACCCATGTTTTGACGTAAAAACATTATTTGCTATTAAATTCAAACAACTTATTTGTTGCCAGAAATATATTGCTTTAAACAAAAAAATCCGGAACAATGAAATTCTAATTCTAATAGTAGGTACCTACTCCAAACAAACAATTTTTAGGGATCCGTAGCCAAATGGCAAAAAACGGAACCCTTATGGATTCGTCATGTCTGTCTGTCTGTCTGTCCGTCCGTATGTCACAGCCACTTTTTTCCAAAACTATAAGATCTATACTGTTGAAACTTGATAAGTAGATGTATCCTGTAAACCGCATTAAGATTTTTACACAAAAATAGAAAAAAAAACAATAAATTTTGGGGGGAACCCATACTTAGAACTGAAACTCATTTTTTTTTTATCAAACCCTTACGTGTGGGGTACCTATGGATAGCTCTTCAAAATTGATATTAAGGTTTCTAATATCATTTTTTTCTAAACTGAATAGTTTGCGCGAGAGACACTTCCAAAGTGGTAAAATGTGTGTGTATCCCCCCCACCCCTGTAACTTCTAAAATAAAAGAATGATAAAACTAAAAAAAATATATGATGTACATAACCATGCAAACTTCCACCAAAAATTGGTTTGAACGAGATCTGGTAAGTAGTTTTTTTTATACGTCATAAATCGTAAACCGCAAATAACTTAAAAAAAATACACTATCATTAAAACATCGATCAAAGTTACAACGAACTACATGAACTTTTATATTATGTTACTTGCTGCTACGGAACCTTCATGGGCGAGTCTGACTTTCACTTGGTCGTTTTTTTTCGTGTTCCAACGGACCAAAAAGCTATAAAAAAGTGGATCAGTGTTATGAAGAGAGATCCACTAGCAAGCAAGAGTAGGTACTTTTTACTGTTGCGAAGATCATTTTGACATATTATAGTACTTATTTAGTATTAATTAAGTATGTACCTACCTACCTAAACGATCAATAGAAATAGGTTATATTATAGGTACCTATCTATCTCTTTTTCTCATTATTTATTTTATTTATTTATTTATTTTACTCTTTATTGCACACAATTATTATTGCTAGATTTATCTAATTCAACCTGGTACAGCCTTTTAATAACCCATCGTCCATTGCTTAAAATCTAAAAGTAAACGTTTGGGTTATCTGAACGCCTATCTACCTACGTAGGTACATGCATACTTCAGAAGACAACTGTATTTTAACCTGCAATAAACGTTACGATTAACTAATTTTCAGGGTTCCGTACCCATAAATATATAAAATACTGATTTATGGATAGTCCTTTTTCAAATCCATCTTTCAATTTGTTACTTATTATTACAGTTACCGAAACAATGCAAAAAACCAACAGTGTTGACCACTAACCACGATATTTGCGGGCGGACGGCGCGCGGCGTTGGCGTGCCGTATGGTCCGGAGTGACGTCATCACTACTTGCGGCTGGCAGACGCGTGTTTTTAAATCGGGTCCAATAAAATATTGAATATCTTCTGCATTTATGAACGGATTTCAAAAATTCAAAAAGTACCGTACTAAAAAAATCATGACGCATGCGAAACACTAGTCAAAATCTGTTTTCTGTTAATTTATTGATTCTAATTGATAAAGATATAAAATGCTGAAAAAATCTGACCACGAAAGTCACACCAGTAAAAAAAACAACCATTTCTGTTACTTTTCGCTACAATTAAATAGTCTTGTGCATTAAATATCAATCAATTAAGACCAGTACATGCTTTGCACAAGCGTTGAGTATTTACATGTTGCAAAAGTACTCACTTTGTTTCATTTTACATCAACTATCTTTATAAAAATACAATAGGGATGACCCCTATTGTATTTTTATAAATAATTAATACAGGGTATGTTGATTGTTGATGTAAAATGAAACACAGTAAATACTTTTCGAAACAATTTTTCAAATTAGAAATTAAAACATAATTCAACTTTTCTCTTACTATCTAAAGAATTTGTACGAAACAAAATAGATAAAAAATGGTTTCACATAAACATTAATATCTTATACGACGTATAAGGCTTTCTATGATGGTAATAATTTTACAATTCATTTAAAAACCTTTATTGTACATCAGCGATAGTTACACATAATAAAATAATTGATATTACAAATGGTGGACTTATCCCAGAAGGGATCTCTTCCAGTCGACCAGTAGGTAGGGCAGAGGATAGTTACAAATTTATTAGGAAGGCAGAAGTACGTACAGAGCAATGAAAAAAAAAACAAGTTTAATGATAAAGCTTAAACGCTACAAATACACTACATACATACCTAATGAATATGCTACATATAATATATAAATAAATATTTTATATTACTCAAGTCTAGATTTAAAGGAGCCTAATAATTGAGACATTTTATCTCCACTGGTAAAGCGTTCCATAAACGCGCAGCGAGCACAGCGAAGGTCTTCGCGTAGGTCTGTGAGGAATGTGATCTGGGATCTGTAGAAGTGGTTCACTACGAACGACGACGGCTATCAAAAACTTTAAAGGAGAATTTTTCATGAAGATATACGTGTGAGCGAGGATTAAATAGAATGTTAAAGAGAAAGAAAAGAACGTGAGTGTGACGGTGTTGTCTGATAGATAAGCCGAAAGAGGCTATTGTACTCATACAAATTAACTTTAGAATTTACATAACATTAAATCTGTAAATTTCCATAATTGAACCAAAGTTAAAAATGTAAGTAGTAAAGAGGAGTAAACATGTCTAGTTTTATTTACCCTATAATGGTATAGGGTAAATAAAACTAGACAAGTTTACTCCTCTTTACTTTATATATGGATATATCATATATGCTTAACTTTTCCTATGAAATTAGGAAAGGTTTTAGATCTTACAATGCTTCATATTTTATCTCCAACACATACCAATACTTATCAACACATACCAATAACTACTAATACATACCAACACAAACCGTTCTCACATTAAAATTTTAAATGATATCTCCGTTTACTTTGAAATGATTTATTTTAAATGGGGGCAGCACTGGACCCCCGAAAAATTAGGTACGGCCTTCAGAAATTTTGAAAAACTTGGATACATATACACGTGTATTTAATATACATGTGTATTTTTTTTCCATGGATATCATCATCATGCCGAGGGAACAGATGAACACGTACCATACATGCATAGCGGCGAAACACATGCATGAACCTCTTTTTTCGTTCGACGTAGTCGGGTAAAAACAAAACGAATTTAATTATTTGGATTATTTGTTGTAACAACTTCAGTAGGTATAATTTAAACAATGACGTCTCTGAATCGATATAACTCTATACATTCACGCAATGTAGGTACTGAGTCAAATCCTTTGGTTGTGTGCCGCGCGGTTAAAATCATAGAAAATCTAAAACATTGCAATTCAGATGAATGCATATCAGATTACTACTTACAAAATGAACATGAGTACCTACCTATTATACTTATTCTATTTGTTCAACTTTCCAGTGTGGTTCCGGGTTAGAATAGGACTACTCCATGTCTCTTCCGTGGATGTCGTAAGAGGCAACTAAAGGACATCTCGTGCTACAATTGTATTCCTAAGCAGGGTTAACGTCGAGCAGCGGCCGGTTGTAAAACTTTTGGAACAAATACATTCTCAAAGAGGTTTGACGTCAGGCGGCCGCCCGGCCGGTCGTAAAACTAAAGTCAAATAATTTAAACTGTTCCGCCTATTTCTTCTCTTAACAGTGCCGGTTTTAGCTCTACCAGCGCCCCGGGCGAGTTCCCCCCCCCCCTCCCCCCTCAAACTGCAATTTAGACTCTGAGTTAGGCTTTAATCTTATAGGATTTATTTCTGCCGACGGGGGGGAGGGGTGCAAGTACGATATAGAATTCTTAAAATTTGCCACCCCATTGTAAACAAAGGGAGGAAGGGCCCACCCCCTTCCTCCCTTCGTTTACAATATGCATACAAATAAGAGTTTAGGAGTTGCCGCCATTAACCAGCCGCTATTTATATATTTATTATTACCCCCCTTGCCCAAAAACGCCCCCTGTCACCCCTTTGTATCTGGCGCCCTGGGCGGTCGCCCAACCGCGCCCTACCCTAACGCCGCTACTGCAAGTTAAGCAACCCCGGATGTGGTCCGTACTTGGATGGGTGACCAAAAGTGATACAAAAATTTCTCGAGCTCCTCCGTGCTTCGGAAAGCACCTAAAAGCCGTTGGTCTCGGTTGTCATTGTATGGCAGTCGTCAAGCTATGTCTGATGCCTTAAGGCAGCTTGAAAAATCTGACACCAGTGTTGGCCACTTACATACACGAAAAATAAACATTACCCATTTTTTTAAAATCAAATATACTACAGCTCGAAATTATCACATTGTGACTTTTTCCATCAAATATATCACAATACTCGTAGGTTAGGTAGCGAAACGTGCACGAGCTGGCAACAACGTCGCGTTTACAAACGCTGCACAGATCGGCATCGCCGCGCCGCCGTATGCTTTTGCGCCTGATAGTTTTTGCAAGCAAATATAGTTCTGACATTTTCATGTTTGCAGTAGGCGCAAATATTTTTTTCTAAATTATTCAATTGTTTGATTACTTTTTCCAACTATTGGAATGTGAAGAAATAGACACAAACTAAAGTCACAAATATATCCAGTATAGGTTTAAAATGGATTTGTAATAATGATAAAAATTTTGCCCAAAAAATAACAGATCGACGCTTTTCAAATTATTTCTGGATGTGAATAGAAACTAAAAGCAAGCATTTTCAATCGTAAAGCAACACTTTAGGATATCCTATACAGTATATAAATATTTCAAAACTTCACGTTCTATATTTAAGCCAAAATATTTGCCCAAAATCACTTCGTTTACACAGTTTCTCTTATGTCTTCACCTTAACATCAGATTTCAAATAGCTTTTCACTGCCAATCATCACTGTTGCACTATTGTCTATTGCGGCGAGATGGGCTGGCGTGGAGGCGAAAAAGGGTATCAAAATAGTGTTGGTTTGCTAACCGCATCGCCTGTTCAATGATTCCTCGAAATTTTCGCCCATTCACTCTATCGGCTTTTGCGATTTGTGCAGAAAGAGGAACATTTGTTCTTCTATTTTTTTTCCCAGACGAGCACTTCTATCATACAGATTATTGAATCTTCAATAAAGACAAAACTGCGATATCGTAGTCTGAACCTTGCTGTATTATGCATCTTTGATATTAGAGCCTTACCTTAACTCCTATAGAATCGTCAATGAAGGCAATACTACGATATCTAGTCTGAACCTCGGTGTATTATCACAGAAGACAGTAAGAGTATTATATAGTATTATGCAACTTTGATACTAAAGCCTTACCTTAACTCCTTTAGAATCGTCAATAAAAACAATACTGCGATATCGTAGTCTGAACCTTGCTGTATTATGCATCTTTGATATTAGAGCCTTACCTTAACTCCTATAGAATCGTCAATAAAGACAATACTACGACATCTAGTCTGAACCTCGGTGTATTATCACAGAAGACAGTAAGAGTATTATATAGTATTATGCAACTTTGATACTAAAGCCTTACCATAACTCCTATAGAATCGTCAATAAAGACAATACTGCGATATCGTAGTCTGAACCTTGGTGTATTATGCAACTTTGATACTAGAGCCTAACCTTAACCAAGGCAGTCAACCAAGGCAGGTTAGACTGCCTTAACTCCTCTATAACTATATCCAGCAGTAGACTTCCTGTGGCTGATATAATAATGATAACTCCATTTTCCAGAACCCTCATACAAGCCAGCTGAAATACGATGCAGACCAGTTCCGCGTCGTTCAGGAAGCGATGAAGGTCATAGAAATCGGTGCAGACGAGCAGAGAGCTATCTTTGAGATTGTAGCCAGTGTGCTACACCTGGGCAATGTAAAATTCGCCAGGGGTGAGAAGGGATATGCTGAAATTGCTAATCATGACGCCTACAGCAGCAACGTTGCAGAGGTGAGTCCTACCTACATCCTAGATATTACTTATCTCTAAGTGATTACTCTTGATAAAGATGTCCCATGGTTCTTCTTCTATTTTACTTCTTCTATTCTGCATCACCAAACAGTCTTGACGAAGATTATCAAGATCGGTGCCGTTGAACAGAGAGTCCTCTTTGAAATTGTAGCCAGTTGATGTTTACGTCGCCTACTTTACTATCTTAAACTTCTGTCAAAATCCTGCAGTAAAAAGAGATAAACCCCAGTAATATGTTGTGTCTTGTTCTTGCAATGTCAAATATAGAAAAGAGTGACAGGGTCAAAACATATAAGTATTTTTATTTAAAGTTTTTGCAAACGTTTGATTGTGAACCTTTGAAAAGAACATTCATTTATTTTCTTTACTTCTATCGAACAAAACGCGCTTTCAATTGTTTCAATTTGTTTATTATAAATATATGCCATAGGTTAAAAGAACGATTGTTTCTAGCGTACTAGATAATGGCGACCGTTATTATAATATCCGTAATAGTGACTTCATAGTGACATCATTTAATAAGACATGACAATCTATTTAGAATAGTAGAAGGAAAAATAAAAGGGAGAAGAGGAAGGGGAAGACCAAGGATGAAGGTTTTCCAAAAAATTAAGGAAGGGTTAGGAGTAAGGTCCTACCAAGACATTAAAAAGATGGCAGAGAGAAGAGAGGATGAGGCATCTCCACTTAACTCCACCGACAAGAGCAAGCTCTTAAATTAAAGAAGAAGAATAGTGACCTCATATATTTATATCGTACTGGTGCATCATTACCTCAGTACGTAATCGTAATGAGCATTCGATGACCTACAGTATTTATGGTATAATATAAAACAAGATATCTCTTCCTGTGACAGCTGGGTCACGTGATTGGCATACAAGAATACGTCATCAGTTGGGAGTGCAGCCACTGAGTGTAATTGAATTACATTCCTTAAAAAAATGCATTTTTTAACTTAACAAACAATATTTATATTATTATATATTTTATAATATTTTATTTTATATTCATTACCAATTGAGAAAGTCCTTAAATATACTGAAAAACAATCATTGGTAGGTAACACCTTTCGTAACGTGACACTCGTGAGTTTCGTGATAGTCTTTTCTTGGGCCATCGCGGGTAGAGATTACTTACCTACCTTGTAAGAAAAAACTTAGAATGCACCAGCTGCTACTCTTCCCGCGCAGATCGTAAAAGCCGATCGAGGGAATGGTCGCAAATGCGAATCAAGCTATTTTGATTCATTTTATCTTCTCGCCCGCCCGCTAAAAGTGGCCTTTGGTTCTTGCCGCCCTGGGCTCTATCTGCTTAGAATCGCAAGTCCTAAAATACTATGTCTGCCCCGTTAGAGATAATAGTGTATAAATGTAGGATTACCGTACAACTGTCCGTGAAATAAAAATCTTAATAGATTCACAGTCCTGAAGCAAGTTGCGATCTCCTTTGTACACGTCCTCGTAGTAAAAATAACACTGGCCATGAGGCACATATGCCTCATGGACGTACCAGTGAAGTCACCCATGAGGCACATAATATGTGAACGGACGGACGGACTGTGAACCTGTTAATATATCATGATTCCATCTCGTTCTTATTTAGTTATTCTTAAATGGTATAACAACGTGGAAGGAACATACCCGTAAATCGAACCACGGGCTATACTAGATCCAGTAAGTCGGAGAAATAAATAAAAACATTTAATATTATGATATAGTTAAAGAAGTGAAAAAACCCGTGAGGTTCCGGGTTAGAATAGGACCACTCCATCTCTTCCTATGGATGTTGTAAGAGGCGACTAAAGGACTAACCACTAACATCTCGTGCTATAATTGCATTCCCAAGAAGAAGTTAACGTCGGGCGGCGGCCGGTTATAAAACTTTTCGCACAAATACATTCCCAAAGAGGGTTGACGTCAGGCAGGCGGCCGGTCGTAAAACTATAGCCAAATCATTTATAATGCTCCGGCTATTTCTTCTCCATTTTACAAGGTCGTTGGCATCCTTGGGTGACCATTGACATGCATGTTATATTTGGAGAAGAAAGAACGGGAAACCGCACCCCGAGCTCCGAAGCAGCACAGCTGAGGATGCAACCGAGAACGCACTTAGACGATGAAGAAGTAAAAGAAGTGAAAAAAAAATACGACATTCCCATACAAATTGCTCGGGCGGCTGCACACTTTTGTATGCAAATGCCCATTTAGGCGCGTTGCACTTTTTGAGATGAGAAAAAACCAGTGAACTAGTTACCGACACCACTAGTGGTGCTCAACATTTTCATTTCATTAAGTATACTATAATGATCTAGTATATACCGTGAATCAATTTATTACGGATATGTCCCTTCCACGTTGTATAATACTTGTATGTAGGTAACATACAGTCAACTTCGAAAAAAGAATTTTGTTACGCTGGTGCACTTTTCGTTTTTCTTTTCTCCCAGACCAGCATGAACCTAAATAAAAGCTTCCAAACATAGCTACACATGGGTTATTTTGGAACATATTGCAATACTTCCCTTTGTCACGCTCTATCTATTTTCCCACAGTGGGCTTATCTTTAGGGAGCATTAGGTCACCACGTCACCACATTCGATAATGGGTACCTACGTCAATTTGGGTCGTTGCCCCGCTTACATTTGCTAAACAATTTTTCTATTTTTAAGCATTTTTCTTCGTTTTGGACATTTGTAAAATAAAAGCACAAGACCATTTTATTTATTTAAGGAAAGGAAGAATGAAATACTTTATTCAGCCACTTACAAAATTATAACTGGGAAGGCATAGATAAATAATATCTGGGAAGGTAACAAAATTATTAAACTTAATGACATTTATATATTTCATTTGGTCTTCTTCCTACCTACCTATACAAAGATAAAAATACAATAGTTTTTTTAGGAAGTAATTTAACAAATGCGATTTTTTTTTTACAAAAATTTCATTATATGTACCTACTTGTACCCAAAACCGGTGAGCATGCATGAAAAGTGTTGACGAAGCAAAAGTTTGCAAATGGAGATCCATAGTCTCTGCCTACTCCCATGGGAAATAGGCCTTGTAATATGTATGAACATTTTCCTATACTTTCCTCCAGCTCCTGAAAGTAAACGCGACGCGTCTTCGCGAGGTGCTGACCAGCCGTACTATAGAAGCGAGAGGCGACGTGGTCAGCACGCCCCTGGACATGGAGCAAAGCCAGTATGCGAGAGACGCGCTGGCCAAAGCCATGTACGACAAGCACTTCAGCTGGCTGGTGTCCAGGTAACCATCTGTCATAGCTTGATAACACAGCCAGCATCAGGCGCTGCGGGGCGTTTGAAAATGATCCTATATAATTTATCCTTTCCTTCGTATATGTGGCCAAAACTGGTTTCAGACGACCAAATTTTAGTTTTATTGTTTTAGATTAAATGCGTCACTGGCACCTAAAGACCAGGACTCTAGAGCGTCCGTCATCGGTATCCTGGATATCTACGGCTTCGAGATCTTCCCAAAGAACAGGTGATTACTTCAAAAATTCAAAATATCTTTATTATTATAGGATATTTATAATATCTCTTAACCCTTTCACCGCGAGACTTTATATCAGTTGTCGTGCTCCCAGCGCGAGGAATTGTGAATATCCATAGTTTTTGGTCGGATAAATCCGATGCTCGCGTAATGGGCACGAAAATGTTTTTGTCAGATTAATCCGACGTTCGCGGTTAAACGGTTAACAATAGTCACTTTGTTTTGTTTTGTACAAATGTTGTCAAATCGTATTTTCATCTGTCAGATTCATTTTAGCGACATGATGCACATAACATTGTGCAATTTCCTGACATAAAATACAAAATTCAACAATCTGCTATGATGACTGCTATGGCCAATGCATTGGCATAGCATTTATATCTTCGAATCGACATAAATCTTTGGTCTACCATTTCTGGGCATGTCCATATTACCTAAGTATTTTTTTTATTATACAATTAAAATTAAAATTCATTTATTTCAGATGTCTAAGATCCATACATAATAAATAATACATTCACAATAAATTTACAGAAATAAGAATTAAAAATAGCAATAATAAAATGTCACAATAAAATTAACATATTCAAATGTCACAAATCATTAATACCTACATTAAATTAAATTCAACTTAAACTATAAACTGCGGCATACTGCGACATGTCTGTCGCAGCAGTGCTGAAGGTAGGTACAGTCCAGTCGGTCAGCGATCATCTTCAGAATGACGTTGGAGCTGCCTCGCACCAAGAAGGCGCCCCGCTTACGCATAGTTGTGTGAAAACAATCTGTGCGGGCTTCCGCGAACATGCCCGAGGCGCTACAGTATCGTGGCAGCCCCAAAATCACCCTAAAAGGCACACAGTTTAGAGAATTAAGAAACACATTTTTTCAGTTTCGAGCAGTTTTGCATTAATTTCTGCAACGAAAAGCTGCAGCAGCTGTTCATCCAGCTCACCTTGAGGCAGGAGCAAGAAGAGTACTTACGAGAAGGCATTGAGTGGGAGCCGGTCGAGTACTTCAACAACATCGTCATCTGCGACCTCATCGAGGCGAGGCATAAAGGTTTGTTTATTTGGCCATTCAAGTTTTTATGGTTATAAAACCGTTGGTATTAAAAATAACTAAATAATGAATATAATTATATGGAAAAATCACACATATTGTCCAAAAGTCTTCTCCAGCTCCATTCATAATGCATTGAATTTGAAAAATTAGATATATTCTGCACATTACCACAGGCCGGAATGTCCTAAGGTACCTACGCGCAATATGCGTCACCCAGGCGTCACCGTTCCCCGTCCCCGCACCTCTCCCCCGTTTTCGCCTCGATGACTCACGTTGGCCGTCAAGAACCGGGGGAGAGGTGCGGGTGCGGGGAACGGGGACGCATATTGCGCGTACCTTAGGAGATTCCGTTCTGCTTACTCTTACTGTATTCTGTGACATTACGTCAATTTGAATACTAAAATCTTACAAAATCTTGCGTTTACATTTCCGTCCAGTTTTCAGACCATATCTTTGTTCACCTTTCAAAAAATAGTTAAAAAATATCCTTCAATTCTAATATTCCTATAATTAAATAACTACACCTTTTCAAATGTTAATCATCCACCTTCCAGGTATCATCGCCATTCTGGACGATGAATGTCTCAGACCGGGAGACGCCACCGACGCCAGCTTCCTCGAGCGGCTGTCACAGCAGCTGGATGGCCACCCCCACTACAAATCCCACCGCAAGGCTGACTCCAGAACGCAGAAGCTGATGGGCAGAGACGTAAGTCTTAGAGACTTAGACTTAGAGCGAAAATCTTCTTATGTGCATTATATACAAGCAATATTGATCAATGAATTACAATCTACACCATGTCTTTTATAATACTACAAGAACTCCTACCACAAGATCTCAGATGCAGATACTTGGAAAAATCATCACCTGAAACGAGAAACCTTAAAAGTACGTTAGTCTATGAAAAAAGAGAACACAGTTCTTGGCTTCCGAAGATCCTCATTCTCATTCTATGACTTATTTCTCTTTTTTCATAGACTAACGTACTTTTAAACACAGTTGTTGGCTTCCGAAGATCCTCATTCTCATTCTATGACTTATTTCTCTTTTTCACAGGAGTTTTGCTTGAAGCACTACGCCGGCGAAGTGACCTACAATGTGCAAACCTTCTTGGAGAAGAACAATGATTTGTTGTTCCGAGACATCCAGAGCCTGATGGCCAACAGCGGGAACAACATCGTCGCGAGCTGCTTCAAGGTCGGTGTTTTGATCTGCATTCTTGAACATCCTCGTTGTATATACTCTAAAACAGATGGAGAAAACACAACAAGAATAAAAGATCTATAGCCACTTGGATCATTTTAAATACTCTGTCTGCACCGTTAGGGATTAATTAAATGATATACATAGCACAGATACACTATATCTGTGTATATCATTTGCAACCGATTCCAAGCAACGATGTTTTCAGAATTCTGGAAATGAAAAGTTGGCCCCGAAATTATTTATTTTACATAAAAGGACTCCGTTAGTATGTGCCGATTTTCCAAAGAAAATAGTATTTAACTCCTATTGCAGGATCTGAACCTGACCAGCAAGAAGCGTCCAGAGACCGCGATCACTCAGTTCAAGAACTCGTTGAATGAGCTCATCAAGATCCTCAGCAGCAAAGAACCTTCCTACATCAGGTGTATCAAGCCCAACGACTTCAAAGCGCCAAGTGAGTTACTATTCGATACTAAACTTTGGTTCTTTTAATGCTCTTGGTCGTTTAATTATGAAGTAAGCTATCTTTGGTGTTTCTCTAATAGTCCAGTCAATGGATATTTTGCCCTACAGGATAAACACGTATGCAAAAAATGTTAGTAATTTTGTCTTCTTTATACGTCTCCTAGACTTTTTTGTGTATAGTAAGGTGTTGAGATGTTATTTAAAAAACCGGCCAAGTGCGAGTCGGACTCGCGCACCGAGGGTTCCGTACAAACCTGCAAGGTTTAGTATTTGGTATGAATTTCAATTTAATACCTCTACGCGTTTATGAGGAAATGGGTAGTAAGTTTAAAATAATTAAAAAAAAATATATTATGTGATGTAACTAAAAATTTATGGTTTTCGTAATTTTTCCTTTATCTATGCTATAAGACGTTGCTTCGTACCAAATTTCAAGATTCTGAGTTCACGGGAAGCACCCTGTAGGTTTTGATTCCCTTGCAAGTGTCGAAAATTTGCGGCATAAACGGCTGTATCTTTTGATTGCGTTGGCTTAGAAGTTTGATTTTTTCACAGCTTCAAGGGACAGTAGACCTGAGTAATTGATATAAATTTCAGCTTCATACCTCCACGCGTTCCTGAGAAAAAGGGTCTTGACAGACGGACGGACGGACGGACAGACGGACAACAAAGTGATCCTAAAAGGGTTCCGTTTTTTCCTTTTGAGGTACGGAACCCTAAAAATACCTAATTTTTGCACCTTCAATCCAAGATGGTGGTTCGCGCGTGCGCCTCAAAGGTCGAAAACTTGGATTCGTATTAGGTCGCCATACCTAAACAATATTATGTCAAAACATTTTCTACTCCACCTTTTGCAGGGCAAAGGCTTTTTTATATCCCTACAGACTGGACTATAAGACTTCAATGCGGGTCTGAGAGAAAATAAAAAACTTATATTGCACCAGCTGCTTCTCTTCCCAAGCAGATTATAGATCGGATCGGAAGCATTGCCGAAAAACAGAATCATGTTAATAGGTGATGCGGCTAGCAACCCATCACTATTTTGATAGCTTTTACCATCTGTCGCCTAAAATCTCGCTAAAAGTGACCTTTGAGTCTTGCGGCCCTGGGCTCTGTCTGCTAAGAGCCGCAAGACCCAAAATACTCTATCTGTCCTACTAGGAATAAAGACATGGTAGTATGTATGTAGCTAGGTGTATCAAATCAGAAATGAGATTATATGTAGAAGAACGAATATTTTTAGATAGCCCAGCGTTAATACGCTGGGCTATCTCAAAAATATTCGCTCATAATAGTGGCAGTGGACGAGACAGTGAGCAGGGTACAAAGCGTGACAAACTGAGGGCTGGTGGGGCAGAAAGGTTCTAGAATGGTTCGGTTTTCAGGTGACTTGAACATGGTTTCGGATATTTTTTTCCGTTTCAGGAGTCGGGATATATTTTATTTTCTATTTTTAGCTATATGGATGACCTTTTGCATATCGCTTTTATTTCCTTGCTCTATTTTATTAGAAAGTCTTCAAAATTCACGGAGTACCTACTTCCTAACTGTTAATTTATTTCCAGTGCAATTCGATGACAAGCTCATCTCCCACCAGGTGAAATACCTCGGTCTGATGGAGAACCTCAGGGTGCGACGTGCCGGCTTCGCTTACAGGCGTACTTACGAAGCCTTCCTGGAGAGGTATGATAAAAAATGATAAACCTATCAGAGTTAATAACGCCTGTGGACATGAGCCCAGATCGCGATGTGCTGAGTGGGTGGTCAGTGTGTTTCTTCTCATCGTAGTGAAGTGCAACCTTAACTGTACTGCTTCTGAGCATTTTTATCTCCAATGATGATACGAATGTCACTGGCAACCCAAAAATGCAGAAAATCGTGCAAAGTAGAGAAGTGTTTGTGCTTAGTGTGCTTATTGTTCACTAACATGGATGTGGACTGTATTAAAAATAAATTATTTTGTACTTATAATAAAATAAAATGTCGCAAAATAATGTCACTTGTCAATAATTTTGAACGTGATTTTAGATTTAAAAATGCAGAAAAACTGATATTAAGAGTGCTATTTGACTCCATAAAACTATGACATCACTGGCCAGTATTTCATACAAATCCCAAAAGTATCTGATTTGACTTGTTGGAAACTAGCAAAAACGACAGCTCAAATGCTAGGTAGGCAATGTGTATATACCAGAAAACTCATGGGTATGTTTCCTTAGGTACAAGTGCCTGAGCTCGGAGACGTGGCCCAACTACCACGGCGCGCCGCGGGACGGCGTGCAGGTGCTGGTCTCCGCGCTCAGCTACGACCGTGAGGACTACCGGATGGGCAAGTCAGTACCTAAATACCTACTTCATCACCATCGTTTTCATTTTCATCATCCTGAAACGGCAGACCACTTCCAATCGGTCGTTTTGGAGGATGGAGGATGGAGCGGATGCGCTTCAAGCAAGGATGTCCATCCTTGCTTGAAGCGCAATGGTCTTGTCTAATATGATGATGATCATAAACCAGTGCCTTTGTGCCAACCCTGCCTTCTGTCCCATAAATGCAAAGATGTAAATCTGCACCATAATTCATCTTATGCAAGATATTAATTTATTAAATAATTGAATATAATTTTTTCTTTATGGCAAAACTGCCCTTCTTTAGAACTTACCCTGTCCTAGCTAAGTGTTTTTAGGATGCTTCATTGTCTAAAATTAGCAAAAAAGCGTCATGTCTGTATGTATGGTCCATGTAGTATAGAAAGCTATATTAATTTATATTTTTTCATACACAGCACGAAAATCTTTATCCGCTTCCCGAAAACTCTCTTCGAAACGGAAGACGCGTTTCAAATCAAGAAGAACGACATCGCCACCATCATCCAGAGCCGGTGGAGGGGATACTGGCAGAGGAAGCAGTACCTCAAGATGCGGGCTGCCGCCATCGTCATCCAGAAGTGGGTGCGCAGGTTCCTGGCGCAGAAGCTCAAGGAAAGGAGGAAGTGGGCTGCGGGGATCATCCGCTCCTTCATCAAAGGTAGGTCTCTATTTTTTTTAAACCCCCTGACATTATCAGGGCCTATGTTGGCAGAGTTTATGTTGTTTACTATATACTTTTAATAATTTTTCACTATTGTAAATTAATACTGGCAGAGGAAGCAGTGCCACAAGATGCGGGCTGCTGCTTTTGTCAGGGAGAGAGGCTTATTAAAAGCTTTAATTTTGACATTTGTTAGGTTAAGGCCTAAGGGCAAATTCGGAGGGTGAAGAGCGCCGCTAATTAAAGCTTTCATTATGATATTTGTTTAGAAAGGTTAGGATGGAGGAAATGAAAAATGGAGTTCAGATGTCACCTTTCAAACAAAATTGCCTCCTTTAGCGTCGAGGATTACAAAGCATCTTTGCAGGTTTCATCACCCGCAACGGGCCGGAGACGCCCGAGAACCGCCGCTTCCTCGGCATCGCCAAGGTGCACTGGCTGAAGAGGCTCTCCAAGCAGCTGCCAACCAAGATTCTGGACCTCTCCTGGCCCATCTGCCCGGCTACCTGCCAAGAAGCCTCCAGGTAGCTTCATTTATTTATTTAAAAACTTTATTGCACAAAAATGTTGTACAAGTGGTGGACCTAATGCCATATGGCATTCTCTACCGGTCAACCATAAGACCAAGCAGAAAATATGTGTGGCTGGCGTGATTAAAATATGTCTAAAATAACATAATTTAAAAAAAAATCTGATATTAAATATGACCTACTAATAATATATAGTATAGATAAAAATAAATAAACAAAACATTAAACGAATATATACCTAAACATATAAACTAATAAATATATATTATACATATACAATAAATGCAAAATAATTAAATATATTAGGATAATTGTGCTAGGCTAGGACTGCTGGAGAAACAATTTATGTACCGCCCGCTTGAATGCCATGCGACTGGAAGCCCTTCTGATAGACTCTGGCAGGGAATTCCAAAGCCGGATAGCCTTGACCTGGAAAGAGTTGTCCATGAAGATAGAGTGGTGAGGAGGAATAGCAAGGATAAGAGTGCTAGAGGAGTGATGTGAACGAGAATGAGTAGAACTGAGAAGGTTGAATTTAGATCTTAGATAGTTAGGGGATTGTGGATTGTTCACGATAGAATAGAGCTTCATTGATATACCGTGGATCTGTGACTATGTGCCCTCCTTTTTATTCCACCCTTCTTAATACCCTGGTATATCGACTATAGAACCCTTGAGGTTTAACCTAAGCTTGATAGAGCAAGCACATAGCAACTACCTACAGCAAATGCAGCGACTAAGGTTCGCTTACCTGTGTAAAAAATATTAACCTGTTTGTTCAGCGCTCCATACACTTTCTCTCCGCGACCGTTTAATTTCGATTCCGGACCGCCGGAATCGTTATTTCGGTCCTTCTGAATTCTGTCGTTGCCAACGACAGTCCCAATGAAGAATGACGTCACGCCGCCCGGTCATAAGACTTTAAAAAATGTAAAAGGTGGACCCCTTTTATCATGAGAGCAGGAATGTATACCATAAAAACTATTAATAATACTGATACCAAATTCAAGTGTATTTGAAACTCATTGCCATTGAATACGAAAGGGGAATAACTTTTCCGACTGTTATTGGATGACTTGATCTTCTTTTTACTTGCTGAATCCGATTGATTGGACTTGGATAACAAAGTTCAAATAAAAAAATCTTCGTATTACTCTACGTCATTTACTATTAAGTAAGTGACGTACATATAGTTATACGATAAAAGTGACAGTACCAAAACTGGTTTTAGACTTTGGACTTTAGATGGTTCAAGGTTTTAAACGGTTGTTTCAACCTAAAACCTTTCTGCGCAGGGAACTCCAACGTCTGCATCGTGCCCACCTGTCGCGGAAGTACCGACTGGCGCTGTCGCCGGACAACAAGAAGCAGTTCGAGCTCAAGGTGCTGGCTGAGAGCATCTTTAAGGGTGAGTTTTAATACTTACCTAGAAGATAAAAGATGAAGCGGTAGGGGCCGTTATTTTATCACGATCCGAGGATTAAATACAATTTTAACTTTATCACTGGGCTGGAAGTGTACTTTCCGCAAGAATAAAAACTTCTCTTGGGACATAAACAATACGTAGGTATTTTTGCTTTTTTCCAAATCTCAAAATGTATCTTACCTTTTGAAATGAAGGCAAGAAGAACAGCTACCCGAGCAGCATCCGCGAGCGTTTCGTCAGCGACCGCCTGACTGCAGAACACCAGACCCTCCGGAACACCTTCATGGCTTCTGCTCTATGGCCCTCCGGAGAACAACTTATTGTAAGTTCTTAAAATCCTATACCTATTAATTTTTTAAACCTCCGTGTAAATAATGAGTAAAAAAAGGGCCCCGGATGTGGCGGAAGGAACGCAAGGCACGCCGTGGTCGAACCGCGGCATTTTTGTAGTTGTTTGTCCGGCGTTTTTATTTTTTGGAACAAAAAAACACGCTAGTCCACCCCTCTGGAGGTACTGGGTTCGATCCCCAGCCAGGGCAAGATGGAAAATGACTTTTTCAAACTGTCCTGTCCTAGCTCTTGGGTGTTTATCTATAGATTTTTTTTTCAAATATTCTATCGCTGAGTTAGTATCCCATAATACAAGTTTAAACTTACTTTGGGTTAGCTCAATCTGTGTGATTTGTCCTTATTATTTATCGGATTGTTCTTTGCACACTTAAAATTTGCGCACACTCCACATGCGCAGAAATAGAAAACTTGGCTCACGAATCCCTTAAACTAGTACGCGTAGCAGATTTAGGTAGCTTAGGAGCTTAGGCCCCCCTAAACTTACCCTCATCGAGTTCAAACCTCTTCCAAATCAAAATCCTGGTGCCGCCACTGCTACTACGCGAAGCAAAAACCCCATTTCAGAAAAAAGTTGACACATTGTTATTTTTTGACACGCAGTATTCTTGCGAAGCCGTGAAGTACGACCGCCGCGGTTACAAGCCCCGCGAGCGAGCCCTGCTGGCCTCCGACAAGGCTCTCTACGTGTTGGACGCCGCTGGAAGAAAGACCTACAAGCTGAAGCACCGACTGCCGCTCGATAAACTCAGGGTCGTCGTCACCAACGAGTCTGACAGTCTCGTGCTGGTCAAGATACCTCAGGAATTGAAGAAAGACAAGGTAAATGCAAGCATTTTTACTTCTTGGTGTACTCCATATTCTTCTCTGTTCGAGTCTAGTTGTCTCCTTCTTCTGGAATTTGCCTTGTCCTCTTGACTTTGAAGTTCACTTTTTTGAATCTCTATTTTCTTGGCTTCCAGATAAAAGTTATTTAACGATAGAGGTGCCAATTAAGTCATAAGTTTTAAGTAGGTTATCTGGCTACTAAGCCACCATACTGCTTTATTGCTGCGATTAATCGATTGATACTTAACCAAATCAAAGGTACTTAAACCAAATTGTTAACATTTCCTGGATATTCCAGGGTGACCTGATCATCACAGTGTCTCACCTGGTGGAGGCGCTGACCATTGTCACCGACTACACCAAGAAGCCCGATATCATCGATATCGTTGACACCAGGACGTGAGTATCTACCTTATTATTTCCTTGATGGCTCATTTATATTGATCGATAACTCATTCGATATACGACTCACATTCGCCCTGAGAAAAGCCGATGAATGAGTTCGAAACATGTCAGCCAGTAAATAGATGACTTTTCACTTGAATTACCCGTTCAACGCATTTTAATAACGTTCGATAAACGACCAATGTAAACCACAAGTCGATACCTACATGGTCGTAACGTCGTCTGCGATTTTTCCCTGAATGCTGTAAACCAACTGCACATTAGGTACTCTCTCGAAAAGTGAAAACTGGTCCCCGCATGTGTTTAGAAAATCTTTGGCATCCCGAATGCGAGCCAAAACGACTAGGTACTTAATGAAAATGAGCCATGATTTCCAAACAAGTCAACACAGTGGCTTTCAATCGAAGAAAATCAAAACATAAATACGAAGTCTCGTCATGGAATTTGGCAAATACCTATTTCCACAGTCACACTGAACTTAAGGCCGTACCTGAATTTTCCGGGGTACAGTGCTACCCCCATTTAAAATAAATAATTTCAAAGAAAACGGAGATATCATTTAAAATTTTGCTACTACCAAGTCCTAGATAACCCTTCAAAGTATTTTATGAACTACTGTTTACAGTTTAAAGTGAGAACGTTAAGCTTTACTACGCACATCTGCGAAAAACGGCCACTTTTGGCTAATGTGCGTAGTAAAGCTTAACGTTCTCATTATAAACTGTAAACAGTAGTTCATAAAATACTTAAGGGTTATATAGAACTTGGTAGTAGCAAAATTTTAAATAATGTCTCCGTTTTCTTTGAAATGATTTATTTTAAATGGGGGCAGCACTGGACCCCGGAAAATTTAGGTACGGCCTTAAGTAAAATTTCACTTTAGTACCTATACTCGAATAGAAGTAAAAACGTGACGTGCAATAGATAATGGCAAGATAAATGTTGTTAACACTGTCTTCCTCGGCAGGATCGCCCACAACATGGTGAACGGCAAGCAGGCGGGCAGCATCGAGGTGACCAACGGGCCGCAGCCCGCCATACAGCGCGCCAAGAGCGGCAACCTGCTCGTGGTAACACACTTTATTTTACGTACCACTTGGCTTGTCATCTTTTTATCTTCGATCATTTCCAGTAGATTTAGGGCCGCGCTACACTGGATCGGCAGTGCACGGCAGCAACGTGAAGCGTGCGGCAAACTGCTCGCGCTGTCGCGCGTCACCGCGAGCCTTCTCGCTCAGTCGCACGCCTGCTCCCGCAATCGCGCGGCGGTCACATGCCGCGCTAGTGTCCGCCAGTCTACGATCATTTGACGACAGAATTAGTGTTTTTTATTTTAAAGAATATGGAATTGAATGATAGCACTTATATCTGAAGAAGAGAAAAACAAAAATAATCTCTAGCAATGACCCACCTGTCGGTCGTCCAGCGACCGCCCCTTTTCGCGGCCGCGCGAGCCGGCTCACGAGTCACGACTGCTCCAGCACTCTCGTGCCCGCGCGAGTATGCCTCGGCCGCGTACAAGCAGTTTTAGATTTTATGACATTGTCCATAAAGTATAAAATATCTAGTTATTAAAACTGCCCGTTACGTCGCTTTCGAGCGCTGCCGATCCAGTATAGCGCGGCCCTTATATGGACCTAGTAAGGTTTTTTAAATAGATCCAACGTTCGACAGACAGTTTAGATCTACTGAGTTGGTATTTTTCTTGCAAGATCTGTTAACCAGATCCAGATTTGAACGTGTGGGTCTACCACAGATCTTGATCCTTGGTCTGAGGGGTCTACCGAGGAATTTCTTTCTCACTAGATCCAGTCAAGGTGAATATAGAAGCAAATGGCCTTGAAGTGGCGCCCTCATTTGAAATAAATTGTTAACTCATAAATATGGTGATAATTTCCATATTGCTAATCGTCAGGCACTAGATAGCCCTTTAAGTTATTTTATGAACTGCCGTTGAAAGTATTTACATTAGTCCGTCTAGCTTTAAAATTTCAAATGAGGGCGCCATTTCCTGACCATTTGCTTCTATATTCACCTTAAGGATCTTAGTGTCTGTCCAACTTATGAAGCTTGGCGATCGACTTGGCATAGCTCCTCAGCGCTTACTATACCGGTCCACTCTCGGACGTTTCGTAGCCAGGATTTCTTACTCCTCCCAACCTTTCTTTTTCCTGAGACTTAAAACCCTAAGCTGTATTTCCAGAGAATTGACGTCAAGCAAGCCGCCGGTCGTAAAACTATAGCCAGATCGTGTAAACTGTTCCGGCTATTTCTCTTGACTTCGGCATCTTTGGGTGACCATTGACATACATATTATATTTGGAGAAGAAAAAGCGGATAAGTGCACCCTGGCTCCGAAAAAGCACAGCTGATGATGCAGTCGGGAACGCGCTACCTAAGATATAGAGATTCCTAAGCTGTTTTCGTAGAAGCACAGTCAAATCGTTTTAATGGTTCAGTATATTTCCTTAGAGAACAGCTACTGTATAAGGATTGGATCTCATCTATCAGCACGGAACAGCACTTTCCTATGCTGCTATCCTTTTCTGTTGCTCAGAAGCGTCATTTGCTAGAGCGAGAGAGAGCGACGGAACGCTTCAGCACCGGCCGTGCTGCAGCTTTCCGTCGCTCTCTCTCGCTCTAGCAAATTACCGTTCTGAGCGACAGAAAAGGATAGCAGCATAGGAAAGTACTGTTCCGTGCTGACAGATGAGATCCAACCCTAAAACCAAGTTGGTATGCGTTTGATAAGTTGTATGATGAATACCTAAATGTTTGTTTTTCTACAGGTCGCCACCCCGTAATAGGAACCAGTATTGAAAAACGTCGCCAGGCAGCGACTGACCACAACGAAAGTCTATTTCTGTACACTGAAACTAGTTTAACTATTCCATTCTTCGTAATTTATTATAATTTTAAGTGTCTTATGAATGTTTTTAATGTGAGCACTTCCGATAAATCATTGGCCATATAAAACTTTCATTTTTTTTATTGTGTGATTTTTGAAAATAATTCTATCTATGATGATTACGTTTTTAAATATTTATTTTTTAATGTTAATTTTATATATTATTTTTTTATAACTTAAATATGTTCATATTTAAAATGTGATAGTTTTACGTACAAAGTACTTAGTATTTTTATATGCCATATTACAATTTTTCATTAATGAATTGTGTCAAAGAATTTTTATTTTATTAATACTTACTAATGAACAATAATACTTCGAAACAACTTTTTTGTTTTTATAAATAACTTACATGAAAATAATGTTACATAGTACGAGTATGTATGCAACATTTTTTATAGAGTGCCAAAAAACACAGGCTCTTTAACACAAAGTCATAATTAAGGGCATAATAATTATGTAAATATAGTAGGTCTCGATTGACACAGTTCCGATTTTTTAAACGAAATGTTAGCTGAATCGAAGGTGCCTAATTGATAGTAATTAATAGTACGAATATATCACAGTATAAAAATATTACATGGAAACGTATAATAATAACTTTTTTCATAGAAAAGTAAGTTTAGCAAATCACTACCTGGAAGGTTGGAAAGGTAGCATTGTAGCAAAAAATAATCTAGTCGCTTTTGGCATTATTTTTAGATTTGTTGGCCGTATTCTCTAGAGCCTTGGCCTGTTTACAGCAAATTCTAACCCGAAGTGATAAAAATTTAAGATCTACCTATGTGGTAAAGCATTCAAATATAAACTTTGTCTATAAGCCTGAAGCTGTCCTTATTCTGTGGTCGATGACCAAATTTGCGAGGGCTTGCTTCATACATATTTACTTCAAATTGAGGAATTTCATACAATGTGCGACAAACCTTAAATAAATAATAATTCCATTAGGTATCCAAATACGCTACCTTTCAAAGTTATTGTCCTAGGCTTAGCAGTATGTACAAAGAACAGTAATTTGAGTTTGTAGGCCATACATAACCATAGATTAGGAATACGTCATCGTTTCCCAAATCTATGGCAGAAATATCAAATTTTACAGGCGATGGAGTGCCTTATTTTAAGCCAGTTCCTGTGCAGTCAATTTATTAAATGAATTTATTTTGATATATTCTAGACTTTCATTTTATTCTGTTGGTGTCCCAACATAGGAAACTTTGGAACTAGCACATTTCGCCTGCCGAAAAATGCACCGTGTGTGTTTTGCGAATAATGAACATACGGTGCGTTTTCAGCAGGCTTGTATCACAGATTAAAATTAAATATTTGATGGCTATTCTACATTTCTGTCACTTTACAAATTTTGGTATAGTACATGTATTATACTATACTTTGGATGCTAATAACAAAATAAGGACCCATCTATTCAACAACTCAACTACGTTTCACATGTGTATCGAAATAATACAAGCAATATAATTCATTGTGGTTTAATTATTTAAAAAATTAGGTACATTTTTACAATTGTATTTGTGATAACAATCCAGAGTTTCAGACAATCTTATTCAGTCCAGTCCAAACTAAACGACGGTTCACTCCAACACGACTCTCCATTTTATTTTATTTTTCAAATCCCAACTACGAAGTTTATAAACCTAAAATAACTTAAAGTTAGTCCCGGCTTTCATCATTAGGTCACCAAATTATGTCAGATGCCTTTAGGCAGCTCAAAAATTCTGACATCAGTGTTGCACACACAAAAATAAAAACAAAAAATATAACTGTCACAAAGTAAAAGCCAACTGATATGTTTTAATTTATTTTTCACTATTTGATTTAATACAAGTACATAGATTGACTGGAATATCATATCTAGAATCACTGTGATAACGTCGGAATTTAATCTGTCAGACTATTACCAAACATTTAAGCCTCACCTCATCTCAAACAAATGACTGATTTATTGTAGCCATGTCGTCACCGTCGGCCGCCATTTTGTTTATCGCTATCCTTGTCATTCAAATAACAAAGACGGCAAGCTTTGTTTCGCCCAATAGCGGTGTACCTACATACTGATTGTAACAAAATGGTAAATGACGTCACCAAAACGTTATCTAAGTAAAAAGGTGGCGTTGTTTCCTAGACAACGATATTAACACCGTATTATAGACAAAATGCCTGCCAACGGCGACGATGGCTACAACCCTTAATAAGAGCAATTGTAGAATAGTTCTCGCATTAAATTGAACCTTGTGCACTTGAAAGTTCGTACTTAACCAATGAAAAAATTATACCTACGATACAAATCGCTCAACAATTTCAAAACCTAACTATATAAAACAACCACAAACAACAGACACAAACGGCCAGATTGTCTAACTCCGGATTATTCGCGTCTTAACCTATATAGTACGAACAAGTCTTGTAGCCGAGCCACAGCGCGCCGGTCTCGTGGGTCGGGGAACGAAAGCCGAGGGACTAGATCTAATACAGGAAGCGCGCCTTCTTACAATAAAGGTTACATTTGAGCATTTTTGACGGGTCTACTTTCTGACAGAAAAGACTAACGTGGACTTGATTATAGGAATTCAATAAATCCAAAACTTTTTACTTACTGAAATGTTTTTTTTGCTATCAGTATCCAATTAAAATTGTTTACACATTATATCGTGCACAAGTTAACAAAGTACTAAAACATTCTCTTGATAGACTTGCATGATTTTTTATTTATTCTATTTCTCGACTGACATGTCAATTACTTTGACTAAATCGTTAACTTCTCGCCCAAGAGCGACGGTTTCTCGTCGCTGCGCATGTTTCTCATATGCGTGTGTCAGTTTATCGTTTCTATGTGTAATTACGTACGACACGTACGTAAGTTTCTCGATCTCATTTTAAGTTTCTCTCTACACGTGATGTTTATCAACTTATAGAGAACTTTCAATTATATTTTTTAATAATTTAAAAATGAAGTCACAATATTGCAGATTATTGTCAACATTAATTAAAACCTACCTTGTAGCAAAGGCAACATACAACATTTAATTTAACAGACAAAACTCCGAAATCAACAGGAATTTTAACTAAAACAAGAAATCAGTTTTCGTTTCCCGAAGCATCCACACCATTCAGACTGACACTTAAAATGCAGGGGGCAGTCGCTTTACACATTCAAAAGATTCAATCACTAATTTCATGGAAGATTCTAGTACAATGGAATCCGGGGAAAGGCGTTAAACAATAAAAAAAATCTTACCACTGAACCTCACATATTTACAGTTCCCACAATATAAAAAATAATAGTGAATGTACATCGTATGATACGTTATTTTAAACATTTGTGAAGGTTTAACATCATGATATATTACTTACAGCTAAAACATCGCGCACCGGCATTCTATGCATAAATATACACATTAATACTTAAATATATCGTTAAATGCCAACCAGAGGACCGCGGTCCGTTTAGGGCGCACGCTGCGTCACGGGGATTGCAAGCGACAGGGTCAATTCATACGAGCGTAGTCGAAGCGCATCGAAACCACAGAATACAGTAAGAGTAAACAGAAGGGACTCTTCTTAGGTACGCGCAATATACGTCCCCGTTCCCCGCACCCGCACCTCTCCCCCGGTTCTTGACGGCCAACGCGAGAAATCGAGGCGAATACGGGGGAGAGGTGCGGGGACGGGGAACGGGGACGCCTAGGTGACGCATATTGCGCGTACCTTAGGAGTTTCCGGCCTGTGTCGAAACGTCAATTTTAAACTTAACACAGCAAATTCACCCTTATCTCCACAACATATCTACTCCACAGAATACGCGTCTGAGCGCGCCCAACAAGTTTCAAATTGACGCTTTGATGCGCTGCGACTTTGCGCTAGTATCAATTGACCCTAATTCCATCTGTCTCAAACACACATCATGTGTGCGAAAGCGATAACACTGTCTCTGTCACACATATGGTGCGAAAACATCACGTATCCGCGTAACGCACCGCATTCCCTTAGGGAAATCAACGCAACGTCTGAAAATTCCAGAAAAAATCATACGTCAGCAAATTCCACTTGTCTTTGATATTTGCAATCACAGATTTTATTAGGGATACAATATACAAGTATACATTTATTAATAATTTGACAAGAATTTGATTACTTCTAACATCATATCATAAAATATGACGCTCAGCGTCGAAGGAATTTGGGCTGCGTGTATAATTAATAACATAATAAATTATTTAAAACGTATGAATTCATTTGACAATTCAAAATCGGTTATTTTTAATTAACCGGCAACCTTTTTAGAGCAAGTTCAGTCCGTGATACTGAACCATTTTTCATAAAAACAATTATTGAAAAAAAAATTTTTGGACTTTCCATACAAATCGGCGCTAAACCAAATGGATTTTGCATGATTTGTTTGGACGAAATTTTGTTTTCATTTTTCGATAATATTTTTAATGGAAAGTGGTTCAGTATCACGGACTGAACTTGCTCCAAAAAGGTTGCCGGTTAATTAAAAATAACCCTGTATTGGTGTGCTAAATGTGGAGGTGTACCAATGATTTATATTTTAATAAGTTTTTAGTTCTGTTGGTCAATGTACTGATTTCCATATAAAATATTTTAACAATCGTTTGATCAAGAGATGAGCGACCAGAAAATATAAAAAATATTATTCTTACAAGATGTTCCCGCAAATAAACCGTAGAAAACATCTCCGCACCCCTTCACATCATTAAAAGCGTGTTATTCCCATGAGCAATGGGTTATCCACTCCCTGCCGAGGTACCTAATGACGTTTTCATCTCATTTTTAATTATAAATGTTATTTTATTATGGAACTTTTAGGTTATTTTTACTTATATTATGTTAAATGTGAATAATTTCTTGATGAGGCCGATAGTAAATAAGTATGAAGTATATATATATATATATATATATATATATATATATATATATATATATATATATACATTTAAAGTTATAAAGAATTACGCACAACGAAAACTAATGACTGGAAAATGTATAAGATAATATAACAAATAAGGTTAGTAACTGTATGTTAAATTTCTGATTAGGTATATGTAGGTATTCTACTTTCGTTATAGGTATATATTTGAAAAAAATTCTCATAGAACGAGATAAAACGAATGTGCTACACGGTGTACGGTAATAGTTTTATCTCGGGCGATATACTTTAATCCCTCGCATCACTCAGGATTCCATCGTAGATTCCCTCGGTACGCTCGTGATTCAACTGTGGAATCCTTCGTTACGCTCTGAATTCAAAGTAGCGCCCTCGCCTTAAAACTGTAAAAAAAACCCCTTGTAGCACAATCTACTATTATATCACACTTGTCACCCCCAAGTGCAGGCGAATGCCTTGAGAGAACCAGGAATTGTAATTATAAATCTAATTGGATCTATTCTCGAGGCGCATGGGAATAACCCGTGAAAAGTCACCTTTTAAACCCTAAGTGAAAAACCTGTGATTGCACGATTATTTACTACAGAAACCTACATGCACCGACTTCGACTAATGCCATTGCCACCATCATAAGGCAATTATTATGCTCGTTTACTACAAACGACTTTTCTTACAATTTAATCTAATATGTACATCATTATATACATTTTCCTGCGTGCGCAGGTACTAGCTATCTCCACTTTGGTTTATATATTAATTTTGGTACGCGTTTGACACGCTATACGGAAGCATCGCCGTATGAGGGACTGCCTTAGACGGAACCAAAGCATAAAGTTATTTGCTACACTCAAGACCTCGATAACACGGCATTTGTTACTGTCAACATAGAATGGTAGCCTGTCTTCCGATCGTCACCTTTGTCATACGTATCATAATAAATATAGAAACAAAGAAAGCGATAGAAAGTGGCAGTATAACATTAACACGGCGTGCTATCGCGGCCGAGTAACACAAAGATAAAAGGCATAGGATTGCCGTCAATCGACACATGATATTCTTGTTAATTTATGTACATTGGCCATTTTTTTAAATTTTCTGTGAATTTACTACTTTATTACCTAATATTAGGTGAGAGGCTAATAAACGCACCCATTGTAAAAATTAAAGTGAGATTGTAATGTCAAATTGTCATTCAGTTTCATCAGTTTTTGAACCTTATTACGATATCATAAGGCACAATCTTGGTGTGATAATATAGCTGCTATATCATTATATCTCGCGCGCGGTTTTTCATCTTGCAGTGAAACAGAGAACAAGTGACAAAGACAGACTGTACTATATCACTATATATACTATATCTGATGGATATCGATAAGTATCCTTTGACGGCAATCTGTTTGCGCCTTTTCCATCTTCCTTTCGATCGGCCCACAATGAGATAGGTTATAAATAATACTAACATTTCATAATATTTTTATATTATTACTAATAGTTCATAAGATTTTTATTGCTATTTGCAAACAGAGTTTTAGAATAAAATAAATCCTCGGAGAACCAAACTTATTTTATTCTAACGAAGCAGTCTTGAAACTTTCTAAGTAGGATATAATACAAAACCATACTCCCATTGTATTGTATACATAGTAATATTTTCTCCTTTTCTCTTATACAGCAAGTTCAGTCCATGACATATATTACATTCCCCATAAACATGGCAAAATATGATAACAAATCTACGTACCATGCTAACTTAGAAAACATAAATGATAAAACAGCCCCTTGTGGAATCACAAGGTAACTTCTCATGGATCAGCGCCCCTCGCGCTGATCTATGAGAAGTTACCTTGTGATTTCACATCACAGATTACCTCTCTACCGATCATGCGACCCATTTATACGCCATATACAACAATACGTTTTTCGATTACCAGTGTGCAATGTACAGAGGAAAGTTAAGATACCACCGCGTGCCACCGCGCGCATCGCGCACTACGTGAGGTGGCACAGGTATCTTAACTTTCCTCTGTACATGGTATTAATAAGTTTTCGATATTTAAAACCCACATGGTAAAACGCCTCACGTGATATTACTATGCCGACATATAAATTTTCGGTACAAAAGTACAAACAAACTTCTATCAGTCGATCGATAGTTTGTATGGCAAGTCGATTTGTTTTTGCTTTCTAATATTCTTATCTATCTTTATTTAATCCTTTCAAGGCCATATTTTTTTATCATGGATTTTATGTCACTGTAATAAGGTTGAGACTCGACTGTGTTCGGGATGAGAGGTTAAGGAATGAAATAAGTTCCGAACTTACTGTAAAACTTTTAACCAAGGGAAAAAATACTTTGCATTAACTGTTTACTAAGGAACCATTTCCAGGCCGTCCCAGACCATGTAATCCATACTTAATTAAATCACAAAGTCAATTGGTCTATTGAAGCACCATTAATTCTCACAATAATAGTACATATGCTATTTCACTTGCCCCACTGTCTCCGGGTTGGGTTCCGTGGGTTTGAACCCGCTCTCCACCTTGTAGGGATCACTTTTGTAGTCTTGTTGGTCGTTTTTGAAGTTGGGGTCCTGAAATATGTATAGTTTATGGTCACAACACTCAGATATGTTCTCTTACAGGAATCGCAAATATAATCCTTCCCAATCGAATTATGGGTAAATTTTAAACTTTTATGCTCCGAATTAGCACATCAAAGGGTGCAACTACAAACGTGCTGAGAGAGAAAGAGAGCGAGGAAGAGATGGACAAAAGAGTTGCTTTTAATGCTGTGAAATAATTGAAAACCTTATATCTATCGTCGCGAAGGAGGATACGGAAACGTCTCACAACCAAGGTTGCCTATGACCGCCGAATGGGGATTGTTATTTTTTTTTGGAATGCCTTATTTCGAAATCCATTTCGAGGTACAGAGTAAATGAACAGTTGTGTGTCATTTTTTTGCCAAAATAATCAATGGTTTTGGATATTTATTATACAAACAAACGTATAACCTTTGTTTGACCTTACTTCGAAGCTATTTATTTATTTAACTTTATTACAATACATGTAAATGGCGGACAAGGCCAGGGGCCTTTTCTACCAGTCAACCAACAGACGATGCTGAGAAAGCAATCTTTTGAGGTAAGTACTAACACTAGGTAAGTAAAAACTATATCGGTTAATATAAAAAAAAAAATTAGGGGTAAAAAATTAACAATCCCCATTGGTGAAGAAAATGCCAACACAGCTGATGCAACCATTTCGCCTCCCTCTCGATGATAATACCTTATCGTCGAAGTAGGGCTTGGGTTTCCCCTGCAGCTGCTGCTCCTGCTCGCGCTGCTGCCGCCGCCGCTGCTTGGACCACAGCTCGTGGCAGTCCTGCCACGTCGGCAGCTCGGGGGCAGGCATTCTGCAAAAGATACGTATGAATAACATAAACAAATAAATAGATAAGGACAAATTGATTGAGCTAGCTCCAAAGCAAGTTTTAACTTGTATTATGGGATACTAACTCAACGATACTATATTTTATGATAAACACCTATGATATACATTCAAAACCCAGGACAGTATGAAAAAGGCCATTTTCAAACTTTCGTCCAACCAAGACATCCGGATTGGCGGACTAGCGTGTTAACCTGTACGCCACGGAGGTTATCGTTATTTCATAATGTAAGCCTCAACAGAACCAAAAACTCCTAGGGTAGAGACTTCCTCTGGTCAGTCTGAAAGTCTCTCAATAGACTCCGTGCTGTTGTTGGGAGGTGTCGGGAAAACCGAGTTAGGTGGCGTCACGCTGATAACGACCTTTGCGACTGCGGTGCCATTCAGTCGATAGATAACCTTCTGTCATGTCAGAGTTGCCCTCCGTTAAGTACCATATAGAACCTTAATGAAGCTAATAACAGAGGGATCACCGTGACCACATACTGGTTAAAGATAATTTGAAATTGAAGCTACACAGGACCTTCTTTTTCTTTTACCCATGTGGTTTCGGGTAAGAATAGGACCACTCCATCTCTTCCTGTGGATTTCGTAAGAGACGACTAAAGGACTAAGCACACACATCTCGTGCTACAATTGCATTCCCAAGGACGGTTAACGTCGGGCAGGCGGCCGGTCGTGAAACTGTAGCCAAATCATTTAAACTGTTCCGGCTATTTCTTCTCGATTTTGCAAGGTCTTTGGCATCCTTGGATGACCATTGACATGCGTGTTATATTTGGAGAAGAAAAAGCGCACCCCGAGCTCCGAAGCAGCACAGCTGAGGATGCACAGGGAACGAGCTTAGACGAAGAAGAACAGGACCTTCGGCCCTACCTTCGGCTTTGGCGAAAAATTCGATAACGTCGAAGGTGCGGCTGAAAAATATTGGTTTATAGGTCAAGTAAAATACAAAGTAAACTTACTGATCAGGTACAACATTCTTCAACCATGGACTCTTCAACGCTTCCTCGGCCGTTATCCTCTTATCTGGATCCAATTCCAACATGCGATCCAGTAGATTCAGTGCTGGAGTTGGCATAAAAGAGAACTGTTCCCGCACACATCTCTTGTGGAACCTCTTCGGTCGCAACGTGTGCCAGAGAGGCAAGTTGATGACGTTCGGCCATACTCCGGGGACGGGCGTGCCGCACACTCGCGATATCATCTCTAGCTGCATCATTTCTACATTAGCCTGAAATGTATGTCTTGGGTTATAAGAGTTTCCATGAAAAGTTCCGACTTGCCTGGAGATATTGAATACGATATAGCGATAACAAACCATTCTACAGATTGCTGGTTAAACTTAAAAAGGTGCGCACGAAGATTAGTCATTCTTTATTTACACCTTTATAAAGTCGCTTTCGCATTTGTCCATCTGTGTATATGCTAACTTCTTCTAATGTTTGATACAGTTTTCACTATGTGTAGGACATACCATAGTGGGTACTTTTCTAGGTTTTTGTAGTTATAAGAAACAGGCTCGTGCATAGCCGTTAAATATAAAAAAATCACGCTCAATTTTTCATTCATGACTGTCACATCCCTTGTAACTATAAGATGTCAAATCTTTGTTTATACTTTGATTCATTTTTTGTGAAATTAAGCTTAATAAACAACACCATCTCACTGGTCAGACGACCTGAGCAAGATATACTAACATTTTAAATCATATTTCCGTATAAATCAAACAATCTGAAAACTAAAATATTATATACCCTAGCAAAGTAGCTAAACTGAAGCTTATATATTGTAAATGTAACTAGGGTAGCCCCATCTACCGGATACTGATTACAAATATTGTTGTAAATTGAAGGTACTACTAGAAGTTGATTAACCATTTAGATTTGTAAAAAAAAATTACCGAAGAGTTAAAATATTTGACCCTTTGCAATGCAAGGGATGCTGGCTGCTTCCACTTTGAAAACCTTCGTTCAGCAGTGAACTTCATGCGGCTTGAGATGGTGTGGTGAATTATGCATTTCTCACCTGGAACAGCGGATGCTTGAGGAACAGCTCCCCCAGGATGCAGCCCATGGACCACACGTCGACGGCGGGCCCGTAGCGCTCCTCGCCCAGCAGCAGCTCGGGCGGGCGGTACCACAGCGTGATCACCTTGTTGGTGTAGGGCCGCTGGCGGTCTTCCGCCGACCACAGCCGAGCTAGACCGAAGTCACCCAGTTTTACTTCACCCCTGAAACATTTTGAACATAAAAATATGCCTTTACCTCGCCACGCTAAGCAGTATACTAGACCTTAACCTAAGCAGAGTTAGGCTTGAAACTACGTCAAGCGGATGCCTCTGTCACGAACTCTACGTGCGACAGAGACACGTGACCCGCCACGGTGTCAGCTATCTCTATCGCACGGTTTGTGACAGAGACGGACTGAACCCGTCGCGGGGCGTCCACTTGACGTAGTTTCAAACCTAACTCTGCTTAGGTACAACTTAAGGGAAATGGGAGAAAACGCTTAGCTATTAACTTCTCACTTCCGAAGAAACCAACCCTTATTACATTGACATAAAAATGTTGGTTCCATGACAAAAAAATAATGGCCTTGGAAGGAGGGGTTAAGTTTTACCTTTTGTCAGCGAACTATAATAATTATTATAATAGTTCTTGTGCGCAATTACGCTTCCATAGTATTCATATATTTACATAGAAGAAATGACCCCATCAAAAGTACATTAAATTAGGCAGTACTTAAAACTACACCACTCGCCAATACCGTTTCTGATGTTACTTACGGCAATTTCTGGGCCAATCAGCAGCTACTGTATCACGCTGCGTCACAGCGGACATTGGCCGACAGTTGGCGCTGCGTTATGCGACAATAATTTAGTATACATTTTGTGGGGTCTCGTTCAGCGCGATAAAAATGTTTGAAGTTACTATTCCACAGTTGGCTGTTCTAGCAAAAAACATCAAGAAACGTACAAAAACTCATTTGCATGCGCTCACAAACTTAAAGCAAAAAATCATTTTGTATTTGCAAAAATAAAACGTAAGTTAACGTAAATTTGTAGTCTATTTACGTCCAACTATTCAAAATCATTTTAAATAATGACATTGCTTAATTACAACATAATCAAATCTCATGCTGATATCTACATACCACATCTACTACACAAGGATAACATAAGATGTAAGGATTATAATATTGAGTTGACTTGAGATAAAATGCAGAATATTTACTATACAACTTTTGATATACAAGCTAATTTTATCACTAATATTATAAAGAAAAGATTTTTTGTTTGTTTGTAATTAATAAACTCAAGATCAACTCATAGGTTACTTTAAAAAAGCACCTTTTGAACGCTACATTTTCAGTGAGTAACATAGGCTATATTTTGACTTTCAAAACGCGGACAACGCAGCGGGAAATAGCTAGTCATCATCATCTCTACTGCAGGAGCACGACCCTATCTGTACTACCAGAGCCAAACTTGGCCAGAGCAATCAGAGGATTTGGCTTACGACATCCACGGGAAGACTTGGAGTGGTCCTATTCTACTCTGCCGGGAACCACACGGATAACAGCTAGTATTTGAATAAAAACACGTCATAACTCACCTATTATTCATAAGGATATTACTACACTTGATGTCCCGATGCAGAAAGTTCTTCCTATGACAGTACGCGAGCCCGTCTAGCAGCTGCCTCATGATGGACGCGTTGTGGGACTCTGTGAAGTCCACCATCTTGGATTCTAGGAGGCCCATGAGATCGTGGTCCATGTACTCGAATACCAAGTAGAATGAACCCTTGTCCTAAAACAAACAAAAAAAACAATTTTCATTTTGCGTATTGGTAACCATGCTAGTTCGCCGCTCAGAGGTTCTGCTTTCGATCCCCAGCCAGGGCAATTGGAAAAATAGCCGTTTTCAATTTATCCTGGGTTTTAAATGTTTATCTATAATATATACATATTTATTATACGCCACGGAGGTCGTCATATATGACAGTGATGAGTGAAATTTTGAGTCAATGGTTTAAAGTTATTAAGTGAATGGTTCTTTGTTTTTGCTACGTGGTTTATATTTTCAATTTGAAATGTTTTCTATTATGCAAGTAATCTGGAGTGGTTATAACCACTACAATATATTGTTACAGCAAGACAATAAGGGAAATGACAATAAGGTGAGGGAAAACTAAGGAAATTATGTACTATGAGGAGACTAGCGACACAGAAGTTACCTTCCTAGGTGTTCGAGCCAAACTCACCTTCCTAAAGTCCATCGCATCCTGCTTGTCCGTGACGATCTCCCTCAAATTGACTATGTTCTTGTGGTTGAGTTGGCGCAGGATCTTGATCTCCCTCACCGCAGTGATGGGGAACCCTTCCTTCTCGTTCTCTAGGCGGACCTTCTTCAGTGCTACCAGTTGGCTGGTGTTTTTATCCCGGGCTTTGTACACTTGGCCGTACGTGCCCTCGCCGATTTGGGTAATGACCTGTAAAATATCAGTTTGAAAATGTAACATGAAAATATAAAGGATCAATGAGAAAAGAAGACTGAAGGGGCAAGTAGAAGTAAAGTAGATGAATTAGGAAATTAGACAAATGAGGAAAGTAGGCTGAAAAAAGTAGATCTATGTGGAAAGTACACCTAAAGGGAAAGAAGATCGATGAGGAAAATAGATTGATGTGAAAAGCAGACGGAAAAAGCAAAGTAGACGAATAAGGGAAGTAGACCGAAAAGTATATGGATGAGGAAATTAGATATATGAAAAGTACACCACACAGTATATTGTACTGACAAGTACAAATAAGCCATTGTTATATGAATCGCAAAGGCCTGTTTAATTTAATCATAGAAATACTAAAATCATAGGACTTTGACACTCCTTACACAATGCGCGGCGTGCATTTTTATTTGAATATTCTGAATGCATTTCTTTACAAACGGCCACGGCGCCCTGTGAAAGGATAATAATACTAAAATTAATGCACTGCGCGCGTGTGTAAACGCTCTCACTTGGAAGCCGTCGACACACTTCTCGCCCCAGTCCTTGGCGTGGTGCGTGGGCGTCGCCACCGGCACTACTTTGGAACCCCGCCGCTTCAGTATCCTCGGCCTCTTTAACTTTGACCCTGTCTGGAAAGATTGACATTCACATTTTAACATAAATGTATGAAATCATTCCCAAAATTTATTTTTCCACTATATTTTACTTAACCTTTTTGTCATGCAGTACATCATCAAATAAAAGTAATGAAATTATTACAAACAAACAATTATAGTTAGTATTTTTTAAAATAATTTGTTAAATTCTTGTAATAACTTTTTCCAAATACCATATCATATTACATAATATAATCCCTCATTCTAAGTTACACCCAATCTGCTGATCGGTTTTTATTTATATGAAAACATGTCTAAGGAAAGTCTGCTGGTCTGGGAGAAAAGAAAAAACATAGAATGTACCAGCTGCTTCTCTTCCCGTGCAGATCGTAAAAGCCGATTGAGGGAATGGGCGAGAATCCGAATCATATGAATAGGCGATGCGGTTAGCAATCCATCACTATTATGATTTCCCTTTTCCATCTTCATGCCCACCATCATGCTAAAAGTGCAGACAGAGCCTGGGCCTTAACGCCCCAGGCTCTGTCTGCCCCGTTAGGGATTAAGACGTGATAGCGTATAAGAAAAGTCTTCTTTTTATCGATATTACCTAAAGGCATCTAACTTAATGAAATAATAAATAAGGAAAGCTACACAACAGGCTATATACACTTGTGAAAATACCTACATTGTTTTGTGTGGCGGTCCTGTTGCTAAACACGTGCGAGTATTGGTCTCTCCGCGACGTCGGCGGCGGCGTCGACGCTTCCAGCTCGTCGCCCGACAGCTCCTCCGACCCAGGAATCACTGCAAGGACAAATTATCATCATCATCAGGTAATAAAAAATGATGTTATAAGGGATCGGTGTGGAGTGAAAGAGGCCGTAGTGACAAAAGTAGAGAAAGGGATATTCAGATGGTTTGGGCATGTAGAAAGGATGGATAAAAAGAGATTAACAACAAATATTTATAAGGCAAATGTGAAAGGAAGAGCGGAACATGGTCGACCTCGGCGAACGTTCTGTGATCAGATTGCAGAAGTTCTGAAAAAGGGAGAGGTAAGAAGTACCCGTAACCGAAGGGCATGTATGAAGAGGTTGATGAGTGTAGGTGAAGCGAAAGAGGTTTGTCAGGATCGTAACAAGTGGAGGTCCATAGTCTCTGCCTACCCTGTTGGAAACAGGCGGGATAGTATGTATGTATGTATCATCAGGTCTTTTTTAGTCTCCACTGCAGGAGCACGACCCTCTGTACTGCCAGAGCCATATATTAGCCAGATCAGCCAGAGGATTTGGCCTACTCTCCACGCTGGCCAGACGGGTCGGAGAGGTCTCATTGATGTTTATAAGCTTTGTTCAACTTGTGTTTCCTAAGTCGCCTTCTACGACATCCACGGGAAGACTTGGAGTGGTCCTATTCTACTCTGCCGGGAACCTCACGGCTTAACCATATTAAGGTTGAATAATATTGAAAACACAGCGCCAGCTATCGGCCAATTTCCGCTGTGTGCAGCGTCATACAGCAGTCCCTGATTGGTCCAGTATTTGGCGTGATGTCACGTTATGGACGTTATTCGTGGAAAACGAGTTAAATACTGCCTACTTGAATGTACTTTTGATGGGGTAACTTAACCTTAGTAATTATAGTTCGATGCTCACAACTCAAAAAATTATGCTCCATTTCCTGGGCCCTAAATATTAACTTGGAAAATATTTTTTTGGTATACTTACCAGGCGGCATGGGCAGATTCATGATGCCAGTCTTCTTCTTCTCCGGTTTCTTCACGGGACTAGGCGACGGCGTGCTCAAGGGACTTTCGTTGGCCAACGTTTTGAGATCTTCCACCTAAGAGACAGATACAAATTGCGAATATTAACAAAAATATTTTAGACCACTGAACATGTGCTAAAATAATGTGAACTTGACCAAAGTGTGTACTGCCAATACACCTTGGACAGTGATCATGTCCAAACCGCTGCCAATTCCCCTTTGGACAGTGATCATGTTCAAAGCGTGTACTGCCAATACCCCTCAGACAGTGATCATGTCCAAAGCGTGTACTGCCAATTCCCCTTTGGACAGTGGTCATGTCCAAAGCGTGTACTGCTAATACCCCTTAGAAAGTGATCATGTCCAAAGCGTGTAATGCAATACACCTTGGACAGTGATAAAGCAAGCCGCAGATCTCAAATAGAGCTTGTCTGTTAAACGCAGAAAACCGATCGCTTTAAATTTTTTTAACATATGCGGGAAATGGATGTTTCACAAATACGAGTTCAGCCTTTGAGTCATGCGACCCTGCAATCCCGCAAGACTCTGTCTGCCCCATTAGGGATAAAGACGTGGTGGAATATCGTATAATCAATTTTTCAGCCGCAAGAAGACCACAACTTACCTAGACTTACCCCCTTCAAACATGACCACTGTGAAGCAGCTTGTATCCAGCGTTTTCCTGAAACTGCTTAGGGTTTGGATGATGATGAATATACCTGTGTGTTGGGCGGCATGGGCAGCTTGGTGAGGCTCTTCTTGGGCGGCGCGGGCTGCTCGCTGCTGCCCAGCACGCCCTCCGCGGGGGGCGGAGGGGGCGCGCTCGGCGGGGGCGGGGGCGGCACGCTCGCCGCCGCGCCCGGCTGGGGACAACACAATCACCATAACAAATAAGTTAGTGGATCTCGCCATATTGTGGAAAAAATCGGAACTAACTTACATGGCATCGCCGATAACAGATGAAATAAATGTGCCAAGAGCGTGTCGGGCCACGCTGAGAATAAAGTTTCGTAATTACACCATGGAAACTTTATTTTTCATAATTTCACTATAGCAACGTCACGATAATTATTGTACAATTTTATTTTATTAATTTTTCTGTGGTAAGGTACCTCAGCGTCGTTGCTAGGCGGAGCAACGATAAAGTCGCCGTTGGTCGCGCCGCTGTCAGGCGTACCGAAGCTGCTGAACTCGGGCGGCGGCTGGAGCGGCGTCTGTAGCGGGGTTTGTAGCGGCGTTTGCAGCGGCGTCGGCAGCGGCGCCGGCTCGCCGTCCACCGACGGCATCGGTATATCCACCACGTCTTGACTCTCTTTGGCACTCTCTCCGTTTTCCTTCGACGCCTAAAAAGCGGACATTTGGTTTTACTAGCCTCCCACTTTAATGTCACCGCCTGCTACCAGGCGACCGGCAAGCGGGGAGGGGGAAAGCCGCGCGTGTGGTTTAGGCATTCATTAGAAAATTTAGATTTATTTTTTCATAAAAAAATTGACAATAGGATTTTTATTCTTACGGTTTTGTTCTATTACTGATTCTGAGTGCAAGATTTTAATATATGTAGCTAAGGTGGTAAAAAGACCCCGTATGTACCTACCTACATTAATATTTTAATTTATTTATAATAGGGTATTACAAAAATAATTTTAATCAACTAAATATCCTCTCAATATATCGCAGGTTGACTGGAAGTGATCCCTATATGAGATAAGTCCGCCATTGTTTATTTGCTCTTTCGAATTTTGTATTTTGTTTTAGTGTTTTAATACAATTAACCTAGTAACAGTAGTATTAGAATAGTAATAGTAGAGGGAGACCACGGAATAGATGGCGAGACGACATCGACGGCTTCATGAAACAATGGCAGCAGGCTGCTATAAATAGTGGATCAGTGGAGAAGAAGCGGAGGCCTTTGCCCAGCAGTGGGACACATCGATATTAATAATTAAAAATAATAAAAAGATAATTATAAAAAATACAATAAAGTTATTACAAACAATCAAACATATTTATTAATCTGTATGTTACTGTAACCTATTTTTTTTATGCAATAAAAAGATGAATGTCGTAGACGGCGACTTAGGAAACACAAGCTAAACAAAGCTTATAAACATCAGAGAGCTCTCCAACCCATCTGGCCAGAGTGGAGTGTAGGCCAAATCCTCTGGCTAATCTGGCTAATATATGGCTCTGGCAGCACAGAGAGGGTCGTGCTCCTGCAGCGAAGACTAAAAAAGACCTGATGACGAAACAAACAAAACAGTGTCATACCTGTGTAGAGCTATCAGCCGTGGCATTGGACAACTCATCGATGGTGAGCACCTCTGGGTTGTTAATGGACGTACTCGACATGGCGCCCTGGGACTCCTCCTCCTTCTGGTTCAGGATTTCTTGTAATTTCTATACCAAAAATAATGTTACTTTCAGTATGATTGACGAAGCTTGTTGCTGATTTATTTTTGTATGTAACTATTAATTTTATGGGTTTATAAAGAAAATTAATTGTTTTCTAAGTACGAGGGCTGTTTAATAAGTACCCGTTTATGGAAAAAAAAACATTTTTTTTTGTATATATGCATTTATTTTTCTACTTAGTCACCTTTTAACTCTATACATTTTTTCCACCTATACTCAAGCTTCAATAAACCATCCAAAAATTATGATTTTAGAAAGTCATTAAAATAGGCCTCTGTGGCGGCAATGACTTCGTCATTTGATCCAAATCGCTTGCCACCGAGCCATTTTTTTAGGTTGGGAAACAAAAAGAAATCGCATGGGGCCAAATCTGGAGAAAAAGTGAGACAATAGTTCGTAGCGTAACTGTGCTAATTTAGCCGTCACAACTCTGGACGAATTAGCCGGGGTGTTGTCGTGATGAAACAGTACTTCTTTCTTTTTTAAATGGGGTCGTTTGTCCTTCAACACGGCGTCAAATTCATCCAATAAATTGGCATAGTACGGCGCCGCCTCTGAAAAATGGCTTCAAAAGGTGGTATACTTATTTGCGGCCAGTGATATTAATATATTTAGAAAACGGGTACATATCAAACAGCCCTTGTATGATCCTTATTACTGCCACAGGTATGAAACTTCACAGAAGCGGAGTATCATTTATGCTTAGACTAATACAAAGGATACGATACATCCGTGCACACGTCAATGCGTGTGTGTTCGCCCGCTCTCGCCCCGCGACAAGGGAGGGCGGGGAAGGGGCGGGGACGGGGACGGGACGCATATTGCAAGGGACCTTAGATTCCGTTCTGTATGAAATACTGTTATTAATTTCTGTGTTACTGCGACGAAAGATTCAATTTGGTAATACTGCTACAACAGTTATAGCACAATTGGGTAGTTTCCTGAGACAAAAATAAATTATTTGGTACTGTTATGAAAATAAAACGTCACAAAATAATGCCACTTGACATTGATCACATCCATTTTGAACGTGATTTTAGATTTATTATTTCAGAAAAATGGATATTTGACTCCCAAAAAACTATGACGTCACAGTACAGTGTATTTCATACAAATCTCATAGAAAATGTTTGTTTTGACGTTCAGTAAAAAGTGTCTGATTTGACTTGTTGGAAACTAGCGGATTGTTAATCAATACATTCATGTTCATTTATTGGATCACATTTTCTGTTCAAAGTTTTTTGTTTTCTGAACAGGATTAACAATGCACGAGTGAAACAATAAGAGAGAGGAAAGAGTGAGGCAGAAAGTTAATTTGTTTGAAATAGTGGCAATAAAGAATCGAATATTTATTCGAAAAGATGTAGTCATATTAGCTACAATACAAAATACTATTGACGACGTCCGTGGCGTATTGGTTAACAAGCTAGTCCGTCACTCTGAGGTTCTGGATTCGATTTCTAGCCAGGGCAAGTTGAAAAATTGCCTTTTTCAAACTGTCCTGGGTCTTGGGTGTTTATCTATACATGTATTTATTATAAACTATAGTATCGTCGAGAAAGTAACACAGAACGCATGTTTAAACTTACTTTGGGGCTAGCTCAACCAGTGTGATATGCCCCTATTTATTTATTTACTAGGATTTCAGAAAAGCCACAGCTGATAAGAAACCCCGACAGAAACTCATTAAGATAGTGACATCATAGTGGTTATGGTGATGTGTGGCGTCAATCATTACCTTAGCCCTCTTATGCTTATCTTTAACAAGCTCCGCGAACAGGCTGGTATCGCTGATCTTCTCCTTGAAGTCGATCTTGCGTTGTAGCACTGTGCTGGGCGGACTTGGCGACTCGTGTTTTGGCCTGGGAATTACATTTATATTTTATTTATTTGGGAAACAAACAATTTTATATTACATACACATAGAAAAACAATAGAAAAATCTATTAAGTCTCCACTGATAAGTTTTACATAAAACATTAAACAGACCAAGTGGGGATAATGTTGAAACACGACTAAGTTTCAGATATTGGTGGAAGAAGTGTTACTTATTGTAGAACAATGTTTCCAAATGTTACTGAGCAACATGCGATAGTTTATTGTTAGAACATGTTACTGTGGTAGTATATGTTAAGTAATGTTGGCAACTCTTGAAAACAGTCAACATTCAGTAAGTAAGTGCGCGTCCACGGACACGCGGCGCGTCGTACGACGCGGTCCGCCAGGCGGGCCGCCGCGAAAACATACTATGGCAATTTTGCAGTCGTGTGCCCGGCGGCCCGCATCGCACGACGCGCCGCGTATCCGTGGACGCGGCCTAACACATGTCGTTCAACTCGCTCATTGGTCAAAGTTACTCTTATAAATATCTGAACTCACTTTCTGAATGCAAATGCTTGATTTGTTGACAAAAACATCAAAATCACTATATGAATTGTGTGCATAGAATATTTAAAGAGTTCACTCGATTTCTCGAGGATTCCATCATCAAATCTTCCCTGGTGAATATGGGACCAACTTGCACTTTGCAATAAAAAAAAAGAATTTTCTAAATCACTGTAGTAAAATGTAACTTTTTTAATGCAACTGTTTGTTGTTTCTTAATAAATAAACATAAACATTATTTAAAATCAGTCAAAAAAACAAAAAACATTCCACATTTCCATACAAATTGCCCGGGTGGCTGCACTCTTTTGTATGGAAATGCCGTAATATTTTATTTTTTCATTATAGGTACAATAGTGATCTAGTATACAATGTGTTAATAAACTAACGCAAAACCTCTCAGATGGTACCTCAACCCATGAAATTGAACAACTTTTGGTCTACAACATTCCCAAAATGCCAAAAATAAAATTCGGATTTTCATACAAATTGACTCGATCTGCTGATCAGTTGTTATGAAAATTCAAATTTTTTTTTTTGGGTTTCGTGAAAGTTGTAGAACAATAGTTGTTCAGTTTCATGGGCTGAGGTACCATTTGATAGGTTTTGCGTTAGTTCATTAACACGTTGTATGTCAATTACACATTACACGTTGTATACATTCGAATTGAGTACATAGTTCTTTATTTAAGTCGCTTAAAAACAAACAGGTGAAACGTACCTCGGCCGTTCTCGCTCCCGCTCGTCGCGGTGCCGCGTGCGGTGTCGCGGCGGCGACGCCGTGGAGCCGCGCCGGCGCGCGCGCGACACCGAGCGGCGGCGCTTCAGCGAGCTGCGGCTGTGAGACCTGCACACACGGAAACACGTCAATAACTTCCCCTTTAGCGAACGTTGGGTCAAACAACCCTATATTCAATTCAACAAACAAGGTAAATCTAAAACTTAATTTTTTAAAACTTTGTTTCCTTTCCCTCAATAATAGCTTATATCTCCACGCCAAACAAAAAAATATCCATAATTTCCTTGTTTGGGGTGCGATTCCACACAAATAAATACAAAATATTGTGATTGCACATTTAAGACGACGTGGGTTCACAATTTGCAATACTGTGCGTGTTTTTGAAAAATCACTGTTATTAAACATGAAAATTATATTCGTCGAGAGCGAAGGAAGAGTCGGAGCCGTGCTCGACGATATTTCGCAGTGTTTTATTTATTATTTTTTTTGTATTATATTTATAATTTTTTCTGTAGCCAAAACGGATATATATTTAGATAATACATTTTTTGGTATAATTTTCGTATAAAAAGGTGATTGTATAAAATAGTAATATGTATTATAAAGGCAAATTTAGGCAAATTTAGAGGTATGTTTGTGATTTTTTTCTATCGAGCCAAAAATGCACAATCGTGTTTTGGCTATTGTGGGTGTCTGTAGAAAATCCTTAAGATTTTTATGTAAATTTTTTGAGAAATAAACTTTAGTAGTTTAATAACAGTGATTTTTCAAAAACACGCACAGTTTTGCAAATTGTGAACCCACGTCACCTTAAATAACATATATTTCTCATAAATTAAATAACATCTTAAAATTAAACATAAATCTTGCGTCTTACATCATATCATCGTATTTTCCCATTGAAACATTGAAATTCACTTTTTGCGCCTCTTTTGACAGCTCAAATAAAATACACTCGTTCCAAATTCAAACTTCCATTACCTACTTCTTTTCTAACATGCCAGAACCACTAACATACTTCACATACAGCTAAACCTTTTTATAAACACCTCATTGTTAGAGGGCTACTTCTATTTACACGACTGCCCCCAAAAGGAGTATAATGTATTTACGGTTCATGTATGTATGTGTTTTTTTACTTCACTATAACTTACTCTATGCTATAACTAACAAATGCCTCAACAGATATGGATTTATGGGATCCTTACATCATTTTGTTGCATTTTATCCCAACAGGAAACAAAGAAATTTGAACTATCTGTGACAAACTAAGGAAATGATTGATAAAGGTATATATTTGTAGCATGGCTTTATACAGTTGTGAATTATGAACAATGAGGAAGAAGGATAGGGCTATACTGGAAGCATTTCAAATGTGGTACTGGCGACAAATGGAGGGCATAAACTAGACCTAGAGAAAGTTTTATAAAACAACTAAAAGATCACATTACTTCATAACATACTGGGAAGAAAATCAGTGTTAGTTTTGGACAGGGTGAGATGAAAGGATTGGTTTCTCCATAGACAAGAGCTTAGTTCTTTAATAAGAAGAACTACTACTACTGTACTACTTATATACTCAGCATCAGGTCATTTTTAGTCTCCACTGCAGGAGCACGACCCTCTCTGTACTACCAGAGCAGATATATTAGCCAGAACAGTCCGAGGATTAAGCCTACACTCTCCACTCTGGCCAGATGGGTTGGAGGTCACATTGATGTTCATAAGCTTTGTTTAGCTTGTTTCCTAAGTCGCCTTCTACGACATCGACGGGAAGAATTGGAGTGGTCCTACTCTACTCTACCGGGAACCACACGGCTAATTACTATAACGTCTTGATCCCTAATGGGGCAGAAAGAGTATTTCGGGTCTTGCGGCTCGACTCTAAGCACACAGAGCCCAAGGCCGTAAGGCGCAAAGGCCACTTTTAGCGTGATGGTGGGCGAGAAGAGAAATCAAAACAGTAAAGGCCTGCTAGCCACACCGCCTGTTAACATTATTCGCATTTTCGTCCATTCCCTCAATCAAAAACGATCTGCGCGGGATGAGAAGCAGCTGGTACATTCCAAGTTTTATCTTTTATCCCAGATCAGAATGGACGCAGACAACAAGTTATAGACAAATCACACTGATTGAGCTAGCCCCAGTTTAAACTTGTATTATGGGAATTGGATACTAACTCAACAATATACAACGTGGAAGGGATACTAGATCATTAAGTAGAATGAAATTAAAATAACAGCCAAAGAACAAAAAATAATTTCAGTATTTCCATATGCAGCCGCTTGGGCAATTTGTATGAGAATGTAGAATCTTTTTTTTGTTTTTCGACTGTTATTTAAATTTTAATATACCTACTATAATGACCTAGTATAATCCGTAGTTCGATTTATTACGGGTATGTCCCTTCCACTTTGTATATTACACAGGGATGACATTTTAAACACCAACCAAATTTTTGGTGCAAGTTCAGTTCATGATACTGAACTACTTTCTATAAAAAAAGTTATTAAATTTCTATAAAAATTTTTCGTACTTCCATACATAATCCGTTTGGCTAAGCGCTGATTTGTATGGGAAGGTGAATTTTTATTTTAGTTTTTCCTATATTGTTTTTATGGAAAGTAGTTCAGTATCATGGACTGAATTTGCTCCAAAAATTTGGCTGGAGGTTAAAAAGTCAGCCTGTATAATACATAAAAAAACATCCAAGGACCCAGGACTATTTGAAAAAGACCTATTTTCCAACATACCCTGGCTCACCCCAGCACCCAGACATAGAAGTATCATAGGGTAAGCAATTAGTTGAAATCTAAATTGAAAAGGTACGTACTCATCGTACCTATGCGGGGCTCGCAGGTCCCGGTGGCGCTCCTTGTCGCGGCTGCGGTGCCGCCGGCTGCGGCTGCGGCGCCGGTGCGAGCGCCGCGGGCTGTACTCGCGGCCGCGCGCCTCATGGATGGGGGAGTCTGGACACATTGGTGGGCAACATTGGATTTACTTATTTTGGTCACTTCACCTGCAAAAAGTTCACTGCCCACTGGACCATAGACATGGTTGATGGAACTCGAAATTAGGTAATAGATATACAGGCTGACTTTTCATCCACCAGCCAAATTTATGGAGCAAGTTCAGTCCATGATACAGAACTACTTTCCATAAAAACAATATACGAAAAACTAAAATAAAAATTCACCTTCCCATACAAATCAGCGCTCAGCCAAACGGATTTTGTATGGGAGGACGAAACAATTTTATCGATTTTTACTACTTTTTTTTAGAAAGTAGTTCAATATGAACTGACTGAACAAAGGACTGAACTTGCTCCAAAAATTTGGCTGGTGTTTAAAAAGTCACCCTGTATGTATAACGTGTAACAAAATATACTAAAACAATTTTAAGGATAATTTTTGAAGTGAAAACTTAAGGGGAGTTGAGCATTTTTCTCCTCCTTCCAAGGCCAAGGCTTTTTTTGTCATGGAACCTATATGTTTATGTGAATGTAATAAGGTTGAGACTGGTCTGTGTTCGAGCGGCCAAATCCGACCGCTTCGGAGGTGAGAGGTTATTTTTATGAATATGAGGGGATGTGTCCAGATGTAGTCTCACCTGACACCATAATAGGCGACTGTACCCGCTGCTCATGCCACGGCATATATTCCCCCCTTCTAAGACCGCGCTCGTAGTCCGGTTCGTTGTCAGAGTCGATGGTGACGGTGTCATGGTAGGGGGGAACTAATGGCGTGTGCGGAGTAGTGGATTTCTGCCTCCTCCTGAAACAAAGTAGTTTATTAGACGACATCAGGTCTTTATCCCTAACGCTTCGCAAGCTTTACATGTTATATTGTGATAACATTGTATTAGGCATAATATCTTTGTAAACTGACAAAGCCCTTCTGGCGCGTAGGCGACCAATACTGTGTAAATGAGTTTTTTTCGGCGTTTCTTCTCAGCAGTGGTCGTTGCGAAACGCTAATATCGGTAGCTTTTGCACTAAAAATAATTAATAGAACCTTCAATAAGTGATATACTTATCCTACATTGAATAAAAAATTTTGACTTTGACTGACTTTAACGGGGCAGACAGAGCCTAGGGCGGTAAGGCCCAGGCTACTGTTAGCGTGATGGTGGGCATGAAGGTGGAAAAGGGAAATCATAATAGTGATGGGTTGCTAACCGCATCGCCTATTCATATGATTCAGACTCGCCCATTCCCTCGATCGGCTTTTACGATCCGCATGGAAGAGAAGCATTCCATGTTTTTGTTTTCTTCCAGACCAGCAAACAGGGCAAGCTAAATAAAACTAGTGATATGTATATCAGCAAAGTAATACCATAATAAATAGTATAATTTATAATATAATTTTGAGTTAGTATCCCATAACACAAGTTAACCATGGTGTCGGGAAAACCGAGTTAGGTGGCGTCACGCTGATAAAAACCTTTGCGACTGCGGTGCCATTCAGTCGATGGACCACCTTTTGTCATGTCCGAGCTGCCCTACGTCATGTACCATGGAGGACCTTAATAAAGCTAACGACAGAGGGATCGCCGTGGCCACATACTGGTCACAGGTGATTTGAAATTGAAGCTACAGTGTAACCATTTCGACTCGATAAGAAGAAGATAACACAAGTGCTAGGAAAGTTCTATCCATTTTACTGCGCCACAAATATAAATTGCAGTTTGTTTAGTAATATTTTCAGTTGAGTATTTTGCTGTGCAATCAGTAATTTTGATTTGCGTTTAAATACTACCCTATATTTATTTCTTTACGCCTACATTTAGACGTCACGCCGTCATCACTTACTTACTCGAACCTTTTAATTTATCTGTCTTTAACAAGTGCTAGCCATAACTCAATCCCTAGTAACCATAACCCTTGTCTTTATATTTCATATTTTTTGTTAGCATTTTCGATTGGTCCCACTTGAGACCAGTTGTTATTAGTTAAGGATTAGAAAGGCTCAACATAAAGCTGTCGTCTTAGGTTAAGTTCAATATAATTGTAGACGAAAGAATGAAAATCTTTCAGTTTACAATATAAATAATTTAAATTTTATAATGCTGTGCTGCCATGTTGGTCTGGGAAAAAAGAAAAAGCATAGAATGTACCAGCTGCTTCTCTTCCCGCGCAGATCGTAAAAGCCGATCAAAGGAATGGGCAAGGATCTAAATTATATCAATAGGCGATGCGGTTAGCAACCCATCGCTATTATGATTTCCTTTTTCCACCTTCATGCCCACCATACGCTAAAAGTGGCCAGGGCCTTGCCGCCATAGGCTCTGTCTGCCCCGTTAGGGATAAAGACGTGATAGTATATCTGTAAATTTTATAAAACCACTTGTAAATCTTAACTAGCTTGTTAAAAACGCTGTAGACTAGCTATCCAAAAGTTAACAAGAAAAACAATGACACAGAAGACAGTAAGAGTATACAGAACGGAATCTCCTCAGGTACGCGCAATATGCGTCCCTGTTCCACGTCCCCGCACCTCTCCCCCGCTCTCGCCTTGTTTTAGGGCGAGAGCGGGCGAACATACACTGCACGGCGCACGCGGGCCCACCAGAACGGGGGAGAGGTGCGGGGACGGGGAACGGGGACACATATTGCGCGTACCTTAGGAGATTCCGTTCTGTATACTCTTTCTGTATTCTGTGACAATTATGTGTAACTGTTATTTGAGGTCGATTAGTTGTACTATGATGAAATAAATGTACTTGGTGTGGTGGTAGTCAAGGCCAGGATTAGGCTGTTTCGATTGAAGCGGAGCTGGGCGGAGCTGAGCTTAACGGCATATAAATAAACGAGTCGTCCACCACATGAATTCAATATTGAACGCGCTCGCGTGTAATTGACAACGCTCGAAATCTCCTATCCATTTCCTAAGCCTAAGAAAACAGACGAGCGACAGTGTACGACCCTGGTCGACGACCAGTGTCGCGAATGTGTTACTCGCCCAACTCCACTTCAATCAAAACATAGAATTCCTTTGTATATCAATCAGTAGTCCTATCAATACAAGACAGAAAACTATGTGACCACTAAATAAAACTGATAAAATATTGTTTTAGTTGGAAGCAGCTAATTTATCTGCTATTTATATTTACCTACACTGATTTAATGATGAATTGTCTACTAAACCTTGAGTCTAAAACCATTACATATACAATGAGTAAAAAACTTAGCACATAAAAAATGTGCAAATACATTTGCTTGCGTGTTATGGTTATGTAATACTAAAATTCGAAATATCTTTATTATCATAGGATATTTATAACACCTCTTAATAATAGTCACTTTGTTTTGCACAAATGTTGACGTCAAATTGTTAAGTACATCTAAGTTTATGCCGATTCCTAGGCGTATAATGAGATTTACTTTAAATGTTTTAATTATACTAACTATGTCCTGATCCTTTAAAGGTGTGACAGAGCCGAGCCTAGTAGTCACATAAGTATTTTATAAACTTGCCGTAGAAACTTGGATCAGCTGATCGGTCAAGTTTTACGGGAGGCCAAATTGTTTTTTGTATTTGCTTGACAAAACGTAAAGCTACTAGCTACAAATACAGGATTCACAGATCAGGAGTATAAGGCCAAAGTCCCTTCTGTGACATAATGATTCATGACGAACAATTTATAACCAATATCTTTGACTTTGTATCAATTAGATAATTTGATTGTTATCAGCTGCCTTAAGTATGACTGAAAGTATCATTATGGGGTAGTTTTCCGTCAATTACGTGAACAAGTAATAATAATAAAATGTTTAACATAACAAAAACAACCGTCTTTCATTTTTTTAGGAGTTTCTTCCATATCTCCAAAGTTCTTCATCATATCTTTACCAAAATAAAATGGGACCAACTTGGTAGTGGCTTTAAAATAAAAAAAGAATCATCAAAATCGGGCAAAGATATCGCGAAACATACATAAAAAAAACAGTCGAATTTATAACCTCCTCCTTTTTTTAAGTCGGTTAAAAAGTAGGTTTTACTTCAACTTTAAAATTTTTATTTTGCCGTTTTGGCCCTTTTTGAGGTAAAAATATTAAATAAAAATCTTTAAATATTTTTAACCTCAAAAAAGGCTAGCACCTGCTTTTTTTTGGGCCAGTATTATTTATATGTATTTCAAATTTCAAAGCTATAAATAGCATGTTTAGTTTCTGAGATATTAAGCTGTGACGGACTGACTGAGTTTCACCTTATGGGTCATTTTTTATAAAATCTTATTAAGTAAATATTTATTTATTGATTTTATGAGCAAGTATATTGTTCGTTAGCTATTATTTTATTAAGTGTAATTTTAAATTCCAAACCAATTACAAGAAATATAAAAAGTAACTAAAAAAGATTGCTTATCTCGTGATGGACGTCCAGCCCCCCGCCCCTATGTCATCAAAAATAAGCAAATCAATGACCCCCTCACCCTCTTTGCTGCTTACGTAATACTTTAACGTCCCCAGTGCATGTAAACAAAAAGCTGACTTACCTCACTGGTGATCTATCCCGATGTGGAGAAAAAGGGATCGCATTTCGATGTAGAACTGTCTCGGGATGTGGCGGGTGTGGCATGCGGTGTCGCGGCGACAGCTCGTGCCGCGGCGGCGGCGTGCTAGGCGACACCGGCGAACAGGACCCGTTTGGTAGCGGCGACGATCCCTTCTCCCACTCACTGACTGGCACCCTCTGGTACCGCTGAGGACTCTGTTGCCTCACCGGCGTCTCACTCGGTATCTCATCTGCAGACACACTCTCCAAACTTGCTGACCTCGATTGATGCTTAGACTTCTTCTTCCGCTTCTTCTTCTCTTTCTTCCTTTTATCCTTCTTCTTCTTGTATCTGTGCTTGTCAAAGTCTGCATCGGGCTCGACGTACTCCACCCTCCGGCTGCGCGACGCCGACGGATCAATCCCATACTCATCAGGCCGATGGCTCAGAGTAGTGACCGATATAGTATTATCTACAAATGTACGGATATGGTGAGACTTCCTCGTTCGGTCTAAGTCATCGGCAATGTGTCGACTGATCGAGCTAGCCTCACTCTCAATTTCCCCGGCCTCGGGGGCCGAGAGAGCCTCTGAACTGACATCGGAATACTCAACCAGGGGTTTAACAGAATTAACAGTAGCGTAAGATTGGTCATGACTACCACTAGGAGATCTGTATTTCTTGTGTGTCCGTTTCTTGTGCTTCTCCTTGTGGTGCTTCCCGTGCCGCTTGTCGTAGCTCCGCTCCATGGTCCAAAAGAGGGCGGGTCGCCCGCCCGGTGTCCACTCTTCACATTACATAAACTGGAACAAAAGATATGTAACGTCACATTACATTAGTAGGCACATAGTTAACAAAATGAAAACAATAATGATGTTAAGTAAATAAAAAAACATGTCTGACCTTACTTTAAATATTTTTTGATGAATGACATGCAATGATTTTGCTGACCGTACTTACTACATGTCAATAACAGCAAAAACACAATAAGCTAAAAACAACGTAAATTTATAAAAAACGTTTTAAAAATAATAAAAATTACATGAATACTAACAAAACAACTCAAAAAGTTCTAAAAATAATCACACGGAAGCACTTAGTATTTTATAAGAGGCCCATAAATACCAATGAAATCGAAATTCTAGTTCATGCACCCAATAGTAAAAACAACAAAGCACTTACCTCCGAAATTAGCGAACGTGCGTCGAACTTATACACACACGATATTTCTTACTTATAAACGCAAAGATCTAATAAATTGTGTAAGCTAGATTTAGGTTTATTTTTTAGATTTAGACAGGCTTTTAGCCGACAATATTCAGTTCTATTTGTTCTTTGTATTTCTTAGATTGCTATTTTTCTAATCATGATCATCAAGAGCGCATAATTCATGTAATTACATCGGATTATTTTAGTCAGGATCTCTAGAATGGCGAATTCAAGCGGCCATTTGCTTTTTCATGATTGGGCTAAAATAGAGTTGTATTTAAGCTATCTCAATAAGTATCGATATCGATAAACCATTACCATAGTGTATTTTTGATTTTTGGGTACTGATATCAGTGTTCCAAAATCAAGCTTATAAGGATCACATTACGTTTGCTAGTTTGTTTGTATATCCGATATACAATCTAGCTAATAACCACACAACAACAACAACAACAACAACATACGCTGACAAAACCTCATATTGAACTAGATAAAAATTGTCCAGTCAAGGTGAATCAAAACCCGGGTAGGCGACAACGTCCAAAAGCATGTTTAACTTTGATTTTGCCGCCCCTTAATACCAGAATATGCCAGTATGCCTGTATGCCACCATCTTTGTACGAGTACGCCACTGGTTAATATAGGTTGATTTTGCACCCCCTAGCTATATTGCAATCTTGAAATCAGAATCACTTAAGAGTAAAAAACAAAACCGTAAAATAAAACTTATTTTTTGTATATCTCCCAAATTTCAATGTGCAGCGAGTGGGAGATATTCGATAGGTATTTGCCGGATAACTGGGTTTTTATTATGAACCAAGGGAAATATGACAGAATTATGTATTTTATTTCACTTAGAGTACTTTCCTTGAAAATAGCTAAGACATTCAAGTATACATACATTCCTTTTATTCTTTATTCTTTCAAAAATACTCCATGCACTTACAGTTTCCCAACGCGTGCACGTGACTCAGGTACATCCAGTGAGTCATATATCCAGGGCGGGGGGATGCTTTATTCTAGATAAATAGTTTGGTAGGGCCCCAGTAGTTTTTGCACCAGGGCCTTTGAATACACAGCTACGCCTCTAAGTGTACTTATTTACAGTACGCGCAAAATAACTCGGCGGCTCAGAACTTCGCGCGGAACGCTGCGCAGTACATGAATACAGGTGAATAATGAATGCACGCAGCGCGAAATGTCACTTGCACCTAACTTTCGAGCCGCCAAGTTATTTTGCGCGATCTGTACTAGCTTACTACAGACAGGGAAAGCTTTTGCCTAACCTAACCACAGAACCGAAAAACTTTTTTTTGTTCTGAGAACCTAACTATTGGGATTTGGGACATTTAAGTTCTATGTTTATACAAAAAAGGTGTACTTATCACTGATTTTTTGAAGTGTTGATAATGCCGCTATATCATTTGTAGCGGCTGACGGGACGACTTACGAGCTGTGTTATCGGCCACCAAACAATTTATCGATATGGAAATATTTTATCGATAGTGAAGGAAAACACTACATTGATTTGTCTCGTTGCAAAACTTCACTGCGTGCACGGGAAGTAAATTTGCCGCGAATTTTGAACCTCATTAAATAACACTACTCAACACTTAAAAAATATCTGACCCAATTCATATTATTTCATAATAAGCTTGACCAATATAAAAATACTGTATGCATTTTATTTCGATATCACATCTGGTTATAGGGATAAATATTTTTTTATTTTTTTACCTACCTACAAAAGTTAAAATGCGGGTAGTCCGGAAACTTATTACTTTTGCAAATGGAACATAGTGCATTTGTTAGTATATTAACTGACTTCTAAAATGTCTTTTATATCTGCTCTCAATAATATTGAAAAACAAGCATGGAACGCTTTTGTCGATGTCACTAACAATTTCCTTGGTAACAAAAAATCTAAAGATTTTCGCGAAAAAATAAAAGTTTTATTGGACTGCTACTATAAAATGGGATGCAATATGTCACTTAAGTTGCATTTTCTTCACTCGCATTTGGACTTTTTCCCTGAAAATATGGGATCAGTCAGTGACGAACATGGCGAACGCTTTCACCAAGATGTTGTTGCATTTGAAAAGCGATTTCAAGGCAGATGGGAGCCTGCTATGCTCGCGGATTACTGTTGGAGCCTTATTAGAGAGACCCCTGCTACTGAGTACAAGAGAAAAGTTTATTACTTTAGTGGCAAGAAATAGTAATCACATAATGCGACCTCAGATAAAATCAAAAGTTGAAAATTTGTTGAGTAGTGTAATCTATACCTACTTCTATACTAATATTATAAAGCGGAAGAGTTTGTTTGTTTGTTTAAACGCGCTAATCTCAAGAACTAATGGTCCGATTTGAAAAATTCTTTTTTTGTTGGGTAGTCCATTTATAGAGGAAGGCTTTAGGCTATATAACATTACGTTCCGACAACCACGCGAACGAAGTCGCGGGCACAGCTAGTAATGTATAATCTCGATCTCGCTGTTTGTTTCATAAAATTTATAATAAATAGTCAGCAGCTAAAAAATAATATTTAATTTTGAATACCCAAAATTAAACTTAATAGTATTAGGTACCTATTTTGTAGTACTATCAATCAGTGTGATTTGTCCATATCTATTTATATCGTGATCAAAGAAATCGTAATAATTTTTTTGCCTTTTTTATTCGCTTCTACATTTTTAGCCAAGGGGCGGTTACATTTAACTTTAGCTGGATAAAGATAGTAGAAAATAACAAAAACCTCTCCTGTGAGATAAACCTTACTTTAGCCGGCTAATATTAAGTTTATATTTACACTCATCGTTCGCTATAAGATATAATGTTTTATAATAAATAATGTTTTAAAAGGTACAATAAATATAAATTTAGATTATGTTAATTAATTTATATATAAAATAAATATGTCAGATATACTTGATTAATTTGAAATTTTTCTGAGAGAAATGAAGCACCGCAGTTTGCAACTATTGCCAGTATAAAAATTTCACTCTAAAATAGGGAAATTATAAATCGAAGTAGTAGACAGCAAACATTGCTCGTTTTGATTGAGTGCTGCCACAGAATATATAATAATAACGTACAGAAGTCTCACTCAGAAAATAAATTCAAAGAAATATCTACCAATGTGGCTAGCGATATGTATTTAAAGAACAGAGTTATCTTACACTGACTAATATTTATATTCTTGAACTCTGTGTATTTGTTAAAAATAATGTTCCACTTTCAAAGAAAATTAGAATTTAGAAGTAACATAAGAGACTTATATTTGCATGATTTGTTCTTACCAACTGTAAATAATGAAATTTTTAACAAAAGCGCTTTTATTTCTGGCATAAAAGTATTTAACCACTTACCGACTGAGATTAAAAGCATAAATAACTGTAAGCTATTTAAGATAAAATTAAAGACATGGCTACTTGAGCATATAATATTTTAAATTTAATACTCAAAGAGGAAGAAACATATAGTTATAAGAAATTTGTGTGTGTGTAAATTATTATTTAAATAAAAAAATTGTATTTTTTTATTCAGAAAATAGTGTAAGTAGGTATAAAAAGAATATTAAGGTAGCAATTTAGTATTGGTTATAAGTGTAAACCGTTTTGCTTCCAATTATTATGATTTTATTGTTATATCACTAAAGGCATGCTTTAGTGGGGAAAGGGCAAACTGCTGAAACATACCTACCACATTATCATCTTAAAAACACAGTTAAGCAATAAATAATTTGTACTTTTGACTTTGACTTTAGCCGTGCAGAGAGGAGTCGTTAGAACTGTTGCTCCAGGGGTGCAAGTGTTAAAGGGCATTACGCCGCAAGTAACTTCGGAGAAAGCGCAGCCCACCTCTCGACACCCCTGAGTCGCCCACACTGCTGTTACCCCTTTGCCAATAATCGTCGGCTCGTTTGAGGGGCCCATCTAGCAAGCCACCACCTGCCACAAAAATAGTCAGTCATCATGATTATGGCAGGTGCCGTTATTTCTATTGCAATAGCCCAGCATCAGTCCATCCCAACTTCATTCCATAACCCATAAACCTTTCCCTTTATCGAGCATATGTAAACTAGTTTGATTAATTTTGCTTTTGATTGCTTCTCGCTTGACCCTAACGCTATGTAGCAGTAGCAGCGTCAAGATTATTCGAAGTGGAGAAGGAAAAATCGGCAAGCGGACCCCGGGCTTCACAGCATTACAGCTGAGGATTCAACTGGAAATACGCTGAGATGAAAGAGAGAGAGAGCACCCCTATTTCTTCTGTGCTTCGCGGCAGTCAGGTAGAAAGGCGCTCATATATATTACTAGCTGTGCCCACGACTTCGTTCGCGTGGTTGTCGGAACGTAATATTATATAGCCTAAAGCCTTCCTCTATAAATGGACAACCCAACAAAAAAAGAATTTTTCAAATCGGACCATTAGTTCCTGAGATTAGCGCGTTTAAACAAACAAACAAACAAACAAACTCTTTCGCTTTATAATATTAGTATAGATGATACTCTACTACAGTAAACACAGGTTAAGTGCGGCAAAATATGAATAGCCTAGTGGCAGCAAATGTGTAAATCTGTGTGTAAATCCGACAATGCTTTCCTTTTACGACATCTACAGGCAAATCTGGAGTAGTCCTATTCTAGGCCGGAAACCACCATTCATGACGAACAAATCATTAGATTATTGATAGGCGGTCAGTTCAGATAAGTATCTATCCCACTGATACCACTCGGTCTATGTGCTGGTCATAAACGCTGTGCACAACCAAACGTACAATCTGTAGTAAGTAAAATAGTGCAAAGTGCAAATTTATATCTTCAAATGGTAACACTGATAGTTTGCCTGCGATTTGCGTCCCCATCCATACTGCATTTATTTTGATATCTAATTGAAAAGTGAAATGCAAATGCAGCTTTTCTATATATATCTGTTACAAAAATAAATTTAGATAAGTGCATTACTCTGTAAATAAATAGTATGAGTGAATTTGGTAATATTCAATTAGTCGCAATGACCCCTGAGTTCACGGCTGCAGTTGCTTGCGCATCGTGATGTTACCCAATTTACTATAAAAATTTCAAGCATTGTAGTTTTTTGTGCTATTTACTGTCCTTGAAAGTCCCCTTGGAGTGTGTCGGATGCTAAGTAACACATGAATGTAGCCCCAACTGCTTTTCTGTTGTTATGATGGAGGAATTCGAATCGTTCAACCTGCAAGCGGCGTGGTGACAGTGCTGTGACTTGTGAATCGTAAATATGTAAATAAACATGAACGATATAAGTGTGAAAATTGAGGAATCTGTAAAGGATCAGCCGGTAGTAGATGACACCCCGGCACCCGATCAAACTGGCGAAAATGAAGTGGATCCGTTGGCGTTGGACGAAGGCGAGACGGAGCCAGTGGTAGACCCACTGACCGAGGCAGCGCTGGTAGAGAAAAGTCAGGAAGCAAAAAACGCGGGAAGCTGTGATGAAAATGCCAAAGACGTGAGATTAGAAGAGAAAAATGAAGGTGATGAAACATTGACACAGAGTGAAGAGAAAGTTCAAGGTAATGTGCTTGTTCTGTTGTTAGTGTCTACGAATAATGATCTATATTCATTGAAAAAAAATTGATCTTTGTCCAGACATTAAACCCGAAATCCCAACGTTTTAACACTTCAACTGTGGAAAAACGCACCAAGTGTTTCACAAAAATAAAAACACATGCAGTTCATTTTTCTGCAGTCAAAGTGTTAAAATCAAGATATTTTAGTTTTTCCATCTGACAACCTTACCTAAAATCCTCTTTTAGTAATCACTATAATCACCAAGCTTGGCAGCCAGGTTAGTAATTGCAATAGAAGGTTATAATTTTTTTTACAGAGAATGCTGCTGACTATTCCCTATTACCTATACCTCCCTTAGTCACCTTTTACGATATTTACAAGGTAATGACAAATAAAATTTTACACTGTCATCACCACATTGCCTTCGTCGCTATACATTTTACAGTTACGGGTTCTACAGTAGTGATGTGCCACGTTACCAGTATTTTACTCCCAGAGTAATTTCCCAGTAACATTTATTTATTTAACATATAACGTTTATTGACCAGAATGGTACCAAAGGTGAACTTAACGCTAATGCATTCTCTACCAGTCAACCTTTAGGAAAAACAGAAATTATTTAATTGCGATAGGCGCTTTAAAGATGTACTTAATAATTTACTATTTACAAGTATACTTAAATACATTCATATAATACACTTAATACATATAAATACTTATATAAATACATATATATATATATATACTACAAATGTTTGAAGATAATGACTAATTCTCCTGCGAAAATTTTAAAGAAAAGGTGCGTGTGAACTTTCTTCTTAAATAAGTATCTGTTTGAGATACTTTTGATGTCTTCAGGTAAGGCATTCCAGAGTCGCGTAACTTGAAGAGTAAAAGAGTTAGACATAAATTCAGACTGAAATAACGGAAGATAAAGTTGAAGAGTATGACTGTAGCGAAGTTCATGGTCATGGCTTTCAGACTGATATTTAAATTTGGTTTTCATATATTGGGGAGAAAGAGGGTTCTTAAGTATAGAGAAAAGAGTACAGAGCATTCTCTGTTGTCGGCGCTGACGAACAGTAAGCGAATGCAATTATTAATGAGACAACATTCCAGAAAAATGATAATTTAAGGTAACAGGTTTTTTTTTTATTAAATTTAATTTGTGATTATGGGCGATCCGATAAGAATTTTACCAGTTCTAGTTCAAATGCAACCAATATATTAATTTTAAATACTATTTTCCCAATATTCCTATCCTAACTTACAGAGTAAGTTACTCGAAACTTACTGAGTAACTTCCCATACAGTAACTTGCTGGGTATTTTCTCAATGTTACTTTTAATTTACTTATTGACAAGTTTCTGTCTGGGAATATGGTAAGCTTCACTTATATTCCCATATTTTTTTTACTTGTAAGCGTACAAGATAATTTAACCGCAATTAGTCGTACAATCACTGTTAGTCTTCAGCAATTGAACCGTCTAAGGAATTTTCCGCCTTTTAAAACAAAGGTCTTACTTGTACAGGCTTTAATTTTTCCAATCTTTGACTATGCTGATGTGTGTTATCCTGACCTCAATGTAGACCTTCTCAATTAACTTGATTGGCTCCTTAATTCGCTTTATCTTCTGTCTTCGAAAATATGATCATGTGTCTTCTTATCGTTCGGAGCTTAATTGGCTTCCTATCCGCCAACGCAGGGAACTTCGGTTACTGTGTACTCTTTTTTCGATTCTTACGAATCCTGATTACCCTCAATATTTAAAATGTAAATATAACTACCTTTCAGACACTCATGATCGACAACTTCGTTCTAATGAGACTCGTCAGCTCTTTATTCCCCCTTTTTTGGACTAATTTCATGTCAAACTCATTTTCTCTTCAAGCTTCACGACTCTGGAATTCTTTACCCGTTGATATTAGAGAAATTTCTACCAAATTCTGTTTTAAGCGGAAAGTCCACGCCCACCTTTCAAACTTCCTTTCTATATAAAGTCATCATCATTCAGTTCTTCTTTTCATTAGCTATTTCTTTGTTATTATATTTATTAGTATATGTATTGTGTAAGTAGGTATTTACTCTGATATATTTATATATAATATATACATATATATATAATAGTGTGTATGAAGTACTTAGTATTTTGATTTAAGTATATAGGTATTTATAACTTTTGCGCACAATGTTCTCTGCTTATCCCTATGGTTGACTGGGAGAAAATGCTCTTAGCATTAAGTCCGCCATTTGTTAAAAGTATATTTTTACATTGGACAATAAAGTTTGATAAATAAATAAATAAAACAAATACATTTTACTAATCAACATGAATATTTTTTTAGTATAACGACCATATAATATGATAGGTATGCTACGACCCGTTTACAATGCTCAACTTCGACACGAAAAGAAGAAGAATGTTCAACTGCGGGGTATATCCCAGACGTCCCCACTGGATGAAAATGGGTCCATTTTTAGTTTTGGTGTCAAATGGGACACTGGGTGCTAAAAGGTCAATTTTCAGCTTCTATTGTTGCCACTTTGTCGTCCCACCTAGGGACGAATAGGACAGGCTTCCATTCAAACTCCCATTTGTCCCAGATAAGATGTAGTGGTATAAGTGGTGGTGATTTCAGTGGGGTGACGAATGGGAATTTTAATTTTTTAATTGTCATTTGAACCCAGTGATGGCAGTTATGTTATATAGAATAGCTTTCGGACGGATTCTGCTACCCCTTTCGCACGTAGGGTTTTTGACAGAGATAGACTGAACCCGTCGCGTGCGCCCGCTTATGGCAACGAAGGCCCTAAGGCCTACAGTTGCAATTGTTATTGCTAAATAACAGTTTTAAATTACAATAGATGTCATTTGGCAGCTTTAATTTTCAGCAGTGTTGACGTCTAATACTAATTAGTAGATCCCGCTAGTATTAAGGCACAGAATACAGTAAGAGTAAACAAAACGGAATCTCTTAAGGTACGAGGTGCGGGGACGGGGAACGGGGACGCATATTGCGCGTACCTTAGGAGATTCCGTTCTGTTTACTCTTACTGTATTTTGTGACTAGGGTTTGTGATAGAGGGTTTGTAGTTAAAACGTTTTTATCCCATTAGTTTCATTTCATAATAGAACTATTGAAATAATGTCCCAATACTTTTGAACCACCAATACAACTTTTCTTAAAAATTATCTGCTTTTAGATTTAGAAGAGCCACCAAAAGATGACAATAAAGTAGCAGATGCACCAGTAACTGTAGAAATTCAAGCAGAAAATCTGGACACTGTTGAAAGTGAACTACAGACTGTTGTAGAGAACGAACTGGAAGGGAAAGAACCAGAAGCTATTCCTGCTCCTGAGCCCATAGAGGAAGTTCCCGAGTCCATAGAGGAAGTTCCGGTGAACCCCAAGGTAGTTCCTGAGGTAGAGAAGGAGATACCTAAGACTGTTACTCCAAAAGTAAGAGTTTTTTTTAATAATTATCAGGATTTATTTTTCTCTCCAAGTCTTCCCGTGGATGTCGTAGAAGGCGCCTTAGAAAACACAAGCTGAATAAAGCTTATAAACATTAGTGAGACCTCTCCAACCCGTCTGGCCAGCGTGGTGAGTGTAGGCCAAATCCTCTGACTGCTCTGGCTAATATATCGCTCTGGTAGTACAGAGAGGGTTTTTCTCCATCAGTGGAGACTAAAATAGACCTGATGATGATGATAAACAGTAGCGGCGTTAGGGTAGGGCGCGGTTGGGCGACCGCCCAGGGCGCCAGATACAAAGGGGCGACAGGGGCGTTTTTGGGCATATAAAGGCATAACTTCATTGTACTAAGAAAACACATAATTAAAGACAGAAACAACATACAGAGTAATTTGTATGCAATTCGTTTACAATGGGGCGGTAAATTAGAAGAATCCTATATCGTACTTGCATCCCTCCCCCCTGTCAGCAGAAATAAATCCTATAAGATTGAAGCCTAAGTCAGAGTCTGAATTGCAGTTTGTTTGGGGGAAATCTCGCCCGGGGCGCTGATAGAGCTAAAACCGGCACTGATGATTAACAATCAAATAACAAATCAAAATAAGAACATTTAGCTTTAGATTTATTAGCTATCAAAATTACGTTTAGTCCCACTAGTTTCATCAAAAATAGGGATGTGTACTGGGTGAAAAATAAATTATTTTGTACCTACACTGACAGGAAAATAACAAAATAATGTCACTTGTCATTGATCACATCTAGGTATTTTGAACGTGATTTTAGATTTATTAATTCAAAATTCAAAAATTTCAACATTCAAAATATCTTTATTATCATAGGATATTTATAATATCTCATAATAATAGTCACTTTCTTATGTGTTATGCAGAAAAACTGATATTAAGAGCGCTATTTGACGCCTAGTTACTATGACGTCACAGTCTGATATTTCATACAAATTCCATAGAAAGATTTTGTTTTGATGTTAAGAAAAAGTATTTGATTTGACTTGATGGAAACTAGCGTATTGTCCCATATTAAGAAATTACTGTTTTCAGCCATTGTCCCCTCCACAACCTCTAGTTAAAGAGCCTAGTCCCGCTAAGGAGGTGCAAGTCTTAACCCCTGAAGAAATTAAAGAAGAAATCAAAGAAGAAAGTAAATCGCCAGCAAAGGAAGAAACTACTGATGTAGAGATGATTGAGGTCCCACAGGTGGCACAACCGCAGCGCCCTGTCAGCTCTGGAGGTAGAGATAAGGAGTTAAAGTCTATACCACCCCCTGTTAATGGAGATGTTGTTAAGGTAAAGAACATTTATTATGTCTTTACCCAACTATGGCAAAGCCAAAAGGAAGGGTAATGATTTTAGCAGTCTATTGTAAGTATGTGGGTATTTATGTGTGTTCCACCGTAGCATAGGAACCGCTTCCCCAAATTTAACAAGATGTTAATCGATTCATCATTGTAGCTCAGGTGATTTAGGTTAGGCTACAATTTGTTAACAACGAATGTCACATACAAAAAATATTGAGTAAATTTTATTTTGTTTCGATTTCGAGTATGGTATCAAATGAAAGGTCTATAAGCAAATTTTAAAAATAATATATATGTCGCAGTTGAATGGTATAATCCGCTAATTCACTAAACCTCTAGCTGTTTGGCATTACAGCTCGGTTTTGTAAAACAGCGAACCCTAATACGCTGAATGGAATGAACGACTTGTATTCATCCATGCGGCTTAGAAGTTGTTGAACAATTCTATCTAAAGAAATTATATACAATTTAGAATGCCTACGAAGTGGCAATGTGGCGAGCGAGCGAGGCGAGCGTGCCGCGGCAGTGGCCGGCGAGTGCTAGGAATGTTCTATCCATTTTACTAGGTTAGGGCAAACCTATAGGTTAGGTTAGAACTGCGACCAACACACGCACGAGCCGAGCATTTCTAATCATTTTACTAGGTTAGGGCAAACCTATAGGTTAGGTTAGAACTGCAACCAACACACGCACGAGCCGAGCATTTCTAGCCATTTTACTAGGTTAGGGCAAACCTATAGGTTAGGTTAGAACTGCGACCAATACACGCACGAGCCGAGCATTTCTAGCCATTTTACTAGGTTAGGGCAAACATATATACATAGCAATAAAAATCGTGGAATAGTTTTCTGGGAAATGAAATTTGATGTCGAAAAAATCTGTATTCTAATAGACAACCAGTTATATTTCATTATGGTACCCTACACTAAATCCTTATCATGCATGTGTCGCAGTTGGATTGTTTAACGGTTTCGTCAAACAGCGGATTACCGCTACTGTTTCACAAAACCGCTAGCCGTTTGGAAACGTGGTTAGCAGTTTAAATGAACGTAACACGTTGCGCAATATTAGACAATCCAGCTCGACTATATTCGGCTGTTTAACAAAACCGAGCTGTAATGCCAAACAACTAGAGGTTTCGTGAATTAGCGGTTTATACCATCCAACTGCGACATATATACATTGCTGAGTTTTCATTAATTAGATAATTCATACTTTTCCGTAAGAATTTGCATTCTTTGTCTCCTTTACAATGTCCTACACTATCCTTCTTTCCCCTCCTATCTACGTGAGCGCTTTTCCTTTTTATATTCTCCAAATTCTCTTTGCAGATCCCACCTAAAACTGTCCTTAAATACCCTTCACACAGCACCACTACCTTTTCCTACTTCTCGGTACATGCGGTCAGACTATGGAACTCATTACCACCTTCTATACGCGAATCTAAATCAATCTCTGTGTTTAAAAGACGAGTAAAAATTTATTATTTATCGGAATCATCATAGTTGTAGTTTATATATTAAGTATATTTATTTCTAAATATTTATTTAACAAACACGCCTGTATGCCTTTCATATATGACCATCTCCTCTCACGGGCCTACTGGCAGAGATCTCTTTTGAGATAAGTAGTGCCTTTCTACAACTTTTTGTTTATGTATTCTCTGTATATATTGTCCGTGTACATAAATTTGTAAATAAATAAATAATTTTTTCTAATCGGTTTTTAAATTTTTATAATCGTATAGGTATCTTGTTTATAGTTACAGTAAGTTTAACAGTCTTTTACAGGTTATTACCGTAGTAGCCTATGTCCGTCTGTGGACCTCCAATAACAGTCTAATGCAGAAGTGACTACACATGCAGTGGGCTTATAAAGCCATATTTGACGCAGAAACATAATAATATTTGTTATGTTTTAGGAGGACTCATCAATAAAAAGACGAGCAAGTGAAGACATAGAGACAGAGTCACCATTAAAAAGGCTCTGTCAAGAAGTAGAGAAGACGTTCCCGCAGCATGACACAATGATAAACGACTACATACAAACTGCAACAAAAAACAATATCGATGAAATACAGAGGCATACAGAGCAGCTTCTATCAGAGATACAGACTTTACGAGAACTAGCCCAGAAGAAAGAACACGAGTGGAATAACATTCTGCACCTCAAAAAAGTCAAAGAAGAAATCCTACTCCGGTTACTAAGGCGGAAGCAAGTTCTATCGTTCGAGAAAGCAGCCGAAGTGAACGGGTCAGATAGAAATGAACAATTTGAGTACTTGAATCAGCCGAAGAACTTAGCAATAGATAAGAGCGATGAGATCTCAGGTCTGGCGATAAAGCAACCAGGGTCAACTATGAACCCTATGATGCAGCAGGCTCAAGTGATGCCAGTGACTTCTCACTATAACCCTATGGCAGGGCTACCCCCTCCATATGATAAAGCTGCTCATATGCAGGCTATGCCAAAACCGGTATATCCTCAGGCTATGATGATGCCAGGACCTATCCCTGGGAACATGCCAGGGTTCCCGAGGGATATCAATGGGATGCCGGGTAGTTTTGGTATGCCGATGGGTCGTCAAGGTCCTACGAAGGATGTAAAGTCGATCATAGCGGATTACCGGCAGCGGAATCCTGATATTACCCCGAGGAGAGGCAGGCGAATGAAATCCATTTTGAACCCAAACATGATGAACCCGCCTAGGCCGATTGCGCCGAAAATGGACAACATCAGCAATCTTAACAACATGCTATTCAATAATATGGATATGGTGAGTCTGTAATTATCAAGCATTTTCTGTTTTTAGTAACTGCTTATTAGTACCTTTTTACAAATTCTTAAAATTATTTTTCTGGGTAAGGTCTTGGAAAGACTAAGTTATGAAAGTATAAATAGGGACTTAGCACGAACATTTGAATTATTTAAAATGTCCGTATTGGTAGCCACGCTAGTCCGCCACTCGGTAGGTTCTAGGTTTGATTCCCAGCCAGAGCAAGTTGAAAAATAGCCTTTTTAAAATTGTCTTGGGTTAATATCCCATAACACAAGTTTAAAACTGAGTTTGGGGTTAGCTCAATTAGTGTAATATGTCCTTCCTTATCTATTTATTTTGTTTATTCGGTAAACAAAAATAAATAAACTTTGAAATAATTTAAATTTTCGTTCAAAATCTCAGCTCAATAGGTGCAGCGGCGGTTGACCAACCTACTACTATTTTTATATATTTTTTCACTTTGCATACCCACTGTGAGTGACCATGGGTCTTATGTGTTAGACCTTATGTGTCTTAGGTCATATGTTCTCGAATTTCCCCCACAAATCGGTATAATATGGATTGATATGAATGTCGCTACGAATCTGACATAGCTTGACAACAGCTATACAATAACGACAGACAGAGTAAGACAGCTGGGTAAAATGAGTCGATCTACGACAGCCCTACGTTTCACTCACACCAACGCGTGTGTAGCACAAACGTTATATCTGTGGTTGTTTCTCAAACTCAAAATGTATCAAGCTTCACAGCTCTCTCAGCACAGTGCCTCTGTGTGAAATAAAGTCATATGCCTTTATTCCTCAAAGATCATCGAAATATAATCTCTAGAAATCTAACGCTCCTACATTCACCGCATTCATTCTGATTCCATTTTCGCAAACAAACTAACATTAATTACAACGAAACATTCAAACACACACATAGACAAAGATGCATGCGATTGGTCGCGACAAGGTCACGCACGCGTCTTCGCCGCGTCGGTCGAGCAGCCGGCTCAAGGGCCGATTATTAAAATGTTCATTTACTTACATATGAAAGGCGAGTCCTGTGTTTTTCATGTCTGTATGGCTTCTACACCACTTCACGGCACATGACGGCATTTTTAATGAATCGATTATCGCAAAAACACAGCAATATTCTCAAAGGAAACTTTTTGCGACGCAACCGCACGACTCGAGTGTCATGGCGAACTGTCGCGCCGCGCGGTTCGGTACATATCGCGTGGAATGATTTTCGGGATTAGTTACGCTTCTAGGGATTATTATTCGTAGTCAAAGATACAGACACAGAACAGACACCTCTGATATATGTACATATATCAGAGGCAGAGCAAGCAAAATCAACCCGTGTGGGTCCGGGTTAGAATAGGACCACTCCATCTCTTCATGTGGATGTCGTAAGAGGAGACCAAAGGAAATATAGCACTTAAAGCACGTGTTACAATAGCATCCCAAAGGAGGGTTAAAGTCAAGCAGGCGGCCGGTCGTAAAACTATAGGCAAATCGCTTAAAATTTTCCGGCTATTTCTTCTCCAATTCGCTAGATTTTTGGCATCCTTGGGTGACCATTGGTATGCATATTTTATTTGGAGAAGAAAAAGTAGGAAAACGCACCCCGGGCTCCGAAGCAGTATAGCTGAGGATGCAACCGGGAACGCGCGCAGATGAAGAAGATCAGAGGCATAGCCAGATCAAAGTATTATGAGGGCGAGATACTTCTAGCGAGGCCCTTTGGCCAGTAGAAAAAGCGCTTTCTGTGGCGAAGCGAGAGCGAATTGTTGGTATGAATTATAGCTCAGCTCATTCAATGTGCAAAGTAGAAAGGGCGTGCCATCTTGGGATCCACAATGGGAAGCACGTCGAACCTTTGGCTTATATTGTACGTCGCGAACGCGCAGAGAAAAAACATTGGAATAAAATGCTTATCTATTGTAATATAAAGTTTAAAATATCTCGATATAAAATAGGCGACGCGGGCTCTGCTCGTGCGCTGAGCGATCGCGACGCGTGCGCGAAGCTGTTATACTACGCGACCGCTGAGCGGGCGCCCGTATTTTATATCTAGATATTTTAAACTTTATATTACACTAGATATGCATTTAATTCCAATGATTCTAAAGAGGGAGCGATGCTTACGCGACGTGCGCGCTGTGTCGCGCCGAAATAAATTGCGCTCGTGTGAACACGGCCTAAGGAAGGGCGTGCAATAGTTATTTTTTAATATAAAATAATAATACCGTAACTGATATTTTGATGGCCCACGCCAAGCGTCGCTATGTGATGAAGGTTCTCATTCAAAGTTTTAATTTATGTTAATAGGAATACGGTTAGTTGTAGCATGAACAATTATCCAAGCAGTCGTCGGTGGTAAAGCACCATGTAGCTTGAGTCACTGTCCTACAAACACGATCCTTGACCCCTCGCCGCCTTGCCCAGATAAACACAATCATTTTTCTTCGCCTTCGCGTTCAGTAAATAAATAAAAACAAGAAACAAAATCAGTTTAACCTATAAATATAACCTATATACATAAGTATATTAATGACGAATCATACTGAGCTAGTCCGTGTGGTCCCCGGCAGGGTAGAATAGGACCACTCTCAGAGACCACTAAGACCAAGTCTCCCCGTGGATGTCGTAGAAGGCGACTTAGGAAACACAAGCTAAACAAAGCTTATAAACATCACCTCTCCAACCCGTCTGGCCAGCGTGGAGACTGTAGGCCAAATCCTCTGACTGCTATGGCTAATGTATGGCTCTGGTAGTACATAAAGGGTCGTGCTCATGCAGTGGAGAATAAGAAAAGAGCATATTGAACCCTATGTCAATGTGGTAATGTATAAAATTGTATCAACAACAACAAGAACTTCCGCGGAATACGCGGGAATTCCCGCGAGTTTTCTCACTTCATGCTAATTTGTACTGTGTTAGATTATAGAAGTCATTATCCTCTGTGAATTTCTTAAAATTCGCCTCGTTTCCGCGGCAATGTAAATTAAACCTAAGAGATAAAACGTGATATTGTATATGAGACATAGGTTGTCTCCGTGGTCCAGTGGTCAAGGCGGTTGCCTTGTGGTCCGGGGGTCGTGGGTTGAAATCCCACTGTGAAGCATACTTTGTGAAAAGTTGTTTCCAGTCTAGTTAGGATATTGCAGGCTTGAATCACCTGATTATCCGATAAGAAAGATGATTCCGTGCTTCGGATGACACGTATAGATATGGGTCCCGGACAGCATCAAGCGTTTGTTTAAACCTATCTCAGAATTGGTTCTGGTCTACCCTTTCGGTTGCGGAGGTTAGACGGCAGTCGCTCTGTGTAAAAACCAGTAACCTCGTCAAATCCTCTATGTTAGGTAGCGGATCCCGGGATCTAAAGCGTTACCGCTGAGGATACCACCGGGAATACACTCGGATGATGATGAGTGTATGTATATGACACATATATCGGTCTAGGGGTAGCAGAGTTTTAGAGTTGTAAAAGGTCACGACTTCACAGTTCGTAAAGACATCTATTTTTGTCGAGAGGCGGCAAAAAGTCTGCCGATTCCAATGTCAGCGCGATTGTAATTTGAAATTGTCATTCGGCCGAGGTGAAGGACGTATGTAATTCATTTTATACACGAAAGTATCAGCCGGCTAGCCGACTTTCCTAGAAGGATGTATTTTTTTTTATTTCTTTGACTATCTGTAGCTTAAACGTTTTGATTTTAAATAATAGATAGGATAAAAATATTTTTTTTACTTTGAATTAAAAATTCAAATGTTTATTTGGTAACGAGGCCTTTGCAGGCACATTTACACATCAGTAAGTTTTGTATATAACGTGTAAAATTAATAAATTATTTTGAAGTCAAGCTACCGAACCGATACTAGTTTCGTTTCCACTGCTGAGAAGAAACGCAGAGAGAAACTCGTTTACACAGTATTGGTAGCCTACGCGCCAGAAGGACTGGGTCATATGTCTGTCAATTTACAAATATGTACATACTTATGTACATATTTGTAATATGATACAATGTTAACATATTACAATATTGTATTGTATTGTATTTATTTATATGTAATGCTTATGAACAAACGAACAAACATAAAAAAAAAGTTATAAGAAAATACCAATTAGTCATATTGATAAAACTAGTTCTGTTACAAAACAAGGAATTAACCAATCAACCATACGTACGACCGAACTGTGGAAGCAATTTCCTGCAGCAGTGTTTCCGAACCGATACGACATTGAAACCTTCAAAAAAACGAGTCTATATCTTGCCGCCCTATAACGTAAAAAAAACCTCCCGTTGCCACTCCTGGTCTTTAGACGGTGATAGATCAACCACATCCATTGGGTTCCAATAGCTCACCACTATTTAGTGGTGCAACCTTAAGGGTATATATACTATAGTTTTAGTAATTATTGACGGAATATGAAGGAAGAGTCATAAATTTTATTTTATTTTATTTATTTATCAACACACAAAACATTACAATTATGTATGATTGTTGTATAAGCTTGTAAAAAGTAATGTTCTTAATTATAATCCAACATATGTGTGCCTATTAGCTTCGAAACATAAGAGTTACTTAAGAACCCCCTTACCCTAGACTTTCCCATACAAACGTAGTCTACGTTTTATTTTAAAACAACACGTCAGATTTCGGTAAAAATTTGTAAGTTTAAAGAAATTGCATATATCTAGGGTTGTAATTGGTTTTCACAGTCAAAATATGAACTTGAAAGAAAATATAAGGGTGTAAACTTTTCCATACTGATGATCAAAAATGATATAATGCACTATATTTTCTTTCAAGTTCATATGTTGACTGTGAAAACCAATTATAACCCTAGATATATGCAATTTCTTTAAAGTTACAAATTTTTATCGAAATCTGACATATCGTTTCAAAATAAAACGTAGACTACGTTTGTATGGGAAACTCGGATTTGGTCTTGGGTAAGGAGACTCTTAAATGATACTAGAGAGAACTTAAAACTTAGGTACGTTGCTATTATGTGTGAATATATGAATAAGTATATACATACATATATTTAACTTATCACTATTATTAAATTAACTACAAAACATTTCAATATAATGTTATGTTAGACAAATATAATTGTACGTATTTGTCTCCGGAACTGTGGCAGACTTAGGTGAAATATGTCAATATTTCTGTTAGAAGCAAGAACTTCATTATACTGGCGGGCCATTCGGACTATGGTATTATAAAAAGACGTATTGTTAAGAAATACTTGGAGGGCAAAAATATTATAATTGCGATTTCGGGACCTAAAACGGGTATTTATGTCAAGGGATGAAAGCAAGTTGGACGATCCCAAGAGACTGTGAACGATTTTATACAACACTGAATGGTCGTTGGCGAGGCGTCGTTTAGTATAAATTGGAAGCTAAAAATGGCTATGCCTTGATTTCAGAACCAAAAAGCGATGCTCGAGCGTCTGCAGCAGATCCAGGCGGGCGGGCTACTGAACGGCGTGTCGTTCAAAGACGTGCTGGTGCAGTACGCCAGCATGCAGCAGGGGCCCGGCGGGCCGGGGCTCTTGCCCGGCCGGCCCGACATCAACAGGTATGTACTCATATTTATTTATTAACCTGAAGTTTAGTTCTTATGCGACATGGATTACGGTCCAAACTTGGGTGTGCGGTGCATTTGATTGAAGTGGCTGCATAGGACCACTATATTGTGTGGCTACGGACTCCCTATATAACTAAACATGTATGTTAAAGGGTCTAACAAGATATACTGAAACTATTTTAATGGTGAATTCAGTCTGTGTTACTGAACAACTTTCCCCAAGGAACATAGGTATATCGAAATATGAAAAATAACTACTATACCAGTTGACCGATCAGCTGATCCGAGGGAAAGGATAAGAATATTTTTCATTTTTCGATATATGTCCTTAGGGAAAGTTGTTCAGTATCATGGACTGAATCCACCCTTAAAATGGTTTCAGTATATTTAGTTAGACCCTGTATATAGCATTTTATTTATTTATATACAGGTGATTAATAAATATATTCAATTTAATTTAAACTTAATCGAATTATGTGAGTGGAATTATGAATAGTTCATTCGATCTATAGCATGAATCTTATTCTTAGGGTTCCGTACAAAAAATTAAAAAACGGAACCCTTATAGGATCACTCGTGCGTCTGTGACGTCCGTCCGTCTGTCACAGCCGATTTTCTCAGAATCTACTGGACCAAATCAGGTGAAATTTGGTGGGATGGTGTAATCCTATGACCCAAACACATATGTGCAAAGTAAATAAATATTATTTTAAAATAAGGGTCATTTTCGGGGACAAATAAGGAAATAAAAAAAAATTGCAATCCTTTCTATGTTATATATCAAATGAAAGGACTTGTTATAAGGCTCTTAAATATATATTTTTATTATTGTAAATTAAAAAGTTTTGATTTTATTCAAGAAAGAAGACGAAAATTGACCATTCCCCCCCCTGATCTCCGAAAGTACTGAGCCTAAAATTTTTAAAAAAATACAAAATATAATGCATTGCTTGTAGATTACAGGAAAACCTATAAGAATTCAATCAATTGTACAGAACCCTCTCCACGCGAGTTTAACTCGCACTTGGCCGGTTTTATTACATAAAACCAGTGCCATCGCAACACCCGACCAGGGTACATCTACGCACATAAGTTTATATTTACCATCATTATTGTTATTGTACATGTTAGCGAAAAATTAACAAACAAATAAACAAAAAGGCCAGAACACCACGTGCGGCCCGAGGGCCGGCGTCGGCAAGAGAGAAACCACGAAGAACCGCACGCCAGCACGGCAAAGCCAGAACGGCTCGCCTCCTCAAGTCCGAGGCTGCCTCCCCCGCCGCCGTACCCAGAAATATCCCTCCTGCCAGTCACAACCTGCCAGGAAACAACCACGAACTCGCAACAAAACTCCTTGCTCCACGGCATACTCACAAAGGTAAGTTTTTATTTTAGTTTTGAAACTGGCAGTTCTTATTTTAATCATTCGAATTTTGAAGCTTCTAGAATCATTCATTTTGTCGTGGTACAAAGAACTAAGATATAAGAACGTGTGCCGTCAGACACGTGCTTATGCATTGCATAGCCATTTTTCATATAACATTTTTAGAACATAAAATAAGCACAATTTATAAATAAAGTGCGGTGGCTAAAGGATACATAGTCCGTTCTGACATATAAACTGCTGGAAATATGACGGCTCCACCGTTGTTCGATTAAATAAATAATATATATGCTTCCATAATATGAACCTGAATTTTATCATTACATTGCAAGCGTGCGAGAATCTGAATTATGTTAATAGGCGATGCGGCTAGCAACCCACACTATTTTGATTCCCCTTTTTGATCTCGCCAACCATCACGCTAAATGTGGCCTTTGGGCTCTAGGCTATGTCTACCCCGTTAGGGATAAAGACGTGATATTGTATCTGAATCTGTATCATTACAAGCAATGAACCTTATTTCTTTGTGCCATGTATTTTATTATCAGTTGAAATATGTATGTATGAGTATAGCATTGCTTGCGCGCACACAGTCCTGCGTGAGCGATGCGATGCAACAAGTGTTAATGACATTTTTAATTAAAATAATAATTGGGTACATGTTAGACTTAGGTTAAAATTGATTACTGAGTGAGGAAACACGCCAATAAAATTAGAATTGGTAAAATTCAAAACGAGTTCTTTTTAAAACATTCGTCATTTCCACATCTTCTAATTAGAATTTTTAATCGTTTATACTTAATCTGGCATAATTTTAAAAATTAAATTTAAAATGAAATAAAAGAATAATTACTTTAAAATTGTAAAAAATGTTTTTGAAATATTAAAAAAGGTTAAATACATGATTTTGACACTTAATAAAAAAATTGCCAAGTAGGTACCCAATTTTGTTAGTAAAGGTCGATGAGTTTTATGTAAAAAGATATTTTTGAAATATAAAAATAGTTTACATACTTAAATTTGACGCTTAGTAAAAAAAAACAGTCAAGTACCCAACTTTGCTAGCAAAGGTCGATGAGTATCGATATATAGTCGTTCGCCCACGTGGGATGGAACCGGTCGCACTCCTCACACGTCTATGTAGGCCTTGTGTTACTTTACTAAGGATGACGGCAAAAAAACAGGCCTGGCAAAAATATGATATACAACTTTTTTTTAAAACATTTTTTTTTCTTTTGGCCATCTCAAAAAAGCCAATCAAGAAGTTATAGTACATTAAGTAGAGCTGCAAGTAAATATTTTAATTCTATTATTTATTTCAAATTGCTTTTTTAAATGTTTGATTGGACTTAGGTACTATGAAAATTCTGTTGAAAAAAGTTAGCAATTTGTAAATTTTCCAGCGATTTCCATAACGAAATAAAAATTAAATTATTAATTCTTACTGTAAACTTAGTAAGCAAATCATTTGTGTCGGGCTTAGATTTTTGTCATACTTTTAGTATGTTTATAAAAAAAATAACGTGCCAACTTATTGAATAAATTTTAATTGATCTAAAAATTGATGATTGTGACTTGGGAGCGCTGCCTACCATCGCCTGCGCAGGACACGGCGCAACCGATTGCATTCCAAATTTGAATTAGCTTGAATGGGTGTTGCCAACCTTCCAGCAGGCGTCCCCTGCGTCTCAGAGTTACTCGCCGACGTTGGCTAAACTGCTCACGTCGCCGGAACGGAAACAAAGCGCGCCAACGTTGCCAACTTTCGGTCAGGCCAAGGTACCACTTCAATGTGTACAAAACAAAACCCAATTGGTGTACGAATTGGCCTCGATCATTCCAAATTCAAAATTTAGTTTTAAGTTCTTTTTTTTGTTTTTTAAAAAGTTGGAGTTTTCCATTCAGCCTACACTGAACTGCCAGTGTTAGATTGAATGTTCCACGTTTTGTTGAAATATATAAAAATATATTAAAAATATATTTACTTCAACTATTTACAAAGCAAATTGTGTTGAGTATACAATTTGAGTAATACATGTAAATTTTCGAACGTGCAGAATGGCAATGCTCATTGGAAAATCAAATATGCCACCTCATGATCATGTTTACATATCACATTACAAACTTACATAATGTTTATCGAGATAAGATTGGGACGCGAATGCAATGCAATGTGGGTGACATCGTAATTGAGATGTAGGCGTGAAAATGAACATATAGAATTATATTGTGAAAATGCGGGAAAAGCATGGCTGTGTTTGTCATGGCATTTAAGGTTCAGTTTCATAGGTCGTCAAATCAACCTCAAGTCATTTAACTCGAGTTTTTTTTTACAAATTCTAGTAAATTACTGAAAAGGGTCCAAAGATTTGAAGGTACTCTAGGATTCACGATTTGAAAAGAGGCAAAATAAGTCAGGACTCGCACGGCTAAAAGCTGCCAACTTTTTTTTTGGTTAAACCTAATGTGTGATACAGACATTACTATATGTTATAAACGGGTAACTCAGGACAAAAGTCAGCCACCGGCCGACATGTTTCAACCACATCCGGAGGCCTTCATCAGGGCGATTGTGATTGGCGACGCCCCACACGTTCACATTCGCCCTGAGGGAGGCCTCCGGATGAAGTCGAAACATCGTCGACGTGAGTGACCCGATTATAGCATATAGTAATTTAACTCATGGTTTATTATTGGCATATCGCATGGCCGATAAAATTCCCGTCTCATAGACTAACTAATAGAACTGAATCTTGAATGCTGCTATAAGCTTAACGCCTTTATTTCTGGGGAGTACTTGTAGTTTGTATTGCATTATGTTTGATCTATGATATATTTTTTAAGTATATAAAATGGGATTGGCAAATTTCTCTTCTACTCAATTTTCTCAACTCTTTTCTTATTTTTGTGGTATTTCAATGTTATTAGACCCTTGTACATATTAATGACCTTCGAATGAACAATACCAGTGTGTAAATTTTGTAATTGGCGAAAAATCTATTTGACTTCTAAGTGAATAAGTTTTTGAAAAATCATTTTTTGGTACATATTTTTATTGTGAGGCCTAAGAACTATCTAGGCAAATGTATTAGGCCAAACTCGATGGGGTTGCGTAGTTTTATTACAGGGTTCCTATAGCCACCTTCCGGCTCCATCATCAGATCAGCTTCTTGTCATAATAATATTGCATTGTCATCTGATTTATATGAGCATACAAAACTTCATTTCAACCAGAGACTGGGAATTGGCTCAAATTTAACGCAAGATTTGAACCAAAAACAAAAAGCTAAATAAAAGCTTGTAAAAATCATTGCTTTGTGTTCGGCCGACACATTTGACGCGCGTCAATAGAATAATTTAATGCCTTGATAGATTTTGGTTAAATCCTTGATTTCACTCAATTAAATTCTGAGTTTCTCTGTATCGTAGTGATAAATTTCTTTTGGTTATTTTATATTATTTATAAGGGCAGATTTACGTTAACTCAGTTAAGGTGAAATGGTAGCGTAAGTGGCGCCCTCATTTGAAATAAATTGTTTAAAACTAAATATGGTGATATTTAAAAAAAATGATTTGTATCAATGTCTAAAAAGTCCTTCAAACTATTTAATGAAAAACTTTTGAAATTATAACTAATATTCCGTCTAGTTTTAAAACGGTTTTAAAACTAGACGGACTACCAATATTACTTTCAAAGGTTATTCATAAAATAGTTTAAAGGTTTTTTTAGACATTGATACGAATAAAATTTTTAAATATCACCATATTTAGTTCTAAACAATTTATTTCAAATGAGGGCGCCACTTATGCTACCACTTCACCTTAAAGCGTTTACACATTTCCGCGCCGCGCGCATAGATTATGTATGCATTTGTACTGACAATTTTACACTCGACAATGCCGCAGCAGCGACGCGCGGTTGTCGCGTGATACGTGCGATAGAAATAGCTAAAACCGTCGCGGGTCACGTGTCTCTGTCGCACGTAGAGTTCGTGACAGAGTCGGACTGAACCCGTCGCGGGTCTCCGCTTGACGCAGTTTCAAGCCTAAGGGTTGTATCTCATCTATCAGCACGGAACAGCACTTTCCTATGCTGCTATCCTTTTCTGTCGCTCAGAACAGTAATTTGCTAGAGCGAGACAGAGCAACGGAACGCTGCAGCACGGCCGGTGCTGAAGCGTTCCGTCGTTCTCTCTCGCTCAAGCAAATGACGCTTCCGAGCCACAGAAAAGGATAGCAGCATAGGAAAGTGCTGTTCCGTGCTGATAGATGAGATCCAACCCCCAATGGTCCATATAAATACATACAAAATGAAAAGTGCGTGTGGAAATGCTGTTACAGAACTTGTCAGTAATGACCTTGTACAGACATGGTGTAAATTGATTTGAATACCTAACTTGTGGAATGTTTGCTCAATGCGTTTAGCAAATAAACATGTACAAGGGTCTACTAACAAGTAAGTGTCGTGCGAGGAAGGCTGTACCGCCAATGTTATGCGAGTGTGAATGTTGTCAGAACTGCGGCGAGATCACGATAACGCCGGTGCAGCCCCCCCCGCCGCCCGAGCCGCAGCCCGAGAAGCCGGAGGAGGTCGTGCAGTTGGTAAGTCTCTCCAATTTTTAACCGACTTCTAAAAAGGTGGAGGTTATAGTTTTGACTGTGTGTTTTCTTTCGTATGTATGTGACGCGATGTCTTCGCCAATTCTGAACCGGTTTTGATGATTATTATATCATCATCATCATTTCAGCCGCATAGCGTCCACTGCTGGACATAGTACTCTCCCAAGGTTTTCCAAAACGACCGATCTGGAGCGGCCTGTATCCAGCGCTTTCGTCGCATGGTCGCCTGACCACCTTGTGGTTGGTATCCTACGCTTCGCTTGCCAGTACGTGGTCGCAATTCGAGAACCTTTTTTCCCCATCGGCCATCGGTTCGTCGCGTTGTGTCCCGCCCACTGCCACTTCAACGAGCTAATCCGCTGGGCTTGGCAGTGACTTTTTTCTCCTACGAATTTCCTCATTTCTGATTCGATCACGTAGAGAAACACGAAGCATAGCCCTCTCCATCGAGTCCATGGGCCACCTTATGTCATGTCCCAACTGCCCGACTCCCTGCACAAAGGCAGATCCCAATGAGACCAACGACAAGGCGGTCACTGTAGCCATATTTCGTCTAAACAAATCTAACTGATCGAATTCTTCGAGATTGAAAAATCGTCTGTCTGTTCTCGCCTACAGGTCGCATTTTTCAACCGATTTTGACGTATATTGGCACACAAGTTCCTTGTTTATTTAATTTTTTTAGTCGAGTGCGATTTTTGATTGAGGAAGAATTAGGAGGGGAAAGGGAGAGCGTTTGCTGTAGCGTTATTTAATGACAGATTTCAATCAGATTTGAGAGGCACACTAGGACTAGATGTTAAAAAAAATACAAAAGGGGAGTGGAGGGGAAAATGAGGGAAGTTTGCTATAGCGTTATAAATATGGACGGATTTAAATGAAAGGGAAATGTGTCGCTAATTGCCTGGTTATAAGACTTAGCGAGGCCTACTCTTCTTACAGAACCTCTAGTTTTAGCTATTTTTGACTTGATAAGACGAAGAAGTCCCGCGTTAAGTGTAATCCACAATATCCCACCACCAGGACGACGAAGAAAGCGCCGCATCGTCACCATCCGGCGCCGGCTCGCCGTCCGGGTCCGGGTCCGGGCGGCTGGTGATCGACGAGGGCGGCGCCCCGGCCGGGCCGGCGGAGGAGCCCGACGACGGCGGGGACACGCCCCTGTGCCAGGGCTGCCGGCGGAGGGACGCGCAGTTCGTGTGCGCCGGCTGCGCCAACCAGTGGTACTGCAGCAGGGACTGCCAGGTTAGGAATATCTATTTATTTCATCATCATCATCAGGTCTTTTATAGTCTCCACTGCAGGAGCACGACCCTCTGCACTACCATAGCCATACTTAGCCAGAGCAGTGCACGACTAGCGCTGACTGGTGCGCGTGCATTCGCGCAAATCTAAGCCCGTTATCACTCGACAGTCGGAACATAAAAGCGTGCGAATGCGCGTGATATTTGCGTGAATACCCCGTCCATTCGTGCAACTTGTGAAGAATTTGACGCTTCGCTTCGCTTCGACTCTGCGCTAGTATGAATTGACCCTTAACTCTCCGCGCAGGCCAGACAGGTTGGAGAGGTCTCACTGATGTTATAAGCTTTGTTTAGCTTGTGTTTCCTAAGTCGCCTACTACGACATCCACGGGAAGACTTAGAGTGGTCTTATTCTACTAAATCACAAGAGCCACACAGCTATCTATATATTTATTCTTCTAGAACTCTGATATCGAGATGTAGGATACTGTCAGCGCCATCTCGTAGGTTTTTTTGTAAACTATGTTTAGCTTCGCTGTTGTGGTTGTAGTTCCTCGAAGTGGCGTAGAGGTGGCTACACCATATAGGGATCTCTTCCAGTCAACCTGCGATAGATTGAGAGGATATTTACCCAGTTATAAATTAGAAGCAGGTTAGAAGCAAACTAAAAAGGATTAATTTAAACACATTTTTATAAAATAAGCATATTTTTATAAAACATAGAGATTTATTTTTGCACAAGGAAAGAACCACAATCAAATCACAACATAATTGTCAGACATATTACTCGGATTATAATAAAGATTTATTTATTTATTTATTAAATCTTTATTGAACACAAAGGTACAAAAGGTGGACTTAACGCTAATGCATTCTCTACCAGTCAACCTTTAGGAAAAACAGAAAAATCAATTTTATTGCGATAGGCGCTACAAAAAGAACCTATACATACATATATAAATACTACAATACATACACATAACTAATATATAATACTATTTAAACATATAATATATATTAACATTTACACAAATACATACCTACGTAAACTACAAATGTGAAGATAATGACTATTTCTGCTGCAACAAATTACCAGAGGTGCGTGTGGACCTTTTTCTTAAATAGATATTTATTTGAGATATCTTTGATGTCCTCGGGTAAGGCATTCCAGAGACGCGTAACTTGAAGAGTAAAAGAGTTGTGCATAAAATTTGACCGAAAAAAAGGAATATGAAGAAGAAGAGTATGACTGAAACGAAGCTATAATATATAATATTAAATTATTAAATTTTTCAGGCATTTTGCTTTTTTTTAATAATAACTTTCTAATTTCAGGTGGCAGCATGGGACGAGCACTCGGAAATGTGTTCGGGCTAACTCCCACGTAAGTGCTGCGCAGAAACGTTCACAAAGCTATGTAAATGTAGTGTTTGCCTTATTTAGTGCGAATCTCTCAGCGGGCTCCTACACTGTTCCCACGTTCGAGGAGAGATTAGTCAAAAAGATATGTTTTAATGTCAAATAAGGATAAATTTAAAAAAAACCCTCTTGACACAAAAAGAAATAGACATAATTTTCATTTATCAGAAAAAAATACATGTACACAATTTTTGTTAACATGTTTAGTAATCAAAAATATGTGTACAAAAGAAATATCAACTTTCAAAAAGAGTCTGTTCATCCGTTTGGGACCTAAGGACACAGACAGACACACAGGTTCGTATAAAAAGAGGGGTGATATACGTAAGTCTATGGTAATAAACGGAAAAGTGTTAAAAATTCAATAAGACAGATAAAATGTTTTCAGAAGTACCAATAGATGGCGTTGCACGAAGCTATAGTGTTACTGTCACAAGCATAGTCTAGATATTTTTCTCTAATCACCGTGGTTACTTGAAAAAATAATGTATATAAATATTTTAGCGCTGACTTGTTGACCGCCTACAAATTATAGAGTCAAGGGTACCCCGTTGCCCGCCGGAAATCTATAATTTGTAGGTATATTTAATATAGAGTAAGAAAAAATAATTGACATTTGAGTTTATAATCAGCGCCATCTATAAGTTTTTTGGACACTACATTAAAACAAAAAAAATATGAAAGATTATCTGCTTTTGAAAATATTTCTCTTTGACTAATGCCTGTTCGAATGTAATGTTCCAAATTATTTTTTGCTAAAGTATATTTAGCGAAAGCTGTGTCATATGCCTACTTTTGTATTTTAGTCTAAGTTTCATATGTAAGATACGAATGTTCATTTCAATATGGCAGCTAAATGTTCAATTTGTATCTCAACGAACGCGTCGCCTTATTGTTGAACGAGTATGGAGGAACCCTAATGATTTGTAACAAATAGAAATAAAACAAAGCCACACACCTGTCAGCAACGAATGCGCCGTATTGCCGTTTTTTGTATGAAATTTCTCTAAACGCGGCACGGATCATAATACGTTGAGCTTTAAAATCTGAACTCATGCGTGAGTGGTTTAATATGTATTTACGAATAGAAGCAGAAAATATATATTTCAGTTTGTTAAAATCTGATCAGAGTTATGTATCTCTCAGATCAGATTTATATAGCTCTGATATATAGGTATAGCTAATCTGATAATATATCAGAGATATTTGTATAGGTATAGCACTGAGATATATCGCTTTGATCATATTTTAATAAAGTATGGTCTAATTCGTAGGGTTTATTTTGTACTCGTTACACATTGAAGCGTTTTACTTACAAATAATTTTTTATGTTTTCACAATATCTGCAAATATTGCAGTTTATGCACTATTGCAAAAATCCATTAACTCTTGACTATAATGTCGGAGATGGATAAGTATACTACTTGCCATTTGGTATGTTCAATATCGGACCCTTAAATTCGGCTCTGTAGAGCTACACAGACCACCCTGTAATGTCTCGGCTGAACTTCCTGAGCGGTAGAACTGCTACCGGACCGGATTCTACAGGTCAATTCACTTTTATCACCCACCAAAAGGCAAGAAGTATAGCATAATTTATATGTTTTTGTATCAAGTCTGTTTTTTCAAGTTGTCTATCGTAGAAAACCTTTGCGTTTTAATACAAAGTTGTTCCTACATTTATAAATTAAAGGTACCTTGACCAAGGTATGGTGTATTTTGTTTATTGACAAAAATGCATAATAATAACGTTTTCGTTACTGGTTGTGGTAATAAATACATGTCACTTGGGTTTATATCATTTATCGTGTAAATGTTACGCACTTTATTCGGAAAAAAAAATTAAAAATGGTAAAAGCATAATTTTTTTTTAAATATAAAAAAATTGTTAAAAGTGTCCAAGTTTAATTTAATGAAAGTCTGAAACACCTAGAACAACGACTTATTTTTTGCTAAATCAGCCCCTACTATTAGGTCATTCCCCTCGAATGCGTTGTATGATAAGCTATGGCGTAGCAAGGAATATGTTAGGCAATAACTATATTTATGAGTGAGCTATAAATTATATATGTAAGTATGAGAGTTCTGGATTGTGCCTTTTGTATGAAAAAAAAATAATCCGCTCATAAAGTAAAAAAGGTTTTTTTTAAACATATACACAGACATAAAGTTTAGAAAAGAATTGCTTTGCTATTGTTTCCATCAAATGGCAACGCTTTACCGTTTACAAATATCTAAAAGTCCTTTTATCAATGATAATAAAAATAAATAAGATAGAAATCTTCTCTTTATTTTGTACCAAATAAGTTCTAAAAATAACAATTGGTTGTTGGAGCCTACTTTTAAGCATAGGAATGCTTTTGCCAGTAGACTCCGCTCTTCCATATCACTATCATCGAATGGAACTAATATATTATAAAAAAAACTAGAATAAGTTTCGATTCTAAACTTTATAACTACCCCTGGACCACCTAGCGGTCATATGCGACCTCGTTACCACATGCGATTTTAAATGTTATTACCACAATTTAGAGTCTACTTTTGTGTGACCACAGGCGCCGCTTGTTGGGTCAAGTAGTCTTGATTTTTTTTCTTTATTTTCGGTGTAATCCAGAACATAGCGTGCCTGACGAGTGTATTATAAATATGCAAAACTATTGTATAAGTTATTTAAAAGTAGGTATACATACAATATATTGTGTAATTATGAAGAGAAATCATTTGAAATCTGTAAATGTTCCGAATCAAATTATTTTGTATACTGACGATGCTTGGCCAGCTATTTAGGCACTGTAATCATATTAATAAAGAAAGTAGCTTGCAAGCCATATTTACAAATATTTCAGTCAGTTACCCTTAATCAAACCGTGGCTACATAGCTCCTACATTAAAATAAACCTTATATCTTTGACATAAAATCCAAAATTAATACCCACAATACCGGACATTGTAGGTATAATTTTTTGATATATAGATGATAATAGGGTTAATAAATGAAGACAAAAGAAACGATGAAAAGACTCGATATGAACGAGACCACCTGGTCAGACGACCTGAGCAAGGTTGCTGGAAAACGCTGGACGCAGGCCGCTTCCGATTGGTCGTTTTGGAAATCCTTGGGGGAGGCTATGTCCAGCAGTGGACTTCCTGTGGCTGATATGATGATGAACGAGACTCGAATCCCTGACCTCCCTTTGGTACTGAGATCTACCCCCTATGGCCTATGGACCCCTAACATTCGCCTTGATTGTGGTCGTCTAAATCGATTTCTCTGCGTTTTCGACTGCACTACGTGAATAAAATCATATATATAATAAATAGATAAATATTTAAATAATATATATATACATAAGTACTGAATTTATTTCACGTTAGTTGTAATAGAACCACATAAGTGTTTGTGAATATGGCTTAAAGCACCCTTCTTTGTATTGCGATATCAAGGTATATATATGATTTATTGTAAGTATTGGTTTATGTTGACTCAGTAAGGTAATTTAGTATAGTGCCTGACAGTTAAAGACGGATATGATGGTGACGACTTATTAATGTAGATTTCTTCAGATTCACTTACCACGTTCTGTTTTAGATTATTCTTGTTCCTATTTAATTACCTTACAATGGGAGAAATTGTAAACCTTTCTTATTATATTTAAACCTTTCACCGCGAGACTTTATATCAGTCATGCTCCCAGCGCGAGGAATTGTGAATATCCATAGTTTTTGGTCGGATAAATCAATAAAAATGTTTGTCGGATTAGGCCGACGTTCGCGGTTAAAGGGTTAATGGATGTGTGGTTTGGAAGAACCTGGGAGAGGCAATTTTCTTTTGTATCCAGATTGAAGCCAATGTAGACATACAGCAAATCTATAACTAGAAAATTCTACCCCTCTTATTAATAAAATTTTTGTTACGTTTTTTAAAATATGTTTTGTCTTTGGTCTTGCAATATCACATATTAAAATAATGATAGGGACGAAACTTATTTTAACTAAAATAGATTTAGCAAACGTTTGTATTTTGTTATGAATAAGAGGGCGTTTGGTTTCAGCACGCACGAAATGGGTACGTTACAACATGGACAAAAAATACAAGGACTGAAAACATTCATATTTGGAAGCGTAAATAGATTTTTACCGTCTTATTATAAAAACAGGACTAACTTTGTTACTAGGTTTAAACCATTATCCGCCCAAATCGAGTTGACATTGACAGGTTTGATAGTGTGATTACTAGATGTCCAGAAAGTTAGTCCCTTTCAGTGTTACCAACTTAGGGGTTTTCCCCCCAGACTTAGGGGATAAATAAGTGAAATGGGATTTTTTTACGGGTCTGACATTTTTAGGGGTATTTTCAGGGATTTTTTGACTAATATTTTTTTTTTTAGCCATTATGTCCCGTAGTTGGGCAAAAGCCTCCCCTTTTTGTTTCCAATCACTTCTATCTTTAGCTAATAATATTTTTATATTGATAATATTAATATTTATTTCTTGACCTAACGACATCTAGTACGTAATTCTACAACCACTCTGTGGTGACTGGCGACAATACTGGCGCCACTGGCGATCATATATTTTTTTAGGGGGACAACTAAATAATTAAGGCGAATTTAGGGGTTTTGACACAAACTTTAGGGATAAATATTTTTGAGAGTTGGTAACACTGGTCCCTTTTTTATAATAAGACTGTTACTGTTTATGTTGTAGCTAGATGAGTTACTAGTTCGAAAGAAGGTAGTTTCGTAGTGGTGCCGCTTTATTTCGGAAAGATGGCGGTATAAGCGTTCATTTTCTACGAACAAACAAGCGCTATCTCTGTTTTTTCGTGGATACCGTCATCTTTATAAGCGACAGCGGGCGACATCTAGTAATAATACAGAATTTTGGCTTTTTAGCAGAGTACGCTTTTTTGTATGGGGTTGTCAGTCTTGTATTTTTCGTCCATGGTTATAAAAAAGTCCCATGTGAAGAAACGAAGAGTACCGCCATCTTGTTAACATTTCCGCGCAACTTAGAGCGAGAAGGGACACCAAAGTATAATTTCTCCTTCTCTGCTCCTTTTGACAAAGAAGAGGTCGTTCCTTTGGTTACTTCCATTGTCGCTGGTCGTCCAGCTGCGGATTTCCCATAACAGACATTTAATTTAATCCATTCGAAATAAGTGAGTAAATGATTAACATATTTGTGAAAGACACATAGATAAGTTGTCACCATCAGAAAAAATATACTTATTTTTACAATAGTAACTGTAATATATATTAAAAAAAATATAAACATTCTACTTTTCTACACACGCTGTGCCAAAATATATGACCATACATACTATCTTAACCACTTTGGGTACAAATTAACATTTCATCAATACTTTCCTCCCATTTGTAAGAATATACAATAACTATGTGAACGTTGTGATTTTCAATAGTTCTTGAGTTATTTTCGATGCTGACACGTTTTTGTATTAATTCATTATTGAACGTGGCCTACGAGCTTGTACTTTTGAGAACGTCAAGTAAAATGTACTTCTCATGTAAAATTATGTCACTTACTTGGACATAGTGTTGCCAGGCGTCCGGATAAAGCTGGACATAGGTAGGCTTTTTGATTGCGTGTCCGGCCAAAATAAACGGTGTCCGGCTTGTCCGGCTTTTGTTAGGCTTTTTACATTTCGCAAAGGAGCTAACGCCGAGCGTGGCCAAGCGCAGGCGAGTCGACTCTTAGACTGATTTGCTATTCGATTTTGTTATAATACATTATAATTTAACAAGATTTATGGTATAATAATCAAAAAAGCTTGTTTTTACATATATTTTTTTTGTCTGACCTATTTACTGAGACACAACATCTTCAATAATGTAGAGTGTCGGGCCTTTTACCCAAATGTCCGGCCAAACTGGCTGCTCTGTCCGGCTGTTAGGTTTGGCGACCTGGCAACCCTACTTGGACACATATGATGTGCGCGTTATATTCAAACAAATTGGTAACTGATGAAAAAATTGAAAACTAAGTATTGAAACTACGTCAAGCGGACGCCCGCGACGTGTTAAGTCCGTCTGTCACAGACCCTACGTGCGATAGAGACAGCTGACACCGTCGCGGGTCTCGTGTCTCGTGTTGCTCGTAGAATTTGTGACAGAGACGGACTGAAGCCGTCGCGGTCTCCGCTTAGCGCAGTCTTCAAGCCTTAGAGTATTGAAAGACCACATATCTCTCACATAAAATTAAAAACTAAAAGCACTAGGTAGTGCAGACTTTGTTAAAAATCTTACTTAACCCTTTACCGCGAGACTTTATATCAGTTGTCGTGCTCAAGCCATAGTTTTTGGTCGGATAAATCCGACGCTCGCGACATGGGCACGAAAATGTTTGTCGGATTAATCCGACGTTCGCGGTTAAAGGATTAAAAATATTGTAGAACTCATTGCAACAAAATAATAATATTTGAATTGAATACTGCTTACGTACTTTCAACGGAGCTATTTCCAAACAAGTTTATAACCATAACTTGGTGTTCTATGTCATCCCCTGGTCAGCAAGAGGCATTTTTCGGGCAAATAGAGGGACAAGTATATATTTTTCGTTCTTTCTGTTACCCTATCCCTATAATTCCTCGAATACGGTCAGAGTTATGTGGCTGCTCAATAGCTATAAGGCTTAATTTACATTGCCGCGGAATGGAACCGAAGTTTTAATACTCCACAGAGCATTTTGGACCCTAATGGCAATGTAGTAATGTATAAAATTGTGTCAAAGTACTTCCGCGGAATACGCGGGAATTCCCGCGAAGTTTTATCTTCATGCTAACTTGTTCTATATTCTCCAAGATTAGAAGTCAGTATCCTCTGTGAATTTCTTAACATTCGCCTCGATTCGGCGGTTATGTAAATTGAGCCTTACTTTGTAAAGACTCGTAGGCTTCCCTAAAGCAAGCCTACTGTTGGGATCCAGTGACAGTGTCCGTCAAACATTTCTGTGTCGCTAGTCACGAGTTTTGTTACCTATATAACTGTTTATGTATTATGTAACTTAAATGATGTTATATAAGAATGTATTAAAGCAGTACTGTCTTTGATTTGGGATTTTTATTACGTCATTAATAGCAAACGAGCGTAATTTTGTGAGTCGCGTAAAATGAGGAAATGTCAAATACGGGAATTAACAAATTATGCATCGCCGTGTAACACAAACAGTATTTATTTAGTGTCTATTTTCTTATACAGCTGTCTCAACAGGTTTTCCTATAAACCGAATGCAGCGTAAATAACGCGACTATTTACGTGACTCACAAAAGTACGTTCGTTTACCCGAGTCCTTATGTTCTTTATTCATTCAGAATTCCGATTTTAACATATCTTTATTATCATAGGATATTTATAATAGTTACTTTGTTTGTTTTGCTCAAATGTTGACTAAATTTAGTTCATAACTTCATCACGTCAAATCGCCGTGTGGAGACACGTTGATGAAATCAGTATAGAATTAGCACAACGAACTGTAGGGACTATTCGTTTTCGAATGAAACAAAAGCATTTTAAGAAATAATTTTAATGAGTCGCTTAAACACGAAATAACATTTAACATAATATGTCGATACAGTATTTAAAACGTCGTTAAAATCTCTGAGAGATCAACAAACTGAACAGATGCGGTGATAACCATGCTGGCTGTACACACTCGTCGAGAGTCTCGGCCGAGAAGGCTCTCGACGAGAGCATACCTGTATGCACTCGCGAGAGCTAACGAGACCGACCGAGGCGAGACGAGACAAGAGCACCATATACACACTCGCTCTCTCTTGCTCTCTTCTGTTTCGGCGAGTGTGTACAGCCGGCATTACACACGGCGCCGCCGCCGCGGCCGTGGCGTTGTAAAATATCAAAGACGTCGCGGCGACGTACTATGTAAAACGCTCTCAATAGTAAACAGGTACTTTGAAGTTCGAAATCATATAAACAAGAATAAGGCACAAAGATAAGACGACTAGTCAAATTATAAAAATAATTAAAATTGTTTAACATGATCCACACACTTTTCACGAGTTTTTTACACTTTCCGGTACAATTACTGCTATAGACGTAAAATGGGTTGTTATTTTTACCCGACTGCGCCAGAAGGAGGGTTATGTTTTTCGATTGTATGTATATTTCTTTGGCACGCTCTGCAGTTTTAATGGCTTGATGGATTTTACTTTACGCTTAAGAGGTGTTGTTAGATTCAAAGAGCAAAAAAGGTAGGTAACTTCTGTTAGATTCGTTGAAATTGTCAGTTACACTGACAAAACTAAAAACAATATGGCGAAGTTTTAGATTTTTTTACGCCGTCGAGTATTTTTTAATCTTTAAAATGAATAAGAAAAACGTGTGAACCGTTTTAAACTTTCTTGACAAAACAACAAATGAAAACAGAAATTCAGTACTTAAACTATGATCTACGAGACTAGATCGCACAAGTTATACATTAAAGGCCCATTTACACAGTGCAAGTTCCGTGCCTGTTGCATACAATTTAACTGTCACAATAACTACAATACAATACCATATATTGCACACAAGAAAAATACAGGTCATTTAAAAACTAGTAAATGCGCAAAAGGCGGCCTTAACGCTAAGCAATTTATTTCAGGCAACCTCGCTTATATAGAAAAAGTAATGGGAAATTAGGTAGTGCGGGTGGTCAATAAAATAAACATACTTATTTACAATAATTTACATAAACATACATATACATAAATTAAGTGGTGTTTATCTATACAGGGAGCATTTGAAATCATTGGCATTAATTTAACTTGTTAACATACTTACTTAAAGGATATTTTTTACGGTAACAATACTGCAATTAGTGCAGTAATTAAAAAGTATCGAATAGTAAGAAAAATAATCAAAGTATCAAAACATCGCGCGTCGCGCTTGCCAGAGGGCTATGACCCCGGCGCTGGTAAGTACACTCACCAGCTGTGGCGTGGGCGGCCGGCATACAAAAACAGACTTTAAGTTGCGTGGATAAGGTTTAAAGTCGAGTGGGGAAAGGCGATGTCACGCGACCGATTGAGGGAACGAATGGGAATCTACGACGACGCAATGAAATTAATACTATTATAATTAATTTACTTTTCATGAGTTTTATGACGATAAGTTTTTTTTCTTTATAAATGCTGTAATGGTGTCTATCAAGGAGTCTAACGCATGTTTAGAGCTTTTCTTTAATATGAAAATGACGACTTCTGATTGACGTTTTACTAGGCTCACATTACTTTGTATCACGGGTAAAGTAGATATTTAAAAGGATGCCAACGATTTCAATTCCACCCTGTATATGTATAGTATTGTTAAGTTAGTATCCCATAACACAAATTTAGAACTTACTTTGGGGCTAGCTTAATCAGTGCGATTTGTCCCTATATATTTATATTTATTTATTATTTAAGATATAAATTATTTGTATGGTTGACGTTTTGTAAGTCATCTATTGCTTTAATTGAATTGTATACAACAGACAAGAAACTTGCACTGTGTAAATAGGCCTTAACTGTAATTTTCATAAATAATCTGCAATTTTTAAATCAGTTATGTAGTACAATACTACTGATTTAAAGAGCGCTGGTTTTATGTATTTATATATGGTATTCTCATTCTCACTATATGACTGATTTTGAAATGCAGATTGTTTATGAATATGACGGGATTTTAGTCATTCCATTTCAGTGTTCAGTTTAACTTATTTCTTACTTTTAATCCATGATTAGTTTTTTTTTATTCTGCGGACTTCAATCAGGCCGTAATTAATGCACACTCGCCGAGAGTCTCGGCCGAGAAGCCAACGACGATTTGTACGAGACCCTTTGACTCGGGCGCAAAAACCGACAAGCGATCGAGGCCGACCGAGGCGAGGCCAGAGAAAGCGAGACGAGAGCACCATGTATACACTCTTGCCGAGTCTCGAGGTGTCTCGGCGAATGTGTACAGCCGGCATAAGGCTTTTTACGAAACTTGAGTGCAAAGTTAAGATTTTTTAAAAGATTTTATATATTGGTTATTTTCAAAAATTATTTTAAACCAAGTATAGGTACTTGTTGTACTCAATACTAATTGTTAGCTAAATGTACTTTTTGACAACTGAAATAGAATGATTTATTTATATACACATCTTCGCATAGTACATATGAACACAGCTAGGCAAAAAAGTTTTTGGAAAACAAAATATGAGATTTTAGTGTCGGATCGATCGACAACCATGATATCCAAGCCACTTGCTAACTCCCTATTTTACTGTAAAAAAAAAACTTTAAAAAAAAATATACTGAAACTATTTTAATGGTGAATTCAGTCTAAAAATAATAACTAAAAAACTTTCCCTAAGGAACATACAGGCTGACTTTTTATCCACCTGTTAAATTTTTGGAGCAAGTTCAATTCATGATACTGAACAACTTTCTATAAAAAAAGTTATTATTAGGTTATTATTTTAATAAAAAAATTTCGACCTCCCATACGAATCAACGCTTAGCCAAACGGATTTTTAATGGGAGGACAAAAAATTTTTATCGATTTTTAATAACTTTTTTTATAGAAAGTATTTCAGTATCATGGACTGAACTTGCTCCAAAAATTTTGCAGGTGGATAAAAAGTCAGCCTGTATATCGAAATATAAATAATCTTTTTTGCTTTTCATACAAACTCGAATCAACTGATCGGTCAACTTGTATGGGAGGATAAAAATATTTTTTATATTTCGGTATATGTTCCTTTGTGAAAATTGTTCAGTTTCATGGACTGAATTCCTGATAGACCCAGTATATGTATCATATAGTAACCCGTGTTACTATATGATACATATTCAGTTGTTAATATTTACCTATTACGTAAAACTTTATTGCAAAGCTGTTGACAATTCTCTTATCCTATTTGATAGACAATTTCAATTATATACGAAGATCGGTGGGACCTTTTATATTTGGGGTCTATACACAATTTTACACAATAATTCAACGGATAAAAAATTACAAAAGTCTATACATACAGCACCTTTACAAACATTTCCATTAGATACCTACTTTTATTTGTACATCATTTACAAAATATCTAAAAACTATGAATATTGAGCAGTTTAACAAATACATAGTTCATAATACAATTATACAAACGTTATTATATAAAATTGTTTTCGTAAAGTCAACAAAATAATTCAAAAATAGACGAACTAGCTTTCTATATGAGGGAAGATTATATTATATAAATTCTTCATAAAACTTCCTGATAATGATAGAAAAACCTATTCAAATTCAATTATCAAAAAAAAAACAACATTACAACAAAAAAATTATACGATTTTTAAAAATAGTTTTTTCTTCGAACACCTTTCATTTAATTTCTACTCATATAAGTATATATTACAACAGACATTTTGGTACTTTTGACTAACTTAGATAATCTGTACATATTTTTCAATTTGACACATGGTTTCTAATTAAAATTTCTTAAAAAAGAGCCAAGCTTTTGTCTGTGACAATTTTAGGCAAAGAGGCTTAGAGTTCTTTAATATTGGGTATGAACCCTTTTCGTTTTCCACAATCATTTAAGAGTATAAATATAATTCTGAGTAAATTGATACTGTTGTAGTCGACTGCAATATTTTTATATAAACTTGAGATCTTACATTTGTGCTTAAATCCTAAAATATTGCAGGACTAGAACGATTGTTACTGAGAATATCAATCAAGCCTTTTATAAATATAATATTTTTATGCCAAATGAGTTTCATCTGAAGCGGAGGTGCAGAGGGGCTTTTTGCATAGGAAATTGTACTTAATCTCCATTGGAATAAAGAATCAGAGGGTTGGCAGAAGAAAGTCCACCAATATATAGCTATTTCTTTCATTTGACGTTACTGTCTCTTTCCACACGCACCTCGAGTCCTGGCAGCACAGCTAAACTAAACTTAACGAACAATCCACGCGTTGGCATCTCAAGAAAAGCGTAGCCTCACCGATATATAGCTGTCCCGCTCATTTGACTATGAACACGACGTTGCTGTCCCTCTCTAACTGCTCCTCCAGCTGGACCGCTGTGAGCCCGCCCTGGCAGCACAACTCGTCGAGACACACCAGTCCGTTGTAGGTGCGCACCAGGGGCTGGCTGTGGTCGCTCCTGATGGATGCTGTGTCGTCGTTGTGCAGGGTTATTGGGTACTGAAATTAAAAACAAATTATTTTTGTGCTGGCAACAATTTTTTACCCGACTCCATCAGGGGGAGGGTTATGTTTTTCGAGTGTATGTATATTTATTTGGCACGCTCTGAAGTCTAAACGGCTTGATATAATTTAGCTTGAGAGGTGTATCAAATGGCGGATTGAAAAAAATAATGCACGCACTCGGATTTTTTGGTTTTTTAATATTTATTTCGGCCGCCACTCCGGATGTTCTGGATTCGATTCCTAGCCAGAGCAAGATAAAAATGGCCTTTTTTGAAACTGTCCTGGGTCATGAGTGTTTATCTATCTATATGCATATGTATTTAATATTGTTACGTTGAGTGAGTCATAATACAAGTTTTAACTTACATTGAGGCTAGTGCAATCAGTGTGATTTATTATTTATCACTTGTTGTTTAACCTTGGTGATTGCCCGCGACACATGCTTTGGCCTACTGTGGGAGTCTATGCTTATCTATGTACCGTTCTTTGGCTAAATATTCAATTTCTTTAAGTTCATCATGCCCTATTGTCAAAATGTCCAGTTCTCAGAATGTCCAAGTCTCAAAATGTCCAAATCTCATAATAAACGCAAAATACTACTAATAATAAAAATGTTTTCATTTTAAAATATCATTGACGACAGAAACAGGTATTCTAGACTTTAGCCTGGTATAAAAGCAACCTTTAATCCTTGATAATGAACAAATTTTTCGAAGAATAATAATTGTATAGACTAAAAACTAAGTATATCTTATTTGTGAGTTTATTTATTTGCCTATCCAATTTTAAAGACTGGACATTTGAAGATTTGGACATTTTGAAACCGCTGGACATTTTGACAACTGGACATTATAAACTTAAACGAAACAATTTTGTACATTTTATACATTTATGTACCTACCTTATAGACCCTCCTGATGAGCCCCTCGAGGACTCCGAACAGCACTAGCTTCCTCTCATTGATGGCCAGCTCCTGAGGCTTCATCCTCCTGCAGAGATCCCGCACGGTGCTGCCGTACGTCATGCCGGCGTACATTCGGAACAGGTCGCTCACTTTCGGCTGCTGGCGAGCTGAAAACAAAAGATTTGAGTGAAATCTCTTTTATGTCTTTTTTATTTTTATTTGGCACACTTAGGCCGCCAGGACACCAGTAGCCGCAGCCAAATTGCGGCCAAGTTCGCTACGTACATATTTCTTCAATACTCAAGATTTCTTTAGTTAGGCACCTCGCGCACTAGACGGCCACGATTAAATAAAGAAGCCACATGAACGTCGCGCACTTGGCCGCAAGTTATTTCTTTGTGCGGCCACTGGTCGTGGTCATGGCCGTCTAGTGCACGAGGTGCCATAAACAGATTAATACTACACAATGTAGTGTATATGCTCCGTGGGTGTATGGATATTATTAATTTGATACCTATAAAATTTGCGTTCTGGTATACTGGAAAAACTTTCCTAGCCGCCCGTTAACAGTGTTCATGCGGTGAAATTAATATTTTTGGAATGATTTATTTGCAATATAAAACATTTGTAAAATCTGTATTATTTGTCAAATGATTACTTATAAAGTTACTAGCTGTGCCCGCGACTTCGTTCGCGTGGTTGTCGGAATGTTATATAGCCTAAAGCCTTCCTCTATAAATGGACTACCCAACAAAAAAATATTTTTTCAAATCGGACCATTAGTTCCTGAGATTAGCGCGTTTAAACAAACAAACAAACTCTTCCGCTTTATAATATTAGTATAGATATGTTTTAGAAATGAAATGTATGTCAAATGACTATAGTTTTTATAATGCTATTTCTAAAATGATCATATTTGTCATTAGTTTTTTGTCAAACATTAGTGAACCGATTCTTAGTTATGTTTGATGAAAAACTGAATGAAAAATTAAACAGATTAATCAATTAATCACTTAAAATTTAATTTAACCTGCAAAATGTACTAATCAAATATAATATATATATATCAATGTGATCACATTGATTAATATTGCTATTTTTACTCAAATGCGGCAAAGCTCAAAAGGAGGGTTATGTGTTATATTTTATAATAATGTGGTTACATTATTAGTCCACTAGAGTGTCATAAGCTATATTAAAATTATTCCGTAGTCAGGTTTTAGTTTTTGAAACTACATATCTTGCATGCATTTCATGCCAGGGCCATGACCGGGGGGTCATGGCATGGCCCTTGGGTAAATTCGCCCCCTGCTAGACCGACAAGAGCTTTAAGTTCCAATTGAGAAGAAGGCTCTGAATGCAGATGACGACCTCCGTGGCGTAGTAGTTAACACGCCAGTCCGCCACTCCGGAGGTTTTGGGTTCGATCCCCAGCTAGGGCAAGTAAATGGCCTTTTTCAACTTGTCCTGGGTTTTGAGTGTTTATACATATTATATGTGTATTGATTATAAATATAGTCGTTGAGTTAGTATCCCATAATACAAGTTTTAACTTACTTCGGGGCTAGCTCAGTCTGATTTAAGAAAAAAAAACGAGATGAAGAATTCATATAAGCATAAATTCCAGGTCGTCACATACAAATAGCTATGCATCTGTGCTATGCATAGACAAAAAAATGCATTTTAATGAACAATGAACGCAACACGAGCGAATTAATGATTAATAAGGCGAATCGATTCGAGCAGTTTTTATTGCATTTATAGCAACTATTCGATTATTTACTCGACTAGGATCGTGTCTGGTTGCTAATCCATTAGGTCGCTAAATGTGTGTAGCAGAAGCGTTGTCCATTCAGATTTTCTAATTTGATTAATAGTTGATTGTTATGTAAGTAATGTAACACGTTGACCGAATATTTGAGTTAAGGACTGTATGCACTAAGCCACGTGGTCGGATTTGGCTCTGAAATATGCAAAATTTTCCCGCTAGGGGGATAAAAATGTCAAGATGAAGTTACATAGAGTTAATAATGTGTAAACGGGACAATAGATGTAGGTAATCATAAATTGTAACGTAGAATTAGTATACAGCTTACTTGTTTCTTTTCGTCAAGACTTCCATTCCGCGATACTTATTAAAATTTTCAAATCAAACAAATCAAAGAATTATTTTGTTTGAATTATTATTTCTGAATTAAGGCCTTGGCAGACGTCATTATAATGTACTTAACACTTTAGTAGACAGGCTATCAGTAGAAAAAGTAAAGTCGAAAATACAGTAGTGTGCGTGAATGCAAGACATTTATTTAAAAAGCGAGTTTAAATATATGTGAAATTCATATAGCACTTTCTAAAAAATCCAAGTTATAGTTATTCGAATCTTGCGTAAAATTTATTACTTTTTCAATTTATTAGTCGACCTCCGTGGCGATTCCTTAACACGCTAGTCCGTCACTCGGAGGTTCTGGGTTCGATTCCCAGCCAGGGCAAGTTGGTAAATGGCCTTTTTTAAGTTGTCCTGGTTCTTGGGTGTTTATCCCATCAAAAACATAAATGTAAAAATGCCAAGTTCAAATTCCGACAAAACAATTGAAATTTAAATAGCTGCCAAGTTATGTAGGTAGAGAAAACTGAAATTTATTCATAAGAATCTAAACATTTGACTTGGACAACATTAAGATTGAAAGCACGGTCACCCATCCTAACTGTGACCAAGCTAGAAGTTGCTTAACCTGTAAAAGCACGGTCATTCATCCATCAATTTTTGAATTTATCGTATGCGAAGTGGAGCGAAATATTTGCACAAGTGGTTTTGATTACTCGTATTTTGAAATTTGTTAAAGCGCAAATGACAAAGAACCCTTAGAATAGAGAATCTGTATCGTTTCACGCAGCTTTTTAGGGTTCCGTAGTAAACAAGAAAACCTTATAGTTTCATCATGTCTGTCTGTCTATCTGTCCCCAGTTTTACTCATAGACTATTAGTACTAGAAAGCTGTAATTGGGCATGGGCATGGATATGTGGTAATAAAAACTTGAAAAAAAACTGTGTGGTGTGAGACGTCGTTGAATAGGTCTTTCAAAAATATTGTAAGATTATGAACACCCTTTTTCGTTTTAGCAATCCGTTTGTGAAATATTTGGTTTTTGTTTGCAAATTTTTGTTAGAATTATGTGTCTTCCCTCTCTGTCAGTTAAACGGTTATATATGAATACTTAAAAAAATTAACGGCAGTAGTATATAACGTCTCCCTGTACTAAAACTAATTTAAGGTGGATTCAGTTCATAATACTGAACAACTTTTCCTAAGGAACACATAATTAAATATGAAAAGAAAATGTTTGCTTTCCATTCGACCTCCGTGGCGTAATTGTTAACACGCTAGACCGCTAATCCGGAGGTTCTGGGTTCGAGCCCCAGCCAGGGCAAGTTAGAAAATGGTCTTTTTCAAATTGTCCTGGGTCTTGGGTGTTTATCTATGTATGTATTTATCATAAAATATAGTATCATTGAGTTAGTATCCCATAATACAAGTTTAAAACTTACTTTGGGGCTAGCTAATTAGTGTGATTTGTCCTTACATTACCATACATATATTACATAAATATTACATTTTGCCAAATCTTGTGTGTAAGAGATCAAAAATAATTTTTGTATTTCGTTTGTTCCTTGGTGTAAGTTGTTCAGTATCATGGACTGAATTCAGATCTAAAGTTAGGCAGTTGTTAGTTACATAAAACAAGTAGGTACTGACTACGGAACCCTACACTGCACGTGGCCCGTCACGGCACGTGGCCGGTTTATTTTGGTTAAGTTGAAATTTTTGGGAACCATAGACAAATTTATGATATTTCTGTGTAAATCAATATTACTTATCGCTGAAATGACGTTCTCAAAAATACAATCAAATAGTATTTTACGCGAGCGGTGACTTGGAAAACTACATGTTTTGTGTTCCACTGACAGGAAATGTACACATTTGAATTTTCTTTGTGAAACAATACGTTTAGCGACCATCTGCAATCGTAACACCTTTCACTTCTATTCACCTTATTATGTAAGTACGGAGGGTAAAAAAGATTGCACGTTGAACAGATCAACAGTCTCGGCTTAGCAGCTGTATGTGCTCAATCAATGACTTGACTGTTTGATTTTGTACAATATTTTTAACGAATCAACAAAAAGCACTAAAAAGAAATCTTTTCCTGAAAACAGCTAAAAAAATTGGTTGATTAATGAAGCAGTAATTAGCATTATTGCACCCTTTTATTTTTTATCTTCTAATAGTTTTTCCTGTAATCTATAGGTAAAGAACTATTAACTGTATATTTTTCAAAAGATTGGGTTCAGTGGTTTCGGAGATAAGTGTATTTTTATTATTTATTTTCAAAAATAACTTCAAAAACACCAACTTAAAAAATATAGAAAAATATATTTAATATTATCATAAAATGCTCTTTCATTTGATATTTTACGCGATATAGTTCACAAAACCCTTTTTTTAATGACTCATTTATCTCCCATAAAGTGGCCCCATTTTTTATTTATTTATTCATTTACCTACATTTTACTTCCGTCTTTGGGTCACAAATTTACATTATGTGCACCACATTTCAACTGAATCGGTCCAGTAGTTTAGTAGGGGGGGGTAAATTTTCGCCCATTTTCTTAAATAACTTAAAAATACCGATCTAAGAAATAATAAAAAATAAATATATTTAAAATTGTCATAAAAAGTTCTTTCATTTGATATGCCACACGATTTTGTTATTAAAACTTTTTTTTAATGTCTAATTTACCCACAATAAGTGGCCCCCTTTTTTAAATTTCATTTATTTACATTATACGTCTATCTTTAGGTCACTAAATTACATAAGTGTAGGTACTAGATCTCAACTAAATCATTCTAATAGTTTCGTAGCAAATTGGCTGTGACTTACGGACAGACAGACAAGCAAAACCCTAAAAACAGTAAAAACACCGAAAAAATCGGTTCCTATACAAATTTCCCAGGCGGCTGCACACTTTTGTATAAAAATGCAGATTTTTTTTTTGTTTTTTGACTGTTGTTTTAATATCATTATACTATACTAGCAGTCCACCCCGGCTTCGCCCTTGGTACACACAAAGCCTATGTCACTCGGGAATAGTGTACCTTTCCAACGGTGAAAGTTTTTTTAAATCGGTCCAGTAGTTTCGGAGCCATGTAATGCAAACAAACAAACAACCAAATCTTTTCTCTTTATAATATAAGTGTAGATAAATAGCCTACTATAGCCTGCCTGCCAAGCCAAGTATAGATCTAGTATAGCCTGTGGTTCGATATATTACGCATAATGTCAATTCGTATTTTGATATACATTCATGGGGAAAAGTTGTTCAAAATTTCAGACTGAATCACCCCTCAAAATAATTGTAAAACCCTAATTAAACAGCACCTTTTATTACAAAAACAGTTAATATGATTCCGCGACCCGAGAAAGTTCCAATCCGATTTTCACCCTAATCGCCAATTAAAAAATATAGGTAATAAATCAAACAAATTATTTTTTTCATTGACTTAATTTTCAATAAAATTTAAAAAAAAAATGTGCGATGCCGTATCTGCGATAGCATTACATCTTTACTTGAACGTCAACAAAATGTCAAAACTGTACCATAGTGTAGCAAAAGTATGACATAATTTGGCAGTTTGTACATAGTTTTTTATTGAAATATTTTAGACTGTAATGCAATTTTACGTAATTTGAAAATGGATTTTTTTGAAAAATTCGACACGTCCTCCTTCCTGAACGCCCGGCGGGCAACTGAATTTGTATGGAAGAATCATGGCCGCCATTTCAGAGATTTATGTCAAAAACGTTGCAAAACATCCAATTTTTAAAATTATTTTTTTTATTATTGCGTGATTGCATTGTAAGCAAATATTAAGAATAATGTTTCAAAATAGCCTTTATTTTTATAAAATATATGCAATCCCTTGTTAGAATATTTCTTTACGCAGAAAAACAAGCCAGTTTGTAGCAAGATTTTCTAAAATATTTCTTTCAGGTTTCTTTACAATTATCTTACTTTTTCTGAATGAAAATTAAAAAAATACGATTTTCGTCTACTGGCTAGTCTATTCACCTATAACTAGGTATGTAATTTTCTTAGTGGTCTTTTCTACTTAAGCCATAACTATTGCCCGCGCAAAGTGCGTTTTGCATGTTTTTGGGTAAATTCAATGCTTGTTTTTAGGAAAACTACAAAATATTTTAAAAAATCCTTTTTTTCGTCTACTGTCCCAACTCTTCCTCTATCTATGTGTATACATTATTTGACTTAAATCAAACGCTTTCTGTACAAACTTGTTGCCCGCGCAAACCTAGTTTACATGGTGCCGACCCTTAAAGGCGCAATTTCCATTGCCGCAGAATGAAAGCGAATTTTTAAAACTCTACAAAGCATATTAAACTCTATATCAATGTGGTAATGTATAAAATTGTGTCAACAAAACAAACTTCTGCGGAATACGCGGGAAATCCTGCAAAGTTTCTTTCTTTGTGCTAATTTGTACTGTATTCTCTTAAATTATAGAAGTCATTATCATCTGTGAATTTCTGAAAATTCGCTTCGATTCCGCGGCAATGTTAATTGAGTCAAAGACAAACAGTCTTATCATAAAACACGGACTAACTGTAGGTGTTACTAGGTTTAAACCATTATCCTCTTTAAACAAGATGACATCTAGTAGATTATACTATCTCATCCGTCAATGTCAACTTGATTTGGCCGGATAATGGTTTTTAAACCTAATCAGTATTACTACTTAAACGTGGACTAACAGGTTTAAACCATTATCCAGTTAAATTAATTAAAGTTAAAAAGATAAGAGTTTTAACTTAATCCGTCTCATTACAAAACGTGGACTAACCTTATTTCTAGGTTTGCTTGGATCCACTTACATACCACTCTGTAGGTGAACCCAGTGTCTTCGCGTTGGGTCATACTAAGTAAGTGTTGTTTTTGTTATGTACTCGTAATTCTATTTTAATTTTATTTTGTATTCAAATTGAAAATATGTGATGGAAAAATCCGCCACGAGTGGGATTCGAACCCACGACCCTCACGTTAACGCCGTGAGCCGCACTACCAATTGTGCTATCGTGACTTCGAATAACCCCGAATTATTTTGTATTATTTTATTTTCTTAAATTGTGTGAAACATGGATGTATAAAAGTTATTATTAAACCACCATCCACCTAAATTTACCAGTATGTCACAAACAGTCGGTGTCGCCGTTGCAGGGATAGGCCTAGAAAGCGCTGGCGTGATGATCTACTGGATGCTTTTGCAGGAGACAGCTCTAGAGAGAGATAGATCGAAGGGAATGGTGGAGACCCTTGCCAAGCAATGAGTCAATAGGTAAAAGAACTTACAAGATCTCGCACAGAATTCCACGCACTGCCGCTGCAGCCCTGCGCAGCGCGTCAGCTGCCTCAGTTTCGGAGTTGCACTGTACACCTGAAAAGAAAATAAACATTTACATTATGAGCGCATAAGTGTCTTATTAAAAGGGCTGTTACTTAAACTTTCGTGCTTCCCAAACGATGACCTTCTAGTAGGGTTACTCCAAAAGCGGTACGAAAGACGTACGTAACTGGGTACGAGTATCTACGTTTCAGTGTCAAGCAACATTGAGCGTGATCGGTTTTATTTGTATGTTATTTGGACACATTAGCGGCCACAGTAATACATAATTGGTGAAAATTTAAAGTGTCCAGTTATTACGGTTCAAGAGACATACGGACGGACAGACGAACAGACAGCGTAATCTCAGTAGTACCTTACCTAAGTAGTAGTAGGGTACCTTTGGCGTTTGGGTACGAAACCCTAAAAATGCGTGTTTTTAGACTTCATTTGTGTAAGCTTTGACGGGCCCTATAGGTATATCTTTTAGAATAAAATTGAGCACTGATTTGTACGGGAGGATTACTTTTTTTTTGGTATTTCGCTAAAGTAGAGCATGAACTGAGCTTGCTCCAAAAATGTGGCTGGTATTTTAAAAGGTAAGTTTTTAAGGACATCTTTGTTTTACCATATTGGAACAAAATTAAATGCCTATGTTTATCCTGTTCGCAAATAGGTATCTATTATTATGGTTAACATAAAACGACGCAATTTAATATTATAAATAAATACCTAAGTTATGTTATGTAGGTCAGGCAGGAATACAATTCGAGGTCTGATGTTTGTACTTTACATGAACGCAAGCAGTCACAGTTTTGTTTTAGTTTTGTGTGGTTTTAATAATTTATTTATATATTTGCGTAAAACTTTATTGTACACACACAAATGTTTCAAGTACAACAGGCGGACTTAAATGCTAAAAGCTAACCTCTTTCTCTAACCATCAAACCTTTGGGTTATTTAAAGAGCTCATGCTTGTTTGTTTGTAAAAACTTTATTGAAAACACGTTTAAACACAAAGAAAACTACGTAAGAGTAAATTGTCAACGGCAGCTCATACTCGTATAACAAAATGAAATCTCTTTCAGACAACCTGTGATAACCCAACTAAAAGTTTGGCACCAGCGTCACCACACTATAGTACACCAGGTTCTGCATACACGCTCTCATTAAACTGATCTCTACGTCTGTGAGGACTGCTATCTTTGTCTAGGAGTCTAACAGAACACGTTCTACTTACGGCACAGTACTGGAAGATGGGCACCAACGTCACCACGCCATAGTACACCAGGTTCTGCACACAGGCTCTCATTAAAATGATCTCTACGTCTGTGAGGACTGCTATCTTTGTCTAGGAGTCCAACAGAACACGTTCTACTTACGGCAAAGTACTGGAAGATGGGCACCAACGTCACCACGCCATAGTACACCAGGTTCTGCACACAGGCTCTCATTAAACTGATCTTTACGTCTGTGAGGACTGCTATCTTTGTCTGGGAGTCCAACAGAACACGTTCTAGTTACGGCACAGTACTGGAAGATGGGCACCAACGTCACCATGCCATAGTACACCAGGTTCTGCACACAGGCTCTCACTAAACTGATCTCTACTCTTTGAGGGCTAGTATCTTTGTCTAGGACTCCAACAGAACACGTTCTACTTACGGCACAGTACTGGAAGATGGGCACCAACGTCACCACGCCATAGTACACCAGGTTTTGCACACAGGCTCTCACTAAACTGATCTCTACATCTGTGAGGGCTGCTATCTTCGACACGTGGTTAAAGCCATCGATGTATGGGAGGATCTGTAACAATATGATAAGCATGTTAATTTTTAACCGACTACAAAAAAGGCAGGTTATCAAATCGACTATTTTTTATTTCTATTTGTATCTAGCAAATCTGGATGAGAGCGGCACAGGACTGAGATGGGTGGCATCGACAAAGGGAGGAAGGAGTCAGGAGTGGGCGGAAGAAGGTCTGGTATGATGATTATATGGCAGCTAAAGAGAAGCCAGAGGTCATGTAGTTACTTTAATTGTGACTTTATGTAAAAATCTACGTTCTATAATCTTAATAATAATATAGTTATATTTATATCTTAATGTATTAGACCAAACCAAACTTTCTGCACCAATGCAATCCCAGGGAGGTTGGGTGCAGGCAGGCGGGCTGCGACGCGGGCTGCCACGCGGGCCGCCTGACGGATCGCCGTAAAATTTCCATAGTTTGTAGTCGCGGCGGCCGCTCAAAACAAAACAAACTATGGAAATATTACGGTGGTCCGGCAGCCGGCCCGCGTGGCAGCACGCGTCGCTCACCACGCCGCGTGTCTGTGGACGCGGCCTTACGTTTACACGCTGTTGTTGTTGATTTGGCAGCATCAACAACAACAACAGATTCTCGACTGTGTTGTTGTTATTGATGTTATTGTCGACAGCATGTGACTGTGATAAGGTGAGGAATAAATAAATAAATAAATATATAAGGACAAACCACACTGATTAAGCTAGCCCCAAAGTAAGTTTTTAAACTTGTGTTATGGGATACTAACTCAACGCTACTATATTTTATGATAAATACATATACATATAGATAAACACCCAAGACCCAGGACAATTTGAAAAAGGCCATTTTCCAACTTGCCCTGGCTGGGAATCGAACCCAGAACCTCCGGATTAGCGGTCTAGCGTGGTGTTAACCATTACGCCACGGAGGTCGTCAATAAGAAGATATTTAAACCAAACCTGTCTACCGGCCTATGGCATATAATTAATATACCTATGAATATTTAAATCGTAACATATCGCTTATATGTTCCGTATTTGGACCACGCGACCTGGATTCCATTGTGCCCCGAAATAGCCGTGAACTAAGTGATTATAATTATTGGGGTTAGCAGACGGCAAAACAACTGACGCCTAACTGATAATTTAAGGTGAATATAGAAGCAAATGGCCTTGAAGTGGCGCCCTCATTTAAAATAAATTGTTAACTCGTAAATATGGTGATAATTGCCATATTGCTAATCGTCAGGCACTAGATAGCCCTTTAAATTATTTTATGAACCACTGTTGAAAGTATTAACATTAGTCCGTCTAGCTTTAAAACTTGCCTCCGCCAAAAGTGGCCACGGCAAGTTTTAAAGCTAGACGGATCACCAATAATAGTTTCAACGGCAGTTCATAAAATAATTTAAAGGGCTATCTAGTGCCTGACGATTAGCAATATGGAAATTATCAGCATATTTACGAGTTAACAATTTATTTCACACTTCAAGGCCATTTGCTTTTATATTCACCTTAATAATGTTGACATCATCAATACTGACCACTTACATTTTGATGCGGTAGGTTAATTCAGTATGGAGCAGCGGATGTATTGATGATGACAACACGTTATTAAATTATGGGTAGGTCTAACCCGGACACATATATGAGTAGGTACATATGACGTATAATAAAATATACTGAAACTATTTCAAAAGTAGATTCACACCATGATACTGAGCAACGTTCTCAAGAAACACATTTTTTTTAAGATCGAAGGATTTTTGGAGCGCTATGAATTTGCCATCAAAATATGAAAAAAAAGCTTTCTACACAAACTCGAGGTCAAAAACGCCCATACAAGATGACCGATCATTTGATCTGAGTTTCTATGGAAAGTATTTTTTTTTCAATAAGTAGGTATATAGCCAAATCATTTAAACTGTTCCGGCTATTTCTTCTCCAATTTGCAAGGTCTTTGGCATCCTTGGGTGACCATTGACATGCATGTTATATTTGAAGAAGAAAAAGCGGAAAAACGCACAAACAGCTACAGGATACAACCAGGAACGCGCTTAGACGAAGAAGAATAAGGGCATGTTCTTTGAGGAACGTTGGTCAATACCATGGACTGAATTTACCCTTAAAATAGTGTGAGTATATTTTATTACACGTTATATAATTTATATTGTACAAATATGACCTGTTCTTCTCAAATGTAGCAGAAAAAGCTATTATCAAAAGCCAGCAAATTATAAAACCTAAATTATTGACGGTGGAATAATACTGCCGAATATAAAATAAATACAATTTTAGCAAGCGCCAGCCTTGAATTTATTCAAAATGAAGTTATCAAACCATACTCGCAGTTTCCTCGTCTGTTTTTGATAAAACACAATACCCACACTTATCACTTTATACTCCACATGCAACGATATAAACAATACAAGATCTTAGCCACAGCTTCGTCCGTGTGCAATTTATATTTTATGACTATCAAAGTCAAAATCATTTATCTTTGGATATTTGTATCACTAGCGCCTGGCTCAAGCCAGACTTTTGTCTTTAAGGTAATCGTAATAAGTTTGTTAGGATACACAAGCTAAACAAAGCTTATAAACAACAATGAGACTTCTCCAACCCGTCTGGCCAGCGTGGAGTGTAGGTCAAATCCTCTGACTGCTTTGGCTAATTTATGGCTTTGGCAGTAGGTACAGAGGGTCGTGCTCCTGCAGTAGAGACTTAATAATTAAATTTTTAACAAAAAAACAATTGACTTCATTCTTTTTTGGAGTTTCTTCCATATCTCCAAAGTTCTTCATGATATCTTCACCAAATTAAAATGGGACCAACTTGGTAGTAAAGTCTTACAAATAAAAAAGAATCATCAAAATCGGTATACAAATGGCGAAGATATCGCGTAACAAACATACATAAAAAATATTTAAAAAAACAGTCGAATTGATAACCTCCTCCTTTTTTGAATTCGGTTAAAAAGACCTGATCATGATGATCATGAATAAGTTTGTGAGAATAATTGTGGTGAGCAATCATAGTGTAAATCTCGGGCGAGGAGATGATTGCTGACCACAATTGGTTTAAAAAAATATATACCCGATACCTCTGTTCCTCAAAAGGCGTCAAGTCATTCGACGTGGCTGTCATTTTTGTTTAGCTATCTGTGCCCACTTGTGGTCACCAAATTAAGTACGGAAACCCCAAGAGCAAAAAAGGATGTACCTTCCGAGTAGATTTCGTTTAGCTTGCGAAAGCGGGCCACAGAGCTGCGGTAAGTAACCAATTAGGGTTAGTTCACACCGAGACGCGACGCGACGCGACGTAGCGCGCACGTGAAAGAAATATAGAACTTGTTTACTAGACCAAAAAGAGTGAGAGCCCGCTGCGCCTCGCTATGCATCGCTACGCAGCGCGGCAAAGCGAGCTGTCGCAGAAATCAGTATCTTTTTGCCTAGTAAATAAGTTCTATATTTCTTCCAAAGTGCGCGCAACGTCGCGTCGCGTCGCGTCTCGGTGGGAACTGACCTTAGGAGTATCATCAGGTAAGCTTGTCTACTTAGAATTAAAAAAAAAAACGGGCAAGTGCGAGTCGGACTCGTACATGAAGGGTTCCGTACCTCCGTACAATGTTTAAAAACGCTAAAAAAACACGTTTTTTGTAGGACGACCCCCTTTAATATTTAACTTTTTTTTATTTTTAGTATTTGTTGTTATAGCGGCCATAGTAATATATAATCTTTGAAAAATTCAAGTACCTAGTTAATGCCATTATAAAAATCTAGTTAAAAACGCTGAAAAAAACACGTTTCTTGTATGGCGACGCCTTTTAATTTTTAACTTTTTTTGATTTCAGTATTTGTTGTTATAGCGGCCACAGTAATACATAATCGGTAAAAATTTTAAGTGTCTAGCTATTACGGTTCAAGAGATAGAGCCCTGTGACAGACGGACAGACAGCGGAGTCTCAGTAATAGGGTCCCGTTTGCACCCTTCGGGTACGGAAGCCTAAAAAGACCAGTGTTTATAAGTCAAATGTACATACATTTTACGTCGCAATTGTTTTAAAGCCCCCGGGTTTACGACGAAGACGTTCATCGAATTCACGTTAAAATACCTACATTAACTAAAATACTTTGAAGTCATAAAGCTTTTTCCCCGCTTAGAATTTAATTTATTTCGTAATGTGATTCGTATTTTCATAAACACGATAATATTACATGGTGGGCGTTTCGCCCTATTATCTCGTAATGATATCGCCGAGGGCGGGGGAAGAGTATAAATATTAGAAGTATATTAAGGAATTACGCAAATAACTGTTTTGAAAACATTTTATTATACGAGTATACTAGCGGCGCGCCCCGGCTTCTCACGGGTATGTATTACATTACACATAATAAATAAATAAATATATACGGACAAATCACACAGATTGAGCTAGCCCCAAAGTAAGTTCGAGACTTGTGTTATGAAATACTTACTCAACAATACTACATTTTATAACAAATACATATACAGGGTGAGTTTTTAAATACCAGCCGAATTTTTGGAGCAAGATACTGAACTACTTTCTATTAAAAAAGCGGCCAAGTGCGAGTAGGAGTCGCCCATGAAGGGTTCCGTAGCAGCAAGTAACATAATATAAAAGTTCTAAAGGTAAATTGCGGTTTACGATTTATGACGTATTAAAAATAACTATATGGTACCGAGACCGCTATAGTTTTAATTGAAAGAAAATACTTTGAGGTATATACCACATTTTTTTCAGAATTATTTTAGTAATATTTCAAAAGTTACGGTGGGGGGACACCACAAATTTTAACTTTGTATTAGTTTATCTCAAGACTGGGGGTTTGATCTACATAGCTTAAAAGCAGTTTTTGTTGCATTTTAAAAGACCTTTTTAACGATACCCCACACGTTGGGGTTAGTCCAATTTAATTTTTTAAATTCAGTTTTCGTTGTATGGGAGGGGCTGAAAAAAAATATTTTTTTCATAATTTTAAAAACCAACTTTTGGAACTTCAATATCTATCTCTCCACCAATTTTCGTGACAATCGGTGCAGTAGGGGTGGAGTACGAGCCCGGACGGACAGACAGACGGACGGACGGACGGACTATAAGGGTTCCTTGTGGCCTACGGAACTCTAAAAAGTTATAAAAATAGATAAAAATTTTCGTCCTTTCATACAAAATCCATTTGGCTGAGCGCTGATTTGTATGGGAAGCCAAAATTTTTTTTCGTTTTTCGACTATAAGAACTTTATTCATTCTCATAAAGAAATATTACATTTCACTTACTGAGAATAATCCTTATACAATAATGTACTTACAAAAATTTGATTACAAAATTGATCCTCTGTGAGCATACACGACATTAATTAGCATTGTTAAAATACACTACACACTTACAAAATTTTGGTTATACAAATGTTCTCCTGTGAGCAATAACATACGAACGAATATGGTTGTAAGGAACCTATTGGTATATTGCGAGAATGACAAAAATGTTTTTAAAATGAAATGACTAGAATGAAAAAAAAAGTTTTTACTGTACATTATTAGTGGTGGCGCCCGTCGTACCAGCTGTGTAAATTTTTTAATTACATTTAGCTATAAGTTCTTTCTATATGCTGTAATTGGTGAAAGCCGTTGTATTTAGTTTTTACAATAAATAAATAATAAATAATACATAGCATTAACATAATTTGATTAACATAATTTGAACGGAACACGCACAAACATAATAAATATTATAATTTATTTTTCGGGTATTTCGATATTTCTCATCGTGCGACAGGACAGCGACGAGCTGCGTCACCAGGTAAACATGGATGTAAAGCGCTCGGAGCGTACATTGTTCTAGATGTCTTATGCAAGTTAGTTTTAGATAATTATTAGGTTTAAAACAATTCATAGAAAAATAATCGACAATATTTATGTAATATGTGATTAATGTGTGAATATTAATATTAATAATATTTCATAATAAATTAAATATTAATGTGGTTGTTTTTGTGTTAAGTAGTTAATTTTATTTATTAATTTAATTAATTATATATATTTTTTTTATTGTAATATCATAATTTAGTTGTTATTTTCTAGGAATGAAATATAATTAAATATTTATGTTACCCATTTATTAATAGAATTATAAGTATTTTATTATTATTATTGTTTTCTTATCTCTAATTTAAAATAAACATTTTAAGTTTTCTTTTAAAGCTGGCCATTGTTTGTGCATCCTTTATTTCTGTTGGTAGTTTATTATATATTTTCACACCTTCAAACTGGATATTTTTGGTACCATAATTTTTTGTTCTTGGATGACGTGATATCAGGTGGTTAGCATTTCTTAATTTCATTTTCTGCACTTCATGTTTTTTTCGAATAGAAATTGATGTGTGAATTTGTTTATTTAAGATTTTATGAATTAATATGGATGTGTAATAAATATACGTTTCTTTAATTGTCATTATTTTTGTATCTTTATATATTTTTTGAGTAGATGTACGAAAATCGTAGTGAAATAAAGTTTTTATTAGTTTATTTTGAGCTGTTTGTATTGTTTCCAAATTAGTTTTCGCTGCTGTACCCCAGATTTCAATTAGATAGTCAATGTGTGGCTTAACCAAGGAATTGTAAATAATATACTTAACTTTTCGAGGAAGACATTTAGATATACCACGCAAGGTGCCCGTCAGAGACGTAAGTTTAGCTTTAATTTTATTTATGTATGGTTTCCAATTCAAATAATTGTCTAAAATAAGACCAAGATATTTCTCATTTGTTTTTTTTTTGAGTATCTGATTATTTAACTTAATTTGGATATTGTCAGGGATTCTTTTATTTTTTGCTGCAAATATAACGTAATTAGTCTTGTCAACGTTTATTGTGAGTAGGTTGGAGAGTAACCAGTTATTAAGTATTATCAAATCATCTTGAGTATTGTGAATGATAGCTGGGATTGAGCGACCAGAGTAAAATAGGCTAGTGTCATCGGCATATAACGATATTTCGGCTTTAAGACCAAGATGTTGAATATCATTAATATATATTAAGAATAGCAATGGTCCCAAAATTGATCCTTGGGGGATACCAAAGGTAATGAGGCTGGAATCACTCTGATTTTCGCCTAGTTTTACTATTTGTCTGCGGTTTTTTAGATACGATTTTAAAATATCATGAGCTTTACCAAGGATTCCACACTCTGACAACTTTTCAAGTAGTATTTCGTGACAGATAGTGTTAAAAGCTTTTTTTAAATCAATGAAAACACCAAGAACTACTTCTCCTTCATCAATTTTGTTTTTGATTTTAGTTATTATGTCTACTGTTGCTGAAAGTGTGTTTGATTTTGCTCTAAAACCATATTGATTTTTATAAAGGAAGTTTTTTGATTTTAAATATTTTTCTATCCGCATATACATGACTTTTTCAAAAATTTTTGATATAACTGGCAAAACAGAAATTGGACGATAGTTGCTGGGATCGGACTTATATCGGACTATAATCGAAAAAAACATCTAAGACCCAGGTCAATCTGAAAAAGATCATTTCCCTTCTTGGCCTGACCGAAGATCGAACACATATAGACCTCCTTTTTGAATCACCCTATCTATTGATGAAAATTGCATAAAATTAAAAAGTATGTGCTTACAAGAAATAACTAAAGTAAAAAAAAATCAAGAAATACAATAATTAGAATATTTGCTAATTTTAAACCTAAAAGGATCAGTCAATTAAGCGTCAAGCAGTTCTTTTTTATATTTTTAGAGCTTAAAAGTAAATATATCTATTTTGTATACGAACACTTTATTATAGGACTCAACCAATCAATTTTATTATGTAAGACAAACAGTCAATTTTATTATGTACTTACAATACTAAACAAAAATACTGCTTTAAGGTACTTGCGTCTGGATTCAAGAGTCAATAACTTGCCAAGTAGCTGCGGATAACCAAAGGTAACTACGATTACACTTATTTATAATGTAGAGTGCGCAGGAATTTTTTTTGCACCTTTAGAGTAATTTTTATAAAAAGGGTTCCACACTGGGCGTATTCTAGTTGAAGTCGGACTAAAGTTCATAGCACACTTACACGACTCGGCTCCAACACCGCCCTAAACTAATACGACTGCTCGCGGTCCAAGCACCGACAGCTAACAGGCGCCCAGCGCTCCACGCACCGACAGCTATCAGGCGCCCAGCGGTCTTCGTTCCGACAGCTAATCTAAGGGAGCGGCTCATCTTCGCCGCGGCGACTGTTAGTAGTCAGCATGCGTGCGGACAGCGCGTAGACCGCTTGTTTCCAACGCGTGGCCAGCGAGGCGTCAACCACCGAGCAGTCTGATGGCGGTAAGCTCGCTGACAGTGAGCTGTCTGCTAATTTATGTTGTCAATGTAAAATATATCTAAAGAGCACTACCTAAAACCCATATTTCAATAATATTTTATTTGTTGGGTGGGAGCAGAGTCGTGTAAGTGAGCTATGTCCTTTAGGCTTTCTATACTATACAATCCTACACTATACAAAAGGTAACTGTTTACCAGTGCATTAGACACTATCTTGCAGTACACAGAGGGTTGTCAAATCCTAGAATAGAAAAGTCGGACATCAGTTAGACATTTTGCCCTAAAAGCCGGATCTGCCTTTTTTATAGCCTAACGTTTATTTTATAGCCGAGTATACAGAGTGACTTTTTAACCACCAGCCACATTTTTGGAGCTAGTTTAGTCCGTGATACTGAACTACTTTCCATAGAATAAATTAACGAAAAACGAAAAAAAAATCGGCTTTACCACACACATCGGCGCTCGGCAAAGCGGATTAAGTATGAGAGGGCAATTTTGTTTTATCAATTATCTAAAATTATTTTTAACCAACTTAAGAAAGGAGGTTTTTATGTTTTTTTTTAATTTTCTTTACGTATGTTTGTTACGCGATATATTCGCCAATTGTGAACCGATTTTGATGATTCTTTTTTTTATTTGAAAGCTTTTACTACCAAGTTGGTTCACCAAATTAAAATTCCCATTTTAATTTGGTGAAGAAATGATGAAGAACTTTGAAGATATGGAAGAAACTCATAAAAAAATGAAATTGGTTGTTTTTTTTGTTAACTGAACTTGTTCTATAAAGACTGGTGGTTAAAAGTCACCCTGTATTAACCCACAACATTTTTCAAGCATGTGGAAAATCCAAAAGCTCTATTTTCAAAAAGAGAGATAGTCATAGTCACTTGTAAAGAAAATTTGCTCAAATTGAAATGGATTTTTTCATCACATTGTAATGCTATTACAAATAATAATTAAAATTTATTTGCTATTAGGCATTGAAAATTTTAAAATCAACTATTTTCTCTTTTTAGTAAGACAATAATTGTAACAAAAGCCGGACAGGCGATATGAAAACTTTCAAAGGCAAAGCAGGACACGTGATAGCTCAGTTGGAAGTGCATGATCATTATTCTGATAGAATCTAATCGTGACGGCAAAAAGCCGGACGTATGGCAACCCTACGGGCACCACAACACAACACCGTTGGTGTGCAGTGCAGTCACGCAAGTCTGCTAATTGATGGGGCGCGGGCGGCCACATTGTCGGGTTGATAACTTCATTGCATTCGATGTGGCACGAGGCAAAACAAAAGCAGCCATTCGACATTTATGCACCCCAAGAAACTATAATATTCAGGGTCTAACAAAATATACTAAAACTATTTCAAGGGTGTATTTAGTCCATGATACTGAACAGCATTCCTCAAGGAACAAATCCAATGTGAAAAATAATTTCGGCCTCAATACAAGTCGACCGATCGGCTGATACGAGTTTGTATGGAAAGCAAATCTTTTTTTATAACCATATTTGTGTAAGTATTTACAAATACTGAAATTCTATAAGATATTGCTACGAGTATGCGTGGGACAAAAGCCTTTAGAAGTATTTCTCCTCATTAGAAGTATTTTCAAACTCAAGTCGGGCCGTGGGTAGAACCGATCGTAAATCCCCAAGGGTCGTCGCTTATAAAATGATCAAAAGAAACCAAGGGCTCCCAAGGCCCGATCTATGAATAAATTCACATTATAAGCGGCATATAGTCAGCTCTCGCATACCAATCACAGCGCAAGGACAGACGGATACACAATTTGTATTAATAAACCGGTTGTAAATATGTGTCCCCAGTCGGTTGTTTACTTGGTGTAATACCTATTTTAATAATCATGGTAAACAACAAAGAACAGGATTTAAATTATTACTCGACTGCCATAGAAGGTGAAAAGAGACAGAAATAGAGAGAGAGAAATAATCGGTGAAAATTTCAAGTGTCTAGCTAGTACGGTTTAAGAGATAGAGCCCTGTGACAGACGGACAGACAGCGGAGTCTCAGTAATAAGGTCCCGTTTGCACCCCTTGGGTACAGAACCCTAAAAAAGACCTGATGATGATGAAGTTCCTTATATCCTTAGTAAAAAACATTTTAGTCTTATGTTCCGAAAATCGCTCTTTTCAAACGACGTCAGAAGAAATATGGATAAATATTTACTCTCAATGTAAAAGCACCAAAAGTAGCGTACATAAAGTGATTCGTGTTGATAGAGCCGAAGTAAGCCTACTTTGATATGGTTGGCCAAACATCGTCTGTCAACAAAGGTGGCCGGGCCCTTTAGGCTATTGACAGATGACCTCCGAAGTAGATTGATCGAGTTAACGTTGATTTAGACTGTTGCTACAAGCGGAAAAAATAATAAATGAATATACCTAATAGATAGTTCGGTTTTCTTCAACACTGGTGTCAGATTTTCAAGCTGCCTAAAGGCATCTGACATAGCTTGACGTCTGCCACAAACAATGACAGCCGGGACCCCGAGACTTCCGAAGGATGGATAAGCTCGAGAAATTTTTAACCCTTAATTAGGACTAGGGTTGCCTGCCAGGTCGCCAAATCTAATAGCCGGACAGACCAGCCAGTTTGGCCGGACACCCTACATCAATGAGGATTTTGTGTCTCAATATTAATAGGTACGAGAAAAAAGTTGTATGTAAAATCAAACTTTTTTAATTATTGCCATACCATAAATCTTCTCATATTGTAATGAAATGCAAAATGGCAAATCAGTGTAAGTACTTTATAATTCATCAGTCAAAGTCATCAGACAAACAAAATTAAATTCACTGCGGACTGCGGGAGCGACCAACAGTCGACTCGCCTGTGCTCGGCCACGCTCGGCGCTCTCTCTCAAATCAGTAATAATAAAAAAAAGCTTGATTTTATATATAATTTTTCTGTCGTACAGTGATGTACGCACCCCCCGCCCCCCCTGTCGCTAGAATAAAGTAGCCATGGGGCGGCAAAATTCTACTAAATTAAACTTGATAATGAGAATGAGTGGGGTGGTTATGGCAACGTGGGCACAGAATACGAGTACATAAGAGTCAGTGCCGTGGGTTCACAATTTGCAATACTGTGCGTGTTTATGAAAACTCACTGTTATAAACTACTACAGTTTATTCCACAAAAAATTACATAAAAATCTTAAGAATTTTCTACAGACATCCACAATAGCCAAAACACGATTGAGCATTTTTGACTAGATAGAAAAAAATCACAAACATACCTCTAATTTTCCTAAATTTGCCTTTATAATACATATTACTTTTTTATACAATCACTTTGCTATATGAAACTTATATAATATTTTATATAATATTTATATAAAAAAATGTATTATATAAATATCTATCCGTTTTGGCTACAAAAAAATATAAATATAATACAAAACAATAAATAAAACACAGTGAAATATTCGTCGAAAGAGAAGAAAGGCCCGGAGCCGTGCTCGACGATATTTCGCAGTTTTTTTTTTTTTTGTGTTATATTTATAATTTTTTTTTGTAGCCAAAACGTATAGATATTTAGAGAATACATTTTTTGGTATAATTTTCATCTACAGACACCCAAAATAGCCAAAACACGATTAAGCATTTTTGGCTCGATAGAAATAAAATCACAAACATATCTCTAATTTGCCTAAATTTGCCTTTATAATACATAATATTTTTTTATACAATCACTTTTTATATGAAAATTAAACAAAAAAAATTTTATGTAATTTTTTGTGGCATAAACTGTAGTAGTTTAATAACAGTGATTTTTCAAAAACACGCACAGTATTGCAAATTGTGAACCCACGTCACTGACTCTTATGTATTCTGTGCCCACGTTGCCTATACCACCCGACTCATTCTCATTATCAAGTTCAAAAAAACACTACTGCGAAATATCGTCGAGCACGGCTCCGGGCCTTTCTTCTCTTTCGACGAATATTTCACTGTGTTTTATTTATTGTTTTGTATTATATTTATAATTTTTTTTGAAGCCAAAACGGATATATACTTAGATAACATTTTTTGGTATAATTTTCAATATAAAGGTGATTGTATAAAATAGTAATATGTATTATAAAGGCAAATTTAGGAAAATTGAGAAAACCCATATCGCTAACAACATTGAGTAGATATTTCTTTGAATTTCTTTGCTCAGTGAGACTTCTGTACATGAGTACTAGTACCTATTCTGTGGTTTAGCTTGTGTTTCCTAGGTTGCCTTCTATGAGATCCACGGGAAGAATTGGAGTTACCCCTTAAAATATATGTTTTTAAAATATATAATTAAAAAGCATAAAAAATATTAAAAAAATATTTGAAATATAGGGCTACTACCTACCTGATCGGGGCCCCTTGCCAATGTGAGGGATACACTTGTGGGACTTCGACCTGTCCCGGCGCTCTAGGCGAGTTCCCACATAGAAGATAGTAGGAGAGGTAGAAATAGAGACTCGACAACAACACAGATTATATACTATTTACTATCTGATACTGACTGTTACATAAGAGTTTATAAGAATAATATTTAATAAGGTACAACAGATGGAGAGAAGTAAGCGATCAGCTTAAGGGCCCAGTCCTTATTTTTAATGATTTTGACTGCTTTTTCGGAGCTGATTGGAGCCAAACTATCTTAGTAACAATATGTTAAGATATGTTAAATTGAAATTTATTAAATTTTTTGTAATTGTAATAGTTTGTTTAATTCCAAATTACCTGAGACGTGTTTTGATTTTTTGCGGTGTGCGACGTTCATGTCATTGTTGTTTACACGGAATTTAAAACATGAAGTTGTGTTTAAATTACAGATAAATAAAGACAAAGGAAAATCCTAAAAAGTGAATGAGAAGATTTTAATAAAAAAAAAATATTTCATTCAAAAACTTTGTTAAAAAGGTTAAACTTTGAAGAAAATATAAGCGAATACGTCGTCGGATTTCTTGCGCATACGACTGAGTTAAAAAATAAAAAATACACATATATGAAGATTGATTCATGCTTAAACACGTACAATAAATAAATAAAAATAACTTGTCTTTTGTAAAAAGATAGAAAAATTAAAAGTTCTCCGAAATTCTCAAATAAATATGGGGACGAAAACGCTGACAAGGCAGACCGCTCGCTGCGCTTCTGAATTCGTCTAAATTCGTCTCCATGGTGCATGCACCATGGAGATGCACAGACGTACAATACAGCGCAATGCGTATGTGTAGATAGAAAATATAGATTCAGATGTTCAATCAATAATTCCCACGGTCGAAGACTGCAGTCTTAAGAGATGATGGCGGAATAAGTGAAAAGGGATCAGTCAATAATTTGAAAATGGAATGAAAGGAAATTTAAAATGAAAACCGGACAGGATGAGATGAAGAAAGGAGGTTTAAATTGAACATGATGCATGCAGCATCGTTACACACTATTAAGGTGTCTCTGATATCGCAATCACAGTTTTGTACAATAAGTAGGTACAATGTTATCGTAGTACGTTTGTTGTGTAAGTACGTACTTGTGAGAACACGTGTAGCGGACAACATTGAGTGTATTATTGCATTCACGAGCTCCTAAACTAAAATAAATTCAAACTTGACCGTTTCCTCATTTAACTACAAAAACACACTCCATGTTAGTTAATTAGTTCAAATGGCGGAAAAAACTAAACTAAAGTATAACACGACAAGGTTATGTCACTTATTGTCTTCTGTGACTGGTGTTCATATAGTAAGCCAAATCTTTTATCTGCATGTTTCTAAATGGGTCAATAGATGGCGTTTTTTACTTAAGGCCGTTCCTGAATTTTCCGGGGTCCAGTGCTGCCTATCTATCATAATGTTATCAATCCGAAATGGCCTTGGCCTAACACGTGTCGGGTGTATACAATGTCTCAAATCTCACAGGAGGCATCTGAAGCCTTCCTTAGAGTGCAGTCAATAATGTATGTATAAGTACTACAGTCATATACGAAAAGATTATAGGTAAGTTCCTGAGGTAGCCATGTGGTTCCCAGCAGAGTAGAATAGGACCACTTTAAGTCTTCTCGTGGATGTCGTAGAAGGCGACTTAGGAGAGACAAGCTATACAAACCTTATAAACATCAGTGAGACCTCTCCAACCCGTCTCGGCCAGCGTGAAGTGTGTAGGCCAAATCCTTTGTCTGTTCTGGCAAATATATGGCTCAGGTAGTACAGAGAGGGTCGTGCTCCTGTAGTGGAGACTAAAAGAGACCTGATAATGATGACCAGAGGCCTTTACTATATCTTGATTTATACAAATTGAGAACACAAAACCATAAAAAGGCGGATAGTTTTTGTATTTAGACCCGATCTTACAGATCTAGATCCTAGATCTTACAAAGCTACATACCTAAGTACAAATTTTTAAATCTTAGCTATTAGGGATCGTTCAAGCAGAATTTGAGCCATTTTTAACCCCCCCGTTCCTCTTGTCAGCAAAAATAAGCAAATCTCTTACCCTCCTATGAATAAGTAAGCATTGATGCGTTTTTTTTATAAAATCTACTTAGTTTTTTATTGTTTTCATGAGCAAGTAGGTAGGTATTGTTCATAGCTATTATTTTATTGACTGTGTAATTTTAAATTAAAATTACAAAAAATTGCCAATAAATATAAATAGTAACTAAAAAATATTGCTTACGTAATGGTAGTCCAGTTCCAGACTTTCCACCCCCTATGTCATCAAAAATAAGCGAATCAAAGACCCCCCTCAACCCCCTTGGTGCTTACGTAGTACTTGAACGGGCCATTGTATAAAGCCAGTCTGACCTTGACGCTGTGACGTCACTCCACGTGCCGCGTTAGTCTTAGTATGCGCGAGAGTGCATTGTTTATATGTATAATGCAGTTTATAGACGCCACGCGCGGCGACGTACTCGAGAGGCAAAATTGTATGCCAGAGAAATTAAAAAGCCCCCGAATTTCAAGTGTTCACCCCCAATTTTTAACCGACTTCAAAAAGGAGGTCATCAATTCGACTGTGTTTTTTTTATGTATGTTTATTACGCGATATCTTCGCCAATTGTAAACCGATTTTGATAATTCTTTTTTTATTTGAAAGCCTACCAAGTTGGTCCCATTTCAATTTGGTTAAGATATGATGAAGAACTATGGAGATATGGAAGAAACTCCTTAAAAAAATTGAAGTCGGTTGTTTTTTTTGTTAAAAATTTAATTATTGAACAGCTAAACAGCTAAACCGATAAACATGTCCTTTGAGACTTATAGAGCCTAAGCCTACCACGTGGTAGGTAGACGTGTAGCCACATTGTCTACTGACATGATCCAGATTCTCATTCGTTTTCTCCATCGGCTTTTACGGCAACAAAACTTTAAAAATATGCCTTTTTCAAAGTTTTACTTGAATTGAGTATACGATACAAGTACCTATACAGGGTTACTGGCATCTAAATCATCATCATCATTTTAACCGCATAGCGTCCACTGCTGGACATAGGCCTCTCCCAAGGTTTGGCTGAGTGCTGATGTATGGGAAGCCGAATATTTTTTTTTCGTTTTTCGATATTGGTTTTTATGGGAAGTAGTTCAGTATCATGGACTGAACTTGCACCAAAACGGTTTTGCGTTAGATTCCAGTACGTACATAACCCTGTTTAAGAAACATAATATCAACGTCATGGCATGGCGTATGGTATAATTATTTACTTAATTACTAAGCCACTATAATCTATTATGGGATGAATAACATTTGTCTGTAATTAAATTTAATTATACCTACACGCGAACACTCAGTTATTAATGGATTAAAAATATATTTAAGAACTTTTAAAATATAGGAATAATATAAAAAAAAATATTTAGTTCGAAAGGAGGTAGGTACCTATCAATGTTTGACGTAGTTTCAAATCCCACTCAAAAACATATATGTATTTGAAAATGGTAGCCAAGTTCAATATTTTGTTGTGTTATGGTTGCCACCGGCAAAAGAATTGGGAGCATAAGTGGCGCCCTTATTTGAAATAAATTGTTAACTCGTAAATATGATATGATATGGTGAAAATTTCCACATTTCTCAATGTCAGGCACTAGATGCCCTTTAAATTTATGAACCACCGTTGAAAGTATATACATTAGTCCGTCGAGCTTAAAAACTTGCTTCCACCAAAAGTGGCCACTTTTGGCGTTTTCCTTTCCACCGGATTCTAGGCTTTTATAAAAAAAAAACACTTATTTTTGAGCGGATTAAAAAAACGTTTTGTTTTTAATTTTAGAAAATATTACTTTTAGATATTTAACTAGTTATTTATTAATTTATTTTACTTTTAGAATAATAAAAAAAATGTCAAGTACTGAATTAGGAGATCTAAATGGGTGCCAAGTTCTGTAGGCAATCCTGAAATTTTTTTATAGAGGTAAACCTCATCATTTGGCCTGGCTAGTGTTCGCATATTGTCATTTTCTATCTATTGTCTATTGTTTCTAGTAACGCTGGTGATCTTACAATGCTTTCAAGGTTGAATTTATTGAATGAAATGTTCTTAGTGGTAAATTGAAATGAGATATTTTTGACATTTAATATTGCGGTTATTGCGTTTTATTTGAACAAGTATCTCGATCTTATCTCGATTTGAAACATGAACTACGTAATGAATAATGATGTAATTTATTAAAGAAGGTAAGTGTTTCAGGTATGGCAAGACATCAGCGAAATATAACAAAAGATCATGCCTCCACATATAGATTTATTATAATGTTAATTATTTACTTTGTAAATAAAATAAGTATTTACCTACTAATTTATAAAGTAACTAATAAATAATTAAGTATTTATCAACGAAATAAATGAAGGCAGAACATTATGTAAGTATAATAAGTACGTGAAATATAATTAAAATGATGTATGTAAAGGTAAGTTTAAGTATATTATGTCCGTATCCAAAGTGCATAGGGAATGTATCTTCTTCTTCTTATTATATTTAAGAGCTGGGCTCTTGTCGGTGGAGTGCTTTCCATGTCTCTCTTTCTTCCGCCAAGTTCTTAACCTAATTATATGTTTTTTACGTTTAATTTTTCCTTTATTTGATCGAAACATTTTCTTCTGGGTTTTCCTACTCCTCTTTCCTTCTATTTTTCCTTCCATTATTGTAATGTATAATTGGTCTATTTTAGGATTCGGAAGGAGCGATGCGGTATTGACCACTTGCCCCTACTAATGGCAAAATATCAATTTAAGGATTTCGTGACATGGAATGCAAGTATGAATGAAGATTCTACCTTTTACTCTTGCCTACCTTCACACACTACAGGTGTGTTTCTGTTTCACTTATAATTACATAAGAGCCAAGCTCTGGTCATTATCATTGTATTACAAGTGTATTTGTCAGATCAATTAAAAACCCCCGACTTTCATCAAACGTAGTTCTTTTTTGTGACAAGTAGCTAACCATCTCGACAGACAAGGCTTTTGAATAAAAAAAATCTTACCGAAATCGGTCTATTCGTATAGGAGCTACGATTACATAGACAGACACGCACAGTCTCACTGATATACAGACACACAGAGACGTCAAACTTATAACACCACTCTTTTTCAACAAGGGTTAAAAAGAGTGGGAAAGAAACGCACACAACGAAGATTTTCGACAAAGATAATGAAGTAGTTTGTTTCGCTGACTCATTAAAAAGGGGGTTATCAAGAGTTGAAGGATGGCAACGACAAATAAGGAAGTGGGTCACAAGCTCACAAGGTCTCGCGGTCCCCCAGCCAACCGGTTGAGACCTTGTTATGTGGATATGACTACGTACTCGTATATTGACTTGGCAACAGGTGTTATGTGTTACACTTCCAAGTCAATATTTGTTACCTACTCTAGAGCTAGTATATAAATTCGTTTCAGTTTAGTAGATTACACGTGAATACAGATTTGATACGGTAGCCGTGTGGTCCCCGGCCTGGCAGAGTAGAATATAGGACCACTCCAAGTCTTCCTGTGGATGTCGTAGAAGGCGACTTAGGAAACACAAGCTTAACAAAGCTTATAAACATCAATGAGACCTCTCCAACCCGTCTGGCCAGCGTGGAGAGTGTAGGCCAAATCCTCTGGCTGCTCTGGCTAATTTATAGCTCTGGTAGTGCAGAGAGGGTCGTGCTCCTGCAGTGGAGACTTAAAAAGACCTGATGATGATAACGGTACTCGATTTTTTTTATTATTCATATCAAAAGATAACACCCGAAACCGAAAACATTTTGTATGATTTTTTAAATTTTTTACATGTGATTTTTACCTACGCTCAAAAATGTAAATAATAAGAGTCTAAAATCTGGTGGAAAGGTAAACTGACATGTAACAGAACAATCCGCTGTTTGACTAAACCGATAGCAATTTGGCAATACAGCTTGGTTTTGTTTAACAGCTGAAAATCGTTGAGCTGGATTGTGTAAAACTGCGCCACGTGTTACGTTCATGAAACAATTTCCGTAGCGGCATTGATGAATACAAAATCGTTTATGAAATTCTGCTTATTAGGTTCCAGTTATTTAACTAAAACGCTGATGGCATTCAGCTGTTTTACAAAACAGCTGCGAAGCGGCAGATATACATTTATAGATAGATAGATTGATATAGATTCATGCATGACACATTGATTTCGACTTATGACGAATGTACGGACTTTGGGGCGGATCTAAAGGAATCCCAAATCTTCAGAATAATCTAAAAATGAATTCCAAATATCTCGAATACACACGACGACCTTGGTGCTATCAACAATCGTATCATTTGCATACTTACACCAATTTAGGTCAACTAGTACTTAGCAGATAAACATTAATTATTCCACAGACAATTTAAACTACCTATTTACTTATTTATATAGTAAGGCTGACACAGTGTTACCAACTTAGGAGTTTTCCCTCCATATTTAGGGGGTAAATAAGTGAGATGGGATTTTTTTAGAGGTCTGAAATTTTTATGGGTATTTTCAGGGGTTTTTTGACTCTCTAATATTTTGTTTTTTTTTAGCCATTTATGTCTCATAGTTGGGCAAAAGCTTCCGGTTTTAGAGGTTTTTGACACAAACTTAGGGATAAATATTTTTTAAAGGTTGGTAACACTGGGCTGACACATACTTAAGTGTTGTTTTTTTTAATGTAAGTAAGTATATAACGTCTGAAAAAATATACTGACACAAATTTTAGGGTAGATTCAGTCTAGGATACTGAACAACTTTCCCCAAGGAAAAAATATCGCAATATGAAAAAAAAATGTTGTTTCCGGCTCAAATTTAATTTGCACCATTTGACCCAAAATCATCATCATCATCAGGTCTTTTTTAGTCTCCACTGCAGCAGCACGCCCCTCTCTACACTACCAGAGCCATATATTACGAGTAGCCAGAGTAGACAGAGGATTTGGCCTACGCTCTCCACGCTGGCCAGGCGGGTTGGAGGGGACTCATTGATGTTTATAAGCTTTGTTTAGCTTGCCTTCTACGACATCCACAAGAAGATTTAATGTGGTCCTATTCTAGTCTGCTGGGAACCACACGGCTTGACCCAAAAAAAAAGGTTGTACTTAATAAAAAGGTCATCATGATCTCATATCAAATAAAATCATATATACAAGGCTTATTAAATGAGCGTGGTCCAGTGTGGGATGTGACCTCGCAAGCTATGGAACACAATAAAGTATTTGGCGGCTTAAACGACTATATTTAGAACTAGCTGTGCCCGCGACTTCGTTCGCGTGGTTGTCGAAACGTAATGTTATTATAGCCTAAAGCCTTCCTCTATAAATGGACTACCCAACAAAAAAAGAATTTTTCAAATCGGACCATTAGTTCCTGAGATTAGCGCGTTTAAACAAACAAACAAACAAACAAACAAACAAACTCTTCCGCTTTATAATATTAGTATAGATAATTCTCGTTTTATAACAAACAATGAGACTGACAATGATAAGGATTTAAATAGTTATGTCGGAGACAGAAATTAAACTTTTTTTTGCAATAATATTTTACTATTTTTCACTAAGGACAGAACCTTATATTTGTTATTTGCCAATCTTGCCATTGGCATATATGTATATCGGACATAGTATCTCAATGTTACTTGCTGATTTTTTGATCTTGTTTTATACTCTTTGGAGACTTCAATTGCTTTTTTGGGTCAAATCTTGCCACTTCCGGTTTCTGATTGAGATGAAATTTTGTATGCTATGTAAAGATGACAATACCATATCATTATGTCAAGAACCTGATCTGATGCTGAAGCCGGAATGTGGCTATAGATACCCTATAATAAACGACGCGACCCCATCGAGTTTGGGCTTTTTACATTTTTCTTGCCAAGTTCTTAGACCTTACAATAAAAGCTTGTAAGAAAAAAATATTGTTTTTTTCATAAAACTAATTTAATATTTACTACACATTAAAATCATGCCATGATTGACTGCCTCCGTGGTCCAGTGGTCAAGGCGTCTGCCTTGTGATCCTTAGGTCATGGGTTCAAATCCCACTGGGAAGCATACTTTGTGAAAAGTTGTTTCCAGTCTAGTTTGGATATTGCAGGCTTGAATCACCCGATTATCCGAAAAGCAAGAGGATTCCGTGCTTCGGAAGGCACGAAAAGCTGTTGGTCCCGATCGCCATCTAGCGTTTGTATCACTAGGATTGGTTCTGGTCTACCCTTTGGGTTGCGGAGGTCAGACGGCAGTCGCTCTCCTAGGGTAGGTCGCGGACCCCGGGCTCTCAAGCGTAGTCGCTGACGATGCAACCGGGAGTACCGCTCGGATGATGATGATGAAAATCATCCCATTAATGAGTACTTATATTAATTCTGCTGTACCATGTGCTTCATTGTGCTTTTAAAACTAGACTTTTTCAATTCAAATTCAATTCAAAATATCTTTATTATCATAGGATATTTATAATATCTCTTAATAATAGTCACTTTTTTGCACAAATGTTGACGTCAAATCGTTACTTACAGCTAAGTTTACGCGTTGCACTGCACGTTTTCTCCAAAGGTTTCTTAAAACTTAAAATTAGTTATATGGATGGACTGAGATTACATTGTTTGTTATGTCATAATTAAATTGAATTATAAGAATTACGAAATTTAAAATAATGTCAATTTGTAAATTTTGTATGTACCAATGTACCTAAATTATGACATGTCTAAGTATACAAACCTTTAAGAGGGACCCGCGCCAAGCTCAAGCCAGACCTTTTTGTCTTTAAGATAGTCATCGGTCCTATAATAAGCCTTCTCACAAAGTACCTACTTTCTTTACATAAGCTTTGAATTTTCTGTCTGGCATATCAAGGACCGATTCTGGCAATTTATTATAAAAAAGTATACACTTCCCCATAAAAGACTTACTGACTGTTCAGCCTGTAATATGGGCTAACTAAGTCATTCTTATTAGACTAGACTAGAGGTAGAAGGCAGATCTCTGTGACTTTGTTTAAGTACCTATCTGAATTATCAATCGTACGCCGACATCAATCCTATCAATGTGATCGATAAACGATTCGTGCTACTTTTTGTAAGGAATTGGATTAGTAACGCAGTTTCAAAACAGGAACGGATTGCTCCATTTTGTAGGCATTCAGTTAATCTTTTTTTTTAAATATAGTCGTACAGTTATGTACTATATATAACCTTTCACATGTTCAGCAAACCCGGGCGTGGTCGCCAATTGAAGTAGAATAAAATTATCTCCAGGCAAACAATACCACTATTATTAATAGTTTGATGCTATGAGCTCATTTCCTTTGTTTGTTGAAAATGTGCCTAACAAATCTGTATTTTTATTGAGACAATAAATATTTTAAATGTTCATATATCAGTCTTCTTTGACCTAAATAGCGATAGTGAATCATAAATATTTTAAACACGAGCTAATAATTCTGATATGAAGCAACAAAAAGGTTTAATATATAATCATTTTCAGAGCCACATCTTCCATTAAACATAATATTGTTAATGTAATCTTGTTTATTGTTGTTGGTAATATATCAATGCCAAAGGATATATGTGACAAAAGTAGAACAAGGGATGTTAAGATGGTTTGGGCATTTAGAAAGGATGGATGAAAATAGATTAATAAAAAATATTTATAAGGTAAGTGTGAAAGGAAGAGCGGGACAGGGTCGACCTCGGCGAACGTTCTGCGATCAGATTGCAGACGTTCTGAAAAAGGGAGAGGTAAGAAGTACACGTAACCGAAGGGCATGTATGAAGAGGTTGATGAGTGTAGATGAAGCGAAAGAGGTCTGTCAAGATCGTAGCAAGTGGAGGTCCATAGTCTCTGCCTACCCCTGTGGGAAACAGGCGTGATAGTATGTATGTATGTAAAGGATATATGTACGAAGGTTTAAACTATTGAACGGTTTGGAATGAAATGTGGCATGTCATAGCCGTGTGGTTCCCGGCAGAGTAGAATAGGACCACTCCAAGTCTTCCCGTGGATGTCGTAGAAGGCGACTTAGGACACACAAGCTAAACAAAGCTTATTAACATCAATGAGACCTCTCTAACCTGTCTGGCCAGCGTGGAGAGTGTAGGCCAAATCCTTTGACTGCTCTGGCTAATATATGGCTCTGGTAGTACAGAGGGTCGTGCTCCTGCAGTGGAGACTAAAAAAGACCGATGATGATGTAAATAGGTACCTTATTACCTAAATTAACACTTTCTATTTTAAAACATGTTTATTTGACAGACAAACTTTTGACTTTGTAGCGTTCACCCCCAATAAGTTTTGAACCGCTGAACTGATTTTCATCAAACATGCTAAGAACCATTTCAACAGATCAGGCTTTCGAATAAAAGAAACCGCATCGAAATCGGTATATTCGTTTACGAGCTACGATGCCACAGACAGACACGTCAAACTTATAACACCCCTCTTTTTCGTCAGGGGTTAAAAATTTGAGGTTTCTACATACTTTGACCACTTAGTTCCTTTTAGGGTTCCGTACTCAAAGGGTGCCAATGGGACCCTATTATTGAGACTCCGCTGTCTGTCCATCTGTCACAGGGCTTTATCTCTTAAACTGTAATAGCTAGACACTTGAAATTTTCACCGATAATGTATTACAGTGGTCGCTATAACAGGGGGTCGTCATGCAAGAGATTTGTTTTTCAGCGTATTAAAATTGTATGGAGGTACAGAACCCTTCATCTACGAGTCTGACTCGCACTTGATCGGTTTGCTTTAGGATTATTGGGTATATATATACGTTTATTGGGAATGTTGTTCATTACCAATATTATAAAGTGAACTTGCTTATAAACAAGTAATTATTTGTTAAATATTTTTCAAAACAAGCTTTTATATAAAACAATGAAGTAAAAAGTTTAAAGTGCTCTTCAAGACGAATCAATTAAGCCCAAACTCGGTGGTGTTTTTTTTTTATCACAGAGATGCCGTGGCCAGTCTGGCCACCTTCCGACTTCATCATGAGATCAGTCATGTCTATGTGAAGTATCAGCTCAATCAAATAATGGGAAGTAGGTCTAATTTAGCTTGCAAGATTTGATTACGGACACACAGACAACGGGACAGGTGAAACTAATTACAAGCTTGTAAAAGTGTGAGGTTCACAAAAGCACATATTTGACGCCAGCGACAACTTTTTTTTAGAATTGACAATCATAGGTTGCCGAAGGTGTAACCTACTCCACAGGACAAGGTGTGTGAGCTAACTGCAAATTACGAAGTCAATCATTTTGTTTACGTATATACTTCATCGATAACTTGATAAACCGAGTAGGTTCTGGAAAACGATTTGATTTTTCGCAGAAAACATAGGAAAGGTACTCCATTCAAGTACTTACCTACAGATAAGGCAACTCTCTAGACTGTCTGTCTTTATATTTCGGCCAGATGTTATCGTTATCAATTTACATATTATATCAGTGTTGCCGAGTAGTGTTCTCATTTACTTGTTCTTGATAAGATAAACTCGATAGCGATAAATACAGATATAGGTATAGCACACCTAGCAATACTTATTTACTTTAAATGTTAGTAGGTACTCTGTTACTAAGTTGGTTTATCGATGTCAGCATTTAGCACGGTTTATTCTTTCAAATGTACGATTGGAATCACTTATCCGCTGTGTTAATCGGGCGTACGCGACGGGTTCAGTCTATCTCTGTCAACTCTACGTGCGACGACAGAGACACAGCATCACGCGACGGATTCTGCTATCCCTTTCGCACGTAGTGTTTGTGACAGAGATAGACTGACCCAGTCGCAAGCACCCGCTTGACGATGCCAAAAGTGGCCGTTTTCCGCAACAATGCAAACTAAAGCTTAAGCTTTAGTTAAGAGGGCGCCTGATGTGGATAGTCTAACCTTTGCTCCCGCTCCAACGCACACAAATTTACTCTAGCCAAAGCGAGACAGCGAGACCATGCGGGGTGGAAAGACCATGGTAGGTCAATGAGGCTGGTTTTGGTTTTGAGGTGTTTTTCGTTTTACAAAGAATATTTAAGAATTATAAAAAAAATAAGAAATAAGAAGTTATTAAAAAATACGACATATTATGACTGCCTTATGTTTAATATAATTATAATCCAAAGTTACAAAGGCTAATTTATTGTATTTCTCGAATACTTTCCGTTTTAGTATAATTCTGAGGTTATTTAGAGGCAACTTCGCAATTTTTTTCCATCGAGAAAATTTTAAGCAATCGTGTTTTCAAAACATATTATGTATAGAGTTAGTCCTGAACTTCGCTGTGTTTTTACTTCAAAGTGAATATTTCGTTAATATTGATAATATTTAAGATCGCTCTAAGAACTTTAGGGTAGGTAGTACGGGCTCTTAACGTTCTCGTTCTCACTTTAAACTGTAAACAGTGGTTCATAAAATAGTTTGAAGGGTTATCTAGGTTTAACTAGATCAAAATTTTAAATGATATCTCCGTTTCCTTTCAAATGATTTATTTCAAATGGGGCAGCACTGGACTCCGTGCATCGTCTTAACGTAGCGTCCCGGCCCGTCTATCGTCAATGCGAGCATGGTTGAGAAAAGCTTGTTGTTTCATCCAGCGCAAAGCAATTTCATACAGCAGCGAGTGAGAACGCGATAACATTATACGAAAATACGGGTACGGAAATTTCACAAAACTTGTTCCAGGTAAACCGTGTTTTTCAGTAAGCCTTACAAGTTTCTGAAATGAATGTTTTTCATTTAGAATCTTGATTACATTTGCGAGGTTTATATCAAAATATTTTCTTTACTATTACAGTTTATGAGTAGTACTTTATGAACGGTCGTAGTTTAGGTAAAATTTGAGCAAAAAAGCAGATTTTTGGAGGCATATACTGAATTTGTTTCTCCAAATTTAGATTTTTGATTTCAATAGAAACCTAGAAATAGCGCACAAAATACCTATTAGTTCGAAATTTTTATAGAAAGATCTGTTACAAAGCTATAATCACGTACGAGCGTTTGTATGAAAAGTAAGACGGGAAGTTACCCGAGACTTACAAACGTAGACTAGCTTTTATTTTGAAATATCATGTCAATTTATGGCAAATATTTTTAATTCAAAGAAATTGCCTTTATCTGGTAGGCATATAACTAGTTTTCAACAGTCAAAATACTAAACTGGTAGATAATGCATAGCGCCAAGTTTTACCCATTGTAATCAATCAAATATGAGATTGTGTGCAATAAACTTAAATAAATAAAAATAACCTGAAAGAAAATATAAGGCTGTAGAAGTTTTTCATACTGATGGTAAAAAATGATACGATACACTATATTCTCTTTCAAGTTCATATTTTGATTATGAAAATCAGTTATACGCCTAGATATGTGGAATTTTTATGGAATTACAAAGTTTTGCCGAAATCTGACATGTCGTTTCGAAATAAAAGCACGACTGCGTTTGTATGGAAAAGTATAGGTTAGTCTAGGGCTGTATCTAGGGTAAGAGCACTTTTAAATCTTGCTTGTCTTTTTTTCAAAGCTACGGGAGTATTTATCCTTTTATGTAAAACAAAACCATTTTAGAGTTAAGGTGAAGATATAAATAGCCTTTAAGTGGCGTTCTCATTTGAAATAAATTGTTAACTCGTAAATATGGAGATAATTTCCATATTGCTCTTCGTCATGCACTAGATAGCCCTTTAAATTATTTTATGAACCACCGTTGAAAGTATTTACATTAGTCCGTCTAGCTTTAAAACTTGCCTCCGCCAAAAGTGGCCACGGCAAGTTTTAAAGCTAGACGGATCACCAATAATAGTTTCAACGGCAGTTCATTAAATAATTTAAAGGGCTATCTAGTGCATGACGAAGAGCAATATGGAAATTATCACCATATTTACGAGTTAACAATTTATTTCACACTTCAAGGCCATTTGCTTATATCTTCACCTTAAGCATTCAAAACATTTGTGCAAACTTTTATGTAAAAAGTACAATAGGGTATATAATTCACGTGGTATTATTGCAAAATCATTAATATTTATTATTTCCAATAATTATTACGATAAATAAGGAAAAATAATTTCTGTCAGTGGGGAAAACTACGTTTTATCAAATGAACAAAAATTATTAGCGATACCACAGAATATCGAAGAATCAATTATAACGCGATACGTTAAACTAGAAGGAAGTAATCCTATTATAACTATTACTACATTAATTTAGCATGCTTCTTATTCTTATTGTACTTACAGACGGTTAATCAGATACCTGTGCCACCGCGCGCATCGCGAACTACGTAAGGTCAAAGAATATTAGTAAGATGGCACAGGTATCTGAACTATCCTCTGTACTATCTAAAGTTTACTTTTCCTCAGTAAATTACTATCGTTTAAGAAAAATTCTCTTAAAAATAATACAATTCACTTATAATGAAAATACAGGATATCTTAATTAAGTACCTATACCTAAGTTGGTACGAACATTTACTTATTTCTGCAAGTACCGAATGATTTTCGTAATAACAGGCCTGTGTCACTCCCTGTTTAGGTATCGAGAAAATGTACCTACATTATAACTATGCGCGCAGGCGGCCCCTCCGGGTGGTACCTAAATTCAGTTATACGAATCGTTTGAAATTGGCTTGCAATGGATGTCTAGGGATTTATACGAAAAAGTGCTGAGTTCTGACGTGAGCTAAATTAAACCATATCGCTAGCCACATTGAGTAGATATTTCTTTGAACTTCTTTGCTGAGTGAGACTTCTGTACGTTTGTATTATTTATTCTGTGGTAATAGTAACACAGCGCCATTATGTTACGAATCAAGTGATATGAACTGCATTTCAATAATGCTTTGCATACCTATATTTCCTAGTTTCCTACAATAAAAACTTGATCGACAGCACAAAACCGATGTCCAAAAGCCTACTCCAATAAAGGAGGAGGGTTGGTGTTCGCAGTGTCACGATGCTGCATCCCACCTGCATGTTGAATGTTGTTTCCACCTCATTTCTCCATCTCATCCTGGCCATTATAATACATTTCTTTCATTTCCTAATTCCATTTTCGTGAGAGCTGACGATGATGAATTCCATTATCGAATCATTCACACATCCCTTTTCATTTGACTCATTCCACCTCTCATCCTGAACTGACATTCAGGAACACCTAACTAGTTTTTACTTAGCAACTTTTGCTTATAATTTTTATATCAGTTCTGTCACTACGAGTATATCAAGTAAAATAAGTTTCTTAATTAGTGTTGTTGAGTCTTTAACTTGGCGTTATCGTGTGGTTCCCGGCAGATTACAATATGACCACTCCAAGTCTTCTCGTGGATGTCGTAAAAGGCGACGTGGAAACACAAGCTAAACAAAGCTTATAAACATCAATGAGACCTCTCCAACCCGTCTGGCCAGCGTGGAGAGTGTAGGCCAAATCATCTGACTGCTCTGGCTAATATATGGCTCTGGTAGTACAGAGAGGGTCGTGCTCCTGCAGTCGAGACAAAAAAAAGACCTGATGATGGTGATGAGTCTCTAACTGCTCCACTACATCTGCGTACACCTACTCTGTACCTACTTCTCATGTGGGAACTCACCGGGACAGGTCGAGTCAAGGTCCCACAGCAGATAGTATTAAATCTTTACACAGAGGATGATTTTGCTCGTTCTCTCAAACCCTATACCGCCCTTAGTCGCCTCTTACGACACTCGTGGGGAAAAAGGGGTGACGGAAAAGTAGAATAGAATTCCGTCATCACGTGACGTTACTTTGTTATCAAAGTTATGTCTATTTGCCATGCAAAGATAATTCTTAATTGTAGAGGATTAAGAGCTATAGTTTATCGTTATCAAAACAACGAGTTTAAATGTATTGCATAATGGAGTTAGAGAGCAAAAGTAGTCAGTTCGTTAACGCCGAGCGGAGTCAACACACTGGTTTTAGTTGGGAGTTAAGTCACTAGCAATAGCGGATAAAGAATAAAGGAAAAAAAATCTTTTAACATAGATACAGGTCGCGCCAAACTTCTAGATCGCTCTGAAGTTGCCTCACTCAGGTTACAAACAGCGACAGAATATTTACCACAATAATATTTTTTTCAAAATGATTGCAAAAATGTAGATATGATATTTATACACAATAAACAAAAATAAAGCAGATTCTTTCTGCTATGGGTATCTGTATTTTACTACTGCGATGCGAATCGCCTCAACTTCAGAGCGATCTAGAAGTATTGCGCGACCTTTAAGCGGAAATAAAAAGAGACTAGCTCGATTAATTTATACACCGTGGAAAAGACAGCGTAATAAGAGAATATAGTGTATCATATAATTTTAGAAAACTTCTACACCCTTATATTTTGTTTGACGTTTATGTTTGATTGTCGAAAACTAGTTATATGCCTAGAAAATATGCAATTTCTTCAAAATTACAAAATACTGCCGAAATCTGACATGCCATTTCATAATATAAGCTGGACTACGTTTGTATGGAAAAGTCTAGTCTAGGGTAAGGGGACTCTTAACATTAAAACAAACATTATCTATGGCATTTGTATAAAATATCAAACCGTGATGTCACAGTTTTTTGGGATCAAATACCTAGGCTACGCTTTTTATATCAGTTTTTTTGCACTAATAAATCTAAATTCACGTTCAAAATGGATATGATCAAACGACAAGTGACAGTATTTATTGACGTTTTATTCTCTTATCAGTACAGAATAATTTATATTTGACCCAGAGCCCAGGGTACTACCTTATTGTTACTGTTTGTTCCATGTTGTTGAAGAAGTATGTCGTCGCACTCGAATCGTCTCCAAGTTAAGTCATATCGAAGAAACGCTTTGTCGCAGTACAGTAATACCGCACTAGAGATATTTCGACTATTTTCGAAATTAAGACGTATGCAACGTCCCTTTTAATTAAGTAAAAATACTTTAAGGGTTGGTTCATGGAAGTAAGAAAAACGGTTTACAAGCAAAAAATAAAAAATCGGCAGGTTAGTTTTTTTTCACAATTTCTAAAAAAATTAATTACGACATCTTAGGGTTCCCAACCCTCCCGGATTGCCCGGGAGACTCCGGTAATATTGGTTAACCTCCCGACATCCCGGAGAGCAATAATTTCTCCGATTTTTCTAAAAATTAAATTCATCCTTGAAAAAATGGTCACGTTTGTTCTTTCCATTCCTGTATCTAATGCTTCCTGCGAGCGCGTATTCAGCATGATGGAGCAAGTATGGAGCAAGGAAAGAAACCGAATGAGTATTTCTCTTAGTAAAAGCAGAGTTACAAGTACTAACAAACTTCGATTTTTCATGTAAAAACTTTTATGATTTTGTGGTGAAAAACCGACTAATATTAGATGCTGCTCGAAAACAAAATACATAAATATAAATTTAATAATTAATTAATGATTTCCTTCCCCCCCCCCCCCCCCCAAAAATTTCTTAAACTTCCGGGTTGGTCCTTTCGAAAGTTGGCAACCGTACGACATCTCCTGTATGCGGACTACTAAAATTCATTCATAGTTGTAAACAATCATTGGCGCCGCCCATCGCCTTCTATCTACCTCTCACTACGGTAGGTTGTGTATGATAGACAGAGACACGTATTTTAAAACTTCGAATGTCAGTGTATAATATGTTGTCGTAATACGGTTTGTCGAAATTCAGGTATGTAGGTACTCCTTTAAAGAGACATCATTGAGAAGTCAGTTGCAACAAAAGTATAATATCAACTGACAATGCCACTAGCAACCCGTGCCTATATTGATACCCATTTTCATTATGCTCACGCTGAACGTAGCCATTGGGCTCTACAGGCTCTGTTTGCCCCGAAAGGGACAAACACGTGATAAGTTTATACATATGTTATGTTTTCTTTGTGTAAGTTGTACGTATTTAAGTATTATGTTTATTATAATTATTGTATATTGGCCACCCCGCACTACCTAATTTTCCATCACTTTTCCTACTTGAGCGAGGTTGCCTGGAAGAAATTGCTCAGCGATAAGGCCGCCTTTTGCGCATTTCCTAGTTTTTAAGGCAATTATGACCTGTTTTTTTTCTTTTGTGCAATAATGGGTATTGTATTGTATATGTATGTATGTACGAGTTTAATCAGTAAGTCTTTTATGGGGAAGTGTATACTTTTTTATAATAAATTGTCAGAATCGGTCCTTGATATGCCAGACAGAAAATTCAAAGCTTATGTAAAGAAAGTACTTTGTGAGAAGGCTTATTATAGGACCGATGACTATCTTAAAGACAAAAAGGTCTGGCTTGAGCTTGGCGCGGGTCCCTCTTAAAGGTTTGTATACTTAGAAATGTCATAATTTAGGTACATTGGTACATACTAAATTTACAAATTGACATTATTTTAAATTTCGTAATTCTTATAATTCAATTTAATTATGACATAATAAACAATGTAATCTCTGTCCATCTATATAACTAATTTTAAGTTTTTAGTTTGTTAGTTGACGTCTTTGGAGAAAACGTGCAGTGCAGTTTGTTGCCGCTTCTTATGCACTTGCGACTAAAAAAGCGGCGTAAACTTAGCTTTAAGTAACGATTTGACGTCAACATTTGTGCAAAACAAAACAAAGTGACTATTATTAAGAGATATTATAAATATCCTATGATAATAAAGATACTTTGAATTGAATTGAATTGAATCTGTCTCAATGTACATACATGCTGTTAATTTAAAATGGGAAAACCGCTCTCGCTCGTGTTTTCTACCACACGAATCGACTTGGCAACCGTCACGATTATTTCTATTAGGTACGGCGCCACGCGCGTCAAGGTCTTCGCATCCTGCAGCGATATTTGTACTATAACAATAGTAATAACGATAACTATGATTAGTATAATCATCGTAGATACAGATACAGTGGGTATCACGTCTTTATTCCTAATAGGGTAGACAGAGCCCAAGGCCGTGAGACCCAAAGGCCAGGTTCAGCGTGATGGTGGAAAAAAATTCTTAATCCGCTTAAAAATCAATAAATAATAAATATATAAGGACAAATCACACTGATTGAGCTAGCCCCAAAGTAAGTTTAAACTTGTGTTATGGGACACTAACTCAACGATACTATATTTTATGATAAATACATATACAACGTGGTAGGGATATATCCGTAATAAATCGAACTACGGTCTATACTAGATCATTATAGTATAATGAAATTAAAATAACAGCCTAAATACAAAAAAAAATTTTAGCATTTCCATAGAAAAGTGTGCAGCCGCTCGGACAATTTGTATGGGAATGTAATTTTTTTTTTTTGTTTTTCGGCTGTTATTTTAATTTCATTATACTATATTGATCTAGTATAGTCCGTGGCTCGATTTATTACGGGTATGTCCCTTCCACTTTGTATAGATAAACACCCAAGACCCAGGACAATTTGAAATAAACGGGCAAGTGCGAGTCGGACTCGTACATGAAGGGTTCCGTACTACCGTACAATGTTTTAAAACGCTGAAGAAACACGTTTCTTGTATGACGACCCCCTTTAATTTTTAACTTTATTTTATTTTTAGTATTTGTTGTTATTGTGGTCATAGTAATACATAATTGGTGAAAATTTCAAGTATTTAGTTAATGCTATTATGAAGATCTGAAACACCTTGTAAAATGGAGAAGAAATAGCCGGAACATTTTCAATGATTTGGCTATAGTTTTACAACCGGCCACCTGCCCGACGTTAACCCACGTTGGGAATGCAATTGTAGCACGAGATGTTTGTGCTTAGTCCTTTAGTCGCCTCTTACGACATCCACAGGAAGTGATGGAGTGGTCCTATTCTAACTCGGAACCACACGGGTGAAAAACGCACTGTTGTTGATTCATAAAAAATATTGACCAAAAACAAAAACAGGAAAATACCCTAAATAATTGTAACAAGTACCACTTAATACGATCACATCGTGATTCGTAAAGAGCTATATATATATATATATATAAACAGATTAAAAAATAAATAAAAAACGTTGTTTACTCCACTTCGAGCAGACCCAAGGAAACGTAGCAAGTTCAAGGCTTGAGGAGTGATGAATGAAAAACACAACAACTGTGACTCAGATGACTATGGTTTAACTCACAGGTTTAACATCAAATAAACGAACTAAGAAAAATATTTGTACTTAAATAAATAAGAAATATATTTATAGGGACAAATCACACTACTGACTGAGCTAACCCCAAAATAAGTTTCAACTTGTGTCATTTGCGTTAGATACCAGTTACCGTGTATAGATAAACACAAACGCCCTAGGCCCAGGACTATTTGAAAAATGCCATTTTGAACATTTGAACTTGTTAATCCAGAACCTGCAGAGTGGCGGACTGGCGTGTTGACCACTACGCCACGGAGGTCGTCAAACAAATAAACGAACGAACTGAGAAAATTAATAGTACTTAATAAATAACACGTGCTACGATCATAATACCCAATTTCATGGTAAGATACAGTAAACAGATTAGGTAGGTAATAAAAAAAACAGAACGATGTACTTACTCCACTTCGAGCAGACTCAAGGAAGCGTGGTAACATCAAAGCTCAAGGTGTGATGAATGAAAACACAATAGTTTTAACTCAAGAGTAACGTGGTTTTACTCGTGTTTAAATAAACGAGGGAATAAATCTATATTTTTATTATATTTTAAATGTCAAAAGTATCATTAGATAGATTCATTCGAATGAAGATATGGACAGCGAATCTTGGAAGAAAAGAGAAAAAAAAAGCTAAGAATACCACGGAGTAAAAACAAATGAAGGCCTATGCCCAGCAGTGGGAATGGAATGGGTAATATACCTATACAAAACCAAAATATTGATTTATATACGCTATAGCAATATACAACGTGGAAGTAATAAGTTAAATACCCGTAATAAATCGAACCACGGGCTAAACTTGATTAAGATCATTAAAGTATTATGAAATCAAAATAACAGTCAAATAATTAAATTTTTTAACAAAAAAACAACCGACTTCAATTTTTTTTAAGGAGTTTCTTCTATATCTCCAAAGTTCTTCATCATATCTTCACCAGGAAAACGCTGGATGCAGGCCGCTTTCCGATCGGTCGTTTTGGAAATCCTTGGGGGAGGCCTATGTCCAGCAGTGGACTTCCTGTGGCTGATATGATGATGATGATGATGATATCTTCACCAAATTAAAATGGGACCAACTTGGTACTAAAGGCTTTCAAATAAAAAAAGAATCATCAAAATCGGTTCACAATTGACATCGCGTAACAAACATACAAAAAAAAATTAAAAGAAACATACAGTCGAATTGATAACCTCCTCCTTTTTTGAAGTGGGTTAAAAACTAAATAAATTTTCGACATTCCCTTACAAATCGCCCGGGCGGCACACTTGTATGGAAATGCCGAAACTTTATTTTGTTTTTAGGCTATTATTTTAATTTAATTATACTACTCGTATAATGATCCAGTATAGACCGTGGTTCGATTTATTATGGGTATGTCCCACATTGTATAAGTCAATATTTATACAGCTACGATGTATATGTATTTAATTTATATATTGTTCCAAACATTTTAATGCTGTATACTCAGACAGCATTAAAATGTTTGGAACAATATATAAATTAAATACATATACATCGTGTTAAGTAAAGAACGCAAAACCTCTCAGATGGTACCTCAGCCCATGTAACTGAACAACTTTTGTTCAACAACATTGACTAAAAGAAAAAAAAAATTGGATTTTCATACAAACTGGTCAGCTGATCGAGTAAATTTGTATGAAAATCCGAGGCTGAGGTACCATCTGAGAGGTTTTGCGTTCTTTAATTAAAACGATGTAAGTAATGTCACTCGTGGCGAAATTTTTCATCACATATTTTTAATTTATAAAACCTAAATAACTGTAATGTAATTTTCAATTTAAAACGACTGAGAGCAGTATATCAAATGTGCATGCTGTGTTCGCTCCAAGTAGGTTGGCAACTTATATGCTCTAATTTTTATATGCTTAGATTTGTGTGTTGTTCAGCCAGTTAGCGAACCAAATAAATAAAATATAAAAAAAAACAGTAATAGGGTCCCGTTGGTTACGGAACCCTAAAAAAGAGAAGATTTCCATCTTTGTCGGAAAGAAAAAGTGTGTTTCACTGGCGTTAGTGTAATAAATAAAAAAGGAATCGTACTTTTTTAAATAACAATTTTAGACAGAATATGTTACTCAAAATAACAACATTAAAATAAACATGAGAACGCTGTCTTAAATTTGCATACGAAGTATCTGACCATAATATAAAAAAAAACATTTACATAAAAATATAAAAAGCAAATTATGCGTGCAAAGTTTCACAAGACATAAAAATCTTAGTCTCTAACGAGAGACAATATTCCTAACTACAGTCAACTCGTAACGACGTTCCCTAACTACAGTAACTGTTTGCGATACAGTTGTTTACTTTCTTTGGTTTGGTTTGGTTTGGTTTGCATTTCATTCAAATGAGATAAACTTCGAGATACTTAGAGAAGGCAACCTAATAAAGAAAAAAATCTACGTATGTTCGAGCGACTTCGATGGTCTACATTGTAGTTGATCGGAGACTCCTATCGATAGGTATACAGGGCACTGGAAGGAGATGGGAGAGACTTGTACACAGCAGTGTGATCAGGCCTGTGTCACTCCCCGTTTAGATATCGAAAATATACCTACATTATTACTATGCGCGCAGGCGGCCCCTCCGGGGTGGTAAATTCAGTTATACGAATCGTATGTCCAGCCAGAGTAATAAGAATGAAATTGGCCTGCAATGGATGTCTAGGTATGTAAACGAAAAGGTGCTGAGTTCTGACGTGATCTAAATTACACCATATCGCTAACCACATTGAGTAGATATTTCTTTAAATTTCTTTTTTGAGTGAGACTTCGGTACGTGAGTATTAGACTCTATTCTATGGTGTGATGGTGTAGGTTAGATAAAAAACCGCCCAAGTGCGAGTCGGACTCGCACAAAGGGTTCCGTACCATTATCTATACAACTGAAATTAGTATTTTTTGTGTAGAAAACAAGTTCTATACTTCTTTAAAAGAGCTCGCCAAGAGTCGCGTCGCGTCGCGTCGGTGTGTACTGACTTAGTTTCATTAAATTACTACGCATACCGGATCTTCGGCCTGTCTAGAATAAAAAACAAACTAATTGCTAATAGTAAAACAAATAAAAATATGTTTTTTTAGTATCGAAATATTTAAATTAGGTTAATAATTGAACAATGCGCTCAAAGTTTATCCAACCCGTATTTTTCGTAAAGAAACTTTCTACTTCAACTCTAAATTAGTTCGCCTTATTCGTTACTAATTTATTGGAATATAAAAGATGTCTATAAAGTTAACGACACATCAATAATAATAAATTAAAGTTTTATGCCTCTTATATAAGTATTTTAAACAACAAATGTCCAAACCAATTCAACTTCAATGTAGCTCGAAATGGGCAGGAGCACCTTATCTAATGAATTGCAAAAAGGCGCTCGAGATTTAGACGTATCGAGATTCGGGCCATACCGGGTATTTCACATTTTACCCACAGGTTTGACCTCACAAACGGGGTAAACAAAGATTTAAATATTTTAAGTTTAGGCTTTTTTCTTCTGAAAACGTAATTTTTTACTAAACTGAATTTATTAAATAGAAAGTTACGTCATATCGAGTGCCCCTTAATGTGTGTAGCATACACTATATGTTGATCATCGTCGAGTTTTTTTAGGAGCCCTGCTACCCTCAAGTTCTTAGAGCGATCTTAAATATTATCAATATTAACGAAATACTCTCTTTGAAATAAAAACACAGCAAAGTTCAGGACTAACTCTATACATACTCTGTTTTAAAAACACGATTGCTTGAAATTTTCTCAGAAAAAAAATGCGAAGTTGCCTCTAAATCACCTCAGAATTATACTAAAACGGAAAGTATTCAAGAAATACAATAAATTAGCCCTTGTAACTTTGAATTATATTTGTATTAAACATAAGGCAGTCATAATAAGTCATACTTTTTAAATAACTCTTAAAATATTCTTTGTAAAACGAAAAAAAACCTTAAAACCAAAACCAGCCTCATTGACCTACCATGATCTTTTCACCCTGCATGGTCTCGCTGTCTGCTAGAGTAAATTTGTGTGCATGGAAGCGGGAGTAAAACTTAGATTATTCACATCAGGCCCAGCCTTAAGTCTCGTCGTGCTCCTGTAGTGACAGGAGCACGACGCTGCTGGCCAGACGAGTTGGATAGGTCTCATTGATGTTTATAAGCTTTGTTCAGATTGTGTTTCCTAAGTCGCTTTCTACGACATCCACGGCATTCCACGGAAAGACTTGGAGTGGAGTGGTACCGAGAACCACACGGCACAGTTTCTCACGGCATAGTTGATGATACATATATGCATATTAATATGGATGTAAAGAATTGGTGGAATTTTTATTTAATTAAGCCTAAATATCATGGATGATGAATGAACATATTTTCATTAAACATAGCTAAGAATCAGCTTTTGATTAAAATAAACCGCATTGAAATCGGTCTATTCGTTTAGGAGCTACGATGCCAAGACAGACACACGGGACATCAAACTTAAAAATGAAGTAACATAAGAATAAGCTGTTGTTAGCGAGATAAATATATGTATCCATCAAATCAATAGATGGTGTCCTGTTGCCAAGGTTGTAGGGAATAAAGGTCACAATTTATCTCCTGTAATCCTCTTTGCCATCGGATCTCGGTCGGATCATTTTTCTTTTTTCATTTAGTTACCATGGTGAATAATTGGAGGGTAAAAGTACACTTCATGGCCGTAGAGCTGTATTTGTCTGTTTTAAGATATTTAATTTCGGTGAAAAGAAAAATACTGATAATATTTTCATGTCTCAGTTTTTCAGAGTTTGAACTTTGAAGGTTTGTGACGTGAATGTTATGAAAATGTTTAAGGTGAAGGTATAGGCAAATGGCCTTGAAGTGGAGCCCTCATTTGAAATAAATTGTTAACTCGTAAATATGGAGATAATTTCCATATTGCTCTCTGTCATGCACTAGATTGCCCTTTTAAATGGGGGCAGCACTGGACCCCGGAAAATTTAGGTACGGCCTTAAATTATTTTATGAACCACCGTTGAAAGTATTTACATTAGTCCGTCTAGCTTTAAAACTTGCCTCCGCCAAAAGTGGCCACGGCAAGTTTTAAAGCTAGACGGATCACCAATAATAGTTTCAACGGCAGTTCATAAAATAATTAAAAGGGCTATCTAGTACATGACGAAGAGCAATATGGAAATTATCACCATATTTACGAGTTAACAATTTATTTCACACTTCAAGGCCATTTGCCTAAATCTTCACCATAAGTATCTTTGGACCTGTCGCTCATATGAGACTTCTCAACATACTAACTTCAACATATTTTATCAAAGATTTATCTATAGATACTGCGCAGTAAATCTTGATTAATTGTTTCTGTCTAAAAATGATAATAAACAATAAAAAGATGTCCTTTCAAAGTTCGGACTATGAACTCTCCTCTCTAACAACCCCATACTCATATCACGAGCAGCCCTTAATTGGTGAACTTAAAAAATATTTTTATACGTTTTCATATATTTAATTATTAATTACAAGATGGCCGATCAGAGTCCTCGTTGAGCAAACATACAAGTGCAAAGGCTAGAATATCCAAGTATCACCGAGAAATTGTTATTATTTATTAGTTATTTATCAACACAGATATCTGCCTAACACCCCATACTGGATCAGAATGACAGAGGATAGAGCGCAGGGGAGAGAGCTGGAGGAGGCCTATACTAAAAAGCACACGGAGCTGCGGGACATTATATAAAACAATATTAATTCTCAACAAGTTAATTCTAAATATAATCCTAAGTTCTCGGATATAGAGGCTATCTATTTATTTATATTTCAGAGCTATGCTCTTGTCGATGGAGTATGAATTCTCTTCCATTTGTCTCTCTCATCTGCCAGTTGTTTTACTTCGCTGTACGACACGACGTTCACCTTCTCTTTTATCTGTTTCATGTAGCTATGCCTCGGTCTTCTTGGTACTCTTTTCCCTTCTGTCTTTCCTTCAATGATAGTTTTTATGAAATCGTCGTGTCGTAGCAGATGACTTAACATCTTTCCTCGTCTATTCTCTGTTATATCTAGATTCGAATGCACATTTTCTTTTTTACTCTTTTCAGGATCTCCTCATTTGTGTTTTTTTTAACCCAGTTTCCATCCTACGTCAGCAGCATTACATTGTCATCACCTACGACACACTACGACACGACGATAAAGGCTATTATTATTATTCATTAACAGTTTCTGCAGCAAAAAGTTCAAAATAGTTTGGAAAATCCAAAAGTGCACGCCTCATAATCTAATTTTTTTTATACAGTGGTATATTAGTTTTTTATAAATTATAATTAAACGACAGTACTTAGAACGCTAATATTAACTAGGAATCAGCACAGTGTAATACTTTATATATTAAAAACAAAAGTATTCCGGTAAGATGAATTTTTCGACCAATTTCTCTGCCACATACATGGTCACATAAACACAGACTCACGGACGTCCAAGAATGATTAGTTCTAACGTTATTATTTATTATATTGAACAAATTAATTGTTTATAAAATGTACCATATGTGCTAGACAGATTATTTAATTTCTTATTAGTGCACTCATATTATCCTGTAAGTGTTATATTAAAAAAAAAGTCATTTAAGTTTCGAAAGACTGGGTTTTTTGACATGTCGAGAGTAGAGCACTACCTCAACGCTCCGCTTATGAGGCGTGCAAAAAGAAAAAGTGCTTCGCTTGCTGATTTCATTGATTCAAAAAACATAGAATTTATTCACCTGCACGGTGATTCATAAAAAGTTTCTATATTTTTTTTATTTGCAGCACTCACTAAGGAGGCGAATCCCTATTATTAACGGTTGAGAAACTGAAGCATCTACACAAAGCATGGTTATTTTAGAGTTGGAAAAACAAACATTATCACTACACTAGTCCAGAAATAAACCGTGATACGAGGCCAACGAACTGTTTATCGCCGATATGTTTGCATCGTCGTTATATTTTACAGTAATTGCCTGTAAGATGGCGACACTACATCTGCTAAAAGCATCGAAATATAATTATTGTTCGTAGGCTAAAAGCGTCAATAGCTGGTGGCTAGATATTCGGCCTAGACGGTTTTATTATTGTTTTTGTATGTATAATCTTAGCTTTCAGTTTTTTTTTTGTCTAGGCAAGATGGCAACACTACACCTGCTAAAAGCGTCAATATCTGGTCGCTAGAAATTCGGCCTAGATTTCATTATTGTTTGTTATGTACCTTTTGTCTTAGCTTTTAGTTGTTTTTTTTCGTCGTCATTCTATTGCACAGTAATTGCCTGTGCCTAGGCAAGATGGCAACACTACATGTGCTAAAAGTGTAAATAGCTGGTAGCTAGAAATTCGGTCTAGGCGGTACCGTACCTAAGCTCTTTGTTATTTTATTTTTATTATAATTTTTTTTTGACTTCACATCTTTCACCGCCCTTTGTCTATAAATCTACTATTTTATCGTTTCTGTACAAAATTACTTCAGTTACTTGATGGTTTAAGATGTCGACACGAACGAGTTATCATTTTGCCAAATCACTGATCTAGAAAACTGTGGGTTTAAATCCCACGCGACATTATTTGAATTTATTAAAATATTATGCAGCCATTAAACTTTACAAGAGTAAAACAGCATTGGTTTGATGAGGACAGCCCCATACCACTTGTTAATTAGAAGCTTAATAAAAATATCATATCAAAAAAATTGCTAAATTTAGCCTTGATTGGATTATATTCGCGTTTTAATGTCAAAACAAAATTACGGAAAGAGATTAAACAGAATGTTCTCATGCGTTATCTTTGTTGGCCAATTCGGCATTCTAGCTCAAAATAAAAAAAAAAATGTTAATGCTACAAGATGAATTATACTTTTTTGCCCTATTCCAGAAACGAGACATATAATAATTGATATTATTTTAAAAGCCAATAGACCATTAAGTGTAGCAATGTAGTACAGTAACATATACGATAGATGGCACAGCAATCACTTACATCGATCTGTCAAAGTCAAATTGATTAAATATTTTAATGGTGTGTGTTTGTTTTTGGAATATTATCTTTTTTATATTCAGTTTAAAATATACGGGGGTAAAATACTAAGTAAAGTGTTAAAGACACATGCAAGACTACTAGCTCTAGTTTAAAGAAATATTTTTCCCATGACATGACAGAAAGGCAAAAGGATTAAACCAAAGTTGGTATTTGTTTTAATATAACGATTTCAAACTATTGAACGCCATCTATTAGGAATGATTTTAAGCTCTATTTTATTTTCACTGGAAAACGCCTAATTACATTAGAATTGAGAAGCTCCTCCTTTTTAACCAACTTCAAAAAAGGAAGAGTTATCAATTCGACTGTATGTTTTTTTTATGTATATTTGTTACGCGATATCTTCGCCAATTGTGAACCGATTTTGATGATTCTTTTTTATTTGAAACCCATTACTACCAAGTTGTCCCATTTTAATTTGGTGAAGATGCGATAAATAACTTTGGCGATATGGAAGAAACTCCTAAAAAAATGAAGACGGTTGTTTTTTTTGTTCTTCTTCTTTAATTTAAGAGCTTGCTCTTGTCGGTAGAGTTAAGTGGAGATGCCTCCATTCCTGTCTTCTCTCTGCCATCTTTTTTATGTCTTGGTAGGACCTTACTCCTAACCCTTCTTAATTTGTTGGAAAAACTTCATCCTTGGTCTTCCCCGTCCTCGTCTCCCTTTTATTTTTCCTTTCCTTTTTTTTTGGTAAGAATTTAATTATTTGGAGTCGCTTATTTTAAAAAGTATCCGATTAGAAACACGCAAAAAATAACGCATAAAAATTCACGTGTCTTGCGCTGCCTATTGTCGTTCGCTTTAATTAAGGCGTTCATTTTTCTATCGATTTACGATTCGCAACGCACCATGTTACGGAAAATATCTGGTATTATTATATTTGTTATAGTATGAAAATGTTTTCTTCCGTACTGGTCTGGAAGGAAAGATAAAAAACTAGAACGTACCAGCTGTTTTTGTTCACGCTCACATTTTTAAAGCCGAAGGAATGGGCGAAAGTGGGAATCATGTATAAATAAGGCGACGCGGCTAGCGACCCATCACTATTTTGATTTCTTTTTTCACCTTCTCGGAAACCATCACCATCAAGCTAATTCTGGATTCTGAGCATTCTGGGTCTTGCGTAGACATGGGCAATCTCGACTCCGAGGAGTGTTTCGGCTCACTGAATCTTACTCCGCATCCGGTACCGACTCATCTTAATGATTCCTACTCCCTTATCGGCTCCAGCTCCGAGGTCCGCTATTGAATCTACAGAATATAGACGTCCTTTCTGGTAGCGGTTTCAATACAGAATAATATTGACTCCCGAGTCCCGATTCTTTCCGAGGCGCGCCGAGGCGCCGCCGGTTCCCGCGGCGGGACCAAGATCGGTGCGGACTCAATAACTCGTGGGAGCCGATAACGATTACCGGGATTCAGTACGGGTATCGGCTCCTGTTAATGAATCGGCTCATTTAAATATTCAAATCCGGAGTTACCCATGTCTAGCTTGCGGCTCTAAACAGACAGAGCCTAGGGCCGCAAAACCCAAATACCACTTTTAGGGTGATGGATGGGCGAGAACGTGAAGGAATCAAGATTAAAATTTTAAAAAGATTTGCATTTTCGCGTATTCCATCGATCGGCTTTTACGATCAGCGCCGGAAGAGAAGCAGCTGGTACATTCTAAGTTTTTTCTTTTCTCCCAGACAGACCTGCATGGATAAAATGATTTAAAGTTAGATAAATAATATATGATACATATAATATCACTGATTGAAGACATCAAAATATACAAAAAAATATAAATAAAATAAAATACAAAACCTACTAATAAGGTATGCGGTACCTAAATTAACTTCCGAGAAGTGTATGGAAATAAGGGAAAATTGCTTATATTGACTTTGAAGTCTTTCAAAAACCGATATCTTTGAAGTTGTATAAAGTATTGTTTCCTGGTATTGTCGAATGTCGAATTTGTTTTGGGCGGTATACTCGAATAAAGAAAATTCTATTGGAAAACGAAATCTTTGAAATTTAAAAACAAAATACTTACAATGATTAATGGAAAATTTTTAAAGCCGAAATTATATACCATAGTTAAGTACATAATTTTAAATGAGTCAAGACGAATTGTAGAATTATAATCGGGGACATTGTACTCACTTGTACCTAAATAATAATCACGTTGTAATAGCCGAAAAAAATATTATTTTCTTATTTTACTATTAATTATGTTCATCGGACAAACTTATTGAGTTGGGTCTAGTTTGGGTGTACCAAATATAGTACCATCAACACGAAAAGAAGAAAAAGTTATTATTCTAAATTGAATCTATATTAAAATTTAAACCGTTATAATGAGTTCTCGCCTGCGGAGTACAGGGGCGCGGGGATATGGCGACTTAGGGGGCTGAGAGGTGCAGGTGTGTACCGTGCTACTCACTTATAAGTCGCTTCACTTAAGTGGTTGGTCTAAAGTTTCGGTAAGTAAGTTTTGAAAAACTGTATACTTGCAGGGTGGGGTGTATATGAATAGTCGACCAATACCACAGAATACATAAGAGTCAAACAGAATGGTCTCTTACAGCGTCTCCCGCAAATTGGCGTCCCCGCACCTCTCCCCCGCACTTTGTGAGCTTTGACGGCTCCAAACCAGGGTTTAATTACTAGCCGCACGAAATACGCGACGTGTGTTGTCTTGAGAACTGTCAACCAATAGTAACCATCATGGTGAGAAGGTGCGCGTATAATAATTGTTTATCCACCCAATACTCTAAAGAACGTATATTTCATATATTTCCAAACTAGCTGTGCCCGCGACTTCGTTCGCGTGGTTGTCGGAACGTAATGTTATATAGCCTAAAGCCTTCCTCTATAAATGGACTACCCAACAAAAAAATAATTTTTCAAATCGGACCATTAGTTCCTGAGATTAGCGCGTTTAAACAAACAAACAAACTCTTCCGCTTTATGATATTAGTATAGATGATGAAAACAGGTAAGCAAAGCAACAATATAATTTCACGTTATTACCCAGCAACCATATTGATTATATACCCTTCTCGCTCTCTCGCATTGGCGGGAGATACACAAGAGCGAGATTGTAACATTACCGGATTGTTAATAAGCAATCCGGTAATGTTACATACGCTCCTCGCTCACAGGTAATCACATACACGCAGATGCCAACCAGACTTCCGCGGGTTATAGTGCTAAATGCCATTGTTGACAATGACAACTTGACATGCTGTGCGTGTCAATTTGTCATCATCATCAAGCGTGATAAACATTTGTTTATTTTTATTGAATTTATTCATATAATTACCGTATAGTTTTGCGCCGAATATGCAAATTACTATATTACAATAGTGAATTAGTGAAATTAGTGCGTTACATTATAAATGACCCAATAATAATCAGTAAAGTGAACTAATGGTGAAATGGACAATGGACATAATGAAAAATATTTGTGAAGTGATATTATGTAGCTGTTTCCGACTTTCCTGTAACATTTAATACATATAAAACAGAATATTTTTTACGTCATAGTGTTCGCAAATCTTTCGGTATGGAAAAATTTAATCGTAAATATGTCGAACTCGTTAGTAGGTAAGTATTAAAATAATTCTGCGGTGCGACCCTAAGTATAAAACTCACACATCGACGTGTGTACAGATAAATTGTTTCGTTTGTAGTAGTAGTAGGTATATATGTTACTCTGAATCAATGGAGAGTCATACCAGTGCCAATACTTCAAGGGGCGATTTAGCCCGTCAATATGAACAACTTCTCCTTTGGAACCATCCAACTATAATACTATGGAAGCATAACCAAGCGCAAAAAATGATCCTATAAAAAGTACATTCAAGTAGGTTGTACTTTAAAACTACTTTTGTTTTCTGTCAATACCTTCACTGACGTAACTTCACGCCAATTGCTGGACCAATCACTGGCTGCTATATGATGCTGCGTCATATCGGACATTAGCTGAGTTGACAGTGCCGTTTGCGCGATGATGTTTGAACACTCAAAAATAGCTTATTTAGCTTCAAAATTAAATAAGCAAATTGCCGCCTAGGCCCCACTACTACCCTGTGCCCTGTATCTGCCCATGATCACAGAACTATCTGGAAGACCATCTTATTTAACTTCAAAATTTAATACGCAGATATGGTCACCTGGGTCCCACCCCTCCCTTGCACTGCATCTACCCATGATCACAGAACTTTCTAGAAGTTCATCTTATTTAGCTTCAACATTTAATACGCAGACATGGTCCCCTGGGTCCCACCCCTCCCCTTCACTGCATCTACCCATGATCACAGAACTTTCTAGAAGTTCATCTTATTTAGCTTCAACATTCAATACGCAGACATGGTCCCCTGGGTCCCACCCCTCCCCTTCACTGCATCTACCCATGATCACAGAACTTTCTAGAAGTTCATCTTATTTAGCTTCAACATTTAATACGCAGACATGGTCCCCTGGGTCCCACCCCTCCCCTGCACTGCATCTGCCCATGATCACAGAACTTTCTAGAAGTTCATCGGCCTCTCCTATTGGCACAAGTGTTGCCGGCATTTATAACATATTTGACGTGGACGCATTGTTTCTCTGTTTTCACGCTTGTGTGACTTGTTATCATCGAGAAAAGATTCCATTGAAACTGGCTCGAACCGGCCGGAAATATTTCAGGGTTTTATACGAAATGTTTTTAGCTAAACGTGATATAATGTACAAATATAACTGGATATATTTTATACAGAGTCGAATACAAATTTTGAATGTAAAAAGAATATATATAACATTAGAATGAAATATCACCATTTATCGCCTTCTCCTGTACGTCCCAAAGGTATTTTCTGGTAGACAGCGCTTAGCGTTAAGGTGAAGGGATAAGCAAATGGCCTTGAAGTGTGAAATAAATTGTTAACTCGTAAATATGGTGATATATATATATATATATATATATTTATTAATTTAATAAATATTAATAAGTATACATATTTCCATATTGCTCTTCGTCATGCACTATTATTTTATGAACCACATTAGTCAGTCTAGCTTTAAAACTTGCCATCGCCAAAAGTGTCCACGGCAAGTTTTAAAGCTAGACGGATCACCAATAATAGTTTCAACGGCAATTCATAAAATAATTTAAAAGGATATCTAGTGCATGACGAAGAGCAATATGGAAATTATCAACATATTTACGAGTTAACAATTTATTTCACACTTCAAGGCCATTTGCTTTCCTCTTCACCTTAAGATTATACCTATTGTCCATTAAATTTATAGTGCAATAATTAAATAAATAAAATAAAAATAAATAATCAAGTAATGAAATATGGATTTGTATCAAATACCGGACTGTGACGTCATAGTCTCTTGCGAGTCAAATAGCGCTCTTAATATAAATTTTTCTGCATTAACAAATCTAAAATCACGTCCAAAATGGATGTGATTAATGACAAGTGACATTATTTGGTGACTGTTTTTTTTCTTATCAGTACAAAATATTTTTTTAACGCAACTATTAGGTCTCACACTAAAAGCTAGTTATATATCAGCAAGTAATACCATAATAAATAATATAATTGATTTCTACAGTTAGACGCCACGCCGTCATCACCATACTTATTCAAACCTTTTAATTTTTTGTCTTTACTTACAAGTGCTAGCCATAACTCATTCCCTCGTCACCCTTGTTTTTATATTTGACTTTTTTGTGTATTTTCGATGGTCTCGCTTCATGTGACCAGCATTATTAGTTAAGGATTAGAATAGGCACGACATTAAACTCTGTCGTCTTAGGTTAAGTTAAAATATTGTAAACGATTGAAATAAAATCTTTCAGGTTTACAAAATAAATAATTTTAATTTAATAAAACCACTCCCGAATCTTAACTGGCGCAGCCGGTAGGATTGCCGCTGTTGCCTGTCGCGAAAGTCCGCGTGTGAAAATCTTATAAAAGTGTCACGTCGAGAATTAGCAGGGCAACTAAGCAGAGTTGCATTGCTTAAAATCAGCGAAGCGCTCTACATCAAGGCAATCCACGAACCAAACAAATAAGTTAGATCGGAAGATGAGCAAATAAGAAAAATCTGGTGGTTGGCAAAGACAGTGAGTAAAATCCTCCTTCCTTCCCGATTCCCTAACACTTTGTTAATAGAATCTTAACATGTGTGTAGATTTAATTAGTTAAAATTTAGTGTTAAATTCGTATTGATAAAATCTCAATACTTACATTTAATTTGATATTGTCATTTTGTGAATTTTATTAATATGTTTTGATTAAAATCATCAATTTTATTTAAAAAATATTAGTACTTACATCATATTTTAGGTAATAATATATTTCTAATTAAGTGTTAATATTTTATCTAGTTCATGTTTATAAGAATTAGAGCTTGCTTATAAAAATAAATTTCTACTTTTGTCATATTTTTCTTCTTAAAATTAAAAGTTATATTTAAATAAAAATGGAGCAAGGCCAAATTCAATCATCAATGTCACATACTGATGTACCAATAGAAATAATTAGATTAATTCCAGAATATAGTGGCGAAACACATTTATTAAATTTATTCATAAGAAAGTGCGAATTTGTCATTCAAAAATATCATGGAAATTCTGATCGGAATGAATTTTTATTTCAAATTATTACTAGTAAATTAAAAGGAAAAGCCGCCGTCCTTATCAGTGAACGAGGAGACGTGAACACATTTAGTGAATTAAAATCTTTGTTATCACTACGTTTTGGAGATCCCAGAACTGAACAATGTTTAGCAATAGAATTAGAGATTTTAACAATTAACCCTAATGAATCTTATTTGGAATTTTGTAACCGAATTCAGGACCTTCGTGCTATACTAATTTCTAAAGTAAATCAAAATACTAGCTCAACACAATTAAAATGGGCGAAATGTGTTATATACGATAACACATGCCTTAACACTTTTTTGTATAACTTACCGGAACATTTACTTGAATTTGTTCGAATTAAAAATCCAAATTCTTTGGAAGACGCTTTAAAATATGTCCTTAAAGAAATAAATTTTCAAGAACAGTATTATTTACGAAGGAAAATGCTTGAAAATTATAAAGAAAATTCACAATTACTGTCACAAAATTGTTTAGAAACTAAAGTCAATTCTAATATAAACCCATTTCAATATGAAAATGGTAACCAGAATCACGACAAACATAATAATATGTTTGATCAGAAAAAATATTTTCAAGCAAAATCTGATCAATTTCAACAATCTGGTTTTAGACTTCAGATTGGTCAGTTTCAATACAGACCATTAGACTTTTTTCCGTCCAAGACTTTTTCAAATTTTGATGAAGATGTGACCATGAGAACTGCTTCATCATCAATTAGGTCACAACAAAATGTCCATTTAAATAAAATTACTGTTAATAACGAGCATCACAATGATGTAGAAGATAAACCAGATTTTTATATGAAAAATATTCAAAAGTTTCTAAACGTAAACGCCGGTCCATTAACTTATAAGAAAATTAAAACATCTACGAGTAAGGTCAATGATACAAGTCAACTAAAATCTTTATCTAAATCAAAGACTTCCATTTTAACAATAAATTTAAATAAAAGAAAAATCAAAGCCAAATACAAATACCAAAAGTCAGTTGTTAAAGTTCAGTTAGAACGTAACGTGGTTCCCATAAAACTTAAAAAAAGGGTTTCCAATAAAAAAAATGCATAACAAAAAAAAAAACCTTCGCAAATCTCTTCAATTTTAAAGTTTATTGAGTTGAAAGGTAAACTAATGTGTCGTTTTATTAGTAATAAAAATAAAATATAAAAAAGTACTACTAATAGGTACTATAATAATGCTACCTATTTTTTTAAAGTATATTTGTGTTTATTTTATTTTTTTATGCAGTATAAATTATATTAAGCTTATATTCTAAATACAATATAAAGAATGTTATTTTATTTTGTCTTCATTAAAACTAGAATAATGTAAAATTGATTTACGTTGACTATTCAAACACAGATATTGATTTCAATTAATTTAATTAGGCAAATTATTATGTGAAACTCTGCCCATATTTTACTTATGTATACTGTAAAATTGATATGTCATGAACTCATTGTATTCTTATGTTAAGCTATAAACTGTATTGTTATTTTTATGTAATTAGTTGTTTAGTTACCTATTAATAATGTTATAATTAAAAATTGTAATACCTATCCATTAACCATTTTTATAATTACTAACTTATCCCAAATTTCCTTATCTCAAAGTAGAAGAAATATGATATTGCCAAACGAGAGTTAATAAGAAGAAAAAGACAATACCACCTAATTGACAAAAGGCCAACACACAAAAAAGATTTGCTCATAAGATGAATATAAAAAAGGTTCTTGTCAGCTGTTTTAAGAGTAAATGAAACAAGGATACTACACAAAGGATATGATTAAGGATCGTAAACTACTACAATAAAATAACCCAAATTCAAAGATGAAGTTTTTAATATTACAAAAAAATGAGACACGTTCCAGAGTTGCATCTATGAAAGCTGATCTTCACGTTATAAAAGTGCAAAGTGTCAAAGTGAAACCTAAGTAAGTGAAAAACCTAAATAATCTGCGTTAATAGTACAAATGTGCAAGTGTCGTTAAAATCAAATATATTTCTGTACGCGATCGTCTTTGATTGTAATTAGCAATAATTTTATTATAGAAAATTACATTTTTGTTCGATATGTTTATCATTGTAATAAATATCAATTTATAGTGTTAATTTTAATTTTATCGAAGTTTTCGAAAACACAGATCTTCTGAGCTTTTCCGATAACTTCGATCTAAGGGGGGAAGAGTTATATATCAGCAAGTAATACCATAATAAATAATATAATTGATTTCTACAGTTAGACGCCACGCCGTCATCACCTTACTTATTCAAACCTTTTAATTTTTTGTCTTTACTTACAAGTGCTAGCCATAACTCATTCCCTCGTCACCCTTGTTTTTATATTTGACTTTTTTGTGTATTTTCGATGGTCTCGCTTCATGTGACCAGCATTATTAGTTAAGGATTAGAATAGGCACGACATCAAACTCTGTCGTCTTAGGTTAAGTTAAAATATTGTAAACGATTGAAATAAAATCTTTCAGGTTTACAAAATAAATAATTTTAATTTAATAAAACCGCTCCCGAATCTTAACTAGCTTGTACAACAAGTTTATTTGCCGGACAAATTAATAAACCCAGATTTTCAAGCGTTCACCCCCAATAACCTTGAACGGCTGAACCGATTTTCATCAAACATAGCTATTACTTATACATACTTTCGATTTAAAAAACCGCATCAAAATCGTTCTATTCGTTTAGGTGCTACGAAGACACAGACAGACACACAGATACACAGTGCTTTCATCAACCAAACCATGTAGATTCAATGAATATTCTCATGCTGACCTTTAGCCACAGGTATGGCCGGGGAAGTCACCGTTCTGTACGTTAGTACTTATATTAATTCTGTGCTTTACACATAAATCGAGCCTGTGATCAGGGTCGGGCGGTAAAATCGAATATAATAATATGTAGGGGAAAAAACCCATATAATTGCTTTGTTGTTCTACAAATACTGCCGAACCGACAATGCCAGCCCGCTTATGTGTGTAACAATCCTTAGCTAAAAATATCTGATCCTGAGAAGTTTTCCCATTGGGATAAGACACCAAAACTTGACTTAACAGAGCAATAAACAACTGTCCAAAAGAAATACAGAACAAAGAACAGGTATTTGCTTTAAAACTCAAGAGATTTGTCCGGATTCCGGAAAGCTCTTACATTTCAAGGCGATATTGTACTGCTATTTATCTCGCCCACGCAAGGGATTTATGAGAAAAACCTAAAACCGGAAAAAGTCAGTCGAATTTCCAATAAAAAGGCTGTTGGAATCCGCAATGGAATACCAATACCAATAGAAGGTTATTGCATTTCGACTGGCATTTTTCGTTCAGATACATAAAACACTCGGATTTCAGGTTTCAGGATTCAGGAATTCAGGGTCAGGGAGAGAGGGTGGAGCGTTCATTCCAGGCGCTGGTGGTATGGGAGCCAAAATACAGGTGGTATGGGCACGTAGGAGTCTCGACAAGCTCGTTCTGTCTACTGCCCCATTATGCTTTTTGAGTTATTAGCATATCTATTCTTTACTAAGTTGAAGGTCGAATCAAGAGCACCCAAAATGAAGGTCAAGGGCTAAGGCTGGTTTTTCTTCACTCACCTGATTGGTGGTGAGGTCCCACTGGTCCGCCACGAAGGAGTGCCGGCTGTAGAGGAACACTGGCACCTGGTGGTCCTTCACCGGTGCTGGGTCGGTGTTCACCCTTACCACTGTGAGGTGCGTGGTCGTTGTGCCCACTGTGAACAAAAAATTGAAGTTATTGTAACAAATTATACAGATACAGAATCAAAATCAAAATCAAATATTTATTTAGTAAATAGGCCTTTGCAGGCACTTTTACACGCCAATAATTATAGTGTACAATACGTGTAATGTTTATTTATATTTATTTATTTTTTGTTTAAAAGCTACCGATACTAGCGTTTCGCAACGACCACTGCTGAGAAGAAACACCGAAAGAAACTCATTTACACAGTATTGGTCGCCTACGCGCCAGAAGGGCTTTGTCAGTTTACAAAGATATTATCACAACATAATATGTAAAGCTTGCGAACGAGTGCCAAATCCAATTTACAGAAATACTCGTAAGTTACACTGAGTAGTCTAAAAAAACGGAGCCGAGCCGAGCTGACCAGTCCCTACTGGCGGCGCCCGTTCACAAGTTGACGCGTGGATCACAAGCCATCGCTGAACTTAACCATACGAGTATTAGAGGAAATCCAGCGGAATACAGATTACATTATCATGACTTTATCCCTAACGGGGTAGACAGAGCCCAGGGCCGTAAGACCCAAAGACAACGTTTAGCGTGATGGTGGGCGTAAAGTGCCGTAAAGATAGAAAAACAGAATCAAAATACCTAGTAATGGATTGGTATTGGTAGCCGCGTCGCCTATTCACATGATTCAGATTCTCGATCGGCTTTTGCGATTTGCGCGGGAAGATAAGTAGCTGGTACATTCTAAGTTTTTGCTTTTCTCAGATAAGCATGGAATAGGTTAGAAAAATGATTTCTAAATTAATCCTTATTTGCCTGCATGAAGCAGTCTCTGACACGGTGCGGTGGGTTAGGAATTTAGGATGTGGACTAGATAAGAAAAGTATTATTTTATTTCAGTCCGTCGGTTAGATATCCAAAAATAATGGAACCATACTTTTTGTTTATCAAATTAGTAAAAATTCACAACAGCAAAGTTCAGGACTAACTCTAAATACAGAGAACGCCATAAGGCGTTAAGTCCGCCATTTGTACACTTTTTTTTTATGTGCAATAAAGTTGAAATAAATAAATAAATAAATAAATATAATAAGTTTCGAAAACACGATTGCTTAAAATTTTCTCGATATAAAAACATTGCGAAGTTGCCTCCAAATTACCTTAGAATTATACTAAAACAGAAAGTATTCAAGAAATACAATAATGATGCACTTGTAACTTTGGATTATAATTGTATTAAACATAAGGCAGTCATCATATGTCTTCTTTTTAAATATTTCTAAAATATTCTTTGTAAAACGAAAAAAACCTCAAAACCAGAACCAGCCTCATTGACCCACCGCGATTCCCGACGCCCCGCATGGCTCGCTGTCTCGCTTCGGCTAGAGTAAATTTGTGTGCGAAGCGGGAGCAAAATTTAGATTACTGACATCAGGCGCCCTCTTAAGAATCTCTTTACCCTAGACTTTCCCATACAAACGTAGTCTACGTTTTATTTTGAAACGACATATCAGATTTCGGTAAAAATTTGTAACTTTCATTGACATGAATATACGTAAGTACATAGATCTCGTTGGTAACTTTAAAGAAATTGCATATATCTAGGGTTGTAATTGGTTTTCACATTCAAAATATGAACTTAAAAGAAAATATAAGGGTGTAAAACTTTTCCATACTGATGGTCAAAAATGATATAATACACTATATTTTCTTTCAAGTTCATATTTTGACTTTGAAAACCAATTATAACCCTATAATATATGCAATTTCTTTAAAGTGATGAATTTTTACCGAAATCTGACATGTCGTTTCAAAATAAAACGTAGACTACGTTTGTATGGGAAACTCGGATTTTGTCTAGGGTAAGGAGACTCGTAATGGGCATTATAATAATTTTTTGAAAAGCGTTATTATGAAATCCGTTTCGAGATACAGAGTTAATGAACAGTTGTGGGTTATTTTTTACCAAAATAATCAATGGTTTTGGATATTTCTACAAACAAACGTAAGACCTTTGTTTGACCTTACTCCGCGGCTGTATCGATTTAAGGTGAAGGTATAGGCAAATGACCTTGAAGTGGCGCCCTCATTTGAAATAAATTGTTAACTCGTAAATATGGAGATAATTTCCATATTGCTCTTCGTCATGCACTAGATAGCCCTTTAAATTATTTTATGAACCACTGTTGAAAGTATTTACATTCGTCCGTCTAGCTTTAAAACTTGCCTCCGCCAAAATTGGCCACGGCAAGTTTTAAAGCTAGACGGATCACCAATAATAGTTTCAACGGCTGTTCATAAAATAATTTAAAGGGCTATCTAGTGCATGACGTAGAGCAATATGGAAATTATCACCATATTTACGAGTTAACAATTTATTTCACACTTCAAGGCCATTTGCCTATATCTTCGCCTTAAGCTCTGAGTCCTTTCATTGAAAAATACGAGTCGCCTTTATGGTATTTATCCGTCACTGACAATAAAGTCAAATGTCACCGTTTCTACCAATCATAACTAAGAAAATAACTTTCCACCAATCATGGGCAACTGAATTCACTGAATGACACTGACACTGACAAAGACTATATGACACTAGCATGTTTTTTAAAAAATATGTATTGGGCTTGGCCTTTTGTTTTTTAAAGCCGACACGAGTTTGTCTTTGACATGATTTTTATAATAATTTAACTACCTAAGCCGTAATATAAAAAATATATTCAAATTAGTTTCTAGAAATACGCTATATTTTGATATAAAAGCATAAAAATTAGGGGTTAAAAAAATGAATAATGCCCAAAAAGACACCACCGCCCTTTCTTTAAAAAAATTGCAACTCCTATTTCAAAAACTTTCAATATTCGAGTGAGAGTTATCTAGAGTAGCTTCTAAAAATATGATGAAAAACAAAATATATCAGTTAATTGTAATCAGACAATAGCACTATCACTTGATAACACGCTGTCTATATCAAGCTCCATTTGGAAACACGGATACGTCTGTCTGGTCAGCAATCTTTTATCACTTTATCACCAGTACGAATGTAGACTAAAAAAATAGTTTAGGCTCGTCAGGTACCTACCTACATTATTAAACAATATTTTATTTTGTTTGCTGGTCTGGGAGAAAAGAAATAAACGGGCAAGTGCAAGTCGGACTCGTACATTAAGGGTTCCGTACCACCGTACAATGTTTTAAAACGTTTCTTGTATGACGACCCCCTTTAATTTTTAACTTTATCTTATTTTTAGTATTTGTTGTTATAGTGGTCATAGTAATACATAATTAGTGAAAATTTCAGTAATCTAGTTAATGCCATTATAAAGATCGAGTTAAAACGGTGAAAAAAACACGTTTCTTGTATGGCGACCCCCTTTAATTTTTGTGTAAAAGTATATGTGTTTTTGATTATATATATTTTATTTATATTAAGTTTGCTTATTTTTGTGAATTTTATTACGCCAGCCACACATATTTTCTGCTTGGTCGGCATTAGGTCCACCACTCGTACTTTTATGTTATTGTGCAATAAAGATTAAATAAATAAATAAATGAGTGGTCCAAATCACTGAAAGGAATTAAAATTATTGAATCCGGCAACTGGGACCGCGGTCCGAGTTAACTGCGGTCCCAGTTGCCGGTAACCTCTTTGTGAATGTTTACTACTTTGATGAACCGAAAAATATGGGTCCCTTACTCAGTCCCATAAGTTTGTATAATCTGACGGCCTAAATAAAATAATATTTTCGGACAGTCCATATCCCTATTGTAATTTAAGTACCTACATAGTATCTCAATGGTAATGGGTGTCCCACTTTCTTTTTCTAATATTATAACTGCGAAAGTTTGTATGGATGTTTGTAACGCTTTCACACTAAAACGATTGAACGAATTGGAATAAAATTTAACGTGTGTGACTCGTAGCTTATAAACTAGATTATCATATAAGTTTTTAACTTAAGAATACCATTACCCTAGTCTACGTTTTATTTTAATGACATGTCAGATTTCGGTAAAAATTGTAACTTTAAAGAAACTGCATATATCTAGGGTTATAATTGGACAGTTAAAATATGAACTTGAAAAAGAATATAGTAAATAAAGTATACGTTTGTATGGGAAACTCTGATTCTGTCTCGGGTAACACCCTTAATATTAATCAATTTACATAGAAGTTTTCGAATTTGTTTTTTCGTGCAAGCTTTTTTTGTTACGCTTAAGTACTAATCAAGTTAAATGTAATAGGCCTAAACTCGATGGGATTGCGTTTTATTACTTACAGGGTTCCTATAGCCACCTCCCAGCTGTATCATCAGATCAGCTTATTATTATAATAATACTGCATTGTCATCTGAGTATACACAGCTTGCAGAGTTTTATTTGTTATATTTTTTATTATTATGTCTTCTACCAAATAAACATATTTTATTTCTAAGTTCTCGCTCCAAAACTGTTACCTTGCGACAACTTGTGTAAATTGAACAAAAGCATTGTTACTCTGGCAAGTACCTACTTACGAGATTTCATGGAATTCCGATAAAAGATGCTGGTTATAGTCTCATAATCGAACATACATACAAAACCTATGATAATTCAGCAATTTTCTCGTAACGAAGATAAAAATCTAAATTTATCTTTTTTGATGTTTAGATAACTCGTCAAATTATTTATATGGTTAAAGAATCTTTATTTCTCAAAAAGACTACAATACTTCTATAATATTTACTTTCAGAGAAATAACTTAAATATTGGTACCTACTTATGTAATTAAAAACGACGATGGGTTTAACATAAAGTAAACAACTGACCACCCCTCTCTCCAACGTAAGATTAGATGAGATTTGACTCGACCCCCTCCCCCCCTTAAACATCTCACGTAATTTATGGACGCCCCCTAAGTAATCTCCAAAAGTTATTCTAGTAGGTACTTATTGTATAAAATGCAAGTTGTTCCTTATATAGGTATATCCTTAATTATATAAATATGCTAAATAATAATAAAATAAGCCTAGCAGGAAATATGTTGCGTGTGAGACAATTTGTATGCTAATTGCGGTGGTCGGCGATTTTAAGACTCAGACAGCATATAAGTGAGTTAGGCAAGAATCTAATGTATTAGGTATAGCCTGAGATTATAGCAATGCGAGTCTCCGTGTGGTTCCGGGTTAGAATAGGACCACTCCATCTCTTCCTGTGGATGTCAGTAAGACTAAGAGGCGACTAAGGGACTAAGCACTAACATCTTGTGTGGTGGCGGCTGGTTGTAAAACTTTTCGCACAAATACATTCCCAGAGGGTTGACGTCAGATCTGCACTAAAAAAATATTTAATAAAAAAGATCTAACAAATCTACAAGGTTTTGGCATACTTTGGTCACAGGCCGGAATCTCCTAAGGTACGCGCAATATGCGTCCCCGTTCCCCGTCCCCGCACCTCTCCCCCGTTTTCGCCTCAATGACTCACGTTGGCCGTCAAGAACCGGGGGAGAGGTGCGGGTGCGGGGAACGGGGACGCATATTGCGCGTACCTTAGGAGATACCTTTCTGTTTACTCTTACTGTATTCTGTGCTTTGGTGACCAATGACATGCATGTTATATTTGGAGAAGAAAAAGCGGGATAAGGACAGAACAGGCTCCGAATCAGCACAGCTGAGGATGCAACCAGGAACGCGCTTAGATAAAGAAGACATAGCTATGCGAGTTTAAATTGTATCCTATCATCTTCATCATCCGCAGCCTTGGACCTCCCACTACTGGGAATAGGCCTCTCTAAATTAATACGATTTACCACCAATACCATTTCCTATTATAGAATACCTATAAATATATAAGGTGGCTCGATTGTGGACGCAGTCAAGTAACCTTGACGTGTAGAATAAAATTAAGCCGTTGGTCCTGGCTGTTATCATTAGATGATAGTCGTTAAGCCATGTGAGATGCTTTAAGGCAGCTTAATAAATCTAACACCAGTGTTGACCACTTACACACTCTAAAAAGTATCTTATGGGTAAAAAACAATGTAATCTCGGTACATCTACATATCTAATTTTAAGTTGTAAGTTTGTTAGTTGATGTCTTTGGAGGAAATGCTGCAGTGCAGTTTGTTGCCGCTTCTTCTGCACTAGCGCCTAGGAAACTAGCTGTAAGTAGCGATTTGACGTCAACATTCGTGCAAAACAAAGCGTGACTATTTTTAAGAGATATTGTAAATATTCTATGATAATAAAGATATTTTGAATTTTGGATTTTTGGATATTCTTGTATTATGGCCGGTTTATGGTTCGCCTTCCTAACAAGTAAGCAGTAAGTAAAGCGAAACAAAAAGTATTTCGAATATAAGTTAGCGAACATGTCATCCAAGTCTCTATAGGCTATGGGAAGCAAAACATTGCTTTACTTACAAGCTTTCATTTAGTTTTACCTGTTCCGTTGTCTGTGTGTCCGTAATCAAATCAGTGCTTCGGAAGGCACGTAAAGAAGTTGGTCCCGGCTGTCATCGTGGCAGTCGTCAAGCTATGTCAGATGCCTTTTAGGCAGCTGGAAAAATCTGACACCAGTGTTGGCCACTTACACACACAACCTTCCTCTTTTTTTTTCAAGAAGTAAGTAGAATTGTAATAAAATGTATGGGAACACGGATTTTTGCAGGATTTTATCACGAGCCATAACCGCTTCAGCACCTGAAGCGTAACCGCTGACGATGCAACCGGGAATACGCTCGGATGATGATGATAACCGCTTCAGCACAACTGTTCAGACTTTTCACGACTTGTGATTTGTAATATGACGGTAAATAACATAAACATATGCCGGCGGGTTATGGAATGATATGACATAAGATAATACAACTATTTTGCAACATAACATAGCGCACTGATAAGATAAGAGCCAGCTGATGTGATAACGTCGTCTAAGCCGGCTCTTAACAAGATAAGCTCGTAAGCTTGCTTTTAACTATGCTTTCCACCTAAATAAACTTTAATAGCCAGATTTATCCGAATTACCTTATCTGCTTTTACTTCTTTGACGACATCCGTGGCTTAATGGTTAACACGCTAGTCCACGAGGAAGTTCTGGGTTCGATCCCCAACCAGGGCAAGTTGGAAAATGGCCTTTTTCAAACTGTCCTGGGTGTTGGGTGTTTATATAAATATGTATTTATTATAAAATATATAGTATCGTTGAGTTAGTATCCCATAATACAAGTATAAAACTTACTTTGGAGCTAGGTCAATCAGTGTGATTTGTCCTTTATTACCTACACTTGCTTGTGTTGTGAGCTTATTTGCGTAACTTATTTTATGTTCTGAGGCGTAAACCGAGGCACGGACCGAGGAACGGGGCGAGCACTTAGATGCATCGAAATATAATTCTCTAGAATTCTAATGCTCCTACATTCACTGCTTCGATTCTGATTCCATTTACGCAAACAAACGAACAGTAATTACAACAAAACACTCGAACGCACACATAGACAAAGATGCATGCGATTGGTCGCGACAAGGTCACGCCACGCGTCGTCGTCCGGCGGTGAGGATATTAGCGTACCATTCAGCCGGATACCGGATTATAAAATTACATAATATTTCAAATAGAAAATAATATTTCGAAATACTTTTATGCCGGGGATCAAATAATGTGTTAGATCGCTTCATACATTTTGGGCCCTCATTGTTGCACTACGTGTCGCAGCAAGTATTTTTACGTCATTTTGTAGGAAAAATTCCTTAGATTAAAAAAGAGACAAAAAGATTTTTATTAGATTTTATGGACGTTTGTACATTGTACATTATATAAAAAAGTATTTTACTTTTTCTACATTGGGAAATAGCAGTGACGCTATCTGGCAACAATGGCAACACGATGGGAAATGCATCTTTGACGGAGCGTTTTGTTCACTACAGTTGTTCACGGAAATATATTTTTTTACAATACGATAAAAAGTGTATGGTATAAAATATAATAAAAACAAATCAACAACTTCACATCTTGCATCATGCATTTATATAAAGTGATTTGCTGTCAAGAGGTTTGGTGACAGACAGGAAAACAAAACGCGATTGACAAATGAACGAACATGAATGATTCATATTGTATAAGAAACTGGAGCTTTAACATAAGTTCAAACCAGTGGCGACATCTGGTAGCAAGGTTTCGCAACACCAAAGGAATAAAAGAACTTGGACTTGAACTCGCGATCTCGGTTCAAATACGACCACGTTCTAAACAACTGAGCTATTAAGTGATTAACCTCGCATGTCGAATTTCTCCATTTGATATTCCTATTCTATAACACGCACGAGTTTCACAACTTGTTGACTAGATGGCGTTTTATTGAATTAGTTTATAAAAATTCTGCTATGTTCTAAGAAGTTTCATAGGCCCATGCCTATGAAACGAACGATTACTGAACGAACGAGGTGTCATTAATCACTCCATAGTGATTAATGACACCTCGTTCGTTCAGTAAGTATGGCGGTATAAAAAATGGATTATTATATGGGAAATTATAAAAAACCCAAGTATAAAAAACGTAAGGATTTTGTAGTTTTTTAATTGTAAAATATGTTTTTATAAAATGTTATTACCAATTATAGTGCTATGCTTGTTTAAATTAATTTTAGGCCGCTGTAAATATTTTGCGACATGACACTGCAACAAAGAGGGCCCAAATGAGAACAGACTCTTGCTCCGGCTCTCTCGACGAACGAAGCATAGAAGCGGTGTAGTGTAGCTACTACTAGACCTGTGACTAGACGTCGATTTTCGGTGAGAGTGTGGTACTTCCCCGGACGAGCCGGCCCATTCATGCTACTATGCTACTAGCAAAACTGGGTTTTTTCGGTAGCGTCACAGAATACATAAGAGTCAAAGTAGCGTGACACCACAACTATGAGTACCTAACTGGTTTACTGTCAAAACTTCTGAAAGTAGGCATGTTTAAATAGGCATTCATTCCACTTCTACACATTAGTTCAGATTAAAGTCCTCTTGTTATCTTTGCGTACAAGAATAATAATGAACCCGATTGTGTCACGTCGCTCAATTAACATCAACCTCCGTACTCGCCTCTATTAATATTGTAATAGTGATTATTTTCGCGTGATACGAGCGTCTATCTTGAGCGTAGCAACAAGATTAGAAATAGCATTGTTTTTATACCTACGTGCCTTTTGTTAGAAATATGATTGTTTCTAATTCTGCCATATTTATAAAAATAAGCCGTGTGGTTCCCGGCAGAGTAGAATAGGACTACTACAAGTCTTCCCGTGGATGTCGTAGAAGGCGACTTAAGGGTTAACTGGAGGGACGAAATCCCATACAAACGTACTTTCGTTTTAATTTCGAAACCATAAAACTCATCGTATTCAAATTTTTTACAAGCATTAAGATGATAAATATCTAGATTTGTAATTAGTTTTGGTTCAAAAATAATAAACAAAAAAAAAGTTATAGCAACTTAAAATTTGCCTTTTTTATCGACGAAATCGAGTAATATTTAGACGCCTATTACACTTATAATTATATTTTCGATCCTTATGGAAACGAATTATACGACTAGAGTGAAGACTCTAAATTCCAAATAATTTAGTTTTATTTGGGTATGTATCGTATTTATCGAAATAAACGAAAACTACGATTCATGGCCTATAACGGCCCGTTTCGCTGGCGTTCAGTGCACTCTCTTTGTCGTACGCGGGGGTGTAGCTCTCACATGCGGGGGTCGGGACGGAGCTACATTTTTTAGCGCCCTTTCTCTTTCTCGACGAAATAGCAACACGACGAAGCGCGTCGGTAGGCAACTCGCTGTGGAGTTCGCCCGCGCCTCCAGTACCACCTTAAGAAAGACAAGCTGAACAAAGCTTATAAACATCAATGAGACCTCTCCAACCCGTCTGGCAAGCGTGGAGAGTGTCGGCAAAATCCTCTGACTGCTCTAGCTAATATATGGCTCTGGCAGTACAGAGAGGGTCGTGCTCCTGCAGTGGAGACTAGAAAAGAACTGCTGGTGATGATGATCCACTTTTTAAAGCGTGATTTAGCTATAATAAGCAACAATGCCATGTCAAAAGTGTATGATATGACTCCTAGTTAGGTCGATTATTTATCTCTGTAAACACGTAAATAGCAAATTTCGTCCAAATCTTTTAACAAGCAATTCCGAGAACGAACAAATAACTTTCCTCATTTAAAAGTAATTGTGTAAGGTATACAGGATACAGGAATATTTTCGTGCGTTGTAAAGTTCCCGGTACTTCTTCTTATCGAGTCCAAATGGTGTCACCGTAGCTCCAATCCCGGTACTGATATGTATATTATATTCTCCAAGATAAATATAGAAAATTCGGAAAGAAAATCCACTTTCCATTTTGCATGATATACTGGTCCGTCACTAGTGTTGTAAAAAACTGGAGTACGGGAGTCTTTTTGCAAACTTGACTTAATTTTGCATGCTTGGTAGACTAAGACATTCCCAAGTCAGAGTCGAGCCGAGCACGAGTCGTTGGAGCATGGACTCGCGTCAAATAAAAATTAGTCAATTAAGAAGTCAAGTCGCAGAACCAACTCAAGTTCGAATATCAAACTCGAAGCAACTTCTACTCAACAAACTCTCTAGTATGTACAACCAGTTATACAAAGCATTACATCATTCAAAAATCCATTTGATACGTGGGGCGCACTATGTTTCCGGAATGAATATGAAAAAATACTATTAAAGGTACAAAATTAATTTATTGTTTTTCAAAATAATCTCCCTTGGCGTCTATGCACTTTTTCATTCGATGAAACCAGTTTTGAAAACTTTTGTGCCACTCCTCTGTGGTGACCTCTGAAACGTGTTTTTCATACTCCTCGACAGCCTCTTCTGGTGATGAAAATCGTTGACCGCGTAATTGGTTCTTAATTTTTGGGAACAGAAAAAAGTCACAAGGTGCCAGGTCGGGACTGTATGCAGGATGACTCATGAGTTCTACATTTTTCGCCTTCAAAAAGTCGTTTGTCTGTCTGGCCGTGTGAGAACTAGCATTGTCGTGGTGCAGGATGATACGGCGTTTACGGTTATTTTTACGGGGTTCGTCAATAACTTCCGGCAAACAAATGGTCGTGTACCAGTCACTATTCACTGTACGACGATTCTCTAAAGCAACAGTAGCCACGTGTCCAGTTTTATTAAAAAAAGAAGCAATCATCCGCTTAGATGCACTTTTCACGCGCGCCACTTTGGTTGGTTTCGGCTCATCTTGAAAGACCCATACGCTCGATTGCTGCTTTGTTTTGGGATCGTAGCAATAAATCCATGTTTCGTCACCTGTTACTATGTCCCACACCAAATTTGACGCACCTTCGTTGAATCTGGTAAGCATGGCACTGCACCAAGTGACGCGGTCCGTTTTTTGAGCCTCGGTCAAGTTGTGTGGGATCCACCGCGAGCACAGCTTTCTCACACCCAAATGTTTGTGTAGGATTAATTGTATTTGACTCATGCCTATTTCTAAGGATGCGCGAATTTCATGGTAGGTCACATGCCTGTCTGTTTCAATCATACGGCGCACAGCATTGATGTTTTTGTTGGTCACAGCGGTGGACGGCCGACCATCGCGAGATTCGTCACTGAGATTGATACGACCACGCTTGAATTCTGCAAACCAGCTATAAACAGTTGTCTTGCATGGTGCTTCATTGCCAAAAGCTGTTTCAAGCCAAGCGATGCTCTGTTGAGCTGTCAAATTACACTTAAAATCGTAGAAAATCATACTACGAAAATTTTCCCGAGTTAAATCCATGTTGATGCAGACACACAATTTTTTAAATGGCGCCACAAGGTAAAAACAAAAGACAGTCAGATGAAACAAACTGCATTCTACAGCCAAAGAGTTCTATTTTCAAATGTTGCAATAAATTTTTAAATATTGTTTATGTAAGTGGCCAGTTCCGGAAACTTACAGTGCGCCCTATGTATTAATCATAACTAATAACAATATTTCTTATTTACTTAAAATAAGCAATTATGATTTTCTAAACTCCATGACTGTTTGTATATCGACGCAGTAGACTCAGTTCACTCAGTCCATTAACAGACTAGATCATTAATACCGAACTAGAGTCTAATACGGGAGCTTGCTTGAGTATAACTACGTTAGTATTATTTATTCTGTGGTATAACTAACACATCTAGCAGTGGAGTCACTATTTATAAGTCTATTCTTGTAATTTACAGTCGAGTCAGAATATTTAGATTCCCGGACTCAAGTTTTTAGGGTTCCGTAGTCCACAAGGAACCCTTATAGTTTCGTCATGTCCGTCCGTCCGTCCGTCTGTCCGTCCGGGCTCGTACGCCGCCGCTACTGCACCATTGTCACGAAAATTGGTGGAGAGATAGATATTGAAGTTCCAAAAGTTGGTTTTTAAAATTTAAAAAAAAATTTTTTTTTTCAGCCATTTAGGTACCTACGAAAAGTGAATTTAAAAAATTAAATTGGACTAACCCCAACGTGTGCGATATCGTTGAAAAGGTCTTTTAAAATACAACAAAAACTGCTTTGAAACTATGTAGATCAAACCCCCCAGGCTTGAGATAATCTAATACAAAGTTAAAATTTGAAGTGTCCCCCAACCGTAACTTTTGAAATATTACTAAAATTATTCTGAAAAACTACTTTCAATGAAAACTATAGTGGTCTCGGTATTATAGATAGTTATTTTTTAATACATCATAAATCGTAAACCGCAATTTACCTTTAGAACTTTTATATTATGTTACTTGCTGCTACGGAACCCTTTATGGGCGAGTCCGACACGCACTTGGCCGCTTTTATTTACAACACTATCCGTTACTCCATAAAATACCACGACAGTCATCCGATAGTTTCGTCCTGTTTCAATGTCAAATCAAATAGGACCATATTGTAAGTGTAGTGTGACCATATAGTGTGTAGTATTATAGCTCTTTTCAATAATATCACATTTTATGCGACTTCAAAGAAGGAGGACTTTCTCAGTTCAAATCATCGACATAAATATTATAGACCAGGCGTCTTCAACCACGGCCATGTCTTTTTTGGCTAAGTTTTGGCGCTAAGTCCTTTTAAGTCGTCCTTCAAAACCACAGCGCTAGATTCGCTAAGTGTCATTATTTTTTTATTTTTTTTGATATTATTCATTCATTCTTCATTCTCATAGGCTAAACACGAGAGTAGTACAGAAAGGTCCTACCTACGAGTACGTGGTTCAACATCCTACATATTTTAATAAATTGTATTTTAACGAATGTTGGTAAGTATAGATGGATGTAAGGATGGGTTTATGGATGGTTGATTTCTTCATATTTTGCTTTGTTCTTTGAATTACCTACTAGTGCAGTATCTCAACACACACCAAGGCATTTTTGACTAAGTTGACAGTGTTTTCTGTACGTAGGTGTTGTCATTTTTAGGGTTCCGTACCCAAAGGGTGCAAACGGGTCCCTATTACTGTTTCTCCGCTGTCTGTCCGTCTGTCTGTTTGTCCGTCTGTTACAGGGCTCTATCTTCACCGATTATGTATAACTATGACCACAATAACAACAAATACTAAAAATAAAATAAAGTTAAAAATTAAAGGGGGTCGTCATACAAAAAACGTGTTTCTTCAGCGTTTTAAAACATGTGACATCGGCTGCAGCACTCCTCCGCCCCTCTTAGGCGCAGCGGGGGGCCCATGCCCATATATAAGGCGCGGCGGCCGGCGCTCGTCCTCTTCGTCTTCGGCAGCATCTGAAGCTAAGTAGTTCTTCTACCTAGAAGGGCTACTCAACTGATCTAGTGCCTATAACTCACGACCCTGACTACCTAATCTGTACCTAGTGTTCTTGTGAATCTTTGTAACTAATGTAATGTAATAGTTGTTCATTATACCTATCTCATTAGCCGATATCTGGTCTTTCTTTTATCTCATCTATCTTCCTAGATCCTAAATCTAGGCTTTACTAACCGAAACGGTACAAACATTGTACGGTGGTACGAAACCCTTCATGTACCGAGTCCGACTCGCACTTGGCTGTTTATTAGAGTAAATGTCCAGTGACCAGTATCCTGGACTGACCTTGCTGTAAAAAAATTGTTAGAATATGTTTTCCCATAATGTTTTATTCTTCATGGAAATAAGCAACATAGTTAACACAATAACAACATGTTTTGACAGTGGCTCTCTTTTCCTACAACCATTTATATGTATACCAACAATAGTATTTTTAGCTTAAATTTTGTATTCAAACAAAACAATGCCTAGACTAATTTACATGAAAATACATGTACCTATCTGCCAGGAATAAATGTGTCGTGTGTTTGTTTATTACATTAGATCTCGAAATATCTAACGATAAATTCAGTGCTAATGTCAGGTGCTTAGCATTCGCAAACTTCGTGATAAAACCATACACAACGTTTGTGCGTGTGAAATTTCGTATTTATTTCGAGGGCTGTAAGCGATACAATCGAATAGCATTAGGAACAATAGGCAATACTAACTAATTAATGCGAAGACGGTATAAATAACGTTTAATAAATCAAATTGATAGGTAAACCTAATGCTTTTGCGAAGGTTTTTGTTACTTTATTCGGTCTATAAATGCTCTGTTTGGACGTCCATTCTTACGAGTTTTACGGTCAAATGGAGCTCAAACGGATGGCTGATGATAGGAAATACATGGAAAATTTAAAAATTAATCGGACAAGTGCGAGTCGGACTCGTACATGAAGAGTTCTGTACTTCCGTACAATGTTTTAAAACGCTGAAAAAACACATTTCTTGTATGACGACTCCTTTAATTTTCACTTTATCTTATTTTTATTATTTGTTGTTATAGCGGCCACAGTAATACATAATCGGTGAATATTTCAAGTGTCTAGCTACTCGTATTACGGTTCAAGAGATAGAGCCCTGTGACAGACGGACAAATAGCGGAGTCTCAGTGATTTTTTTTCCCGTTCCCGTACTTAAAGGGTACGGAACTCTAAAAAAAGGAAATTCATCTATAGTTTACGTAGTTTTACATAATATCCCAGGTCCCAGGGACCCAGGTCATAGTAATTTCCCCCCCGCCCGGGTTCCCATCTTGTCGCGATGGGGGGGCTCAGTACCTGCGGAATGGGTTGAGGCTAAGGCCTCCCCTGGCCCGTTGGAGGCCATTCCAGGCGGGAATGGCCTGGCTGTGAGGGAAGGGGGTGACGACGACCTCCCTTCCATCACCCCGCCGTGGTAGGGGTCGCGGGGGAAGAGGAGTGTCGGTGTGTCGTTGCCGCTCGCCCTATCCTCCGCAACCAAGCGCGGGCGTGGCACTTGGCACGGCAACGGGGGGTCGCAGTTGCAGGGGAAGAGAAGTGTCGGTGTTACGTTGCTGCTTTCCCTAACCCCTGCGGCCGGCTGGGCGGGTCCCGGTCACCGTCAGGGGGACTGGGGCAGGGCCTTCTTTTGCAGGCCCCAAATTATGAGGGCTGGTTGGACGGTGGAAACGGGATTCCATCGTCCAACGGACAGCCCTCCGGAGTGGAAAGCAGGCGTGTGTCGTGACAGCGCGCCTGTCCTTGTCGGGCTAAAAGACCAAAGCGATGGCTGCTCCGGCCCCTCTGATTGAGCAGAGGGTGCCGTGAGGCCATGGGCGAGCAGGGGTCGCTGAGGTAGCGGCCGGCCACGCCGGGGAGTATGGAGAAGCACACGGTCCCGGCCGATAGCAGCTGAGACGTGACACCGCGGAGTTTTTAGTGGTAGAACATCAAAATTGGGTGCGAAAACTTAGCTCTCACACATATTTAACTCCGATAGTTTACGAGAAATCAGTAGCCAAAGCACAGAATACCTGCCACAGTTCTTCTGACTTATCCACTCACTCACTCACCGAACATTCATAGCTTACAAACTTCTTTTTTGGAATTTCGATAGAGTTTGTTTTTAAGGAAGGAAAAATAAGTCGTGGAATATTAGACTTTATTTTTTTGTACTGTAACTACTACTGTGGCAGTGATCATCTAAAAAAAGAAGTAAGATCCCCTCCGAAACAATACTTGTTTCGGAGGGTACAAGAGTCCCCTTACCCTAGACTTTTCCATACAAACATAGTCTAGCTTTTATTTAAAAAATGGCATGTTAGAGTGAGATAAGTCGTGTGGTTCTCGGCAGAGTAGAATAGGACCACTCCAAGTCTTCCCGTGGAGGTCGTAGAAGGCGACTTAGGAAATACAATCTAAACAAAGCTTATATACATCAATGAGATCTGACCGTCTGACCAACAACTTGGAGAGTGTAGGCCTAATCCTCTGACTGCTCTGGCTATTATAGACTCTGGTAGTACAGAGAGGGTCGTGCTCCTGCAGTGGAGACTACAAAGGACCTGATGATGATGATGACGATGTCAGATTTCGGCAGTATTTTGTAATTTCAAAGATCTAGACTTATAACTAGTTTACAGGCAAAATGTGAACTTGAAAGATAATTTTAAGGGTTTAGAAGTTGTCAAATATGACATAATAGATATTTGCTATTTTTTTTAAATTAAAAATAATGGCGAAATCTCACATGACGTTTCAAAATAAAAGCAAGACTACGTTTATATGGGAAATACTGATTCTATCTAGGGTAAACTCTAAAGAAATGCCCTCTTGCAACCTAATTTTTTCCATCGTGAAAAGTTATTTGATCCCAATCCACATGAAGAACCGAATCAGTTAAAAATAAAATTACTTGGCAATGCTACGGAAACGTAAGTTTCTCAACACTCTCATCGTTTCTCACATAATATTATTTTGCTGTATTACATAAAGCTTTAATAAGTAAAAAAAAACATACAAACATGAAACTTATTGGTTTTCTTCGTTGATGATAATACGGCTCTGAATACGAGTCCTTTAGAGCCTATCGTTAGTTTTTCGTTTCTTTATTCCTAACCAACTGTTACATTACAAGTGAAGCATTATTCAATTAAAAAAAAAATCTCACCGGTGAGCGTGCACATCCGCCGACTGTTGATGTCCGTCATCACCTGGCTCATCAGTGAGGAGAGCTGCTTGGCGTCGCCCGACGTCGACTGTTTGGAGAGCCACTCCGTCTCCAGCTCCATTGATAGCTGCACCAATAACAAATCATCATCGTCATATTAAACGCAAAAGGATGAATCTCGCTTATTCAGAAATGATTTTGATAATTGCAGACTTCTGCTTGGCAGGAGATAGCAGGGACCGGAATACCGATATTTTATTTCAGTACAAAAATATTGATACATTGGAATACCGTTTTTTTTTATTATTCATATAAATACCGATAAAATTCCTTTCGCGCGTTGAACTCCGCTGCCCTACGCTTTATTGTCGTCCCGCACGAAACTCAACGAGTTGCAGTTAAGTTTCGTGCGGGATGACAACAACGCGTAGCGGAGTTTAAAGCAGAGAAGAAATTTTATCGGTATTTTGGTACCGATATCTCGATACCAAAGTATCAGTATTTATATCAATAAAAAAAAATCGGTAATCCAATGTATCGATATTCGTGTAAGTACTGAAATAAAATATATCGATACTAAAATACCAGTATTCCGGTCCCTGGGAGATAGCAAAAGATAGAGAATTAGAGACGTGGTAACATTCTATCTTTTGTACGCTAAAAGTGGCCTTTGGATCTGCTGCTTAGACCCGAAGACAATATACGCGATGCAATAAAGATTTAAACTAACTTATTTTGCTTTTTCGATGGAGTATTATCTGTCGTTGTTCGGCCTCATTCTTTGTTGTAATACAACTAGGAAAATATATATACACTACGTGAAAGAGACACATACTCGAGGTAATCGGAAATAGGCGAAGCAATACGAGTATGTTGGGACACTTGATACGGCATGACAATTTTATGCAAATTATAATAGAAGGCAAAATAGTAGGAAGGAGGGGAAGAGGGAAGCCAAGGCACAGCTATATGAAGCAAGTCAAGGAAAAGGTGATAGCAGTTTCGTATCAAGATGTCAAGAGGTTGGCGGAAGATAGAAAAGAATGAAAAAAACTCCACCGACAAGAGCTTCGCTCTTAAATTTTGAAGATGATTCTGGAGCTAAGCAATTCAGTTTCGTTTGCAAGTGAATGTAACATCCCAACAAAATATTAACGACTTGCTGGTAACCGCGACTTCGCCCGTGTGAAATTTTGTTTTATAACGCATGTTGTTTCATAAATTGAAAAATGACTTCTGTTTCGGAACTAATTAAGTTTCGTTTGCAATGTTAACATCCTCAACAGCAATATTAACGATTTCCATGCACGCGACCGCGTCAGAATAGAGCTATACTCGTACATGGTGATTTTGAATCTCGTAACTATATTCAAGGAAATTGTTATTTAAGCGACTTAAAAAATACATATATTGTCATGTTATGTGTCTTGTTTCATAATAATAAACGGGCAAGTGCGAGTCGGACTCTTACATGAAGGGTTCCGTACCACCGTACAATGTTTTAAAAAGCTGAAGAAACACGTTTCTTGTATGACGGCCCCCTCTATAAACTTTTTTTTATTTTTAGTATTTGTTGTTATAGCGGCCACAGTAATACATAATCGGTGAAAATTTTAGGTGTCTAGCTATTACGGTTCAAGAGATAAAGCCCTGTGACAGACGGACAGACGGACAGACAGCGGAGTCTCAGTAATAGGGTCCCGTTTGCACCCTTCGGGTACGGAACCCTAAAAACCAAAGATATCAGCCGACAAATGCATACCAAAAATCACCCATTTGAAAGTCACTATCATCACCCGCCATCGTGGCGGGCGGCGGCCGCTGAGCGTGGGGGGCAACGGCCGCGCGTATAATAAAGTCAGTAGGTTAGCTATTCATTAGAAATTTGGGGGATTTTTTTTTAACAAAGAATACGTTTTTTTCTGGTAATAAGCGATGCGGCTAGTGACCATTACTATTTTCATTTCTTTTCCCACCTTCTCGCCCACCATCAGGCTAAAAGTGCCCTTGGGGACTTGCGGTCTGTCTGTCTGTAAGCCGCAAAACCCAAAATGCTCTGTCTGCCCCATTACGGATAAAGACGTGATAGTGTATATGTACATATAGTATTCCGCCTCCTCATCTACGTGCGCTAGCTATGCTGCTTTGGAGCCTAAGTGTGCTATCCGATTCTTTCTGCTACAAAGATGATTTGCATGTCAATAGTCACTCAAGAATGCCGAATACCGTGCAAAATGGAGGAATTTAGTCCGGAACCAAGCGATTTGCCTGGATTCGTTTTACTGACGTCAACTCTCCTTGGGAACGCGTTTGTGAGAAAAGATTTACAACCGGAAGCCTGCGTCAGCCCGACTGACTGGAATGCAGTTGTTACAGAGGAAGAGACATCATTTTTTTAGCTCATCAGACAGATTACCACAAAAAATTGTACTTATACGCATTTTTTCTTTTTTCTGATCATCAAATAATTACAAAGATACAGCGCATTTAAATTCCGCATGACGTCACGTTCAAGTACGATTTTCACTAATTTCACTTGACGGTGACGTCTATCACCCCCACTCCGAAACTTCGACGCGCTGTATATTTTTGGATTTTTACTACTTTGAAAAACCAAAAAATAGGGGTCCATTATTTTTCGATAATGTAACTGACGGACTATATAAAATACAATTTTTCGGACCCAGTTCCCATCCCTAATAGGGATAAACTATAGTCACCTATAGTCGTTTTGATTTGTGTTTAAACAACTTGACAAAAGAGAAACTTACAAGATACTCAGTGAGCTTCTTCACCAGTGGTTCAAGATGGACGGTCCGCGCCCAGTCGTCGCACACGAAGCATAGATTGAAGTAGAAAGCATTCCGGGCGTACTTCTTGTTGTCTATGCGCACCGGGAATCCGAGGATCTTTGATCCAAGGAGTGTACTGCAAAGAAATATGCAAAATATAACTTTTTCAATGAAATAACACACCTTAAACTTTTTCTAATAATAACATTTCATTTTACGGTCTGGTAAAGAAAAATGTTATTTCTTACAGAAGAATATTATCTGAATAATGATATAATAAGCTTTATGGTTTCTCTGTATGAAAATGCAACATGGATATGATTCTGATTAAGCTCTGTTCAAGGTGAATTTGTAGATGAATTTAGGCGGAAAATTTGGTTAGCTGCTTTTAGAACAATTTTTTTTTGTAGTTTTACGTGAAGGCAGAGCGCCGCGTCGCAAATGTGGCATTTTACGCCCGCCAAGCGCACTAAAGTGCAACTTTCCAGCCGCAGAAAGACATAGAATTAAAAAAACACTACTACAGGTGGTGATTAAGGAAGCAGCAGATAGCAATAGACATTCTTTGTTTATGAGTCCTTGGATGTTTATAGTACTACCTGTACCCTGATTCATACTTTTTATAAATTGAAGTCCCCTGGCGGCAAATATATCTATCTGTCTGTATGCAATAAGCTCTGAGACTACTGAACTATTTTATATGTGGTTTTAATCTACATGAGGAACATTTCTTTGGGAAGGGTTACATGTATATTACATAGCCGTGCGATGTCGGGGCCTTTAGTAATATCCAAGGTTAAAAATATTTTAAAGTTGACGGACCTTAACGCACTGCTCGTAGATGATTTGCTACAGTCTGTGTTTGACTCCATCCCTCCGTCTTCGGAGGCCATCAAATCATCATAGTCACATGGCACCGTTCTAAAAGTTGAGCTGGTTGTAGGACATCTTGAAATATATCTTTTTGGAGTTAGCTATTTGGAAAATAGGTCTCTAACATTTTTTTTATGTAAAGCTAGAAGCAAACACACACACTAATGACATCTTAAACAGATAGATAGATAGATCCTAGGGCTATAAGATTTTAATGAGAATGAGTATTTGAGTGAGTAAAAAGCCATGGTGAAGTGCACAGGTTAGGTAGGATGTAGAGATAAGTAAATATAACATTTATAAAATTTTATCCTCTCATGCAATGGTTAAAAAAAATGGTAAAAAGAGATTTTACCTATTTCAAGTATACAACTTAACTTTACGTACCTAAGTACAACTTCTGTGGAGTTGAATTCATAATACTGTTATTTAAGCATGATTTGTTAGCATAATTTAACATCAACATTAATTAGTTGATTGGATTTACAATTAAGTTGATAATTATATTACTACATGGCAGCAACAAAGAGAATTCATTTTAGAATATAAGAATATTATTTTGTATAAAAAAATATATATAGGTAGGTAGTAGGTACCTCATAGTAGGTAGGTAGGAAAAACTTTATGGGAGTTTGGCGAAATGTAAACAAGCAACATAGGGCGAAGCCCCGGCAAAAGAGAAAACTTTTAAATGTAGAAAAGAAATTTATTTATTAATGGCATGAGATGGTAAGTAGGAAAGTTCAACGAACTTACACAGTCAGCGTGCATCGGTGCAGTTGCACTTTTGGAATGATATAGTGACTGACCATATCGAAAATATCTTTCGACACATGGTTCTCTGGTACTTGGCACGTAATCTTGGGGCCCGCAGTATGATGGAATTCACACAGAAATATGCAACGAATCGGTCCTTCTTGCCCGCAGCCCTCGTAATATTTGGAATTCGCATCCATCGTAAACAACTGAATTATAACTTGAAAACACTTATCACAAACACATTCTGTAGGTTTAAACAGGTCATAGTCTTTCACCGAATCGGTGAAATAAACAATTTTAGCGATTTGACACACTAACCCGATTCACATAACGTAAATAGTAAATAATTCCGCAAAATATCCACCTCCTTCTGTATTTATCAATCGACTAACATTTTTTTTTTGTGATAGTAGTTGGCTCTGCGTTTGACACATATATAATTGACATTTCAAAAATAGTGTTACTAGCTTATGATTTAAATTTTCCATTACCCCATTCCCATTTTTATTCCTGATTTATTTAGGTACTTAAAACTAGCAGCAAGGACAGCAAGGCAAGGCAGCAACTGCACTGCAGCACAGCAGCAAGCAATACGTCAACCATCAACTGCTCACCCACCAGTTCCACTCCCATTACTTTACAGCAAATAATCCTTGGCTTAGTCAAGTGAAGACTGAAACCCGAATTTTTGTGTTCTGAACTTCTGTCATTAAGGTAGTGCTCGAGCTTGAAATTAGTTTCCAATGTAATGTATGTACATTGATGTTTTCCTCAAGGAGGATTACCATTACCATACCTTCCCACTGTAATATACAATTTGCTAATCTGTTACTACAGCACTCTACTGTTTATTAGTTTGGTAGATTATAGTATATGTAAAGTGGAAGTAGTACCTACATTATTTTGTTAGTATTATGATTATGAATGAACATTATATATTACTTTTATTTTATATGTAAATTAAGCCGTATGGTTCCCGGGTCCCGGCATTCCCACCCGGCAGAGTAGAATAGGACCACACCAAGTCTTCCCATGGAGCGTGGAGGTCGTAGAGGGCGACTAAGGAAACACAAGCTCAATAAATCTTTTAAACATCAATGAGAGAGACTTCTCCACTCCGCCCTTCTGGCCAGCGTGGAGAATGTAGGCCAAATCCTCTGGCTAAGTATGGCTCTATCTGTAGAACAGAGAGGGTCGTGCGTGCTCCTACAGTGGAGTGGAGACTAAAAAAGACCTGGATGAAGATGAATAATGTGTAATAAATAAATAAAATAAATAAATATATACGGACAAATCACACTGATTAAGCTAGCCCCAAAGTAAGTTTTAAACTTGTGTTATGGGATACTAACTCAACGATACTATATTTTATGATAAATACATATATAGATAAATGTAGAATGTAGATGACAAAGATTGAGATGGAGACAATGAAAAAACAAAAACCTTTTTTTTTAAATAGGTTAAAAATAGAAAACAGAAGTTTTGCCCAAATTTCCAAAGTATTTTTAAGCATGGCAATAAATTGTGCACCTCTGTTATTATCAGCTGTTTCTGTCATTATCAGCTGTTTCTGTCATTTTATATTTACATGAATTTGTTTGGGGTTTACCTATTTTTAAAATAGATTAAAATGGTATCAGCAAAAATACTTGTAGGTGCAACGGGAAGTGTCGCTTCTTTAAAAATACCCCTGTTAGTTCAATCATTACTTGATTTGAAAAGCCAAGGTTTTGATTTTGAGGTTAGTTAGGTAGGATACCTACGTTTTAATTTTCTGTTGCTTCACCAGTGAAATAAGATTGTAACGTATAAACCTTCCATCAATTTAGGTACGGGTCATAGTTACGAAGCACGCAAAGCATTTCTTCAAGACATCGGAACTACCGTCATCAGTGACTGTGTTTGATGACGGCTCAGAATGGGACTCCTGGAAGGATCGGGGAGATCCGGTTCTGCACATTGAGCTTGGCAAATGGGCCGATATGATGGTCATTGCCCCATTGGATGCAAATACTCTTGGAAAGATGGCACAAGTAAGTTGACTTTTGTATGTTTGTTTTGAAGATATTTTAACATGTGCATAATCATATAAGAAGCGACTGGCTAACCACCCTAATGAGCTGGCGTCTTAACTAGTTAATATAAGCTACAAAAAGCGCCTAAAACTCATGGTATCCAAGGACTGAGCTCCAGATACTAAGAAGGTTTACTACCGCTGGGGAGCAACTTGTGTAAAATATCGACCACCCACAACTCATCCGCTCATAGTCGAAGACTGATTGCATTTTTTTAAATTTACCTCTTTGCAGGGCATTTGCGACAACCTGCTAACTTGCACAACTAGAGCCTGGGATTTTTCTAAACCACTGTTATTCTGCCCCGCTATGAACACTCGCATGTGGGAGCATCCTATCACATCCAAGCAGATAGCGGTGCTAAAGGAGTGGGGCCATGAGGAGATCCCTCCAATTGCGAAGTTGCTGATGTGTGGAGACATGGGAGTTGGGGCTATGGCTGAGGTTACAACTATACTGGACACAATAAAGAATATAGTAAAGTGTAGGTCTATGAAACAAATGCCACTAAAACAGTAAGTTCCTTATTTCTTGGTAATGTATTTGGATATAAAAGGTTAAAACTATGGTGAAAAAATCCAAATGTTTTTATGGTGCTTCCACTATAAATAACTATGGGCATTTGTCATGGCATTGTCTTAGGAACGTGTAAAATACATTGAATAGCATATATGTAAATTTTACTAATAGTGTGTGTACTCCTTTACAGCTTAAGGCTGTCTATCCACTGGAGCAGCGAGAAAAAAGAGGAGCGGAGCTGTGCCAAAATTAACCAATTGAATTTTGATTGAATTGCATAAAATATCCGCTCCGCTTTAGCGGTTAGGGATTTGATAACTACTTTTACAATTTATTTATTTATTCATTTTCTGGGTTCGATCCCCAGCCAGGGCAAGTTGGAAAATGGCCTTTTTCAAGTTGTCCTGGGTCTTGGGTGTTTATCTATATATTTATTTATCATAAAGTATAGTATCGTTGAGTTAGTATCCCATAACACAAGTTTAAAACTTACTTTGGGGCTAGCTTAATCAGTGTGATTTGCCCCTATACATTTATTTATTTATTTATAAAATGCGGAGCGGAGAAGCGGCGCAAAATTTATTTCAGCTCGAATGACACGTCGCGTGCTCGTGGCCTAGCTTCGCGATTGGAAAAATCCGTAACTCCGCTCCGCTACTTAGCTCCGCGTCTATGGACAGACATAGACCGCAAGTCCGCTCCGCATTACTCTTTCGCACCGCTCGGCTTTACCTAGCTCAGCTTCAGTGGACAGGCAGCCTAAAAGCCACATTTATACTATGAAGCGTGAGTGTTATGCAAAAGAAACTTGTTTTAATAGTTTTCACAAAGCGGTCTGTCTGGTTTATATTGTTTTCGAATGTATATTTGATTGTGGGTACTGTGATATTAGGCCTTAAATAAAATGTTTTTATTAGGTTAATTATGATGAAGGTTTAAATAAAATTATTTCAAATGTATTACTTCGTTTATTGCATCACTGAATACTGTTTCTAATGCTAGCGTACATGCACAAACAGAACTATTTAAACCAATAATAACTCTCATATTGTATACATCACATACAATAACTATACAAAAAACATTACAATAAATTTCTACTAAACTTAAAAACAACTTTCCAAATACTAAATGCAGAAATATTTCAAGGTCAAGGAACTTGTCTTTTCCAGTAAAGTTTTTTTTTTTTAAATATGTAGCTCAACAACAGCTCTTTATTTGACTAGTATATAAATGACCAAACAAAATCGATGTAAAAGTTACTCTCTGTAGCCCAAAGAGCAACGCGCGCGCGTAGCGCCCGCTTCTCAAACTTTCCCGAAGACGTCGTCGGCGCGCCGTATTAGGGTTGGATCTCATCTGTCAGCACGGAACAGCATTTTCCTATGCTGCTATCCTTTTCTGTCGCTCAGAACAGTAATTGCTAGAGCGAGAGAGAGCGACGGAACGCTGCAGCACGGCCGGTGCTGAAGCGATCCAACCCTTAATCAATGCAGCCAAAAAGTAGGTCTATCTGACTGTTTCAGTACATTTATTTTTCGACTGGTAGAGAGGAGAATCCCAATTGCATTCAGTTTACCTTTTCTTCACCATCATGTAGGTATTATTATTTGCAATTAAGTTAAAAAATCTAAAATCCAATGTGTTATGTAAAATTAACGTTAAAACATATCTGCATTTTGTATTCGGATAGCGGCTAGAACCAGAAACATAACTTCGAAAAGATTAATATTTCGTAATAATATTTAAGATACACATTTCTCTGTTCACTGAATTTTTTGCGCGTTTTTTGACAAATTGTCAAACAATTTGAATAGATTATGCTATAAATATTGGCGGAGGCCTATGTCCAGCAGTGGACTTCCTGTGGCTGATATAACCCAATGTATCTTAGCTAAAATTTTAAATCAGGAGATTGAACGTCACTTATCATTTGTGTGTTCACAACAAAAATTAAAATAAAAACAATCAATGGATTTTAAGTTCAACATGCGAGCGAATTTGCACCCTTATGGCCCAACTCACTTTCTCACTTTACTCAGCACTTAAGAGTCCCCTTACCCTAGACAGAATCAGACTTGCCCATACAAACGTAGTTTAGCTTTTATTTTAGAATATAGTGTATCAGGATATGTATTTATGTATAATGTATCAATAAAATATGCGCAAATTAGGCCGCGTGGTACCCGACAGAGTAGAATAGGATCACTCCAAGTCTTCCCGTGGACGTCGTAGAAGGCGACTAAGGAAACACAAGCTGAACAAAGCTTATAAACATCAGTGAGACCTTTCCAACCCGTCTGGCCAGCGTGGAGAGTGTAGGCCAAATCCTCTGACTGCCCTGGCTAATATATGGCTCTGATAGTACAGAGAGGGTCGTGTTTCTGCAGTGGAGACTAAAAAAGACCTGTTGATGATAGTGTATCATATCTGACCATCAGTATGGAACTTCTACACCCTTATATTTTCTTTCAAGTTCATATTTTGACTGTGAAACTAGTTATATGCCAAGATATGTCTTTGAAACTACAAAATACTGCCGAAATCGACTTGTCATTACAAAATAAAAGCTAAACTATGTTTTTATGGAAAAGTCTAGGGGATTCTTTACAACTTTACACGTGGCTCCATTATTAAACTTTATCTTGTTGCTGTAAACTATGTCACAATTGCAGAGCGCGGTATAAGCCTCATTCGTGTTGAAATGTATATTGTTTTAGCTGTGGGTTGCCATATAAATGAGCTTCGATCTTAAATGCGCAAAACAATATGCTTCTCTTAATATCAGAAAAATCGTGGCAAATAATACTTTAAATGTGATTTTTGCGTACCCGGACTTTTTACAGTACGATATATTACACGGAATAATCATCGAAGTTGCTAAGAATTCAATATATTAAATTACCTCTCATTTTCCTTACATTAAAAAAATCGTTTACTGAAAACTTAAATAACCATAATAGTACCAGCGTTTCAGACAAATTATAAATACATACTTACGAAACATACCATATTTGACTCAAGTATCTTGAGCGAATTATATAAAAATACTATATTTACATCCTATATGCGTGACTCTTATTAAAAATTGGGACTGTCACAAAAACTGGCGAAGAAAAATATTTACAAATCAATCGGCAGAGATTCAAAAATCTAAAATTACTTCAAAATGTTTGAGAAATCAAATAAATGCTTATTGTGCTCAAATCAATGATTCAATTTTATTTAAAGTAACTTAAAAATTACTGGAATTGTATTATAAATAATTATAACTAAATGTGTCATGGATACATGTATAATTGTAACAATTGCAAAAAATTCAAATGTTAAAATCTATAATAGAACCATGTGAACTATCACAAATATTGGTACATACAAAATGCTAAACATGTATAAATGCATGTCATTTATACGTTATACCTTTAAATGTTTTATTTATATATTGTTTCGGAGGTTCTCATCGTAATATTTTATTACAGAAAGATTGTCGAAATCAGAAGTTATGTTTCGAATCAAAGGGTTCAGCTGCGACATTCCATAAGCCTATTGATTTCGGCCAGGAAGCACACAACCTTTTGTAGTTAAAATTCGCACTCAAAACACCAGAGCGTTTCGGTCGGTCCGACGGCGGAAAGCTACAGGCTTTTGGAGTAAGTAAATATCAATCAATTTGACACCAGTGTTGGCCACCTACATACACGAAAAACAAACAAACAACAAGTGAGATTACAAATGCATGTTGATTTCGGCCAGGAAGCACACAGGCTTTTGTAATTAGTATATATCAACAGGCGTAAGAAATGTCGCAGTTCAGCTAGTTTCTTATAAAACACCTACCGACCTGTTGGTCGGTAGGTGGTAGGTAAATACTTATTCTGGTATTATAGTTCTTATAACTATAAGAATACCAGAATAAGTATTATAATAATTTTGTTCATAATTTCGACGATCTTTCTAGATATTATATCAATAAATAAGTAGAGGTATAAACGTGTTATATGTATATCATATTAAGGACACTGTTATTTATTTTCTAAATATAACGTGTAAAAAATTACATCAAATTCGAAAAACTTGGGTAAAAAACTGTGCGATTATTTTCAAAGGCCGTATCAACTAGCGGTACTAAAATGTCCGAAACTTTGCTCTGTCTCACTTCAGAACTACTCTATGAAGAGGACAGCAATATGCGGACATTCGAATAAAATTATAAAGCTAAGCTTTTGTATACAAATAAAAACTTTGTAAATTGTTCGTAGCAAAATACTGCGTTCGCGCGTGGAATGAATTGTAGGCGTATAAATTAGGCTTTTGCGTATATTCCATCATTAAAAGTATTAACGGCAAGATTTGCACCAAGTTTTGTGCGTGAATTAACTTATTTACACCCTTTTATATTATGAAATATACGTAATCGTCACAATGAAATAGGCACATCGTTCAAACGACGGTTTCGTTTTGTTTGTCGAACATAGCACGAGTATACTTCGATATAACTTCGTACGTCGACTTGATGATCTCGCATCGCTCCTCGACCTCGCAGTCGCTGGGGGCGACTCTGTACGTCGACATCTTCGGCCTCCTCACAGTGCCGTGAAACTCTGAATTATCATCGATATTGTAAATAGATATCGGTTTCTTATAATTGTGCACCATTTCCAAGTCTTTGCGCCGTTTGCACGTGTTTGACTTGACGTCGGTGTCGTTGCACGTGTTGTTTGATTTGACGTCGGTGTCATAGCACGTGTTGTTTGATTTGACGTCGGTGTCATAGCACGTGTTTTTTGATTTGATGTTGGTGTCGTAGCACGTGTTTGATTTGAAGTTAGTGTTACATCGCGCGTTGATGAATTTGACGGCGTTTTGCACGGGGGAGTCAACGAGGTCCAGCGGGTCACTGGATCCGGGTTGATATCATACCTCTAGGTCCTCCAAGCCCTTGGAGAGGCGGTGCGAGTTGATGCGGCGGCGGTGCGAGCGGCGCACGGCGTCGGCGCGGCGATAGGGCTCCGAGCGCAGCCCGTGCAAGATGTCCTCCAGTGCCCCGTTGTACACTTCGTCCTGGTGAAGCAGCTTCTTTTCGCCGACGGCCTGCGACTTCGTTTTTAGTTCGTTGATTACAGCCTCCTGTAAGTTTTGATTAAAGGATAACGCTTTGAATTTTATATAGCCTTCTATACAGCTTGAAGATAATGTGACATACTTTAAACGCATTTTCAATCCACGAATACAGCTTTTACTATGGAACCGAATCTTTATAAATATATAAGGACAAATCACACTGATTAAGCTAGCCCCAAAGTAAGTTTTAAACTTGTATTATGGGATACTACGCCTAATAAACGCCCAAGACCCAGGACAATATGAAAAAGGCCATTTTCCAACTTGCCCTGGCTGGGGATCTAGCGTGGTTACCAAAATGCGTAACGGAGGCCAATTAATTAAGCCTAGAATCTATTCAATATGTTCCACCAACTCTGAAACAGGTTTTGTTTGAATTGTGATTTGAGAGTTGGTCCCATAGCAAAAATTTATCATATTAATGGAATAAATATGCCTTTATAATATTTTAGTATGTTGCATTATTTACCAGACAAAGTGAGATATGAAGAAATATTTAAAAAGATTCTTACTAACTTAAAAAATGAATGTAAATACTTCAATTTGTATGTACCTAGTGAAGAAATAATATACAAATATTTATTTTGGAGGGATATGGTAACAGATCTACACATGTATAAAATTAACATTATTTTTACACATTGGTATTAGCAGCACAAAAAATAAAGCAAGAAAAGCGTCATTGCAGCACAATTTACAAACTAAATAAGAAATAGGGTCAATAATACTGTAGCATTTATCATAAAAAAATAAAACAAGTAATATGTAAGCATTTTTATAGAGCATATTAAGATTTTTTATTTTAACTACACAAATAGTCGTAAAGTAAACTAGTGAAATCTTTTCTAGTTTTACTAATATAATAAATGCAAAATTTTGTATGGCTGTTTGTTCCGCTTTCACTACAAAACGGTTAAAAGGATTGGCATCAAATTTGGCATGTATCTGGATACATAGGATACTTTTCATCCTGTAAATATGTAATTCTCACCACGCGTAGTAACCTTCTACCACGCGAACAACCTCTAGAAATAAATAATTCTATATAAAATAAAAGCTAAGGACAAATAAATAAGATTTAGCAAGGACGAACAATACAAAAGGAACCTTCATACTTTCAAGCGTAATTAGATTTTTAGTTTACATGTTGTAGCTAGAGGGAGCTACTCGTAGTCCGAAAGAAGGTAGTTTCGTAGTGCTGCCGTAATAAGAAATATGCATGTAATACCAATCCGGCTCATATTTTTATTTTACAATTTCTATTAATACGTTACCACGCCTAGTTAATTATTTTTCTTATTGACTCTTATTTGGATTAGAAATAAATTATTGAATATATGCAAATATTGCGCGGGAACTTTTGACAAACAAAACGGAAATGACGACAAAATTCACAAAAAGGAATTGACAAGTTCGGGTGCATTCGGTAGGACTGTCCGTCCATGTAGTTTGACTATCGATGACATTCGAAATGTAATATAATAATATCGAAAGTACCCAAAAAAGAAAAACATGCGTTGACAGCTTCTGTCTCTAGCGGAAATTGCAGACTTTGACGTCATATTTTAAAATGGCGTGTTTTAGTTGTTATAATGTACTTGCTATTTTTAATATTTATTTTCTACACCATATACATGTTTTTCGGCACTGATTTATTTTTTGCGGCTATTTCTCGACGAGGACATCGATTAAAAATATAAAAAAAATGCATGCATACTCTCTATTTCGGAAAGATGGCGGTTTATGGGGTAATTTTCTACGAAAAAACAAACGCCATCTCTGATTTTTCGTGGACACCGTCAGCCTAAGTACCCGTCATCTTTTGTATGGCTAGCGGGCGAGATGGTAATGGTAGTGACATCTAGAAATAGTACAGGGTTTTGGCATTCTAGCAGAAAAGAAGAAGAAGAAGCAGAGTACGCTTTTTTGTATGGGGTTGTCAGTTCTCTTGTATTTGTATGTACGTCCTAGGATTTAGCTAGCTAGTAAAGTAAGATTAAACTGAAATTATGGGATAGGAACTAAACTGTAATCAATAACTTTTATCTACCGAAATTATGAAGAGTGGAAAGCTTGACAATACAGCCAATAAGTTAATGATAATATTAGTAAGAAAACACATTCCCTGTTATTCCATGCATGGTTCAGCAAGGGGAAAAATATATACTCTTTATATTGTTGGATATATACTATACATAATTTAAATATACATATAACAAGTATACATTTCTATATAATAAATTCACGTCACTTTTTTGTGTAACCGTGAAATTTCGTGGATCATCTCAGTGACGACAATAGTATAAAGGGCGCACGCGACGTGTTCATCTCTGTCACAAACTCTACGCGTTCGCTTGCCGTAGCGGACACCCTTATTCTTATTAGTCCGTCTTTAAGGTTATCCAAAAATAATAGAACCATATTTTTCAGTTTATCTTAAAAGTAAAAATTCATAAAGATACGGAGCATCTAAGTTTCAGCCTTATGTCGTCACCACTATGTAGAAATCGTACGAAGCCGTGACGTCATGCGGCATTTAAATGCGCTGTATCTTCGTCATTTTTCGTTTTTTAGAGAAAAGAAAAAATATGTATGTGTTAAATATTTGTTTATAAACTAACTAAGCCAAAATTTCACTATTTCACTATTTCCGGTTATTTATAGTCTCAAATATGAAGTTAAAGCTGCTTTTCAACGAGAGATTTGAATCTAAGCGTTGCTCAAGGTAACCTGCCAATATCTTGTCGACAACTAAGTTTTTAGACCAAGCCTTATGGCGGATAATTTCTGATATTAAATTCATTGTCATCGCCCATAATAACAAAAATAAAAATATTGAGTGGCACCAGTTTTTCAGATCTACAAAAATATCTGACTTTTAAATCTTTGCTCGTTGGATGTCGTGTCTCTATATGTCATATCTCTGGTGGAAACGTAGGCTAAAACTCACAGTTATCTCAAGCTAAGATTTTTAAACACTGCCTTATTTAAACATTATGTTAAACAGTTTCCCTGTTAGAGCCTGTCCGTTTTTTGATTTACATTATTTTCATAAAAACAATAAGAACGTTTTTTATTATACTTATACTAATAATTTAGAGACAGCGGATACAATCTTAACTTCAGTATACTGACATGTACCTACGATTTTGGTACTATTTACTTTGATCTGAATCCATATTTTTTAATAAAACTACCGTCTAATACAAAACCGCAATTGCATTATGTTTATTACACGTAAACTCGGAAAGGGGGCCAAAAGATTATGATATTCAACTACTCATTCATAAAATGCATGCTTTTCTTAGTGATACCTAAATTTTACTTTTACAAGGAAGACATTTTTACCAATGCGCAATTTTTTTGAGCAAGTTCATGAAACCATGGACGAAAAATACAAGAGGGCTTGGAGCAGGAGGGCGAGGGCAGGACAACCTTCATACTTTGAAGCGTAATTCAATTTTTAGTTTAAATTTTGTAGCTAGATGGAGCCACTAGTTCGAAAGAAGGTAGTTTCGCAGTAGTCCCGCTTAATTTCGAAAAGATGGCGGTATATGCGTTCATTTTCTACGAAGAAACAAGCGCCATCTCTGATTTTGCGTGCATACCATCATCCTAAGTACGCAGCATCCTTTGTATGGCTAGCGGGCGAGATAGTAGCGACACCTAGAAATAATACAGGATTTTGGCTTTCTAGCAGAGTACGTTTTTTTGAATGGGGTTTCCAGAGTCCTCTTGTGTTTTTTTGTCCATGATGAAACTGATTATATTCCCTTCTCCTCCTCAAGGAACATAATGTGAAAAACAAAAAATAATATACATATAAACGCGCGTCCAACTGTTCAAATTTAAGGAGGACGGCATTCTACTTCGCATTTCGCTATGTGTTTCTTAGTCCATATAATCAGTTATCACTATTATGGACTAAAAAGATTGCATACCGGATAAAAATCATATCGTTTACTGAATTGCTCGACAAAAATGTTCATATTCTATTTTATAACCTGACAATTTGAACAAGAACGTGATAGAAGTTGGTGCATCTGTGTAGAACATGCTTAACGCGTGTACGATTATGTGTCAGCCTCCCACACACACAACCCTCCTGTAATTAAATCCAGTACCAACCCAATTCATGCGTCTTTAATCTATGGAAACCGTTAAGTCACACTTTGACTCGAAACACTGCATACCGTTACAAAATACTCGTAATACAGGATGATTTCGATCCTTGTAGCCATATTGAACGGAAGAACTCTTTAAGCGAAATAAATAATACATATTATGTCATACGGATCTTGTTTCATAATGAAAACCAAAGATATCAGCCTACAAATGTATAGGTACCTAAAATCTCCTAATTGCATGTCACCACCCGCTACCCGGCTCGTGGCGGGCGGCGGCCGGTGAGCGGGGAGGGCAGCCGCCGCGCGTATAGTAAAGCCAGTAGATTAGCCGTTTATTAGGTTTTTTACAAAAAAAAAGTTCTTTTTTTTACTTTTTTGTGTTCTATTAATGATTCTGATCACGCTTCGCTCGCTCATTTTTCAAAATTTCAATATAACTAGGCGGTGCAAAATCAACCTGTATTTTAATTATTGTTGAATTAACTTACGCTAACAAAATTAATTAAAGCTAAGCTAATTAAAGAAAATGCCAATCTAATTTTTACTTGAATAAGTACAATATAAGCAGGCCATTTCTCATCGTTCCGATAAAACTATAATATAATAAGGTATAGGTAAATACAAAATTGTATGGTTATATATTTTCGTTACTACAGATGAAAAGAACAGACTATAGCTAGCGCCATTTAGCGAGTAAATAAAGCATATTGACCTACGAGTATATACCCTTTTCAGTTTCGTTTTGTAGGTACCATATTCCTCTCGCTGGCTTTAATATGCAGTCTTGCAAAATATGCGAGCGAGACAGCAATAAAAACTGCGCCGCAAGTGAGATGAGATAAATAGATAGGTCAATCAAAGTCATTGATTTCACACCTGGCGCTTGCTATATTTACTTATTCTATGAACCTCAATCAATATGCGAGTGTTTCAAGCCAACCATCCGCACACACACACATTACCATGTTAGTAGACGCACACAGTGTAAAGGCCCCGTAACAACGTGTCAACGACTTACTCCTAGACGCGTTAGGCCTAGAGCAGGCCAGTCTAGGTCTACACCGGGTCTAGACTGTGCCTCAACTGAGACAAGTGCTGCTGCAAAAGGCCAGCGCTCACCGCCGCGTAGTTAAACCTCTGTGAGAAATTTTACGGTGTTACCATCACCTCTACTTTGTTGTTTTATATGATGATTATAGCAACACGAACATTTAATGGAAAATAAATATTTATAAAAGTTGCCAGTACGCAAAATAATAGAGGTCACTGTCACATATTATTTGAGTGCTTTAAGATCAACGCCGGTGCGGTGGACATCAAAAGTTATATTTAACTCATTTAGTACGAGTAAACTTTACAGAAAACAGGTAAGTTTGTTTCATTGTCAAGGTTGAACTTTACAAATAAAGTCAGGCAAAATAAAATATAGTAAATATAGTCGCAAACGACAGATACACTAACCTTGGTCAATGACCTGCATTGACTTGCAAACTGGCAACTATTATACCTAGAAAGCATTATTCTTTGTAACTTGTTTTCATAAATCTCAATTTTACAGCATTAAGCGCTTAAGATAAAAATAAGAAAAATTAATAATTGATTCCATTGACATATCTACAAAAATAATACTAGAAAATCGTTAAATAACATCATCAGTCAGTGTTGCCATTTCATCGTATTAAAATTTACCATCACCAAGTTACACTGATGGTATCCAAACACAAATACCATAGTAATATAATATACATATGTAAATATTTCACTCTGCAATTCGTAAAGCGTATAATCAAGTGTAATAATAACTTGTGTGTCTGTGAGTGAAATAAATGAAAATAAGTATTTCATCACCCCTGAAGTAACAACCAAGTTTTTTTACAAGCTTTTATTTAGTTTCACCTGTCCCGTTGTATGTGTCCGTAATCAAATCTTAAGCTAAATTAGACCCACTTCCCATTAATCGATTGAGCTAAAACTTTACATACTTATGTATGTTGGGTGACAATGCAATATTATGGTACCAATGACCTGATCTCATGATGAAGCCGGAAGGTGGCCATGGCATCTGTGATAACGACATAACCCGAGTTTGGGTCGATTGATTCGACTCGAAGAGCACTTTAAACTTTTTAGTACATTGTTTTAGATAAAAGCTTGTTTAAAATTTTTTTTTTTAAATAATTACTTATTTAACGTAAACTTTGCGGGAATAGAAATAAGCGTTCTAAATGATCAGAACGCTTATTTTATATTTTTACAGATACATAGGGAATAGGAATAAGCGTTTTAAAAGATTAGAACGCTTATTTTATATTTTAACAGTTACATAGTTTTAAAAATTGCATTTTTAGGGCACATTTTTTAAAGTAACTAAGTACTTGTCCACACTTTGGGGTTCGTAGCGGCGACATTGTGATTTTGATCCGCTTCGTCCAAGGTTAATAATGTAGTTCTAAATTAATGGACAATTTGTTATCTCTAAACAACAAAACACAAATCAAATTACAAGTTAATCATATCTAAGATTATCTTGTAATTTGATTTAAGTGATAAAGAGAATACCAGTGTCTGATATTGATATGATAATTATCATATTTTTTCTAGTTATTTCAAAGGTGATGAAAATATTGCCATATCAAGTAAAAAAAAAAAACATTAGTGGAAAATGTTACAAAGTTCAGTCTTCAGACAGATCGAGCCAGTGGCTACAGAGAGAATGCAGCAAAAAAACTACAAAATAAAAATAAAACTGCACGACTCCATTCACCATCGAAGCATTATACAGAGCGGACTAACGCCGTATGCAACACCAAATGTACAGACGTTACAATAAAAACCTGTCTTGGGTCGTTCCTATGTGTTTTCTTGTATTTTTGGAAGCGAAATGATAGCGGATTGGTTTTTTAACATGTAACAAACATGGAAATGGAAAATCCCAGATGAAGATGTAGATTATTCATTCATGATTTTTTACTCTGGTCGATGGATCTATGAATTAGAGGAAATCGCAATATATAACGTAAGAAACTAAATTTTCAGGATTCAATTAATCTAAATGAAATAAGCATTATTTGCCCCTACCATATTTAGCTATTTCTTTTTACGACTAAACTAATTTAAAGCAAATTTTTTAATTTTCAATGTATTTTAACTTTAAAAAATTGTTTCACAATAGGGGATCGGACAGGTCTCACCAAAAAATCTTTATTGTAATTAGAAATTATGTTAATTAAATAAACTGACCATTCAATGAGTATTTTTGTGAAATAATAATGATTTATATTTTTAAATCATAAAATAAAATGCGTTAATTGCAATATTTTTAATCTGTTCGCCACCTTGAACGAAACACCGATCACAGCGCGTTACGTCATTGGTTTGTAATTGTCATTTTTAACGGCTGGGGTAACCTCAAAATGTCAACCATATATGTCAACATTACTATGTGAATTTGTGGCCTCCACTGCTGCCATCCTTTTCTCCACTTGATTGTTTGATGTTTACTCACAAACAGATGACGTCACGCGGCCAAGGTGACAAATGGGAGCGTTTACGCGGCATTTTTACGCATTCAAATTTTAAATGTAATTTATGTATATTTACAGCATAATTTACATAAAATATTATTTTTTATGGTAATAAATAATCATTCTAATTACTTTCAAACACTTTGTAAAAAGTTGTCCAATCCCCTATTAAGTTGTTATTTACAATTAAAATAAAGTTCAATCAACCATTTTCATGTTATAAATATTTTAACACGGTGTACTTCGCATTAACTAGACGGTAAAGGCCGACTAGCTTCGATCGGCATAGACGATTATCATCAATTCATCATAGAGGGGTGATGATCGTCTAAACTGATCGAAACTAGTCGGCCTTTACAAACTAGTTTATGCGAGTAATTTTTTCAAGTTCTGCTTATTAGAGCGAGAGAGAAATATGACGTGCATTCCAAATTGTAAGTATATTTTCCACTATAACTTCGCTTGCCCTACCCGCATTAGTAACCCACCCCCCTCCCCCACCACATAAAGGTGACATCACGTACCTGTTGTTTCTTCTGCACGAGCTTGGCCTTGTTGGGGTCTATCGAGTCGGCCTGTTGGGACGCCTGCTCCAGCCGCCGGCGTTGCTCGTTCTCTGTGTCCGCTTGCTGGAACCACATCACAAAAAATCAGGGTCCAGAATACCGATATTTGTAAAATATTAGTATTTATATCGATAATAAAAAAAATATCTGCATTCCAATATATCAATATTCGTGTACTGAAATAAAATATCGGTATTTGGTATCGATATATCGATACCAAATATCGGTATTCCGGTCCCTGCAAAATATAATAAAAAAAAACCTTTTGTTTGCTAGCCTACGGTGTCTTATTTTTTGAGCAAAGGCCTCCCCTCTAAACTAAGGACACCTAGCACGAAGGATTTGCTTGCCGCTTCTGAGTTTCTGATAATTGTATCTCTCGGAAATTAACGATTTCCTTAATTTTTACAGCATAACACGCAGCACTGATGCATTATTGTATTAAAATACTCTGTTATCTAAGTATCTAACTTACTAGAATTTAATGCCGTTTTAAAAGACATGTCAAAAATCTGTTTACTATTTGCACTAATGCTGCACTCTAGCGGCAGAACATTGCAGTAATATATCCTATTGCCGCCAAAGCCAAAGTAAAGACGAGTGGTATTTTTTAAACTTTAATGGTGATTATGATCAAACAGATGGGGCAGAGAGGTTCTCGAATGGCGAACACCAGTACGGCAAGTGAAAACGTAGGACACCCACCCACAAGGTGGTCAGACTGACCAAGGTCGCTGGAAAGCGCTGGACGCAAGCCGCTCTAGATCGGTCATTTTGGAAATCCGTGTGAGAGGCCTATGTCCAGCAGTGGACGTTATGAGGCTGAAATGATGATGATGATCAAACAGACCTTGAACGCCCTCGTGAACCGCACGAGCAGCGAGAAGAAAGCGTTGGCGTCGCAGCCGCGCGGCGCTTCGCCGAAGTACTCCACGCACGACGCGAACGAATCCTGTCACAACATAAATAATAAATTAAGTACACATCATTTTTCATCACATATTTTTAACTCCTGATGAAAAAGGTGTTGTTTTTATTAACACCATGGAATCTAATTGAGACATGTAATTTTTGTAGAGGGAATAATGGGTGTAACCCATTTTGAAACTACGTCAAGCGGACACCAGCGACTTCCGCGCGTGTCCCCTTCGCGAAGAACGGATTACAAAGTATCAGCAGTTCAATTTTAACGGCGTACATTAACAATCGTGTTGATGGAGAATTTAATATATTACTACATACAAATATGTATGGCAATTGGTCGTCTGATTATAATTATCTGCTTTATAGTCTATGCTAAACGTCCGTCGCGGGCCCTGTCGCGCGGAAGCGGGGCCCACCTCCCTGCAACGGCCGCACGCGCGGGGCGCGGACACGCGCCGGCACTTTTGTATGGTCCGCATAACGCAGTTTTAAACCAAACCACAGAAATTAATAAGAGATTCCATTCATACAGAATGGAATCTCCTAAGGTCCGCGCCATATGTGTCCCCGTCCCCCGTCCCCGCACCTCTCTTTCGCTCTCACCTTGTCGCGGGGCGAGAGCGGGCGAACACACGCATTGACGTGTGCACGGATGTATAGTTTTGTTTGTAGTAGTGTAGGCACAAATGATACTCCGCTTCTATGAAGTGTCATACCTGTGACTTGGTCATACCTGCGCATGCTTGGTCTCGTGTCGCAGCCTCCTCAGCTTGTCGGCGGCGTTGTTGAGAAAGTCCCTGAGCACGTGCAGGTTGGTGGCGCGGTGCTGGTCGCGCGCGTCGCACTCTCTCCTAACGGCCTCCATGCCTCGCTCCAGCTCGCATACATCTGCTACCACGTTTTCCAAAGACACTGAAAAAAGTGTATAGAGTATAGTATACCTTCTTCATTTGCCATCATTCATCATAATTTCAGCCGCATAAAATCCACTGCTGGACATAGGCCTCTCCCAGGGATTTCTCAAACGATCGATTTAGAGCGGCCTGCGTCCAGCGCTTTCCAGCGACCTTGGTCAAATCGTCTGACCACCTTGTGGGTGGGTGTTCTACGCTTTGCTTACCAGTACGAGGTCGATAACCGATCGGTTCGTCGCGTTATGTGTCTCGTCCACTACCACTTCAACGTACCAATCCGCTGGGCTATATCAGTGACTTTTGTTCTCCTACGAATTTCCTCATTTCTAATTCGATCACGTAGAGAATCATGTGCCATGTCGTTTTAAAATAAAAGCTAGAATACAGTTGCATGGAAAAGTCTAAAGTAAGAGCGTTCTTAAACTAGGACTTTCTTTATGGTGTTTAATCGCGTAGATTGGGCGAACGACTAATCGTGCCGCTCCATGCGGCTAGTAGGCCGTTACGATCAAATGTGCGATGTTAATATTTTTTTTTAGTTGAACTAAGACTAACGGCGGGTGCCGTGGTCTTCTACTATCTCTATCTCTGTCACAAACTCTGCGAAAGAGATAGCAGAATACGTCGCGTGATGCCGTCTCTTTTGCACGTGGAGTTTGGAGAGATAGACTGAAAACTTCGCGTGGTTCCGCTTTACGCAGGGCACGCCCTAATGTGCGTTGTGTCTTATTTTCAGCAGTGTTAGGGTTGGATCTCATCTGTCAGCACGGAACAGCACTTTCCTATGCTGCTATCCTTTTCTATCGCTCAGAAGCGTCATTTGCTAGAGCGAGAGAGCGACTGGACGCTGCTGCACGGCCGGTGCTAAAGCGTTCCGTCGCTCTAAAAGATAGCAGCATAGAAAAGTGCTGTTCCGTGCTGATAGATGAGATCCAAACCTTAAAGACAACCAAAAAAAATTTTTCTGATTGTAAAGAACACAAAAAATATTTTATTAAGTTATTCTAGTGTCCTGAAATAAAATTATTTTATTTATTATTTGTATCTCCTTTGGATTCACGGGTCTTTTCATTCCGGTCCTTTAGGAGGCTTGCGTGGGGATACAGATCCAACACGTAGAGGCCCTTTGGAGAAGTTGATGTAATGTGATGCTCCCGCCAAAACCCATTCTTCGATATACCAATGGAAGGTATACCCTTGAATAGGTTTAGGTAGGAGAGGGATCTATTGCAAGCAAAGAGAAAGGTTTATAGGTTATGGAATGAAGTTGGGATGGACTGATGCTGGGCTATTGCAATAGAACTAACGGCACCTGCCATAATCATGATTACTGACTTCTTCTTCGTCTAAACTCGTTCCCGGTTGCATCCTCAGCTGTACTGCTTCGGAGCCCGGGGTGCGCTTTCCCACTTTTTCTTCTCCAAATATAAATGCATGTCAATGGTCACCCAAGGATGCCAAACACCTTGCGAAGTAGAAAAGAAATAGCCGAAACAGTTTAAATGATTTGGCTATAGTTTTACGACCGGCCGCCTGCCTGACGTCAACCCTATTTGGGAAAATCATGATTACTGACTATTTATTTTTATTCTTACCTTGAGCAGCCTTGTCGATGTACAATAACTCTGTATCGAAGTTCATCAGTTCAGGGAAGTTCTGCCTTATTGTGCCCACGATATAATGCAGCAACGACATTCTCTTATCCGTCGATTTCGTATCCATCAAAGTGTCCAACGATTGCAATTTGAATCCGTACGCCGGCCCCCGCTTACTGCTGTTCAAATAGTTTCCAAAAGCGAGAATTATTTCCAGAACATTCCTCAATTTCTGCGAAGACTTCACTGAAGACGATCCAGAAATAATAGCATGAATTTGCGGAGTTATCAAGTGTATATTATCGAAGAAATTGCCCATATAGCTCATTATAGATAACTTGGCTGAAATTCTTTCGACTTTCGCGAGGTGCATGAGGAATTTATCTTCTTCGGTAAGTTGGTTGATGTTCTTCTTCTCAGCGACGTATTCCTTGTAGGCTTTCTGTTCGGCTTCGGTAGGCACCATGCGCTGGAGGATCTCGACGCTCTCGAGTGGAAGCTGCTTGAGATCCAGGTTGTTGACGGCTGCGATCACTTTCTCCACGGGCGTGTCTAATTTTCTTCTTGATATTGCTGTAAAATAAAAAAAGCTTAAATCATAGATAAAGGTGCTTTTTTGGAAATCATCATCCAGGTATATTTTAGTCTCCACTGCCGGAGCACGAGCCTCTCTGTACTACCAGAGCCATATATTAGCCAGAGCAGTCAGAGAATTTGGCCTACACTCTTCGCGTTGGCCAGACGGGATGAAGAGGTCTCATTGATGTTCATAAGCTTTGTTTAGCTTGTGTTTTCTAAGTCGCCTTCTACGACATTCACGGGAAGACTTGGGAGTGGTCCTATTCTACTCTGCCGGGAACCACACGGCTAAACATTTTTGAAAATAAATATAGCAAATTGATTCTCAATATTATTTTTATGGCAACTTCTTATAATACAATGACAAACGAGGCAGCCGTAAGACGTGATGGTGGGCGTGAAGACGGAAAAAGGGAACTAAAATAGTGATGGGTTGCTAGCCACATCGCCTATTAAAATAATTGAGAAGGTAACCCATTCCCTCGATCGGCTTTGACAATATGCGTAGGAAGAGAAGCAGCTGGTACATTTTACGTTTTTTTTTCCCCCAGACCAGCATGGAAGATCTCAAAAATGAGGTCCATTTTAAAATCTCAAAATGACAGACAAGCATTTTGACACAGTGCAAGTTTCTTGCCTGTTGCCTACATTAAATTGAAGTCCCTTGCAATATGCGTTATACGAATCGTTTGACCAGAGTAATAAGAATGAAATTGGCTTGCAATGCATGTTTAGGTATCTATACGAAAAGGTGCTAAGTTCTGACGTGAGCTAAATTAAACCATATCGCTAGCCACATTGAGTAGATATTTTTTTGTTTTTTTTTTTGCTGAGTGAGACTTCTGTACGTTAGTATTATTTATTCTGTGATGATATTCCGCTTCTATGAAGTTTCATACCTGTGCCTTTACACTTACCAATATTCCTCAGTCTGGTATGTTCTAGAAGCGACACAGTGTCCGGTTTCCGGAACCTCTTGCTGGGGAAGGAGGCCAGGGTGTCGGTGTCGCAGTCTACAGTCCCGGCGCCGCTCACGCCGCCGATGCGGAACTTCTCTTCGAACTCTGTGAAGTTGATCCTCCGCCGCGGACGCTCTTCATCGAGCTCGTTGAAGATCGTACCTCGAACCTGGGAAGTAAGTCAACATAACATGGTTTTTAGGGTTCCGTAAAAAGTATCTTAGTTTTGACTTGATGGCAACTAGCGAATTATAGTTTGAGATTTTCAACTAACCTGATTAGGCTTCAGTGCTATCCAGTTCAACGTCGGCAGCTTGTATTTCGTGTCAACCTTCCTCTTTATCGTCATCGCGTCGTGTTGATGAGGCGGGGGCATCATGCCCGGCGCCGGGGGAGCGGGGGGAGGCGGCGCGAACGAACCTAGGGGGGGAGGGGGAGGGGCTACTGGTGGCGCCGGGGCAGGGGGAGGTGGTGGTATCGGGGCTGAAGGGGGTGCGGGTGGAGCCGGAGGAGCTGGGGGAGGGGGAGGAGAAGGTGTGTGGTGGCCGTTGGTCATGGTGCCGTTGCCGTTGCACATCGCGTGCGAGGATATGGCACCCACTGAAAGGTGAAAATAATGTTTAAGTACATTTGTTTCTAAACTTTATTGTAAGTACACAATGAAATAACCTCCTCCTTTTTTGAAGTCGGTTAAAAAGACATGTATTATATATATATTTATATAAATATATCTTTTTTTTATAATATATATTTTGTATAAGTATTTTAATATCTATTGGTTATTTATAATTTATATTTTAAATTTAACTGCGCCACCTGTTATCTTACTCATATACTTCGCACTCCTTCTCTATATGGTTGCCTGTAAGAGATTGCTTCGGCGATAAGGCCGCCTCTTGTACCTTATTTATTTATAAGTTCCGTAAACTTTGTAATTTTTTATTGTTTTTTATTTGGTGCAATAAAGATTTTTGTATTGTATTGTATTGTATGTATGGTATGAGACATCAATAGGTACAAAGACGGACTTATCCCAGATAGGGAGATCCCTATCTGGGATAAGTCAGTATCCTTTTAATTCCAGGTTGACTGGAAGAAATCTTCCAGTCGACCTGGAATTAGACACAAGGATTTAAAAAGGATACACAGACAACAGGAAGCAACATTTAATTTTACTTAACCACTACTGCACTAAAAACTTGAATTTAATAGACTATTTAAAATATTACATAATATTTGGATCGTCAGTTTGATTATTAGTAAGTATGTACAGTTTATGTAGAAAGTAAATATATATATCTGAAAAGTATTGTATATAATAAAAAATATATACATCTATTACTCTTCCTGTGAATATCCCTTTTGTACCCACTTTAAGTTTTCTAACAACCTAAAGGTTGGCTGTCAGATAATGTAAAAAAAAAATCTAAGTTTTTCTTCTCTCCCGACCAGCATGGAAGAGAATTATGAATTGACACATTGTTCTCGATATGAATAATAAGTTTAACTCACTGGAAGCTCCCCTCGGCAGTGATTTCGTGAGAGACTCCAGTTCCTGCACCTTGGATTCTAACATGGACTGTCTGTTCCGAGAGTCTTGCTGTGCGCGCCTCAACGTTGACACCTAAAAACATTTTGGATTAAATAAATATGTCTAATCACCTGACATTCTCATACTCAATTGTTTTGGAGAGGATTAATGATTAGTAATCACTAATCCTATCCAAAAAATGGAGAAAGAGAATGTCAGAAATAAACCGGCCAAGTGCGAGTTAACTCGCGTGGAGAGGGTTCCGTACAATTGATTGAATTCTTATAGGTATTCCTGTAATCTACAAGCAATGAACTATATTTTGTATTTTTTTCAAAATTTTAGGCTCAGTAGTTTCGGAGATCGGGGGGGAGGAATGGTCAATTTTCGTCTTCTTTCATGAATAAAATCAAAACTATTTATTTTACAATAATAACATATTCGAGATCCTTATAACGAGCCCTTTCATTTCATATATGACACAGTAAGGTTTGCAAAACTGTTTTTTTTAATTTCCTAATTTGTCCCCTGAAAATGACCCTTATTTTAAAAAAAAATTTATTTACTTTGCACATATGTGTTTGGGTCATAGGATTACACCATCCTACCAAATGTTACCTGATTCGGTCTAGTAGATTCAACGTAAAACAACTGGCAGATGAGAGAGACAAATGGAAGAGAATTCATACTCCACTGACAAGAGCATAGCTCTTACGGCTTAGGCCCTTCGCCCACGGCGACTTATTGTAGAGATTTCTGTCGCGCGTTCGCATCGATACAGTCGCGATGCGGTCGCAAGCTGTGTACCCTCGACCACGTAAACACGATTCAGTCGCGATACTGCCGCACTTCTGTCGCGATGCAAACGCGATTACTCCGTTCTCCTCACGCGCCACCCTCCTTTCGTTCTCTCCCCGATGTCGTCCTACACGGTCGCGCGTTTGCATCGCTACAGTAGCGATGCTGTCGCGCGTTTACGAAACGCGCGTCAAAAAATCGTCGTGGGCGAGGGGTCTTAGAATAGAACCACTCCATCTCTTCCTGTGGATGTCGTAAGAGGCGACTAAAGAGAACGTAAAGACGTAATGAGGCTAAGCACAAACATCTCGTGCTACAACTGTATTTCGAAGGAGGGTTGTCGTCGGACGGCGACCGTGTGTAAAACTTTTCGCACAAATGCATTCCCAAAGAGGGTTGACGTCAGGCAGGCGGCCGGTCGTAAAACTATAGCCAAATTGTTTTAACTGATCCGGCTATTTCTTCTCGATTTCGCATAGTCTTCGGCATCCTTGGGTGGCATCTTGCATTTGGGGTCCACATTGGGAAGCCCGTCGAATCTTTGGGTTATATTGTACTTAAGTGGCATTATATTAGGTATATTTAAGTGACATGCATCTTATATTTGGAAAAGAAAAAGCGAGAAAGCGCACCCCGGGCTCTAAAGCAGCACAGCTGAAAAAGAATCATCTGATCGGAGTCTTTCTCTATCACCCCCTGATATAAAATCTTGCATCTTCTCCTGGCTAGAAAGTGCCTTTTATACCACGCTAGGACGCTAGGCGTAAAAGATGAATTTACCTCCTCGACGACCTGCCGCCGGGCCTCCGCGAGCTGGTCCCTCTCGTGCCTGACGGCCGCCAGCTCCGACTCCAAGGTCGCCAACTTCGCGATGGCTTCCCGTTCTAACGCCGCCATACGTTCGTGAGCCTAAAACACATTGACATTAGAGTATATAAGAGAGACACAAACAATTAGCCGTGTGGTTCCCGGCAGAGTAGAATAGGACCACTCCAAGTCTTCCCGTGGATGTCGTAGAAGGCGACTTAGGAAACACAAGCTAAACAAAGCTTATAAAGATCAATGAGACCTCTCCAACCCGTCTGCTCAAGATTATCAAGAGTGTAGGCCAAATCCTCTGACTGCTCTGGCTAATATATGGCCCTGATAGTGCAGAGGGTCGTGCTCCTGCAGTGGAGATTAAAAAATACCTTTTGATGATGATATAGAGAGAGACAACACGAACAATACGACGCCAGTCACGCCCAGCCCCCCTCACCCCTAGCTACGCCACTGTACGCCACTAGTCCCCAGTTCGCGTTTAGTTTGCAACTGACGATGTGACGTCACTCGAGGGGTAAAAAAACAAGTAAACGTAATTTTTTTTCTTATTTATTCCAATAAAAACTGTGCAAACTTAGCGCGAACGAATTGTAAAGTTCTATGGTGACTTACGTGTCCAAGTTCATCTTCTAACTCGTTAACCTTCTCCAGCGCGGCGGTCTTGGTCTCGCTGTCTTCCATCAAGGTGGCGACGTCGAACACATTGTCCAAGTATGCGGAGATTTGAACCTGCAAATACAATGTAGTTTTATAACTTGACTACGGCAAGCAAAGTCAAAGGGAATAGTAATTATTTTAGCAGTCTATGTATGTATATTCCCCCGTAGCATCTCTGGACCTGGATTTAAGGATCTATCCTTGAAAGCAATTTCAGACATTATTAAAATTAAAAATATGTCTTTATTATTGTAGGATATTTGAAATATCTCTTAATAAATAGTCATTTTGTTATTGATTTTACAGCAGCTGTCGACGTCAAATCGTTAGGTATGTTTTGAATAAAAGTGCTTTGTTAGGAGACTAGCGCCATCTGCGTGTGATCTCCACAAACACGGGCAAGATTATCGATTCATCGATTTCCCGTGCGCGGATTGTCTTTGCCCGACCAGAAAAATATTCATTGTCTTTACGTGAAGAAAAAGGTCTGACTGGGTGTGGCACCTATCGCGTGCTGTTGCAGCATTAAGTTTGTAATTTTGGTATATAAAGCGAATGTTTCGTGAGAATTGTCGTTAATTGTGTTTGTGACCAATTTATTTGGAACGGCGTGAAGCCGAAATTGTTTGTATTACGTAAAGAACAGTGATTTGTGTAAATTGTGAAGCGCGTGCCATATGGCTATGAAAATTGTTAGTTTGTGACACTGTATGTGAATAATCTTGAAGTGGCGAAAGATGAACAAGAAACTTATTGTGCGGTCTTGAATTGGTGTTATAAATACGACGTATTAGTTGGGGCAACAACATGAGCTCATGTGGGGTTAGTTTAGGGACCCAATTCTTCTTACCTTGGGACCTTGGGACCCAGAGAGGGACCTAAGGCCGTCGCCAACACTGAGGAGGACCTCAGAATCGACGCGAAGGCCAGGCGAGGCTGCCTGACGACCGCGGGGAAGCGGTGAGTTTTACAATTAGTTAGATTAGTATAATTACTCTTAATTAGAATTCAGTTCAACTCATAATTAGGTTAAGTTAGGTTAATAGGTCCCTGTACCATATACAGGGTGGTAGCAGACTGCGTAGGTTGTATGTGTGTTTGTTTGTTGCCGTTGAGATTGCCGGACTCGTACCAAGAGCGTAGTCACAAAATCTCTTGGTACCCAGAACGTAATCTTAGCTATCTGCGCCCACAAGGTACTTACAGCTTAGTTTAGTGTCGATGCTTAGACGCTAATGCAGAAGCAACAAAACTGCTCAACGTCTAGGGAAATCAATTTAAAATAAAAATTAGACATGCATTTGTAAGTAATATTTTATTGTACATAAAAAAAAAGCTATTTCTTCCAGAAAACCGATGGATGGAGAGTATATAGTAAATCGTTAGCTGCTTTTAGTCGTGTACACCCCTACACGACTTAAATACAACGTTAATATAAGTATGTAGATGTGCGCTTAGAATATTATACAGAAATTAAAGCATACCTGTAAATCCTCGCTCTCACAATGCCGCAGCCTCTCGAGGTAGTCGTCCAGCTTGAGCGCCGTGAACTCGTACTGAAGATGGACCCTAAAGTTCATGTCCTCTACAGAATGCACTATGATGTTCACGAACTGCATGCACGCCACCTGGTGGACAAAGATCACATCAACTCTACCGGTGGTAGTAAGTTTTCCAGGATTAAGGGATTAGGAAGATTAGGGATCCTTTAAGTATGCAGAATTTGTGCCATTCTAACACCCCCATCCCCCTTGACAACAAAAATAACTAAATCGAAGACTTATAACTTTTAATACAAAGTTGTGTGTCAGTATAATAAATCCTATCCTAATTCTAATTAATCCTATCCTAATCCTAACTATATATAAAAAAGTGAGTTTATATATTTGTTTATTTGTTCGTTTGTTACCTCTTCACGCTTTACCTACTGAACCAATCTACTTGAACATTCGCATACAGATAGTTAGGAGTACTGAGAAGGATATAGGGTACCTTTCATCCTGGAAAAAAGTAATGTTCCCGTGGGATTTAGGATACGCGAGCGAAGCCGCGGGCAAAAGCTAGTTGAATATATCTGTGTTGTTGAGTCTCTGTTCTCCACTCTACTTCCTATCTTCTATGTGGGACTCCCCTTACTGCGCCGGGACAGGTCGAGGTCCCACAGGGGTAAAAAAGTTTTCGTATGTATGTATATATGTAAAGAATCAGGACTGTCTTCTTCATCTTAGTGCGTTCCCGGTTGCATCCTCAGCGATGCTGCTTCAGAGCCCGGGGTGCGCTTTTCAGCTTTTTCTTCTCAATATGCATGTCAATGGCCACCCAAGGATGCCAAATACCTTGCGAAGTAGAAAAGAAATAGCCGAAACAGTTTAAATGATTTTGATGATAGTTTTACGACCAGCCACCTGCCTGACGTCAACCCTATTTGGGAATGCATTTGTGCGAAAAGTTTACAACCGGTCGCCATCCGACGTTAACTTCCTTGGGAATGCAGTTGTAGTACAAGATGTTTGTGCTTAGTCTTTAGTCGCCTCTTACGACATCCACAGAAAGAGATCCAGTGGTTCTATTCTAGGCCCGAAGCCTGACGGCACCACACAATCTTAGGACTTACGATACATACGGGACTTACCATAAATTCAATGTGGAACGAGTCATAATTCATGAAGTACTCCATTAGCGTATGAAACCTCCTGGGCTCTCCGACCACTTCTTTGAAGTTATCGAACGCCGACAATATGATCTGGTGTCCGCCCTTCACTAAGCAGATGGCCGCAAGCAGTTCCAGGACTAACGCCTTCGTCCTGAGGGAGTGGTGGACCAGGGAGAGGGCAATGCTGTTGATGGCTTCGCGGTGCTGGATCACCATGTTGAAGCCGTACTGCGAACAAAAACAATGATTATAAAAAAAAGTTATTTGAATGATAAACCTTTGGTCGGTTTGTAATGGAGTTTTTGGCGGAAAGTGGGTTCATTTGGGGGTTTTCTTTAAATTATTTGCAAATCGGTTTTATTGGAGTTTATAATATAAAACTGGTAAAAAAACTCAAGATAGGTTATTAAGGTACAATGCAAGCCCTAACGGAGTAAAGCTCAATACTGGGCTCAGAGAAATATTTAATTATGCCATCAATGAACATCGACATGCTAAGAAGATAGGCAAATTGACGAAACATGTCAAACTATTGGCCCAAGTCCAGCAGAAGACTTAATGTGGCTGATATGATGATAATGCCTACGTCAGACTATTGATTTCTCACCTTATTGTTCATAATGGCCCTCATACACATAATGCACACGTGTATATCATCAGTGGACGCCCCCATATTGAGTCTGGCCGCATGTCTAGTTCTCCTCCTCGCCACAGCGGGACTGGCAGCACCATCTTCTGTGTCGGAAGACCTGGCCCGCCGCCTCCAGGACGCGTTGAGTGTCGCGCCGGGGTCTGTCGGGGCGCTGCAGTCTGATGTCGTGGTGTTTGCACCTGGAAGGAACACTATTCCAAATAAGTTTTTTGTATAAGCTTTTATTGTGTGAGAAATGTACTATTAAGGAGAGTCCACACGGGCGTTGCGTCGTCGCAACGCAAACATTTTGACGCATTGCCGTCCACAAAGGCGCAGCGTCATCATCAGCGTTCATCATCATGCGAGCGTATCCCCGGTTGCATCTTCAGCAGTTACGCTTCATAGCCCGGGGTCCGCTACCTAACCTAGATGATTTGACGAGGTTACTGGTTTTTACACAAAGATGGGTAGACCAGAACCAATCCTAGGATAGGTTTACAAACGCTATATGGCGTTCAGGACCTACAGCTGTACGTGCCCCCCAAAGCACACAGGCGCTGCGTCAGCGTTGCTACAACGTAATCGCAATGAAGTGCACCCCATCGTTTCGTCATTCGTGTGTGCGTCGCGTCGACGCAGTGCATCGTGTACACTATGGTTATTTCTATGTAAAACGATGCAACGACAGCGCTACGTCGACACAACGTGCCGTGTAACTCACTCAAAGTCCTAACACGACAGATTTTCCGGCTACCTCGCGGCTCCATCATCAAATAAAAACATACCCTGGTTGATTCCATCACTGGACTGGCTCCTGGCGAGCGCGATCCTCTGCTCGTGCCGCATCATGCTCAGCCTAAAGCTGAGGTAGTCGATCAGAACGTCCAGACCCTGGTTTTGTTCGTTGAGGAATTCGCGGACCCATCTGCAATGGACACCAGAAACATACCTTTAAAGAAATATAGTTTCATCACGAGAAACAAATGAGAAATTGTGAGAAACCTAATGGGCAATGGGCCTTACATATAAGAAACCTATTTAAAAACGAGAAACGCGAGCTATCTTGAGAAATCTAATCAAGTTTTATTTTATTATGCAGTTTAGTTAAAGCTTAATTATTCCCTATAGTAAAGACATTTCCCAAGAAGAAAAAAAACAATTAATAAATTGAAATTGATGAAATTTCAAAGACGTGTATGAAAAACTATTTTGTGTGTTTTATCCTTTTTACAAATTAATTATTATACATATTAAAGCCGCCTAAGATTACAACAAAATGCATTTGTGATGATATCTTGTAATCCAATCTCGAGTTGAAGGAAAAACAAAGGCAAGGAGGTCGATGTCGCTTACAAGTATCGTATCATCTTACACGCATCTTTTTATAATAAAAATGTAATAATAAACCTGATGTAATCGACTACACGGCAGCGTTAAACTTATGTTTACTTACTCTATGTGATTGGTTCGTAGTGATATCTCCAAATCGCGAAGGACTTGGGTCGATGTGGAGTCGCCCACCATTTTTCGTTTCTGTAATGAAAAAAACATATTTTTGTTAAAACATTTTTTTCAGACCACATTTCTTGGTTTGTAATGATTCAACAAGTCTGAATCAGTCTTACTCATAATGACCTCGAACTTTGTTCGGTCAATTCTGAATGAATGTCATATGAATCGTATAGAAACAAGATATAAATTTAAAAACTAAAACCCGACTACGAAAAAATTCATACTGAAAGTAATGCAAGCACAGCAGGAAGCAATGACTAATATTTTCAAAATGTGCTTTTTAGGGTTCCGTAGCCAAATGGTAAAAAACATAACCCTTATGGATTCGTCATGTCTGTCTGTCTGTCCGTCCGTCCGTATGTCACAGGCACTTTTTTCCGAAACTATAAGAATTATACTGTTGAAAGTTGGTAAGTAGATGTGTTCTGTGAACCGCATTAAGATTTTCACACAAAAATAGAAAAAAAACAATATTTTTAGAACTAAAACTCAAATTTTTTTTTTCATCAAACCCATACGTGTGGGATATCTATGGATAGGTCTTAATAAATTATATTGAGACACTTGAAAGTGGTAAAATGTGTGTCCCCCCACACACACACACATTTTACCACTTTCAAGGTGTCTTTGAAGGTGTCTCTTTGAAAAAAAGGTGTCTTTGAAGTTACAGGGGGGCTGTAACTTCTAAAAAATGAATGATAAAACTAAAAAAATATATGATGCACATTACCATGCAAACTTTCACCGAAAATTGGTTTGAACGTGATCTAGTAAGTAGTTTTTTTTAATACGTCATAAATCGTAAACCGCAATTTACCTTTAGAACTTTTATATTATGTTATTTGCTGCTACGGAACCCTTCATGGGCGATTCCGATTCGCACTTGGCCGCTTTTTAACCCCTTTCATTTGATACCCCACTCGGTATGATTCGTTTTATTTTTTAGATCATTACTTTATGGCCTATAGAGGGCGCCACAGTGGATTTACTGTGACGTCACATAGCCTAATTATTTAATCCCATCAACATTTATAAGCATATCAGGTAACGGATCGAGATATCAGTCACATCACATCAGTAAACAGAATCCTCCATTTATTGAATTAGCCAAGTCCATACACGAGAAGCAAACGTTTCTTTCATCTCTGTAACACTTTATACGCCCACCACGTCTTGGTTTCGTGCCCGGCGCAAGTTAGAAACTTAGAGCGAGTCCACGCGGCGTTGCTTCGACGCAGCCCTGTCGCTACGTTTTACATGCAAATAACCATAGTGTATGGACAGAGGCGGATTACCCTCCCTCAACTCCGAAAAAAACCAGACACAATAGTTAAACAATGGACGCCCGGTCGGATTCGACCGATAGATGTTTGACGGGTTATGGCAAACTAGGCAAGTGGAATTTTTAAACGGTAGTTTAAAATTACCAGCCACGCAAAGTAACAAATAAAAACCTTTACCACACATGTAGTAACGCTAACTTTAGTCATCAATGTTTACAATTACCAGTACTACTTAGTTAATTACTCCATAAGGTGCTTTAATTCTGTGTGCGAATAGTGTACGGACACACGATGCGTTTCGACGACTTAACGCACGCACGATTGACTGCAACCCCCGAAACGAAGCCGGAGGGATGTACTCATCGCAACTAAATTGTAGCAACATTACGATGACAAGGCGCTGGTAATGCGTCAAAATGTTTCCGTTGGGACAACGCCCGTTTGGACCCGCTCTCAAGTTACACCTGTGCACCCACCTGCACTTTTCTAATGGTGGTGGTGGAAAGGATGAAATCCGGTTTAATCTTTCATTATAACTTCAATAAACGGGTAAGTGCGAGTCGGACTCGTACATGAAGGGTTCCGTAACTCCGTACAATGTTTTGAAACGCTGAAGAAAAACGTTTCTTGCATGACCTCCTTTAATTTTTAACTTTATCTTATTTTTAGTATTTGTTGTTATGGTGGTCATAGTAATAATAAATAAAAAATAATAAAATAAATAAAATTTGTTTATTAGGTAACTATTTAAATTACAAGCTTTTGTTGCTGGAGCCTCCTTTTAAGCAAAAAGTATGCTTGTGTCAGGAGACTCCGCTCTTTCTTATCTCTAGTTTATAACATAGTTTACCAATTTATAAGACAGTTTGTCTTGATGAAAAACAATATAGCCTATGGGTGTGTATGTGTGTGTGTGTGTGTGTGTGTGTGTGTGTGTGTGTGTGCGCGCGTAATACATATTCGGTGAAAATTTCAAGTATCTAGTTAATGCCATTATAAAGATCTAGTTAAAAACGCTGAAAAAACACATTTTTGTATGACGACCCCCTTTAGTTCTTAATTTTTTTTTTATTTTTAGTATTTGTTGTTATAGCGGCCACAGTAATACATACTCGGTAAAAAATTCAAGTGTCTAACTATTACGGTTCAAGAATGCAGCTTGCTGCTCTTTGGCACTAACACCATGAAAGCGGCACTAAATTTAGCTTTAAGTAAAGCATAAATAAATTGACAATCTTATTGTTTTTATTGATAAATAGAGATATTTGCTGCAATCGTCAAATCACCTAGGTTAGGTAGCGGACCCCAGGCTCTGAAGCGTTACCGCTGAGGATGCAACCAGGAATACGCTCGGATGATGATGATGATGAGAGATTTTTGCTGCAAAGCTTTGAAACAGTGAAGCTGTAAAATAAGGAACATAAATAGCAGTAATCTCTCTTTCAACTTTTACCACAATCCAAACAAAACACGATCACGAGACATGACTCAGGAATATTGCTGTCCCACAATGCGGCTGAACGTTTGACCTGACCCACCGAGACCCTAGAATAATTAAAAGGGCCCTTTGATGCCTGGACGCTATAAAGCCCTCAATTGGAAAGGCGACAATTACATCTTAATGTGTCATTTCGAGGTGCTATTTAAATCCCCAAGGTTATTTTTACGAGGTGAGTCATCACATTTGACTTGACCTTCTTTTTGCGCAATAAACAGAGCTTGATTACTGGTAATGATAACGATTTGGAGACGTAATAATTCTGCTCTTAATTGAGGTGATATCGGTAGCTTTTAATTCGTCAAGGTTTTATTTTTGTGTTGCTGGTAGACTAGCTATGGTTAAATGAACTGTAACCTAGAACAGTTACTGTAAAGACAACAAACAAAGCAAAGGATTATTGCTCTGATTTGTTTGTATAGGAACCTTTGAAGGTCATATGGATAATTTATGTAAAGTCATGGCAACAAAAAAGAAACAACACCATAATTCAATCTTATGGTGATGCAATTCATTCTGAAAAATTTATCTCATGTACTTTAGAAAAAATTGTGCTCAAATCATTGACTTGTACAGACTGACTTTTAAACCACCAGCCAAATTTTTGGAGCAAGTTCAGTCCATCATCATACTGAAGTACTTTCTATAAAAAAAGTTATTAAAAATCGATGAAAATTTGTCGTCCTCCCATAGAAAATCCGTTTGACTGAGCGCTGATTTGTATGAAAAGGCGAATTTTTATTTTAGTTTTTCGTTAATTGTTTTTATGTAAAGTAGTTCAGTATCATGGACTGAACTTGCTCCAAAAATTTGGCTGGTGGTTTGAAAGTCAGCCTGTATATTACTGGGCTCAGATATTGCTCTTTGTCATATAACTCGACACTATCCTTGTTTCCGTCAGATATATTTAACTTATTCTACAAAATTGAGGAGTGCAAGTGGACAATCCACTAATAGTGTCTCTATTTTTCTCGACATTCTTTGGTGTTATAGTATAGGTACAAGTACATATATACATACATACATAACTTGCCAATAGAGACTTCACAGAAATTAAATAACACAGTATTACAAATGTGTAAGACTACGTCTACACACGTAGTAATACGAACGGACCGATTATGGTGCGGTTTTTTTTGTTTGAAACCTGACGTGATCAAGATGGTGCTCAGATACGAGTACAATTGTGTGGCGGGGGCACAGGCCGGACACTCCTAAGGTACGCGCAATATGCGTCACCCAGGCGTCCCCGTTCCCCGTCCCCGCACCTCTCCCCCGTTTTCGCCTCGATTCTCACGTTGGCCGTCAAGAACCGGGGGAGAAGTGCGGGTGCGGGGAACGGGGACGTATATTGCGCGTACCTTAGAAGAGTCCCTTCTGTTTACTCTTACTGTATTCTGTGGCGGGGGCTACATAATTTTTTTTATGATATTAGATAATATTTATCATCGTCATCAGGTCTTTTTAATGATATTAGATAATATTTATCATCGTCATCAGGTCTTTTTAATGATATTAGATAATATTTATCATCGTCATCAGGTCTTTTTTTAGTCTCCACTGCAGATGCACGACCACACACTACAGAGAGCTGTACTACTAGAAGCATACTTGGTCAGAGCAGCCAGAGAATTTGGCCTACACTAGAACACTCTCCATGCTGGCCGGGTAAGTCTTGGAGTAGTGTTACTCTACTCTGCCGGAAACCACACGGCTAGATAATATTTCGTCATATATACACAGATAATATTGTAATACATTTGCAAAAAACTTTTCTACTTCCTTTCCGGCAAGTATCAAGATTATAAGACAAGCACGACGACATCCTATACTTTCCCTGCACCATATTTACTCATATCTTTGTACTAGTGCGTCCTCCGTTTCCGCCGTGAGAAAGATACAATCTGGCCAATTTCCTTACTCCTGCCTTTTTCCTGTCTTTGTATATCTTCCGCGCTTTTGCAAGTATTATCAAAAGTGCAATCAAAGACGAGTACGATCAGATTATTATTTCTTTTGTACTTATTTTTTTTAAGTTCGTGATTTTACGTTATTTCACAAAGTTCAGAATAACAAGTTATATTTTGTATAATCGTCTCTCTTTTCAGTTTTAGAACCTAACACCAGTATGTAATACTTTTACTGTCTTCTGTGACACCAGCCTACTTTAACTGCCTCCGTGGTCCAGTGTTCAAGGCGTTTGCCTTGTGATCCGAAGGTCGTGGGTTCAAATCCCACTGGGAAGCTTTGTGAAAAGTTGTTTTCAGTCTGGTTAGGATATTGCAGACTTGAATCACCTTGTTTGTTTGTTTGTTTTTCGTGTATGTAAGTGGCCAACACTGAATCACCTAATTATCCGAAAAGAAAGATGAATCCGTGCTTCGGGATGCACGTCAAGCTGTGGGTCCCGAACGCCATCTTGCGTTTGTTTAAACTTCAAACCTATCCTAGAATTGGTTCTGGTCTACCCTTTGGATTGCAAAGGTCAGGCGGCAATCGCTCTGTACAAAAACCAGTAGTCACGTCAAATCACCTAGGTTAGGTAGCGGACCCCGGGCTAAGGACGATGATTGCTGCAGCTGCTGTCATACTACAAAGATTCTTGATTGACAGTGACATGCGAGCTATCGCCGTGGCCTCCTAATACGACGTCATGCAACCTACCAAAGCTCGATTACGTACGATTGCAATCGTGCCGCGATGCCCGCGATCGAATCATGCCCATATGATCTCACACGGTGAGTCATAGACGGTGTGATTGAACTTATCGAGTATCGTGGAGTAACTCTGTTACATCACTTATCTATTGTGATCGTGTGCAGCGTGCGAATGACCTGCGAGCTATGACGCCGGCACTTCATTGTTTGGGGTGTATTGGGTCAATTTGCCATTTATCAACTAGCGGTCCGCCTCGGCTACGCACGGATATACAAATACATACATACTATCACGTCTTTATCCGCAATGGGACAGACAAAGCATTTTGGGTCTTGCAAGACTCAAAGGCCACTTTCAGCGTGATGATAGGCGCAAAGGTGGAAAAAGGAATCAAATAGTGATGGGTTGCTAGAACATAATTCATATTTTCACCCATTCCCTCGATCTGCGCGGGAAGAGAAGCAGCCGAAGTGTAGAAGAAAAAGCCGGAAAGCGGACCCCGGACTTCAAATAGCTGAGGGTGCAACTGGGAATATGCTGAGATGAGAGAGAGAGAGAAACTCGGATCCATTTGCCAACGTAACATCCTTACATGAATATGTACAGGCTGCTATCGAAACTGTATGTAGGTGGTATAGGGTATTGTGTCGCTAACGGTATAATGCTTGCAGCTCAGCGGAGGGCTGTGAACTATACCGTTTGTGGGACACTCGCGTTAACCTCTACTAGCTAACCTTGCATCTATTGTCTGGACTAGAAAATAAAGTCTTGTCTAAAACAAACTTCAAAGGGGCCAAATTCTTTACATTTTTTTTCGTATTTTGATATACATTAATTGGGAAAAGTTGTTCAAAATGATGGACTGAATCACCCCTAAAAATATTTGTTCTTAATTTTAAAGCACCTTGTATACTATACACTATCACGCCTTTATCCCTAACTAGCTGTGCCCGCGACTTCGTTCGCGTGGTTGTCGGAACGTAATGTTATATAGCCTAAAGCCTTCCTGTATAAATGGACTACCCAACAAAAAAAGAATTTTTCAAATCGGACCATTAGTTCCTGAGATTGGCGCGTTTAAACAAACAAACAAACTCTTCCTCTTTATAATATTAGTATAGATGGGGCAGACAGAGAAGCTGAAAACCACGGTGAACAAAAAGCATATAGCGTACCTAACAGTTGCTTATTTTCCCGCGCATATCATAAATTCTGATCGAGAGAATGGGCGAGAATCTGAATCATATCAAGCCGATGCGGCTATCAACCGATTTTGATTACCCTTTTCCATCTTCACGCCCACCATTGCGCTAAACGTGGCTTTTTAGCGCAATTATTTGTGGGTTTTAAGGACCTGGACTCTGTCTGCCCCGTGTGACTTGATATGTAGGGTAAAAGTCGGACACACTTCCCACACTTTTTGAAATCTTCTATATCTCACAAAAAGCAAAATATTTTATCCAATACTGGCCGGTAGTAGGTACTTTAGTTTTTTTTTTTTAAATAATTTTATAATGATTTTTTTACTTTGAAAAGAAAAAAAACATTATTTAATATTTTTAGAGATGTATTACCTTACCTATAAATACTGACAGGTCCATTAGCTAATCTCGCTATAAACAGCCAGAGGTGTCATCACAATGATGCACGAACATCTCCCGCCCACCTGTGATTACAGCTCAAATTGATGCGGTGGGCGGGTTCCTTCCACTCTCATTTTAAGAAATGAGCGTGGAAGACAAGTTACCCTCTGTTTACTGACTTAAGAGGAAACCTCAAGGGCTAGAGAAATGAAAAATAGGTATTTTTAAAATCTATTGCTGTCGCGCTGTGCCCGAACTACAACCGAGCAAGTGCGATAGAGACATACTATAGCTTGGACTGAAAATACCTATTAAAAGAACAGAAAATCAACGATTCGTAGTCCCCAGATTTCTTCTCCAAAACTTAACCAATATAAGTACTTTTTTAATTACAAATTAACAAAGACTTGAACGGTGTTCCTATGTTTTAATTTTTTTATATAATCTAGTCAAATTTGTTTTCTGGATGTTTGAACACAGCGGAAAATCTGGCCATTTTTTTAGGTTTTTGAACGTTCATATCTCTTTTAATAAATCATTTATGAAAAAAAAGAAAACATAGGGACATGCTAATAGCGTCTATAGATATTTAGGAAAAAAAATATAACTGTACCGGCATTATCCAGGGAGAAAACAGGGAACTACGTTTGTATGGAAAAACGGCCCCTCTAGAAGCTCCTAGCTTGGTGGGAGACCACATTACTAGCGCTTTCGGAAGTTAAATAACTCTGAGCGTTCCGCACTTGGAGGGGTGACCTCAAGACCATAAAAATTGCTCGAGCTCCTTTGGAAGGCACGTTAGGACGTTGGTCCCGGCTGTCATCTCATCATTGTATGGCAGTCGTCAAGCTATGTATTAATAAAAAAATATTAGAGATTTGAGTGCGTTTGACCCCCTATCTAGCCTGATGGGAAGCTAAAATGAGGTCTAAGTAATGTATGATGCCTTTTCGCAGCATGAAATATCTGACACCAGTGTTGGTCCTTACAAACACGAAAACCAAAACAACTGAGTTATAGGCAACGAGATCTATGTACTTACGTACTAGGTTTCATAGGGATCCACGCATTGGATTGGACCCGTAGACAAACGCTTACAAATAAAGAATGCACCCAAAGAGTCTGGAACTGGAAAGTCAGTGATTATACAGGCTCTAAAAATATACTGAAACTATTTTAAGGCTGAATTCAGTCCATGATACTGAACAACTTTCCCCAAGGAACATAATACGAAATATGAAAAAAAATTTTTGCTTTTTAAATAAATTCGGATCAGCTGATCGCTCAACTTGGGGAAAGTTATTCAGTATCATGGACTGAATTCAGCCTTAAAATAGTTTCAGTATGTTTTGTTAGACCCTATATACATCAAGATTAAATATTAAATCTGTAATGTTTAAACAAATATAGATACGAGTAAATTATAAACTCTTCCATCATATTTGAGATGCAAATGATAAAGCAGCTGATTCCATATTTTCTTCCCTGATTTTAATTTAAGGCACAAAGGGAGAGATTTGCTTTATTTAAATTTCAGAAAAAAGTACGGTAGCACATTCATCTTGGAAGGAAATACTAACCAGTATGACACACTTAAACGGCCCTGACGAGAATTTAACCAAATAGAGTAATTGACGATGTGCCTAAATTGTGTCTGCGGGTCATCAGTTCATTGGGTCATTGTCGTTTATTCTGAAGTTATTGTGTGCGTGTTCATTTATATCAATACTGGTACTAATGAACATAGATAAAAGTAACACAACAAAGAACTGTGCATGTGCATTTGCAGTGCATTTTATCTAACTTCTCCGTCATTTCATCGCCATCAAATGACCACCTCCGTGGTCTAATGGTCAACACGCTAGTCCGCCATTCCGGAGGTTCTGGGCTCGATCCCAGCCAGAGACAGTTGGAAAATAGCCTTTTTTCTAATTGTCCTGGGTCTTGGGTGTTTATCTATACAACGTGTTAATGAAACAACGCAAAAACCTCTCAGATGGTACCTCAGCCCATGAAACTGAACAACTTTTGTTCTACAGCTTTCACGAAACACAAAAAAAAATTCAAATTTTCATACAAACTGATTAGCTGATCTAGTCAATTTGTATGAAAATCCGTATTTTATTTTAGGCATTTTGGGAATGTTGTTAATTATAAAATATAGTAATACCTATAACTATTAGGTACTGTACTGTACAAGAGAACAGGGACTCCATTCAACATTCAGCTCATGTATCTTACTAAATCAGATTAAGACCATAAAGCAGTTTAGCAAAACGAGAAACAGAAAGACGGACGATTTTTCATAGCCCCATTGGAATATGCAGAGACAATTTTTTCACTCACAGACCAGCATAGAAATAAATAATACTGTCTGTATTTGTACAGTCGTCAGCTGTAAACGTGTCCACACGTCTATCAATCGGCTGTTTTTGCCGTGCGACTTTTTGCCGACATCTCCAAACAGAGTTGCCTGCGGATGTTTTGCAACGCCAAAACACGACGTTAATTGAAACACTGATGCTTTTTATCGAATTCCATCATCCATACTTGTAACGGGATTATATTTTGATTACATTTTATCCGTTAGACAAGCTAGTTGGATTAACACTATGTGTTGCTATAGGTAGACGTAGGCAGGCACATACAGGGTTCTATTCTACGATTACTTCCGTACCACGGTCCAAACCCACTCCATCACCATCAAAATTTAAGAGCGGCGATCTTGTCGGTGGAGTTTCTTTCATTCTTTTCTATTTTCCGCCAACCTCTTGACATCTTGATACGAAACTGCTATCACCTTTTACTTGACTTGCTTCATATAGCTGTGCCTGGGCTTTCTTTTTCCCCTCCTTCCTTCTATTTTACCTACCATCATATCCATACCCATCCGAACTAAACCAAATTTTAAATTTTCCTTTTTTGGAAAAGCTTACCTTCTCATATATAACTCCCATTCCCTTTTTAACACTATATTATCAACTATCTAACTTGTTGCTATCCAGCCGTTGCGTTGCATCGTTTCCTACATACATCTTGTTTGAAATATCGGTTATAAATAAAAACAACACGATTAGTGCAGCATACAGATTTTGAGAGTGAAATGTACGAGTATGTAATACACCCACAAGATACTCGTAATTAAACACGATCCGTGGGTGGTAAATAAGACTTTCACACTTTAATGTTGGATCTAAAACTGTATTTTATGTTGTTGAAAAGGCGTAGGCGAAATAATTTGGCATTCTTTGCACGTCCGCCTCGGGATCCTTCTAAATAGATGGTAAGCTAGCAATATATTTTGTTAGTGATCATTTTTCATCTATAGCTCATTGGATTAACCTTAATATTATACTCGTATTTATGACGATTTATTATATAGTAAGACTGTACTCACAACTTTTTACGTCTTTCCCTGTCTGTTCAATATCCTCCGTTATGGACAATGTTCTTTTAAGAAAATGGTCTAAATTTACATATTCTATGCAATACATCCCCGAAAGCTTTTGGTCGAGATAGGCACTTGTTGAAGTAAAATAAACAAAAAAAAATTACGTAGTTCTGGTGCACAATTTTTAATCGTTGACTGAACCATGTCATTCTTCGGATTGCGGAAGAAAGATCTGTTTCTGATGAGAAAAATATGAACACAATATTACTCCTTTTAATGACGACCTCCGTGGCGTAATAATCAACACGCTAATCCGCCAATTCGAAGGTTCTGGGTTCGATCCCCAGCCCCAGGTCAGTCCCCAGGGTAAGTTGGAATATGGCCTTTTTCAATTTGTCCTGGGTCTTGGGTGTTTATCTATAAGTATATGTATTAATTATAAAATATATTATTGTTGAGTAAGTATCCTATAATACAAGTTTAAATTTACTCTGGGGCTAGCTCAATTAGTGTAATTCGCCCTTATCTATTTATTTATTATATATTTACTCACTCTATGGCTCCTGGAGGCCTTGGGGTCGAGGTACGTCCGCAGTTTGTTGAGGTAGTGCGCCGGGGAGTCTTTGGCTTGCACCATGTCCTGATCGCAGATGATCTCCCATTTCTTCTCCAGGTCGTAGTTCCGCAGCAGCTTCGCTTTATCCGGGGGCAGATCCATGGAAGCCTGATGACAAAAATAACATTAAGTTAATAGGAGCCATAATTAGCCGTGTGGTTCCCGGCAGAGTAGAATAGGACCACTCCAAGTCTTTACGTGGATGTGTAGAAGGCAACTTAGGAAACAGAAGCTAAACATCAATGCGGCATAACCAGTGGGTTGACTGGTAGATAAAGCCTATGGCTTTAAGTCCGCCTATTACGTTTGTAATAAAGTTAAATAAATAAATAATGCGGCCTCTACAAGCCATCTGGCCAGCGTGGAGAGTGTAGGCTAAATCCTTCGACCGCTCTGGCTAATATATGATTCTGGTAGTACAGAGATGGTCGTGCTTTTGCAGTGGAGACTAAAAAAGACCTGACGATGATGATGATATAGATGAAAGGAAAACTGAATGACATGTTTACCAAGGACATAACGTTTCTGGTGTTTATGAGATATTGCAGAATCGAAAATATTAGAGGGAGTTGACATACCCGAAAAGGCGAGAAATTACGGTAACTTGGTGAGTTGGGTAAGGGCAGAAGAAAGAAGATAATGTTTCCTGGTCTAGGGACTAAAAAGGTAACCATTATCGTTTCTCTATAGCCCATTCATAACCATTCAATAATGGCAATAGCTAATATTTAAAACTAAATGCTATAACAATAAACAAGGATTCCGATTATAGTATGGTGGAACTAGTGGAAGTATAAAACTCAGTAGGCGATAATGCCCCATCCAAAGTTGTTTCACAAAATATATGAACATACGATAAAAGTCGCCATATTTAGAAATACTGAAAGCCTAAAATGTTGAAAAGCGAATACGCTAATTTTATAGTTATGCAAATAGTTAAAACGATTCTACGCTTGCTACAGAAGTATCATCCAATAAAGAAAGTATACTTATAACTTTCCAAAAATGTTCCTATTCATTTTTGAAATGTAGCCTAACGAAAATGGCATTTTTAGTATATATCCATTGATAGATTTAAATCATTTTCGACATTAAAAATCGTATTAGTTTAAACTACTCGCCTACCGAAATTTCATGAAGTACCGAAGATACTCGAGTCACAAGTAAACGAGTAACTCACGTGAAAATTCAGCTACTGTTCGACATGTTTAGACCAAATTCGGGTTCAGTGCGGCTCAGGACGTATGTACGCGTTGCGAGTCACATTCGTCCTAAGGAAGGCCTCTGAATGAGTTTGAAACATGTCCGCCAGTAGCTGACTTTTCACGTGGTTATCTACCCGTTAAAATTAAAATGCCGGTTAGCTCAAGTCGACTCGGAGAACTTCACTTGCTCTTTATAATGGCCCTATGAAGCACACAATAGATTGTTGCATGTCGCAGTGATTATTCACATAATTCCCAACAGTCCTGACATATCTAAACAAGCATCGCCTACGCCGGACCAGTTTGCAGCAGTGTACTGATCCCTGCGGTAACGGTATACGGGCAAGGCCCTGGGCCAGTTTGCATGTAAATTTATGTTTACATGTTTCACATACACATCAATTAGTTTTGAATTCAAATAATTTAAATTGATGTGCAGATATGTATGCCGTGTGGTTTCCAGCAGAGTAGAATAGAACCACTCCAAGTCATCCCGTGGATGTCGTAGAAGGCGACAGGAAACACAAGCCAAACAAAGTTTATAAACATCAATGAGACCTCGCCAGACGGGTCTGGCCAGCGTGGAGAGCGCAAATATCACGCGCATTCGCACGCTTTTATGTTCCGACTGTCGAGTGATAACGGGCTTAGATTTGCGAATGCACGCGCACCAGTCAGCGCTAGTCGCGCACTGCTCTGGCTAAGTATGGCTCTGGTAGTACAGAGAGGGTCGTGCTCCTGCAGTGGAGACTAAAAAGACCTGATGATGATGATGATGTGCAGATCCAATTTCGCAACAGATCCTAACTGCACCTGAGGGGAATATACAAAAAAATGGCACCTTACTGACTCTAGACCATACTCGGGTCTGAATGTGGCATTCAGAAAACATCACTTCCAATACCATCTAACCGTATTGTATCTATTATATTTGCAGCCTGTATTGTCTTACTGTGGAGCAAAGGCCATTCAGCATTCCAACTAACTTGATCGAGGGTTTTCCGATTACGAGGCCCAAACCTCCTTAGGATCTATCTATCTTTCTGGATTTACTGCCTTCCATTTTGGGTTACGATGTTATACGACAGATATTTTGCGTAGGTTGCTTTTGCTCTTACCTTGTTGGATTATAAAATTCATTAGCAAATACATATTACTAATAGACTTCGTTTTTAGGATCAATAAAATTTGTATTCCTTATTAGATTCAACTACTTACGGACAACACACATTATTTTTTTCGACGATTCAAAGTCCCCTGTAGATACCACTGGGGATAACGTGTGAAATGATACTAAACTTCATAAAAAGATATTACTTACGTTTTCAGATAAAATATAAACGGTGGTGTTAAACCCGCCGACAAGATAATTGCTGGTGTAGCGTATCCACTTGTTGCGGCAAGTTTTCCAAGTATGTCTATTAAATTGCTGGCAATTAAGAGATTTTATGAGACTTTAACTATGCAAGAGGCAGGCTAGAGCACCACGTTATTGCTATATTAATTCGAAGTCTGAGCTTATTTTTAACTTACAAGATTTTTTTTATCTGACTTATAATCTTGTAAGAGAAAGTCCTTGTTTATTTTGGTTCCGTGTGGTTTCCGGCAGAGTAGAATAGGACCACTCCAAGTCTTCCCGTGGATGTCGTAGAAGGCGACTTAGGAAACACAAGGTAAACAAGGCTTATAAACATAAATGAGACCTCTCCAACCCGTCTGGCAAATCCTCTGACTGCTCTGGCTAATATATGGCTCTGGTGTATTACCAGAGCCATATATTAGCCAGAGCAGTGTCATGCTCCTGCAGTAAAGACTAAAAAACATGATGATTCATGAGAACTTTTCAACAAAATTAATTTTTGATATAGTTTTTCTTTCCATGAGTAAAATTTTTACTTTGGCCGTGCATCCGGAAACATGGGCTCATAATGCCACAGACTGGGTTCCAACAGATGAATACAGAAAGAGAGGTAGGCCAAGGACGAGATGGGCTGACGATTTGCGTGCATTTGACATAGAATGTAAAATTAATACCAAGGATAGGCAATTGTAGAAGGAAAGAAAGGAGGCCTTTGCCCAGCAGGAGACATAAATAGCTAATAAAAAAATACTTAATTGATAAGACTCATAAGCACACTAAATATATTTTTTTTATGTTATAGGACGGCAAACGAGCAAGCGGGTCACCTGATGGTAAGTGGTCACCGCTGCCCATTGGACAATTGCAACACCAGGGGTGTAACAAGAGCGTTACCGGCCTTTCAGGGGGGGAGACAGGGCTCCAGCTCTCTCACTCACCGAACGAAGCATAGTAGCGGCACAGGCCGGACACTCCTAAGGTACGCGCAATATGCGTCACCCAGGCGTCCCCGTTCCCCGTCCCCGCACCTCTCCCCCGTTTTCGCCTCGATTCTCACGTTGGCCGTCAAGAACCGGGGGAGAGGTGCGGGTGCGGGGAACGGGGACGTATATTGCGCGTACCTTAGAAGAGTCCCTTCTGTTTACTCTTACTGTATTCTGTGGTAGCGGTGAAGCAACTACTTAGACGTCGATTTTCTGTGAGAGTGTGGTACTTCCCCGGACGAGCCGGCCCGTTTATGCTACTAGCAAAACTGAGTTTTGCCGGTAGCGTGGCTCTACCACAAATTTGAGTGTTCATAGTCATCTGAGTATAGTATATATGAGTGACGATTTATATCGCAATGCTTGACATTAATACCATCGCTTACGTCGTCGCGTGTGCCTCATTTCAGTTAATGATCCTCATCATCATTACCCTCCTAAATGAAGCTACGGTTAAAAAAAATGGTCTGAAAGGAAACAGAAAGTTTTTCTTTCTTTACAGACGATAAACATAAACATATAAACATAAATGTAATTATAAATGGCCCAGAAAATATCAACTCATTTTTCTTTCATTACATACGATAAACAAAAATATATGTACTTGTAAATAAATAGCCAAGAAAAATATCAATACTTATAGGTACTCGTATGTAAGACAAACTTCAACACGGCTTAATATTAATTTCTGTTTTCCCTAAAGTTTGACTGGCAGAGAATGCATAACTTTACCATTGTGGTAAATGAAGATTTTAGTTAGTAAATAATAATCAGATGCAGGAATGCAAGAAACAAGTGAGTGGGCGTTACCTCCCAATTAGTGTGAGTCGATCAGGCAAATCCAATATTTGCAGTTAGCCGCCGGTCGTTCACCTGATGGGTAGTTTTTACTCCATACGCACCAAGTGGTACATTCAAAACGCTTGTGGCGATCTTTCGAGATTAGCATCTCTCATTTTCTTCTTTAATTGGTTTGGTGTGGTACAGGCTAGCTAACTTAAGTTAATCTTTATTCTTATGTAGATTTCTCGGTGATTTAAATCTGTCTGCGTGTTACCAACATTAAGAAATAATTAGAACTTGTTTTAAACCATTTTCCACTCAAAACAAGCTGATATCTAGAGTTACACGTCATAGTATAATCTGTCAGGGTTTCAATGAAGTTCTAAAGTTAATTCGCGTTTTATAATAAGACCGTTAATATTTGGTATTAATTACTTCCATATCTAGACTAATATACGAGTATAAGGAGAAACGATTTGATTGTGTGGGTTTATGTGTTTGTTTGTACTAGATTAATTAAAAAACTACTAAGCCGATTTTAAAAATTCTTTCACCCATAGAAGTAGCTACATTATCAGCAAATAACACAGGCTATTACATATTTAAAAAATAAAAACACGCCAGCGTCATCTCATAATAGTCTTTGTCAGTGTCAGTGTTATTCAGTGAATTCAGTGGCCCATGATTGGCGGAAAATTCTTTTCTTAGTTATGATTGGCGGAAACCTCAGACGTTATTGTTAGTGACGGATAGATACCATAAAGGCAAATTGTATTTTTTAATAAAAGGACTCAGAGCTTAAATCGATACAGCCGCGGAGTAAGGTCAAACAAAGGCCATACGTTTGTTTGTAGAAATACTCGTATCATTGATTATTTTGGCAAAAAAATTACCCACAACTGTTCATTATTTCTGTATTTCGAAACGGATTTCAAAATAATGCTTTCCAAAAAAAATTAACAATGCCCATTACCAAGAATTACTTAACCCTAGATAACTAAACATTCGTCTGGCAGACTACGCGACCCCTTGCATAAGTCTAGTTCACAAACTTTCGCGTACCCCCTGCTTGCACGCCTTTGTATACCTTCATAATTAGAGTGAAAAGTGGCACAAATGCGGCGTTTGCGCAAACAATTGTCTTTATTTGTGATTTATAATCACCGCGTCGTCTAGATTACGAAAGTTTAGTTATAACAGGTGCAGATTTTCAAAGGTATCTAAATTGCATTTTATTTTATATTAGTATTTTAAAATAAATAAAAATAATAAATGTTTGTATTATAATTAGATAATATACATTAGCATACTAGGAAATAATATGAACTTCATGAAAAGGGTTATTTTTTAATGACTAGGGTTTAATAGTAAGATGTCATTCATACTACTAATTGTTTTCAACTTTTTCTCATATACCTAATATTATTGATGGATTTATAAATGGAAACATATGTCCTAGGCTGAAAGTACAAATTCACGTTTATTAAGATTGATGACTCTGATAAAAGTAACAAGATAATTTAACTTCTGTGGTGATGACAAATAATTGGAAGGTTGCAAGTCAATACAATATCAGCATTGATACTGATGTCTCGTGCCAATATTTGGGTTCTGAATGAGATTTTTTAGTACCAAGTAAAAGACAACAGAACCCAAATTATTAATTCGGATGATTTGAACATGAAAAGAAACGTACTTCAGGTAGCATCCGACATGTGCTTTAGCAACTCTTTGATTTGTATCCAGTAAAACTCATCATAAATGGTCATCTGCACTAGGATTACTCCTACTTATGTTATGATACGTCGCGAATAACATCAAAAATAATAAAAAAATAGCAACACGGCGAGATTTTGTTTTGAAATTGACGAACCACCTCATGGAGCCTTGGTTGCGGCAACTTGTTCGGACGGTAACTTTGAGACGTGACATCAAGGTCATGATAGGAGATATCCTTGGTGAAATCATATGAAGAATCTGCTCCATTTCCTTAAGTATGAAATATTACAAAAAAATTATACGTTTGCCCGTCGAAATTGCTAAGGAAGACATAAAGTTGATGCCTTAGATATAAAAATGCAATTTGTGGCACCCATAATGTAGATGTGTATAAAAGGTATGTGGCATCATTAGTATAAAATTATTTATACTTGTCTCTATTCACAAGAGCCCTTTATACGAATCATGTAACAATTTCTTCCTCACGTTAAATGATGTTGATAATATAAGATTTTTTAATGCGTAGTCCGCTAGACGAATGTTTAGTTATTGTGTAACTCCCAGGATAGTTTAGTTATCTAGGGTTAATTAACCTCCAAACGATGGAATAAAAGTACGGGACACGGACACAAACCTCTAAATCAAAGGTAGAGTAAATGCGTCCAGAAACACGCGTGGATAAGAAAGGAAATCTTGCTCTCGGGTCGTTCTCTTACAGTTTGGACCACGCATGAACTAGCATGCGTGGGATCACGCCTCAGCATCATAATTGAGGTGGCCATCTCTGCCGATCTATGCTAATGCCCTCCATGACAAACACACTTTTGTGATCTGAATACCGACTGAAACACCAACATCACCCCTATTCCCCAACATATAAGGAATAAAGGATTGTAATACATATTAATGTAGCAGCTTAGAATCTTAGATGATAATGCAACTTGTTAAGTTATTGTTCTTTTCTAGAAGCCTTTGTGACAACTAATCAGACATAAATCAAAATACTAGAAGAGGGTAATGTTTTCAAGCACAGTATCGAGTCATCTACTTATCATGTCAGTCAGTTTTAGATTAGAATTTATCCAATTGAATGGAATTTGTCCGAATAAGTTTGGCTAATCGGCGAATTAAACATGGACTTGTACCTACTTACTTAGATGCCTTGAGCTCCGAAGCACCACAGCCAAGGCATCAATCAGTAACAAGTTTTGATAAAGTGGGATGTACAACTTACGCCTTAGGAAAAGGCTCTATTTAACTTATTTCCTAGGAAATGTCAGTTCCTAAGAAGGCATTAGAATTCAAATGGTCTCTTCAGTGTTGACTGTTCAGTTTTTATAGTCTCGGAATGGGCTTAATTAGGTTGGAGGATTTTATGAGCGGTAATTCCAAGGCTTTTCAAAGAGAAGAATCTGGTAGGAAACTAAGGACCGTTGAGCAAAAAGATACTAGAAATGTTGAACATGTTAGTAAATTTGCAATCGATTTGGAAAAAATAATAAACACATGTGCTTGAATAACAACAAGTCATTTCTTCTTCCTCACCTGCCCCACTCAACGTGGGTTCGGGACAGTGAGTACGTCTTTTCCATTTACCTCTATCCTTTTGTAAAATTCTTTTTATCAATCCGATTTTCGCAATTATATTGCGAAAATGCAAAAGTTTAAATGAATGTATGAATTTATGGATGTTAGTTTTTTTCTTTCACGCCAAAACGGCTGAACAGATTGGAATGTTTAAAATGAAGCTAGCTTATTACCGGGATTAACACATAGGATTCTTTTTATCCCGGAATAATGTAAGGATCCCGTGGGATCGTCAAAAGTTGGACCACACGGGCAATGTTGCGAGCATCAGCTAGCAATTTATAATGGTTGAAAAAAAATCTCGATCAACACAGAACTAACGAAATCATAAAGTTCAGTAGAAAAACAATTCTAAATATTATTGAAAACCTTCAAATTACAAATTCATAAAAACTTATTACAGAATCTTGCAAGAATTTGTGTATTGATTCCGTTTCTATTGTGGTATTTACAGTGCTTGACTGCGAAGGTCTTTAGTCACCATCAGAACCTCATTGAATTAACCCAAATATTGTGTAAACAATAGCGTGACGATCAATTCGCCATTGACATCACGGTTAATTGCTATTCTGTGAGGATAACTGATTTGGCCTCAGTCAACGAGGCTACTGAGTACGTCTATAACAAGGCTTGTCATACTAACTAGCTGCTTTCTGATTTCTGATATACAATCAACTGTAAGATGAGGAGGCTGATGGCCCAGCGGGCCTTATATTAGCACTATTCGAAGAAATGTATGTTAAGATGCAGGTCGCTTTCAATCGGTAATTTTGGCAATTTTTGGGTGCAATCTAGCAATTTCGACGTGGAGGATTGGAGACCATATGTGTTATGAAATATCTCGAGCTACTCCTTGCTTCGGAAGGTCATTTAAGCTGTTGAGTCCAGCTCTCATTATTAGGTCGAACGGTAGCCATCAGGTTTCCTGAATCTCATTATAGACCACTTACCTCTTAGGTAGTGGGTACTAATATATAATTATTGGATAGATCTTCTACTTCTGAAAAAGCATTATTCTATTTACTTTAGGTCGGTTCACCTCCTGTACCGAAATGAAACGATTCTAAACCCAACATCTCTGTGTGTGTCTGTAAGTGTAGCGACTCCTTTATTTGGTTACCAATTCAGCTCCGTCATTGTCACTCATCCACTTCCACCCACTCAAAATAAAAAAAAACTTCTTGGAAGTAATACAAGGATGGATTGCACATTTGTGTTTGTTTCAAGTAAACTTTTGTCTTATCTTTGTAATTTCTCGGTAGTGAATAGAAATTTCTGCCGTAAGAGCCTAACATTCCCAACACATATAAAAACCACTCTTTATTATTTATTGTATATTATATTATATACATTATCCTTATCACTTCTGAGGAGCTCGATGTCCGGTGGGAGAACGCGTCGCTAGCGCTTTGGCAAGCAACACCGGGCGTGGTCCGCACTTGTAAATTAGTTGATGCCTTACATAAAACCATTTCGGATATTTTACGGTTTTGTCATTTAACTAAAGTGAAGGCAGTCATATGACAAATGGTTTCAGTTTGAGATCCGACCCCGAGTCAATTGTTATCAATTTTACTCTGATTGAAACTGGCACGCGATATGAAACTTTACGTGTTCAAAATACTAATCTAGAAATTGGAAGTTCATGTTTCGCTTCTGGATTTAGATATGAAGACTGTTATTTTTTTTTTTCATGTCTGTATCTTTCAATTTTAATATGTACAAGTACTAACGACTTAGTAGGCAAACATACGACATCCCATCTAATGGTAAATGTCAGACGTCTGGAAACAGCAGGGGTGCCACACGTGGTTAGCCGATAGTGAAGAAATCTATAAATCTCACCATTTTTTGTAGAAGTTTCTATGATAAAGAGTTTTCCAAACAATTTCAACTTTCAAATGGACATTAAGTGCATGGAATTTAGTACATTTTATTCTCATCTCAGCGTATTCCCAGTTATGCATCTCAGCCTGTAATGCTGTAAAGCCTGGGGTCTACTATCCGGATTTTTCTTCTCCACTTCGCTCGGTCTTGAGCATTCTTGCTTGTAAGCCCATTAGCACGTATATCATCCCTGACGACGTCAAGTCAGCTTTTTTGGGTCTACCACGTCTACCGGGGCCTGGCGGAGGCGGCATGGCTAAACATTTGTTTCCCACGTACTCGTAACTTGCCGGTTTCTGCGAGACATGACTGTACCAGCGTAGGCGACTCTCTTGCAGTTTGTCTGCTATGTCACGGACATGAAGGCTGCCACGAATGCAGGTGTTTCTTACACGGTCTCTCCATGATACTCACATCACATATTCAGCGCAACATTTGCATCTCCGTGACACGCAGATTCCGCTCAAGCAAAGGCCACGCTTTACTGACATATAAAACGACAGGTCTAATGATGGATTTATAAACCTTAGTGGCATTTTGGAGTCACAGACGACACCGGCTACAACCGCCACTTTTTCGTATTATTCCTCACATTTTTGTATTATTCAAAACAAACTGTGTGACACAGATAAGTTATCGTGGGAAGTTGTAAACTTAGCATAATTGGACAGAAGCGGCTAAAAATAAGCATTATAAATTATACTCGCAACCTAAATAGATGATGGACACTGTCATTTGTCATCGTAAAGTGTCTCTCGCGATTCTTATGCGGTGAATTAGACTTAAACCAAAAAAATGTTATTGTGTCAACTAAACATGGAAAGTAGACGGAAATAGGGGTGGAAGAAAGCAAAAAAGGAGATGGAATCTATATAGACAAATCCAGAAAGGTCCTTCTAAAAGTAGTTTCGACCAAAAGTGGTCAAATCCAAAACTTATTTTAAGTAAAAGAAAGCCAATGAAGAAATATACATTGGCTGTCTAAAGAGATGTAGTTGTAAATATGTCTGGCAGTTATTAAGATCTTATGATCATACAAGACGAAGAGAGAAAGGGTTGGAGAAGCATCTGATCATCATTATCGTCGTCAGCTTTTATGAACACACTGTCTGCGCCATCTTGGTCTGTCCCTGGCCATCGCAAACCAGTTCTTTCCTGCAACTTGTCCGACATTGTCAACCTAGCCTAGCCGCCGGACGTGAATGAAGAAGCGTCTAAAGGACAGCTATATTGTCGCGTCATGCCCAACACTCGCCCCAAAGAAAGATTTATCTTATAAAGATACCGAAACTAATAGAATTACTGACTAAAAATGCAAAGCTGGCCTAAGGTTTTTAAATAAACAATTATATCAACACAAAAAAATTTTGTGAAATACTCTCGGAAAACTGTTCAGTCCAACGTTCATTTTAGAATAAAATTTAAGTAACTTGTGCAATATCACAGAATTAATTTAAGTACTGCGATGCACCAACCCACAGCTCAGCATTCTAACATAACCGTGAATAATTGCATCTACTTTCTAATTTGATATCGATCTGCCTCCCTATTACTTACACCTAATTAAATGGACACTTGCGTGCGTTCAAATGATAGTTTATTCATAGACAGGAGTTATCTTTTCATCTAACAGGTTTTACTATATCCTTAGCTGTGCTACTTTTATTTATTTATTTACACTTTATTGTACACACATACAAATGTAATAGTACAACAGGCGGACTTAATGCTAAAAGCATTCTCTAACAGTCAAACCTTTGGGTTGATTGGGAGAGTTTATGTGGGTGGGTGGGTGTACACATAATAAAAAATAACAATAAAAAACTAAACAATATTTTAAACTTAAAAATAAAATAAAAAGAAACATACTAAATATAAATATTATAATAATACATATACGTAGGTATTATTATATTAAATACATACAAACAAGCAATAAATATATACATATCTATAAATACATAATCAAGTCTGTCTCATATTTAATTGAAAATGGAGGTGTCTGAAAATTCTAATTTTAAAGGAGTCGCGGCTAGGAGCATTTCTGATGGACTCAGGGAGAGCATTCCAGAGTCTTACAGCAGTGACAGAGAAAGAGTTATCGAAAAAACCTGTACGGTGAGAAGGAATAGCTACGGTAAGAGTATTTGAAGAACGCAGGGACCTCTCATGAGTAGAACTTAAAAGTTGGAAACATGAATTGAGATACTCAGGGGCCTGGGGATTATTGAGGATATTGTATAGTTGACAGAGAATATGTTGGTTCCTGCGTTGACGAATTGGCAGCCAATTGAGCTGAGAACGAGATTGGGAAACGTGATCGTATTTGCGCAAGCAGAAGATAAACCTAATACAGTAGTTAAGAAGACGTTCTAATTCTTATACTTCGCAGCCTAGAGTTCTCTTATTGGTTGTTTTTTCTCCAAATGTAATGTGTATGTCAGTGGTCATATTGCTCACCCAAGGATGCAGAAGTGTGGAGGTGATGCAGAAGTCTCCGTGCAAATTGGAGGAGCAACAGCCGGATCAATTAAAAATATTTGACTATGGTTTTAGGATCGGTTTTCATATGCTTATTGGCAATGAGCTGATATTGGTTTTAACTCCTTTCAGTACTAAATGTTTATTTTTCTAAGATTATTATAATAAATAATCCACTTTGTGGAGGACTGTTGTACTAATAGAAGTTTAAAATTATTACGAACGATGAAGTTAAACCAGGCCTGTGTCACTCCCTGTTTAGGTATCGAAAATGTACCTATGTACATTATTACTATGCGCGCAGGCGGCCCCTCCGGGTGGTAAATTCAGTATTACGAATCGTTTGTCCAGAGTAATAAGAATAAAATTGGCTTGCAATGGATGTCTAGGTATATATACAAAAAGGTGGTAAGTTCTGACGTGAGTTAATTAAACCATATGGCGAGCCACATTGAGTAGATATTTCTTTGAATTTATTTGATGAGTGAGACTTCTGTACGTTAGTATTATTTATTCTGTGCTTAAACACCTTCTGTTAGTCTCTCACTCAAAATCAGACTCAACATTTGTCTCTGAGCTGTTCTCATCAGAAAGAGTCAAAGCCGTGCCGCCTGACCACAAGGTGCCGGTCTTCATCGACTTTACGACCGGCTTTATGACATATTGCAAGCTGTTAACAGAGATGGCTTTTCAAAAGTTCGTAATACGAACTCTTGAACCCATACGAACTTCGTATGGGTCGATGTCGTGTATTGTGAATAAGTCCATCAGAAATAATTTCAAAAGCTGACGATTTTAGCGTATGATTTTGAAAAAATAATTTGTGTTAAAAATATATGTCCGTCTGCCCCGGCAAACGTGGTAGACCCAAAAAATGATGGTTTGAAATTATCTTACTATCAAGGATGCTCAAGACCGTACGAAGTGAAGAAGTATACACCGGAAAGCGAAACCAAGGGTTCACATTACAGCTGAGGATGCAACTGGGCATACAATAACTAAACCGAGATAATTTGTGGTAAAAATATCTACCTACGTTCAGGTGGGAACTACTCGAAAACGAATGAAAACGATATGACGACTTGACGAATCTATCTTGGCACAGCTTAAAACTAAAGAAATGTTTACTGCGCACCTTAAATTCCCCATAGCTGTAGCTGCTCACAAATTTTACGTGACACGGTTGAGAAATGCGACCTGGAGATGAGAACAGCTGGACAGCCGGACATACGAAAGCATTTTTGCCAAAGTTGAAAAGAAGACGCTTCGCTTGCTTGGTCAAGAAGAAAATGGGTCTATTATTTAATTATACAACAAATTGTAAACAAGTCAAACCATATTACGTCAAATAACCCTCACACAGCAGCTGAGTCACGGTCGAATATATTTCTGTAGCGGTGTGAATGAATTATCCAGTAAATCGACAAAAACTATATTTAGTGCGCCAGGGATGCTCTATCTAACATCGCAGGTTATATAGTTATCGATAGATTTGCTACTTCACTGTCAGCAAATGTATTCAGTTATGTTCATCACATCATAACAACAGTCTGTCTGTATAAGGATCTATATTTTCCTTTAGTCTTATTAATTAATTAAAATTAATTGGTTCTAAAACGTCTAAGTATACTGATAAAAGTGATATATCAAATAAGAAAAGAGGAAAGTAAGGCCTGGATGGAAAACTACCTAACCCCGATTTACCCCGTTTTTGTTTGCAACTATCTTCACTTATTCTTATATTTTCTTTTGCCTCGATAAATTCCAGCTAGGGACGCTCTATTTAACATCGCTAGTTTCACGAGGTATCGATGAAAAGGGCTCTTGTATATGTAGCACTTGCGGCTATATCAGTTAATTCTGAGGCCAATCGACAATAACTATATTTAGCACGCAAGGGCTGCTCTATCTAACATCGCAGGTTATCGAGTTATCGATGAATACTCAATGAGCTACAAATTGCAATTTCAAAGGCGACCCCGCTTGAGGCCCTCCATCATGATTGTTATCTGGCGAAGGCCCGATAAATTTTATCTTAGTCCGCAATATAGATGTTTACGCATTGGGGGTAGCAGTTATCTAATCAAACTAAAACAAGTAAAAGTATACTTTGCTATAACAGTTTCAGAATTTGTAAATCATATAAAGTCTATGTGGTCCAAATTATTATGTCATTCTTGATATCTTAACTTTCTCAGTCTGAAATAGTGTTTATATCTTGAAAAGAAAAGAGTGTACTAACAATAACAAAAATAGAAATGCTTTTTAAAGCCCGAAGCCCCAGGTCCTCTTAAATTGAACTTTAGAAAAGTAGACCCCAAAACATATCAGACTTCAATTTATTAAGGTTATTGCAGCAATTATGGCTTAATGTTACTTACACTGTTTACATCCGTTTCAAACGCAGTAACATACATGTTAAATTGCAAACAAGCTGGTAAACCTAAAACATTGTCATCAACCACGAACACGATGATTCACATGACAATGTAACGAGGAAACGCGGCGGGATCGGAATGATAATGAGGCGTCAATCGATGTTTCAATGTCACACTACACTTTGTAAAGAATGAGCTACAAGAGCTACATTACACCCCTCACAGGTAACATTACAGCGAACATGTATCTGAATCTATTATTGTCATATTTAGGATGAAATAAATTATATCACGCCTTTTTACTGTCCAAGTAGGTAGACACTCTTACTACATTTCTAAACTAAATTTTATCACTCGCACCTTGTTGCGGCACGGGTTGCGGTGATAAATTTTCACACACACCGATGTATAGAGATATTAACCCAACTATCTTTGCCATTGTCGAGTTGAAAATAATGTTAACAGTGTGGCCTCCGCCTAACCAGAGTTCGTATTCCACCTATGTCACGGCCAAATGACCATTCACACTGCCGTCCATTCAGAAAGACAAAACTTCCTGTGCCAGTGAATCGTAAATGATTGTGAAAATTCTTTAGGCTGACACAATAACTACAATGCTTGGTATTGTTTGGATAATGAATATGGATTGGATGTGGAAACAAATGATGAATATAATAAAGGGAAAACTAGAGGCTTAGAAGTCAAATTAGAGGACACAATTAATAAAGGGGGAGAGAGGACACTATAACTAGAGTTTTAGTACTTATTATTGTCGACAGTACATTAAGTTACAGAGATACAGAAAATACTACTCGTACAATGATTAGAATAAGATGACAGAAGACAGAGGGAAATAAGAAAGGCTCACATACTTCTCTAAACCACAGACTAATAAATAATGATATCGTATTCGTATTTCGAACCCGAACCTCACATAGAGTGGCATAATATAAGTAAGAAATGTTCCATTTTTCATACTTCAAGAAGATATGGCAAAGTCTATAAAATAAGCAACTACACGGATTTATTACGATGTTAACAGAATGCATAATTAAATGAATGAGCGTTGATTTAATTACTACTAATGGCATAATTTATGCATTTACATAACCCGCCAATCATAGGGAAGGACATAGTAGATGGGTTAATAATGTTGACATACGACGGCGAATGATGGCCTCACCAGGTTATTGTGTAGCTCTACAATAAGCTATTGTCACAACTTTACGAGAGTGTCATATAGTGATCATAATTCATTTCTGAATATAGAACAAAGCTTGTAAATATAACACAGTGTAACGGGCCAATCCAATATAAAAAATAGATCTCAATTATCATTCCAAAATATTTCCGTACAATAATCGCCACAGGTAAAACAAAAGCTGCAGAAAATAACAAAGTGACTTACACTGCCATGAAAACGAATAACAAAGATTTAAAGAAACTATTTCTTAACCTTCTAAAAACTAATTCAGAAACAACATTCAATGTTAATTAAGTAGCTCTTATTAATCGCTTTGTTTGTCATGAACAATTAATTGTACCGTTCAAATACACAGTAGCTTATTACGACACATTCGTCACGGATCATTAAGAGATCGATGAGCAAGCAGCTATAGATTATGAGAAAGATCAACAGTGAGTCGGCGAAAGTCAATATAGTGTTTGACACAAATATTAACCTAATGAATGATGGTACCAATATACTTCGGTTGATTAAGCAAGACAAGATGTACGAGGAAGTAATTGATCGTCGAGAAGCCTTACTCGTACATTAAATGACTGACTGCTAGACAAAAGAAATCTTCACGTCCTAATTTATTTATATAATACTTACACACTATCTTTCTTTTAGAAATTCCGAAGGAGGATTGTAAGGCAGACGGCCGGCAGGTAAACCGCAAGCCCATGGTTTTAGTATTTTCTTTTTCACTTCGCATACTCTTCAAATTTTTGATAGTGTGTCCCGCATCATACGGAAAGCGAACTTTGGGATCCAAAGCAGTGAAGCTAAGAATGCAATCACATACGGGCTAATATGAGAGACTGTTTTTCTTAACGCCGCCAAGCGCCAACATAGTTTACTCTGTTTTCTATGGTTTAACTGGGCATCATTCTTGATAAGGGATACAAAAAACCAGCAGAAACAATGATAGCGCTGTGATCTTGCCTCTACCCTTCAATGATCATCATAAACCTATGCAATCTGCTCAAATGCATAAATAGCAAGCCTATCAATAAGTACCAACGAAGTATATTTTAACCCCTTAATAAAAGTTCCAAATACGTAGCAGTAATTAACACGCTTGATTAAGCAGAACAGTACGATTTGTCAGGACGAGTATGAGACAGCGATGGATCATGATGGATTTTATCGATAACGACTAACATGGTCCGTTGACTAGCGAGCTTATCAGATCGAGAGAGTGTTTGTGTGGGAATAGCGGTAACGACTAGTGGGCGAAATTAACATGACGATTATTGACGTGAAGAAAGTGACCCATCAGATATAGGTGTTCTAGAATCAATATAAGTTGTCACTAATGATCTATATGCTCGGACGGTTTAATACGCGGATCAAAAGGTATTTATATTAATCATAAAGTCATGACTGGTTAACCAGTAGGAATACTTGTTTGCAGTTGTGGGCGTAATCAACTTGACGGTTAGACGGTGCAAATGACCCGCAAAATATCTCAGGTGTTTTGAAATCAATACAAAATGACACTAATGAAATTGTATTTCGCTAAGTCAAATTCTACGAAGTTCATCTAATCAGTCACCTTTCATATTTCACAAATCAAATATTTAAATGGAGTTAATTATTCAAAATCATTTATGCAATAGAAAAAACTGTGAAAACAAAAACAAACATCGATAAAGATCTAACACATGAGGATAATCCCAAAACTAGAGTAATCTGTGAATGATTCAGTTCGGCAAAAAATATACAATCTCCGTAACCGAATATAGAGCGCGACCTTAGATAGAGAGGCGGACGGAACGATCTGATTAATAATAACTGCGGTTGCTAGAAATATGTAAGTATCTGCAACAAAATTCGAGCTTTAGCTATTAATCTGTAACCTAAACATTTCAGATTGTGTTTAATTAAACGAGACATGACAAATTTTACAAAATTTTAAGACTACAGTAGTACTTTTGAATAAAATTAAAGTTTAGATATGTGTTTATAATAATAAAAAGTAATTGAAATTCACCCTCTATCAATGTAAACGATGTGTGTGTACTTTTTAATCAAGTTGTGCTTCGCGCTCATTACAGTTATAAAGTGAAAGTTGTTTGATTTCTGCTCAATCTGCATCTTTCGATACAAATTGATATTTCCTTTCATAATTTGCAAGGGCTATTTACAATAATAAAATAATATTTTCATCATGATGCCCATTGCTTTAAATGTTGATTGACTTTCCAATATTTCTTTATACACACCGAATTATTCCGGTCTCATAAAACATAATGGTAATATGATACTAGTGCGAATTGTCGATGGTTCTATATAATTTCTCAGAACTGCATGGTGGGCATTTGATTGCCCGCCCATCTGCTTTCCTTGATTGATGTTCATTGAATAATAAAACTTATACCTTTGTTTTATCATACGGGCTGACTTTTTATCCATCACCCAAATTTTTAGAGCATGTTCAGTCCATGATACTGAACTTGCTGTAAAAAAATGTATTGAAAATAGATAAAAATTTTTCGTCCTCCCATACAAAATCAGTTGGCCTGAGCGCCAATCTGTATGGGAAGGCGAAATTTGTTTATCGTTTTTCGTTAATTGTTTTTCTGGAAAGTAGTTCAGTATTATGGACTGAACTTGCTCCAAAACTTTGGCTGGTGGTTAAAAAGTCAGCCTGTATATAGCAGGCACGTGTGATAAAATCAATGGATAAAAAGAACTCTAGGGTAGTAAAAAAAAAACGGTAAATTTTATTATAATTGCAAATTAGGAAGTCATACACGATGATTATAATGACGATGATTTAAAACACGTAAAGATAAAACATACACAATACACCAAGACATTCTGTCTTACTAATTCTTCGAAAGAATTTTGCGTCGAAACAAGATTGAATAAAATAGATTCCAAGATAATACTATAAAATCGTAAATCTCCCATGAAATATAATTCACTTTTAATCGCTACAGCGTGAGCGTTAATTCTAGGTGCAAAGAGTCGCGTGACAAGCGCGATATCTGATGAAGCTGAGGCGAAAATAAAGTTGCTAGCTATTGCGCGATTAAATACAAATTGTGTGATTCCAATTAGTTCCCGTCACACTCATGTGGAGCTTGACATATATTATGATATAGATTTACCGTCTTCGGCAAGCAGAACGTTGTAAGGATTCTAGACATTGATGTCTTCTTTTCAGCCATTTTTAACTGCATCGTTGTATGCCATTCTGCTAAGTCTTGTGCTACCTTTACCTCTCGTAGTCGCACTTGTTGTTTTTCTGATATCGTCATATTTTGCAAACATCTTGGGAAGCATCTTCGCCCTTCGGCTTGACTATATTTGCCACAAAGACAGGTAGTCGGCCTTTTGTCATCTTAGCCTCTTTTCTAATCAGATTGTTTAATGTTTAAGAATCAATACATTCATCAGATCGATTGGCATCTACATTTAAAATGAAATTAAAATGCACAAATTTTTATTCGCGTTTACTATGGGTTACATTGAGTGTCTTTTTCTGACTTGCGGTCTTTAAGAGTAACAGCAGCAGTATTATTATATTCCTCTTTGGTCGGCTCTGTACTTTCGTAAAAACTTTTAATCGTGACCATTTTGTAAGAAATTCGTTAGTTCTCATAGCAAGGCCATCATAAATCCACCCCTCAAAACGCCGTTAAAATAGATCCATCGCTCCATACACGCATAACGTGTTTTTAAACAGCAAGGCGCAGTCCTACTTAAGTCTCTCGCTCGAAATAGTCACGACGAAGTGAAGTGACTCATGTGCTCCAGAAATAGACCCATCCTTAGATGACGGCATCCTTTGTTTATCACAGGGAACATATGACTGTCCCTCTGGCTATAAATCCATTTATATATTTAATTTATTTTTCACCGTCAGTGTCGCCGTTAGATGTTTTAACATATTCAGCTACTTTGATTAATATCAAGATTTATTTCTACGACCCTATCTGGAAGAACAGTATTTAATAAACTTTTATGTTGTAACTTTGTTTGAGATTTAAAAAATATTACTGTTACGCTTGAAAAAGGCGCATTTCTAATAAGGATAATTAAATTTCTGGATATAATCCCTAAGCGAATTTCCCTTAGGGATTATATCCAACAATCTAAGTGAACCGAAAACAAAAAAGAAATTGCAAATCATTTCGCAACCTTACTGCAGCGATTTGGTCGTAATTCGTCGTGTTGTCGTGTCATAGTCTTGCACCATGAATTAACGTGAAGTTATATGACAGTAATAGCTGGGCACCGAGACACCCGGGTGTGGTCCAATGCGGCTGTGCCTGTGAACTAGCACCGCATGACGCAGCGGGCGGTCCTTCGGAACAGAACATGATGGATGTAATATTTCAGTATGAGGTTGTGAGCATTGGAGACTATTCCAAGGCATTGGTCAGTACCATACTTTGAAAACTTAATAAATGTCAAAATAGGGTGTCTGTTCTAAAACATCTCAACTATATGTCTTAACCTAACCTCATTCATGCTTATTATGCCAGTATTATTGCTGCATAAAAATGCGTGAAGGGTGATCCACTCTGCTGTTATCTGAAAACTTTTTCTCCAGCCGCACAGAAGACAGAATACAATTACAATGAAATCTGAAAGGTATATTCGAAGTGGCTATTCTACGCCTGAATTAGATAAAAACACATTTTGCACCTTTTTTGGATTAGACAGTAGTGCTTGACTGTGAGGCTTTCGTGGTAGTTGGGAATTCTAGATATTTTCTACCTCGTAACTGACAAATACTGAATCAAGTTTGAGAAGTTTTTGAAGTTTAAAGTCTCCAAAGTACACGAAAACTCTCTACAAGCTAGACTTTAGACTTCGGCTATCTCGTAGATCTCCATAACAAACGGTCCTTAGTACAGTTTACACAGCAAGCAAACACGGGACAAACCTTGATTAATATCAGTCGGCCTGCCGCCTTTCTAAATGTCACGGGCAAGCCACGTTGTTAGTACAAAGAAACTATGGAGTTTTCGCAGAGCAGGGTCTAGTGACGCCGTGGGCGGTCGTGAGCTGGTAGAGTTCGTCTAAGCTGAAATGATGCGCCACTCCAGTACATTTACAAGCACACGATAAAGGTATTGTAGCAATATAGAAAAGACAACAGTTATTTTTAAAACTCATTACTTACCAGTTGGAAAAGCTATGCCTGATTTGAATGGATTTGTTGTCCAAATAATGATTATTTAAATCATCAACGATGACGACGATCACCAATGGCTCAGCTAAAGTATGGCGGATAGGCATGAAATGAATAAGGGCACAGAATGCGAAACTTATGTATAATTTATGAGTACATATTGTCAAAATGCGACGAGTCGCTCGAGTTCGTCTGCAAATCTCAAGTTTACAGTTCTTTTTGTTTACACGCACACAACATAATCTCCTACTTCATAGTAAAGGGCCGCGTCGCGTGATTTTAGTTTAGATAAACACTAAGCGAAAGGATCCCCCGTGACTATGACCTCCTGGCTCACAGGAGTCACAGGTCATATGTTAACAGTTAGAAATCTATAATACTAAACTTTATTCATGCTAGGCCAAGAGGCACATTTGCATAGAAATCCAAAACTACCGTTGATGTTTCTGGGATCGAGGAGGTGAGTGGCGATTTGCATGCAGCTAAAACGTCAAGCTTTAGCTTATCCATGTTTTCATGTACATTATTCCCCTACTATATGCGTCTTTTTTCCTCTACTATAATAATAGAAAGTTGTCATTAAGTAAAAGAATTGCATTTCCGGATAGGTGTTACGAGTAGGAGCGGGCATTGTTCGCGCAATGTAAACAAAATTACAAAAATGTACGACAACATCAATAACACAAACACCCAAACATTGGTTATTATGAGACTACACTGTATACCACATTATGTCAACGAACGGTAATTTAACCGAGTTGAGGAACAAAGTGAATTACTTATTCGGGAATTTACATCAACGTAGATGGCAAACTTAGCATGAAAAAGCGTAGAGGCGCACAAACTCATTTAAAATTTCCATAAGTAATTAGAACTAAAATTAAAAGAAACAGTTTTAATAATAGTTTTGTACAAACTTTTATTTGAGATCAGCTTTATAATGACATTTACTACATTGCATTGATTTACGAGCCTACGAGTAAGCAAAATTTAGTCCGGCATTAAAGAAGAAGAACACAGCGAAGGATAGGAAGTGGGTCAAATTCTACTTGCAAGATTTGATTGCAGATTGTTCTCAATTGTTCAACAATTTAAAATATCGCGAAATAGATTATACGATGTTCACAATCTTACAGCCATTTATTATTCTACGCTTATATATTTGACATAATATATATCTATGTAGGTAGCTGCTTATATCTATTTATTTGTTAATTGATTTAAAACCGCTCACAAAGTAACTAAGAATCAATAAAATTATTTTGACAGAAGTTGTTCCAATATAATTTATTCCTTCACCTATGCGAAAACACATTGAGCTGGTTTCATCGATATCGATAAAAAGGAAGGTAATGGTAATTACCATTACCTTCCTTTTTATCGATATTTTCCTTTCCATTCATTTCATTTCCATTTTATTTACGTTATTTCCCTAGTGTAAGTAATCTTATCAGTAAATCGATATATACTATATTCAATCACGAATAATATATAAACCATACATTAGCTTCATTCTGCATCATTTTACAATAATACTTATAGAAAATTAAATTTACAGGTCCAATTTAAATGTTTTTAACATTAAATTTGATAAAAAGTAATAGGAAGACTGCGCCTTTCGAAATTTATGCAGCAGGGTAGCATTCTCGGCCCAGACAACAATACGGAACGACGTCCATTGAACTTAAATTGTAATAATCTCAACAGTTCGTTAAAACCGCATTGGTCTTTAAAAAACTCATTTCGGTTACCGTGTAGAACCGATATATCTAATCATATGAGTTAATATAAAACGCAATATCTTTCTAATAGAAAATAGCCTGGAGTTGTTGCATTATTCATTATTTGGATACGAAAGCGATTGAGCCGAAGGAAATGAGATCCTTTCATACGCAGATTTGATAGATATTTACTGCATTATGACGGTACAATGCTTGTACTTGAATCTCATAAATATCTTGAGGATAGTGGGTTGGACAATAATACTGAAGAAATACAAGACGATGTATCAGTGTTGTTACATTTCATTGTTACTTCATAATAGAAAGACAAATTAAATAGAATCTTAATATAATATGAATACAAATCCTGGGATACGAAACAGTTTTTGTGATAGAATTTACAAATGAGTTTTAAAATAAAACACTGAACTGAAGGATCACTTAAAACTATTTTACCAAAGCAAATGTTACATTAATTCCCCAAAAAGGCAACAGACCCAGTTTAGATAATGTTGTTCGTCATCGAGATTGAAAAATAAATTGGCAATCAAATACGCACTTAAAAATAGATAGCCCCTTTTCATCAAGATAGACAGCCATTAAATGATTTGAGGATTATTGCAATGTTAGTATGTGGTATGTGTGATTATGGCTTTTTCGTGATGTTGCATGGCTGCTAGTGATAGTATAGAACATTAATATAATTTTAATGGATCTATAAAGATGTTGAAAATATATGCTGATGGAGTTGTGCTTCTATTTTAAGTGAGTCGTCTGTAAATACATATATTGAACAATCTCAAAAGATTCAAGAAATTAAATGCTTTAAGAAGATTATCTTCTTACGTATTGCAGCTTGTTTACGAAACTACATAGGGTCGACGACGATGCCTTTGACGTCCTTTCTGCTTTATCATATGCCGTGTCGAGTTTCAAAAATACACTATAGACCCGTGTTCATGAAAGAGGGCCTTGAACAAAACGCAATGATTGCGCGGAGCAATCCAGATAATTATCTTCTGAAATAATTACTGCAACATAGCCATGTGATGGTATTTCAGTTCCGCTCGGCTTGCTACCGGAACCGCGGTCATTTGGCTATGTAGGCTACACCTTCCAAAGGTTCTATTAAACGTGACAAATGTGGAAATATTCATTTTAATTATCACTTGAGCCACTGCTGGACACCTTGAGGATGGGCGAAATAATGTACAGCCTAATCTACTTTTGGAGAGAAGGAGAAGCAATTTGTGATGCTACTGCCTTCTTCTTGGTGAGTCTATGTTTACTTATATTTATTTTATGTTCTTCGGACAATTTGTTATGTACTGCAACTTATATTGCAATCATACTGTTACCATACCATAGGGCATGTATAAAGAGATTGATGAGTGTAGATGAAGCGAAAGAGATCTTACAGGATCGTAGCAAGTGGAGGTCCATCGTCTCTGCATACCCCTGTGAGAGAAACAGGCGTGACAGTATGTATGTATCTGTTTCTGTTAAAGATGACATCAGAACCCAACCTAATAGTTAGATTTCTACATACAGAATCGTTTCTGAATTAAAACAGGGAGAACGTTCAAAAAAGAGATCAAAAAGCACAAACAAGTGCAACACCCTGAAGCCATTACAAAACAATAAGTAATCAAAGAGCATTCTGAAGCGGAAGTTGGGAGTCGAGCACACGTGGTCGTAGGTTCGATGACTGCCGCACAAAAAAATAATGCTCGTTTGTCTGTCACATCACATCGTTTGAACCAACGTGATGCTGGTGACATTTTCGTATGGCCTAATCGAAATAACAATTATGAACGGCGGCTGGAAAGTAGGAAGAAAACTAGTGAGAAATAAAAATGTTGTATCAAGTAGGTTTAGGAGTCTAAAACTACAGAGAAATCTATCGTGGATCACCGCAACAAAACTATTTTAGCACTAATTTTTTATTTAGGTAGCATTTATTTTGATTTAGGTATTTTTGGTCGTGATAACGAGCAGCGCAGACAATCAGAGGAAGTTAACAGAGGATACCGTTATGCTGGACTCCCACTGGCTGAAATTCCATATCTAAATGCCTGTAATAATTATAACATTGAGATTGATCTTTTAGCTAGTACTGTGTATGATTTTAGGTAACGTATATAAAATTAAACATGGAATTTTAGTCATTGTCAGTGCGAGTTAAGTCGTACTGTCGATTTGAATTGTAATTAATTGTCTATTCAGTTAAGAGCTCTCCTTTTCTGTGCATATGTTTCACGCTTTCTCCCATTCCTATCCACTATTTCGTGGTTCAATGCTCATCAGCAAAGGGGTTCTTGTGCAACGGTAATACCGACCATGTGGGAGCGGGTTCGACGCCCGTGCTGCGTATGGACATAATGGTGCTATGGTCGTCTCGACACCCACTATTGATGATGCTTTGTTGACATACAATGATTTGAAGGAGATTTTGAATTTGATGCATGAAAGTGAAGTTAAGGTGCCGTTTTAGGGCGACCGTACCTCATAGCTCAGCCGTCTGACTCCAGAATCAAAGAATCAAATATTTATTCAGCAATTAGGCCTTACACGTCAATAATTTTAGTTAACATTACGTGTAATCACAGGTGTATTGTACAAATTATTGAAAAAGAGAAACTACCAATAAATATTTAGAGCGGATATAAGTACTATGAGGAAGAAAAGACAAGACATATTGACCGAGCAAACGAAGCGTATTGGCCAAAATGCTCTTGTCCGTCTGTCTGTTCTCGCAGACATGTCGCATTTTTTAATCGATTTTGATGAAAATTAGCACACAATTTCCTTGATTTACCTATTTAAATTTATTAGTCAATTGTGATTTTTTTAGACTGCCTCCGTGGTCTAGTGATCAAGGCGTCTGCCTTGTAATCCGGAGGTCATGGGTTCAAATCCCACTGGGAAGCATACTTTGTGAAAAGTGTTTCCAGTCTGGTTAGGATATTGCAGGCTTGATCACCTGATTATCCGAAAAGCAAGAGGATTCCGTGCTTCGGAAGGCACGTAAAGCTGTTGGTCCCGAACGCCATCTAGCGTTTGTACCTATCCCTAGGATTGGTTCTGGTCTACCCTTTAGGTTGCGGAGGTCAGACAACAGTCGCTCTGTGTAAAACCAGTAACCTCGTCAAATCAACTAGGGTAGGTAGCGGACCCCGGGCTCTGAAGCGTAATAGCTGACGATGCAACCGGGAATAACGCTCGGATGATGATGAGTCAATTGAGATTTTTGATTAGGGGAGAAAAGTGGGGAACTGCAGTAGCGTTATTAAGAGGGCGCCTGATGTGGATAGTCGTAAGTTTTGCTCCCGCTTCCACGCACACAAATGTACTCTAGCCAAAGCGAGACTGCGAGACCATGCGGGGTGAAAAGATCATGGTAGGTCAATGAGGCTGGTTTTGGTTTTGGTTTTGCGGTTTTTTTCGTTTTACAAAGAATATTTAAGGGTTATTTAAAAAATAAGACATATTATGACTGCCTTTTGTTTAATATAATTATAATTCAAAGTTACAAAGGCTAATTTATTGTATTTTTCAAATACTTTCCGTTTTAGTATAATTCTGAGGTGATTTAGAGGCAACTTCGCAATTTTTTTCTATAGAGAGAATTTTAAACAATTGTGTTTTCGAAACATATTATCTCATGTATTTCAAAGTGAATATTTCGTTAGTATTGATAATATTTAAGATCGCTCTAAGAACTTTAGGGTAGTACGGGCTCTTAATTAACGGATTTCTATCAAATTTGAGAGGCACATTAAGAACTTCATTCTACAAAAAATCCAAAAGGGGTTGTGGAGGGGGAGAAAAGGGGGAGGTTTGCTGTACCATTATATATAGACGGATTTCACTGAAATGGCTTTGCAAAGCCAAGGGAAAGTATCGGTTATAAGAACTTGCGAGCAGGCCTGTGTCACTTCCCGTTTAGGTATGGAAAATGTACCTACATTATTACTATGCGAGCAGGCGGCCCCTCCGGGTGGTATAGGTAGGTATAGGTATCTATGCGAAAAGTTGCTGAGTTCTGACGTGAGCTAAATTAAACCATATCGCCAGCCACATTGAGTACATATTTCTTTGAATTTCTTTGCAGAGTGAGACTTACGTACGTTAGTATTATTTATTTTGTGTTGCGAGGTCTGCTGTTCCCTCAGATTCACTAGTTTAAATATGGTACTATTTCAATGATAACAGTAGTAGACTGGTGAACAGACAGGTCTGATAGATAATATGAATTGTGTTTCTAGATCTTGTCTTGACATCAACGTTTAGCCTGCTAGATCTACGAGACCGTCTCTGTAGTAAAAACAACTTTGTAAGATTATTTTACTTTTCAAGGGCTTTTATAAAAAATAAAGAGAAAAAAGGTTTGCCTTTTTAACTCGAAATGCCTCAGCCTCAGTCTCGTCCTTTTGTAGTCGTTGCGGCAAAACCCAGCGTTCGCAAAAGGTCGAAAAATATCGAGCGGCCAAAACCAGGTTACTCGGCTAATTCCTAATGAGGCGATACGGCCGAATTTTTGTAGACAGCCACAAAAGATCAGAATTGAAGCACGTTTAAACGACAATAATAATACAATCTAACATAGACTGTATTGTTTTACTATAAAAATCAAATTACGTTTACGAAGAGGGCACTAAGTACAATGTAATTTCAGCTGTATTTTAACTAAATTAGGTTCTGGTTTTAGAATGATCCGTTACAGGTAAAATTTAATTGCATGAGTATGCTACAGTAACTCGTACAGTAACAGGAATTTTATAAACCTATTGTTAGAAGGAGGAAGTGTTTTGCTAGTTAACCGGATTTTCCGCATTTAACCACGTCATTTGATTATATTTTTTTGTGATCAGGCATCAGACATTAATGTGTAATTCTTATAGGCAGTTTGAAAAAATACTATCACATCTTTACATCAATCGTCCAATGGGACAAGAAAATATTTAAATTAATTTATAAAATATACTAACATAGTTTCGTAAGTTCTGTACTTATACGTATGTTTGTCTAAATAAATATTTTTTTTATTTTTATTTTTTATCCCTAACGAGGCAGACGGCTGTAAGCAGACAGAGCCCAGGGCCGCAAGAATCAAAAGAGAACTTTTAGCGTGATGGTGGGCGAGAAGGTGGAAAAAGGAATCAAAATAGTGATGGGTTGTTAGCCGCATCGCCTATTAACATAATTTGCATTTTTGCGCATTTTCTCGATCGGCTGCTACGATCTGCGCGATAATATAAGCAGCTGATGCATTCTAAGTTTTTTCTGTTTTCCCAGACCAGCATGAAAGGAAAAATACACTAGCAAAAAATAGTAGATTGTGCTACAAGGCGTACACGCGAGGGCGCTACTTTGAATCCAGAGCGAAACGAAGGATGCCACAATTGAATCACGAGCGTAGCGAGGGATTCTACGGTGGAATCCTGAGGAGGATCCTTGTTGAACAACAGTTGTTCAGTTTAATGGGCTGAGGTACCATATGAGAGGTTTTGCGTTATTTAATTAACATAATGTATAGCTGTATATAACGTCTAACAAAATATTTCAAGGGCACGTTCAGTCCATAATACTGTACAACTTTTCCCAAGAAACATACATCGAAATATGAAAAATAATTTTTGGCTTTCCATACAAAGTCGGATACAGCTGATCGGTCAACGTGTATGGGAGACCAATACTTATTTTTCATATTGTGATATATGTTCCTTGGAGAAAGTTGTTCAGTATCATAGGCTGAGTTTCAGCATATTTGGTTAGACCCTGTATACAAACTTATTTTTAATTAAGTACATTTATTTTAAGGGGTCCACTGCATCATTTTGAACAATTTTTCTCAATAAACGTATATCGAAATATTACTTCCCATAGCAACTACTAACGTGACTACTTCGATTTGTATGGAAAGTAAAATTTTATTTTTCGTTTTGTTTAAAATTATGTGAATCACCCCTTTAAATATTTGTACTTAAGTAATTAAAAATAAGCTTGTATAGACGACTCAGCAATAGATTCAGCTCAGGTCATTGCACTGTTGATACTGTCTTATTACGTATTCATTGTTTTGCCATACCTATTTTCAACGTCAGCATGACTGTCTTTACGAAGGCTTACCTGTAACAAAAAAATAAATCATATTCATAAATTAAGAATAATGACACAAGCCAAGACATATGTATAAAAATCATTGATCAAAATTATCACCTTTCAAAACACTTAGAAATTCTTGGGCGATCTGAATCAGAAAAACTGACATCAAGCATTTTGTAGGTAAACTAATCTGGGTCTCCAATGGAGGTATTTAATTCTTACACCAATTACGGCACTGTTGCATTATTAAGTACCTAGAACACAACTCAGAACGCGTAGCAGTAATAATTCCTACAATTAATCCAAATGAAACAACTCGTCTAAACCAGATAAGATCATCAAAGGATGAGATAGCTCCTCAAATATAAGATCTATCCGACTTGTGGAAAAAGGAAATTATAATAGTGACGGGTTGCTAACCGTATCGCCTATTGATGATTAGGATCTCGCCCATTCCCTCGATCGGCTATTACGATCTGCGCGGAAAGAGAAGCCGCTGTTACATTCTATGATTTTTATTTTCTCTCGGACCAGAAAGGACGAAAAAAGCTTATGGAATAATATTCCAGAAATATTTCATTATATTTGTATTCAACTAAAACTATTTTTGAGTGATGTCACGTGTATTTATAAAACCACGTCATTCATTATAGATTTGTTATGTGACCTTTTGAAATGAAGATACTATTGTAATAAATATTTATTTATGTCACTGTTTTCTTACACCTACTCATAAAAGCTATACTTTTTTTCTATCAATATTTATAGAAAAAGGAAAAAGATACAAGTTGCTAGACGCTTTAAAAACCCCCGACTTTTGAGAGTTAACCCTTAGTAACTTTTAAACGGCTGCTTTTGAGCTACGATGCCACAGAGACACACGGACACACAGACACGTAAAACTTATAACACCCCCCTTTTTCGTCGGGAGTTAAAAAGAAAATCTACTATATTTTATATTACAATAAAGGATTTCAATTTTAAAGAATCACATTATTTCAGCTTTATAAAATACATTTTGAGGTATTTCCACAGTTTTGTTCTCGAAGCTGAATGACCCGTTTCTTGAGCAAGGAAACAGGATGCCAGAACAACACGGAATGAAAATCTGTCCAATGTTTCATTATCACAATTATATTACAATAAGAACTAAGTAGACCTCGCGTTCCTTATGAAATTCTATACATACAGCGGACAGATACACGTGCGTGACCAGTGGGCAAACATACTGACATACAAACATAGTATATCTAAACGTGCTGTATCATTCGAATTTGACTATTCTGTAATTTAATAAATTGTGTCTATTTTCATGCTGAAATAGATAAACATAGTATATCTTACAGGTTATTTATGTACATATACTCGTATGTATAACTCATATTTGATAATTTTGTTATTGGAAAAAAGGGTTCGAAATCTATTTGGACAAACGTATGACTGATATACAAAACAAACATAGTATATTTTATCATCTAGACGTGCTATATCAATCGCACTTGACTTTTGTTGTTGAATAAATTGTGCCTAGTTCAACTTCCTAATTGATAAATTGTATGTGCCTATTTTAAATTCTGACACGATAAGTGGCAGTGTTTTGAAAACTGCGGCTTTATCTTATCAATTAACGGTATGTATATATATTTAACTCTATATTGAGTATATGGATAAATAACGTTGAAAGCGACGATGTTTGAAATTTCGAAACAAAATATTTTAAATTTTTACGTTAGGTAATTAATTTATGCAGATGTGTCTAGTTTTTATTTTACTCGAGGTTGGGTCGGGTATATAAATTGTCGTATACGGTTACACAATCAAGCTTCAAGATCATTCAGTAGAAGAAAGGAATTTCGAAAAGGAAATTTTTGGAGGCAATATTTTAGATTTTTAAAAAGTCATCCATAAAACAAATGAAATAAACGGCAAAGCCACGCTTTTCATAAACAATGTCACTAAAAGCACAGCTAAAAGCATGGTGTAAATCCCATTCTATTTGTAAATCATAGAAAGGACCACCCATACCGCTTTACAGACTGAAACAATTGATTCGTCAGCTGTCGACTGCCGCTAGCGGTTCAAGTTACGAGGCATAGCGGTTACAGCACACTTATTTCAGATAGCACTAATGGAGTCGCTTATAAATGCCAAGAAAGTGGCTTTTGAAACGAATCCTTCAACACTCTTAGTTAGTTCTGGAGCAATGCTTTTTGAATTAATTTAGCCGTTTTCATGTCTCAGTGTTATGCAAAGGCCTCCCGTCGGTCCTTACAAAACTGCCTGTCTTTAATTTTAACTTTCCAAGTTTTTATAAATGTTTTGAAGTCGTATCCGTCCCATCTCGTATTCGTCTTCATCTTTTTTAATTAAACAAAAATAGTGTTATTATAATGAAGTCGTTTGAAAATAATCTGCACTGCACTGCACAATCCATCAGCATCTTTTATTCACTGGTAGTATCTTACAATGTCTATCTCGTTTATGTACCCATTTCTTTTTTGGTTCCTATTCCGGACCAAGCTACTCAAAACATTCAGAATATATAAATGATCAACCTCTACGGGGGCGGGGGTAGCATAGCACCGGCGACAGCCTTTATCAAGCGCTATCATCTATCATCTCATAACGAGTGAGATGACTCTAGTCCGTCGCGCGATATACGTAGTGTACCCTCAATTCATAAAAAATATCAAACATTTGGTAAACCTGTTTTTTTTTTAGTTAAAAAATGTCTCGTTCTTACTTTGTCAAATATTGAAAAGATACGGACAAAACATATTTTAACTAAAATAGGTAAGTAAGTACCTATCATCCCGCTATGCTATACTACCGCAAACGTTTGCTATATAAATATAGCAAACGTTTTATATTTTTTATTAATAAGATGGGTTTATCAACGATGCCATGCTATGGGTGCAGGTTTGGGAACTACTTGTGTCGTGTGTATCTGTATACCATACACGCTACCTGTGATAATTTGGAGCAACTCGCCAAGTCTCGAGGTCGTCGTCCGCTGGAGTGGCGGCGCCTGAAACCCGGCTTTCAGCGTGCTCTTGTCCACTCTTTGTACAGGTGGAGAGTAGACACAACAGAAGGTGTGTAGAGTTAGACTGTGTCCATGAAGCAAGCCGGTATGCACTACAGACGTACATTGTGCACAAAAAATTATTTTCTATTTTACCCTATTTCTCCGACGACCTCCGTGGCGTAATGGTTGACACGCTAGACCGCTAATCCGGAGGTTCTGGGTTCGATCCCCAGTCAGGGCAAGTTGGAAAATAGCCTTTTTCAAATTGTCCTGGGTCTTGGGTGTTTATCTATAATATGTATTTATCATAAAATATAGTATCGTTGAGTTAGTATCCTATAACACAAGTTTAAAACTTACTTTGGGGCTAGCTTAATCAGTGTGATTTGTTCGTATATATTTATTTATTTATTTCTATTTATACGCGAGAAAACTCGAATAAGGACCTAGTCTGTACTTTGTAATTATTATTTCCGAGTTTATCCTAAACTGTGTGAATTGTTTTCACCACAGTGTAGTTATAAGTACTATTTTATTTATACTAATATTTTAAAAAACAAGCTTTTATCTAAAACAATGAACTTAAAAGTTTAAAATGCTCCTCAAGACGAATTAATTGAGCCCAAACTCGATGGAGTGTATCGTTTTATCACAGATTATTTAATATACGTAATATAAGGTCATTGCATTGTCACCCAACTTACATAAATATACAAAGTGGAAGGGACGTAGCCGTAATAAATCGAACCACGGGCTATACTAGATCATTATAGTATAATTAAATTAAAATAACAGTCGAAAAACCAAAAAAAAATTTGACATTCCCATACAAATTGCCCGAGCGACTGCACACTTTTTATGGAAATGCTAAAATATTTTTTTTGTTATTTGGCTGTTATATTAATTTCATTATACTATAATGATCTAGTATAGACCGTGGTTCGATTTATTACGGGTATGTCCCTTCCACTTTGTATGTAACTCAATCGAATAATGGGAAGTAGGACTTATTTAGCTTGCAAGATTTGATTACGGACACAGACAACTGGACAGGTAAAATTAAATAAAAGCTTGTTAAAAGATAATAAATCAATATCACATTGATCTCTCAATTTTACCTAAAATATTTTTCCTATGTTCAAAAGCCTGCAACATGCATGACAATATGAATAGATAGATAAATAGACTAACAAGGGTGTGGTGTGTGTATGATAAATAGGGTGAAGCCCCCAAATGTGTACACGGTACGGTAACTTAAACTACTATGTTTGTTTAGTTGAAACTGGATCGTTTGCAAATATATCACGTAGTTACTCCTTTCTAACGGTTTATATACAATCTCAGGGATTGAAACTTCTTTAGATTTATTTATTTTAACTTTATTGCATACTTTAATAATTAAATTTTTTACAAAAAAAAACAACCGACTTTAATTTTTTTTAGGACTTTCTTTCTTCTTCACCAAATTAAAATGGGACCAACTTGGTAGATAAGGCTTTCAAAAAAAAAAAGAATCATAAAAATCGGTTCACAATTGGCGAAGATATCGCGTAACAAACATACATAAAAAAAAAAAACAGTCGAATTGATAACCTCCTCCTTTTTTGAAGTCGGTTAAAAAAATGTTGCGGTCCTAATGTCGTATATCACATTCTCTCCCGATCAACCATTAGAAAATGCAGAAAATATGGTTGTCTGTCATATGGAAAATATAGGCTCAATATGGTTAGGCACGTTCTACGCTCATTTATTTTTCAGACATACATAAAACACCCTAAATGAAAAAATTATAAAACTAGGTATAAAGGCATTCTACAAAGAGCATCTTTTTGAAAAGCACTGGCAGAAAACAGCAAGAAAAAAAAAAGGCAAAAGAGCCTCGAAATGAAAAAAGATCGATCCATCCATCATTGCGTTTTAGGTTTTAGCATAACTGATAGTCTCTATTTTATCTGAATTTTATAAGTAGCCAACCTCAGTTGTACGCTGGCCAGCAACCTTTCCTGCGATTACGATAAGGTATAAAGAAGTAACGAACGAGATAAACTACTGCTGCAACCAGTTTACAAGTACTGAATATAATCTAGGCTTATTATGTGCACCAGATCGTATGTTAAGGTCCTACCGATGGTAAGTGGTACTTACGTAAATATTGAAAATGATTGTGGTGATTAGGAGCAAATCCTCCCTTCATTCTTCTTCTTCTTAGTGGAGAGGCCTGTAGTCCAACAGTGGATTGATAGTTCTTCTTCTTTCCTAGCCTTTTCCCTATTTGGGGGTCGGCTCTGTATGACAACTCCCTCGCCACCTCAGTACTGATTATATTATTATACATTAGTAGCCTGATATAGGCTGTAAAAACGAAGATGAAATTCTAATTAAAATTACGCTAACAATAAAGCGCTGTCGTTGTCCTTAATATTCTAAGTTTAGCCTTTCAATATATATCTGCATAAATAAGCAAACAGTCGTTAATATAGACGATATTATCACATAGTCTTTCCTTCCCCAAGCTGTAGAAAAGGAGTGGTATTAATAAAATGTGACAAACAAAGTAGTTTGAGTAAATGGTAAACAAAGGACCGGTGATAAAAACTCGCCTTTTCTTGCAACTAGGTCAAGTCGAAATGGCAGAGCGATCATAAAGCGATGAAGGATACAAACAAGGAGGCTTAATGGCATGGAAATGTTTTATTAGTGACACTATGGAATCCTTCATGACGAATGCAGCGGTAATAAAGTATTATAATCTGAGTCGCAGATTGCAGGACTAAAAGCACAGATTACAAGATAATTTTTCTAAAAGGCCATGTTGAACTAGGTTAAGGTTGGACTTTAGACTGGCGGAACTTGGGCTCTGATTTCTTGTTCTGCTCTTGCTCTGATTTTCTGTAATTAAATGATCAATCTTGACTTTAGTTACAGGCAATATATCAAATAGGATTCTAAAGTTCTGCCTGACTGAGTCCCTAAATAACAGTTGTACCGATCAACATGATCAGCTTTCATGATATGACTCAGCTAACATGTGTCCTTCGCAATGGGTTCCGGACGTTCCGGTGGCATGATTTTAGGAGCCGACTGTAAATTACCAGTTTTTGTTTATTGGACATGTATAATATATAACAAAGACAAAGGATTCTGAAAAGTAGTGCCCATTATTTTTAATATTGTAAGTTACAGCGCGAGTTACTTGAGCACGCTCCTGCTCTCTCTGCCCACGCACTCGCGAGGGCTCGCAAACGATCTAACATGTGCCTTTGATGCTTGTCCTCATGAAAATGCAGTAATGTTTTCTACCTATTTGTTAGAACATTATTTATTTAAGGAATCTGAGATAGTAAAGTGCGTTCTACAATCAAATACTGCGGCAGAATAGGCAGGAATTACGAAATAATACATTATACTGGTGCCTTGTGGTTTCCGGCAGAGTAGAATAGTACCACTCTAAGTCTTCCCGTGGTCTGCTGGTCTATAATATTAGGTCCTTACATATGAAATTTCCGTTCAGTATCAAAAAAGTGAAACAAGTTTTTTTTAATGAAATTATTATTTAATCAATCGAAGTATGCGCTGTTGTTATCGATACACTTCCGCCATTTTATAGGCAGATCATTGATACCTTTGGAAAAAAAATCCTGGGAGCGAGAGTCTATGAACTGTTTGAAGGCGGCTTTGACTGCCTCATCAGATTTGAAATTTTTTCCTTGTAAAAAGTTATCCAAATTATGAAAAAAGTGGTAATCGGTTGGGGCAAGATCTGCAGAGTATGGTGGGTGACGCAGAGGATCCAGTCGCAGCTCCTCTAACTTGGCGATCGTTTGATCTGCAGTGTGTGGTCTAGCGTTATCCTGAAGGAGCAGTGGGCTAGAGCAATTCATCAGTCTCGGTTGTTTAATGGCGAGCTTTTCTATCATTGTTTGCAATTGTTGGCAATACAAGTTGGCAATGCAGTAATCGTCTGGCCTGATCTCAAGAAGCTGTAGTGGATAACACCAGCACTGGTCCACCAAACACTAACCAGAATCTTCTTTTTGGTCAGTTTTTGCTTAGGGCAAGGTTTTGCCGGTTCTCCAGGGTCAAGCCATTGTGATGATCGCTTCCGATTGTCGTACAGGATCCATTTCTCATCACAAGTCACGATACGGTTCAAAATCCCCTCATTATTGTGGCTATTAAGCAAAGAAACGCAGCAAGCAACGCGTGTTTGTTGGTTTGCTTCAGTCAATTCGTGCGGTACCCACTTTTCGAGTTTTTTAATTTTTCCGATTTGGCGCAAGTGGATAAGTATCGTTTTGTCACTTACGCCGAAGGCTGCTGCTAATTCAGAAGTGGTTTGAGATGGATCCGCTTCCACTTTCGCCTTCAATTCTTCGTTATTCACTTGAGTATCAGGTCGTCCACGAGGCTCATTGTGTAAATCGAAATTTCCAGAACGGAAACGTTGAAACCAAAAACGCACCGTTCGTTCGTTAGCGGTGCCTGGTCCATACACGTCGTTAATTCTTCGAGTCGTTTCTGCAGCACTGGTGCCACGGTGGAACTCGTATTCGTAAATACCGCGAATTTTCAATTTGTCTATAGTTGTTGTTATAGCAATGTTGAAACTCAAACAAATGATGTTAAAACAAATGAAATACGAATTTTAAAACAATATTTTTCTGGCTTTATTTCGATATAAATTTGAATTTGGAATTCCTAATGAAACGCAAGATATTTGATTTTAAAGTTGCCAGTATTGAAAATCGGCAATTTCATATGTAAGGACCTAATATATGGCTCTGGTAGTAAAGAGTGGGTCGTGCTCCTGCAGTAGACACTAAAAAAGACCTGATGATGATGATGACATCGTACTGGACGGCAAAAGCAGCAGATGAGAGATGTCTCCATGCTGCAGAAATGAGGATGCTTCGTTAGATGTGTGGTGTGACGCGGATGGATATAGTGCGAAATGAATGTTAGGGGAAGTATCAAAGTAGCTCCGATAACAGATAAGCTAAGAGGTCATAGACTAGCATGGTTTGCATGTGATGAGAAGAGATGAGGCTGTGCTCTGTAACCGAAAAGGTGATGAACATGACCGTGAGTGGATATGGGTAAAGAGGAAGACCAAAAAAATGTGGAAGGAATGCCTAACAAATATATAAAAAAATCCTAAGAGTAAAGAAGAGTATGACATAGGGAAAATTGGAAAGAAAATACATATTGCGCTGTCCCCATATAAATAAATGGGCAAAGGTAAGGAAGAAAAAGAAGACATCATACTAAATCAGCAAGATACGTAAAAGGCAAGAGCTCATACTTTATTCATCAGACAGAATTGAAGGACTGGTGAAGGTGGTAACAATAAAGACCGCTAGATGCCATTACTCGAAGACAGAAGTAAAAATCGTTCCTTCTAGGTTCTTATTACTTTCTAAAACTTCACGCGTCAACTCGTGAACGGGTGCCACCAGTAGGGACTGGTCAGCTCGGCTCCGTTTTTTAAGACTACTCAGTGTAATTTATTTCTGTAAATTGGATTTGGCACTCGTTCGTGATTACATTGTATTAGCACAGAATAAATACCAGTAGTACAGAAGTCTCATCCGCAAACATTTTCAAAGAAATATCTACTCACAGTGGTTAGCAATATGGTGTAATTTAGCTCGCGTCAAAACGCAGCACCTTTTCGTTTAGACACCTACAGAAATCCATTGCAAGCCAATTTTATCCTTATGACTCTGGACAAACGATTCATAATACACACAAAACCGACCAAAATAGTCTCAGCGAGCGACGCGCTAGGGTTGACTACTACAAGAAGCTACTATCGCCATTTAGCGCACCGTATTATCGGTCTTCCATGCTGGTCTGGGAGACAAGAATAAAACTTTAATATAAATAAATATAAATATGTAAGGACAAATCACACCGATTGAGCTAGCCCTAAAGTAAGTTTAAACTTGTGTTATGGGATACTAAACTAACTCAACGATACTATATTTAATAATAAATACATATATAGATAAACATCCAAGACCCAGGACAATTTGAAAAAGGTCATTTTCGAACTTGCCCTGGCTGGGGATCGAACCCAGAAACTCCAGATTGGCGGACTAGCGTGTTGACCATTACACCACGGATGTCATAGCTGCTTCTCTCCCCGCGCAAATCGTAAAAGCCGATCGAAGGAATGGGCGAAAATGCAAATCATGTTAAAAGGCGATGCGGCTAGCAACGCATCACTATTTTGATTCCTTTTTCCACCTACTTATAACGAAACAGATCGTCAATCTCAAACCAAAAATCAGAAATTATAAAAGAATAATATACTTACTTATACCTACGTTTCTACTTACTTTCGTAACCTAAGTAGGTACCTAGGTCCTAGGTATTGAACCTACTTAGTGTACCTATCATTAATGACAACATAATAATAATAACCACTTTAAAGTAGATTTACCTTTCAGCGTCCTTAGGAAGTCTAAAAAAGTTAAATTTGGATCGCAATCCTTGTTTAAACAGTTAAAAACTGCGCATTAATTTTTAGCCTTCTTTTTATGTTTCTCCATTTTTAAAACGGCCGGATCGGTGAAGTACCTAGGCGACGAACACAGCTCGCGCGTGCGTCACTGCTCGCACGTGAGCCCCGACTGAATTAGCCACCCGCGGTGGCTGCCGCGCGTAGGTATATTTTTGATACCTACACGGGGAGTGACACAGGCCTGGTATTAGGCATAATATCTTTGTAAACTGACAAAACCCTTCTGGCGCGTAGGCGACCAATACTGTGTAAATGAGTTTCTTTCGGCGTTTCTTCTCAGCAGTGGTCGTTGCGAAACACTAGTATCGGTAGCTTTTGAACAAAGAAAAAAATATTTAAAAATTAAACATTACACGTAATGTACACTATAATTATTGACGTGCCTGCAAAGGCCTAATTACTGAATAAATTTTTGATTTTGAAAAACTTTAGTAGACAAGTGAAAAGTGATCATTTGATTAAGTACCTCCCAAGACAGACCTTAAAAATTATCCTTTATCAACACGTCATATCATTAGTCACAGAAGCATTATAAATCTATTAATAGTTGCAATGGTGTCTAATATTCCAAATATATCTCAACTTAACAAACTTGACTGCAAAGTGGGTTTCATCCTTTGAACATCAACATACTAACGGATTTGCAGTACCGCCTGGCTTCACTGGAATCATAACATACAAACTTAGAACGGCTGTCAGAAAAGGAAAGGCAAGTCACCATCCGCCATCCTTCCACAGGAGTCCGTTTACTTCAAATATAAAGCGCTACTGAGACTGACACTTTAGAATTGTTTTGATGTTATATATATTGTATAAGTTAAGTTAGAACGAAGAAGTAGTTGTAGAAGTTGGATGTTTGTCTATATAATGTACTAGCTGTGCCCGCGACTTCGTTCGCGTGGTTGTCGGAACGTAATGTTATATAGCCTAAAGCCTTCCTTTGTAAATAGACTACCCAACAAAAAAAGAATTTTTCAAATCGGACCATTAGTTCCTGAGATTAGCGCGTTTAAACAAACAAACAAACAAACTCTTCCGCTTTATAATATTAGTATAGATTGGTTATGATTATAAAATAAAAATCTTTGAGTTAGTATTAGTATCTCATAACATAACACAAGTCTCGAACTTAATTACTTGGCCATAGAATACATAAGAGTACAAACTTTGGGGCTAGCTCATTCTGTGTGATTTGTTCCTAAATATTTATTTATTATAATAAGTTATAGTTATAGTAGTATAAGTTTTATTTACACCAACATAAAGCTCTCCAATCGACCCAAAGAATACTTTTAGCATTAAGGCGAGATGGGTTCACAGCCCGCAATAATGTGCGTGTTTTTGAAAAATTACTGTAATTAAACTACAACAGTTTATTTCTCAAAAAAATTACATAGGAATCTTAAGGCACCCACAATATCCAAAACACGATTGAGCATTTTTGACTCGATGGAAAAAAATCACAAACATACCTCTAAAATTAAATTTACCTTTAAAATAGATATATTTAAAAAATAAACGGGTAAGTACGAGTTGGACTCGTACATGAAGGGTTCCGTAACACCGTACAATGTTTTAAAACGCTGAAGAAACACTTTTCTTTTATGACGACCCCCCTTAATTTTTTACTTTATCTTATTTTTAGTATTTATTGTTATAGTGGTTATGGTAATACATAATTGGTGAAAATTTCAAGTATCTAGTTGATGCCATTATAAAGATCGAGTAAAAAATGCTGAAAAAAAACATGTTCCCTGTATGACGACCCCCTTTAATTTTTAACTTTTTTTTATTTTTATTATTTGTTGTTATAAGCGGCCACAGTAATACATAATCGGTAAAAAATTCAAGTGTCTAGCTATTACGGTTCAAGAGATAGAGCCCTGTGACAGACGGACAGACAGCGGAGTCTCAGTAATAGGGTCCCGTTTGATAAAAAGATAGACTAATAGCACGGCTAATAGTTTGGTTTGCTTTTAAAATACAAAGTGTTGTTTTTTTGTAAAAAAAATATTTATTATCTTCTAGAAACGTATCTAACATGTAGTTCGCCCCCGAATCGTAAAATCCCAACCTTTTCATAAGCCCATATCTCGGCAACCTCTTTACTTTCTCATATTTAAGATCCAGAAAAGAAACTCAATAACTATTTCTGGCAGAGATAATGAAGAGGTTGAAAGACGGATCAATTGGTAAAAAATATTTACAAAATCTATCTTTTGTCAGTAATATTTTGCTTGGGAATAAATGGAAAATACACGTTTAGTTGCCACGCCCCCGCTTGAGATAAATCAACAAAGATTGGGTAATTTCCAAAGATTGCCGGCTTCGTATGTGTAGTTAAACGGGCTGCTTTTATGAATACTCATATGAAATATCTATGAATGCAGAGATTTATTGAAATCGCTATGCATTTATAAACAATATTTTGTATACTTATAGGGTACATCATTTAATCGATTTAAGACAAAAAAATTGGAAATATTACTTGTTAACTGCCCTTATTCAGAATTTTTTCCTGCTCACTGGGTTTGACAAAATGTTATAATTTGTGAAGTACACAAGAGGGCAAATTTGTTTTTTATTATATCGGATTTTCACCTATTTTCTCCATTGGACGAATTTTCCTTATACACATTTTTGATTTTCTCCCAAAGGACAATGGAAGGAATATTAAAATACAGTTTCTCCATTATTATAATAACGATTTCTTGCCCTAAGCGGCTGCTATGTGGCTCCCGCGGCACAGGAAGGAAGCACGCACGTGTTTGGACTGCACTCGCACTCGCATCGATGTTATTCGGTGCATTCATCCACTACTTGCTACCCATATATGTATAAGTCGATGTGTATATGTATTTCAAAATATACTAAAACTATTTCGTTCATGAACTTTGATGTTACATATATTGTATAAGTTAGAACGTAGAAGTAGTTGTAGAAGGTTATGAACTTTCCCCAAAGAGCATCTATCGCAAAACATTCCTTTTGCTTTCCAGAAACTTTTCAGCTGATCTATCATTATGGGAAACCACAAACTATTCTACGTATTTCGCCATACTCGTAATTATTTTTATTGAGGAAAATTGATCAGTACTATCGACTGGACCTACCATTAAATGCCGGTATACCTATTATATGAATCCTTGTAATTAATTCAGTGTTTACAAACAAAAATTACAAAATACATTTATCAAACCTCTTATACTAGGGTACGTGACAAGAAACTTATAAATTAATCCAAAATGTTAGTACTTATGTACCTAAATGATCTCTGATGGCGTGGGGCCATCAGAGACTAGGCAATGATGCCTGTCCTGTGGTAGCCTTTTACATTGGCAAAAACTGGTTTAATTTTAAATCTTAACTTAAACCGGCAATAAGTCATTATCAGAAAAAGCTTATAGGTAGCATATTTTATTCCATTCTATTTTTATGTAGTTTTCTAAGGTGTTTTACAATAACTGTGCAAGGCAGTGCTTAGCTGTAAAAAAATGTATTGTCGAAATCAGTCGTCGGAAAAAGAAATTTTTTGACATTGAGTTTGAGTGATAGATAAAAGAGATGTTAACTTTAAATTTAGAGAAGGTACCTTATACAAATACAAAGTTAAGTTTATGATGTATGTATATTAATGTATATGAATGTTTATAATAGATACGCTATATTCGTTTATAAAAATGCTGTCGGCCTTTCTGTAAATACTAACGAGGGACATTAAGAATACTGGGTGTGGCTCGGGTCATTTAGGTTGTTTGTCACTTTTTTACGAATAAACATTATTTATAAATTCCGAAGTTGCAGGTTCGTTGTGATTTTGATATCTACTTACTACTACTAACTTGAAACGTGGTTTTGATCATCCAGGAGTGCTATTTTTCATTTAAGGACTTAGCGAAACACAAAACGTGTAGTTTTCCAACTCAGCACTCGCTTTCCGACGCATTGCATCGTATTCTTGAAACCGTCGTGTCAGCGATAATCAATATTGTGTTACGCAGAAAATATTATAAATTTGTCAATGGTTTTCTAAACATTTCAACAAAAATAAAAAAGGTACACTCCTTTTTTATTTTTGTCGGTTTTCAATCGGACCGTTTCTTTGACGTTTGTAAGCTACAAATGTTAAAATTACGAGTGGACCACTTGTTGCAAATCCTTCGCATACGATCAATTTAAAAAATGCGCCCGTTTGGAAACACTCGCGCAAATCATTCGTAATGTCAGTCCCTGAATGAAAAATAGCACTCCAGATACCAAAGGGCATACTATTCTCTCGTTTAAAGCATAGATTGGGTTGTAATTTTAAGTTAATCATAGACGTAAGAATTATATAAGCAAATACAACAAAAACCATGCAAGTCGAGTTATCAACTTATCAACACCAACCGCGAATATAATAGCAGACAATAACATAGACAAGTAGATATCATTGTTCATAACATTGAATTGAACCTAAAGTAGCGTGCAACGAACGATGGTCTCGGCGCTATTAGAAACAATCAATAAGACATGAGCCGATAGACATCGACAGGCTTCGTAGACAGACAACAGACACAATTATATATTGATGTGGAGTTTCCAAATGTGCGATGCAGTCGGGCGTTTTGCAATCGCTCTGACTCACTGCGTTTAGTTACTAGTAACTCGTAGATGCAATCCTGAACAAAGGATAAATAACAGGCACAAGGACTAAAGCTTAGATAGCTATTTAACCGATAGAATATTTGACAGTACCTAATGCATTTCGTGCAGCTTAGGTTAGATTCTAGTCCCGTATTGAATGCAGGGTTATTTAGGGCAGGGTGGTGTCCATAGACCACAATATGTTATCTTCATATGTAGCAAGCTTATAATTGCCATTGTTTGTATATCGTATGTAAGTGGCTAACACGGGTGTCAGATTTTTCAAGCTGTCTAAGGTAACTATCATAGTTGGACGGCTGTCAAACAATTATAACAACCAGGACCACCGGCTTAACGTGCTTTTGGAAGCATGGAGATGCTCGAGGAATTTTTGTGTCACTTGTAGTCACCCATCCAAGTGCGGACCACGTCCGAGGTTGCTTAACTTGCGAAAGCACTAGCAATGCGACCCACCGTGTCACCAAGCTACTTATGCCCTTAACAATGGGAATTATCTTTTGAGAAGGCAAAATTTTCTCGAAAATGAAATGAGCTTACAGGATGTAGAGCTGCTACGTAGCTTTGTGAACATGGACGCAATTTATTTCGAATTAAAAGAAAAAGAATAACGACGAAATATGAATAACGACTTATTTTCTTGAAATTAACTTACTTAGGTTAAGTTTAAGCATTTCAGACTCAAAAATTGCTAAGTGACACGAATCCAGGATACAATGAAGCAATAGGAATATACCTTAACTCATAGCTGACTATAAACCGAGTCAAATCGATTCGCCGACGTAATTCTAACGAGATTTACGTCTGCGAATCGGTCGTAAACATTTAACTTTTTCTAGGAACCGCTGAATGGGTATTACTCTGTTCTACGCAGCCACACACGTAGTTTGGACCAGGATTTTATCGAAAGAATCGATGTGACTGGCGTTGTATCATGGCAAAAGGATTGAACAGTCTCTCTTTACATACGTACTAGATCAGTTGTATTAAACACTTCTTGACACATGGTGAGTGAGATGTAATAGGGTATTTGACTGTGTTTGTTTTTGGACAATATTTAATTCGAAATAAGAAATATCAATAAAAAATCTTATTTCGAAAACAGCAATAAAATTGGTTGATAAATGAAGTAGTAGTTAGCATTTCAAATATTGGTATGAATAAAAGTAGGAGCGTGGTGGGGACAACTCGCTATCTCTTTCGTACCCGCGAAAACTAATGGCAGTGACGTCACAAAGCAGTACGTGCATCCTTTTTTTCTGTTATTTGACAGTTTCCCTTTCCACCAGATTTACAAGGTTTGAAACTTACTTACTTATTTTTAAGCAGATTAAAAAATCTTGTTGTTTTCGGTTTCGGATTATGTAACTTTTTGAAATGCAAAATAAAAAAAATTGAGTCAGTTATATTACTGTACGCAGTCTTACTAGTTCCATTCAAAATTGTCCTATTCATCAATTGCCGGAACTAAGTTGCATTATAAGCTTGCAATCACGTGACAGTTGGGTCACGTGATTGGCCCAAACATCTGATGACGTCAGTTGGGAGCGTTTCCACTGTGTATTATATTGAATTACCCGAGAAAAATGCATTAAACCAATTATGAACTAATAATCCAATATATAAATGTGTTGTCCTCTTCTCTCATTCAGCGCCCGAATTACAAAAAATGCTGCAAGACTAGATAAGCTCGGCAAACCTTGAGGCTGGATTTAAGATGAATCAGTCAAAGACCAAATTGATGACCAATAGCACCAACCACAGGATCGAGGTAGACGGACAGGAGATACAGTATATCAAGGAATACATTTATTTGGGCCAGGTAGCAAGCAAGGCAGGACAAGGAAATCCATCGCCGTATCGAATACGGTTGAAAGAGCTTCTGGTCAATGAAGGCGCTTATGAAGGGTAACCTTCCTCTGTGTCTTAAGCGCAAACTTCTTGACATTTGTATCCTATATGTGTATATGGTGCACAGACCTGGTCATTGACTGAAAGTCAAAAGTCCAGACTCAAGGTATGCCAGCGAGCCATGGAACGCAGTATTCTAGGAGTACGAAGAGTAGATAGAGTACGCAATGATGATCTGCGTTCTTGGACTGGGCGGGGCATGTGTGCCGCATGAGTCCGGAGAGATGGGACCGGAAGGCAACCCTGTGGGTGCCAGAAGGGCGCAGGCGCAGAGGAAGACCACGAAAGAGATGGCGAGACGACATCGACAGCTTTATGAAGGAATGGCAGCAGGCTGCTATAAATAGGGATCAGTGGAGAAAGAAGGGGGAGGCCTTTGCCCAGCAGTGGGACACATCAGCAGACTAATAAAAAAATAAAAAAAATAAATATTAAACAGATGAATCACACGATAAACGAAATAGTTAAGTTAGTGAATGTAAAATAAAATACTAACTAATTGATAAAGTCTTTAAATTTACTGAAAAGAACAATCAGTGGTAATCACTTACTGTGATATTCGTGACGTAGTCTTGGGCCACAGCGGGAAGAGACATTGACCTGTAAGTCCATAGTATCTCAATGGATACTACCTTGTTTTATTATTCCATGAGCTTGCACTTACTTTCAAACTATTTCAATGAAAGTTGATTAATTCACTTTATTGTTTAATATGAAGGGCATAATAATGTCAGTATATCGTGCGTGTATCGGTTCGTGACACGACGCTCGGTTCCATCCAGACTGGGTACAGACATTGCGAATTGCATTCGATTATTATGCAGATTGTCTAGTACTCGTGTCAGTTGTCTGTTGTGACATCGTGCCTGACAATGTTGCAAAGCAAGTTAAGGTTTGTTTGGTCCTACTACTCAATTTATTTAAAGCCAAAGAAAGCAAAGGCAAACCAGTGTCTAAAGTTTAGCTTTATGCCGGTGTTCGACTCAAACTTAGTCGTAATAAAATACACTTATTTTACGACCGTAGCCTGTCATAACTTCACTGCATGTAACCGTTACGTTACTGCGTAACGAATACCGCATGTTTCAAGGTGTATTTCCGTCTCAATCGATTGTTGACTCAGATGTCAATACTTTGATACTCAATATCGGCATACACTCAATGCGTCACTACACTACATCCGAATGCTTCATATTCGTCTGTTATTCATTTCTAATCGACTGACTAACGCCACTAATACTGTTAATGTGTTTTTCAGGAGCAGTGACGTTGGGTAGTCATAAAATGGTTTATTAGAAGGGGGAAACAGTGTTTCATAGGAAATGAGCGGCTACACTATTCTAGTCAAACTATTTCTCGAGTTGTTTTGGAGAATTTGTCTCCTAAAATCTTCCACTGCTGGTCTGGGAGACAGAAAAAACTTAGAAGCGGATCGTCGGAATGGACGAAAATGTAAATCAAGTTAATAGGAGATGCGGCTAGCAACCCATCACTCTTTTGATTCCTTTTTCCACCTTCTCGCCCACCAAAATCACAAGTCAAATCACACTTCCTTTCTTCTTTGTAAGTCACTCTTTTCCTTTCGCATCTTGTTTAGGTTCTTACTTTCTTTCGTGTACACTATCTTATTTATATTATATATATATATATATATATATATATATATATATATATATATATATATATATATATATATATATATATATATATATATATATATATATATATATATATATATATATATGTAAATATTTTTCATATAAGAATGTATTATATGTATTCTATAACATTTTATTTGTATATCTCCTTTGAAATATTGCACCTCACCTGTAACATATCTAAATTTCTTTTGTATCCATACTACCCTAAGGTTGCCTGGAAGAGATTGCTGTGCGATAAGGCCGCCTTTTGTATGCTAAAATTTACTCTATTATTTATGTATAATTTGTTAAATTGTGTGATATAAAGAGTAAAATAAATAAATAAATAAAAGTGGCCTTTGGGTCTTGCAGCCTAGGAGGTGTGCTTCGAGCCGCTAGACCTAAAATGCTGTGTCTGTCCCATTAGGGACAAAGACGTGATAGTGAGAGACAATGTATGTTTTGTTTTGGACAATTTGTCTCGTCAGGTCTTCCATGCTAGAAAAGAAAAAACTTCTCGCGAAGATCGTAGAAGCCGATCGAGAGAATGGGCGTATGGAAATGTTGATAGGAAATGCGGTTAGGAACCCATCACTCTTTTGTTTCCTTTTTCCACCTTCTGGCCAACCATCACGCAAAAGTGGTCTTGAGTCTTGTCGCCCTAGTCTCTTGTATGCTAAGAGCCGCAAGACCCAAAATGCTGTCTGCCCTTTTAGGGATAAAGACGTGATAGTTTATATCGTATGTCTCCTTAGATACAACCGAGCAAGAAAAACAAATTGTGTCTGTAGATTTGTAAGAAAGTGTACATAAAGAAACTATAATACATTTGCGCAAGTTGATTGAAGGGAAATTGTAATCGCGATATTCAAGGATCTCTTCCTGGTATGTCTACTCTCTGTGTTGCCTGTTGATGGAGACTGTGCAAAATTTTCCTATTTTTATCCCCCGTTGAAAAAAGAGGGACGCGAAATGATGATGATGAAGATAAGTTTAACGGGTGTGTCTGGATACGATCTATTGGACTAATTGGACGTGTTCGTACCATAATTCATATAAGGGAATTGATGGCATCTGATAAAATCCATATCACATGATAGTGGTGAAAACTCGAGTTTCCTTCGCAATGCACTGAATCGTTGCAAATAACTGCATCGCTTCGCTTTCTAACTGATTGCTCCTAAGCAGGATGTCGTTTCGCAGCTCGTACTGGGAAGGTACCGCATTATTTGTATGTGTGCTATATGTTTGTGATTGTCTGAATTGAGATATTACCCTGTATTTTTTGTTAAGTTGAAAAAATATGTCTTATCTACGCGCCTACCGAATTTCATAAAATCCCAAACAAAGATACTCGAGCTATCATCATCCACTTCGCCACTTCCCTATTTGGGGTCGGCTCTGTATGTCAACTGCTTTCATTCACCGTATTTGCACTAGCCCCATGTTCATATCTGATCTTGCACATTCTTTCCACCGCTTTCTCGGTCGTCCAACCCCTCTGCTGCCATTTACTTCCAAATTATTTTAAAGATACTTGAGCTATCGTCGAACATATTTACACACAAACATACAATTGATGGATTGTTTTACTAAATAGACTCGGAAATCTTTGCTTGCTTTTGCTTCTTTAATCCACACTTATTAGTCCCCTCCGTACGTGCCGTATTGTACTTGATAAACTTGGTAACTACTGGGCCAAGCTAGGGGAGGCCGCTAGTTATAAAAAAACCCACACGAACAGGATATATAGTCATAGAACGAGCCTGACACAAAGCTGACGTGACCAAATGTCAGATTGCGTGTACGCTCGCGTTTGCGAAATCAGCAAGTGACATGAATTATAGTCATCACGCTATTTTGTTTATAATGCCAGTGACGTAATCGGCACAAATAACAATTCATTTTGTCGTGTGGAGTGGTGCAATGCAACATATGTAAAGGTTCTCGGTAAACATGTAGTTTATACTTAGTTTTTACTTACTATGTAATCTGCGTAATACGCGACTCAGGCTGGCAAAAGCAAAGATTTCATAACTGTATATAAGTTTTTTTTTGTTTGTAAATAATAACTTTATTGTACTTCGAAAACACATAATTATAGACAAAAAAGGTTATTTCATAAGTCAAGGTAACAGAAAACGGGTAGCAGCGTCCTCTGTGCAACAACTTTAAATCAGTTACTGCGACCATCACCTTGTCTGCCCAGTGTGGTGATAAGGCAAAATCCTAACTTTATTGGGAGAGGTATTTAGTCAAGCAGTGGACTGATACTCGTATAGGCTGATTAAAAATAAGAAAAAAAGAAAATCTTGCTCCTAGTAAGTTCGGTAGCCAAAAAGTTATCAGACGTGCGTTAGCAATGTACCTAATTAGTACACAAAAGTTACATAAAAATTGCCGAAAAACAGCCAACAGAACAAAATCGTGCTGATATGACACGATTATAAGTTTCTGCCTGTGCAAAGGTGTCGATCGAAACTTCTGGCTCGGAGATTCAAAAGGTGTAGACACCCTAAGATGTGTTTCACTTTCTGCACCAAGGTTGTCAGTGGGGTTAGCAGCCGTTACTGATATCTACTTCGTTGGAGATGATGACACAATTGATGTATGTGTGTGGTGTAATAGTTAACGTGGCTGAAGTAATGCAATCTGTTTTATTTAGACCATGAAATGATGATGATACAATAAAGAAAACAAGGTGCACATCAATCTAGTCGCGGTGGAGTCGTTGTAATGTTTGTGTTTTTGCCTGTATTGTAATATAATGATAAAATTGAAATAGATCATTACATTACAGGCGATGAAATATAAAGTCGTACCGAAACTACATTTGAGTTTGAGAATTACACTTTTACCAAGAACGTTCTTAGGTAAAAAATAGGACCAAATCATTAAAGTGAGAAACACTACACAAAGTCAACTTACTCTTTCCGAAAACTTTGAATAAACTATAAAATTTTACATCACCGAAGTATATCGCCAAAAGGGATATTGAAAGACCTAGAATCAAGAGAGTCAGGACTATTTATGAATAATCATGCACAATACCGAAACGATCTCATTCGGGGCTCTGTCGATGATAGATGTAATCGAGTGATGATAGTAAACGGTTTGGGTGAAGGGTGCCACTGCGTGTAATCGTAATTTGGAAATTGTTGGTTTGGAAGAACAAGAACGTCTTTCAGAGGTGAAGGATGGGACCAAAGCTGATAAAGTTACTGAAAACCACTACAAAGTAAATTACAAAAAAAAATCCTATCAACACTGACGATACTTTATCTGACTAGAAAGGCATTCAAAGACTTAGAAACAAGATCAGGCCAATTTATCAATAATTGTACACAATATCAAAGATCTGATAGGGGACGACTCGAACCCCGACCTCTGTCAATGACAGACGTAATCAAGTTAAGATTAAAAGGATGAACCGTTTCCTTTTAATCTTAACTTGATTACGATTAGTTAAGGGTGCCATTGTGGATGTAAGTTGAAAAGGCTTTTGGAAGAAGCCGAAGCCTCTCCAGAAAGATTAGTTGGAAATTGGCAAAGCATATTAACTAGTGGCTCTGTGAGCTGTAAACCTCGCGACTCACTAACAACCCGTTAAAGTTTATAGGATAACAAAGTTATTCAGACAAAAAAGGGTTTATTACATTATGACTTGTTATCCACAATTTTTAAGGATTGATCAAAAATCTTTTGCGCCTTTTCAAATTCTAATGGGATATTTTTTACGGGCTGGTCGGGCACTTTCTCTGTCAGCTAGAACTTTTCCATGACATTCTCTAACTTTCTGTGATCACAGATCACTAGATTTGAAACTAAATTGGAGGAAATATTGTTTGATTTATTTTTTAAACAAGCTTTTCCTGCAACACCATATCCAAAAGCTGTGTTTTTGAATTTTTAAATTTATCGAAATGGCTGTAATATTATTTTCAGTTTTAAACCCCCATATCTCCGCCATTTTGAAAAATTTCCAAAAAATTTCCAAAATATATAATTATTGAACCTGCTTATAAAATTTCACGAGAATCTGTTGATAAACGCGACCTGTAGGCGAGAACAAACCGACAGACAGACTGACGGACAAAAGCATTTTTCGCCAATCACGAACAGACGCTCAAATGTTGTTATGTATAGTATATCTCTATACTATCAACTAATAAATTGTTTATTACCAGTCTTTACTTCATTTCAGATACACATCTTTATCGCTAACAGGGTAAACATAGCCTAGATCCGTAAGACCCAAGGGCCACCAGGAAATCAAATGATAAGTGCTACCCGCATCGCCTATTAATTTAGACTATCGCCCATTAATTTGATTGGCTTTTACAACCGGCGCGGGAAGTTAAGCATCTGGTACATTCTGTTTTTCTGTCATCCCAGATCAGCATGGAAGAACTTTTCTTCAAAGCTCTGAGAAATTGTAACAGATTAACTAATCTGGAGGATGAACTAATGATGTAACTACATCCTTCTAACGTGAGTTCTACCGTCATACATGTTTCGTATCTCATTAAAAATCTTGACTGTGTGCTCATCACACAATATTCAGCTGCATGCATTATGGAGTGCAGTTCAAACACGAACAAAGCAGACTTTTGAATCTTGGAACAAAACGCATGGCGGCCACATGTGTGTGACGTCACCAGTGCAGTCAGCTGGCCGGCGCATCGGCTGCATACATTAAACTATAATAAATACTTCGTAGCAAACTCAGTAACAAATATAGTTTCATAATGGTCAAAAAGGATCTAGACTAGAACCAGGCTGTGACCATTTTACAAATAAAATTGTTACCGTTATATTTTTTGCTAATTTATTACTTACTGAAGTTTATGTTGCCATATGCAGGGCAGATAGGAACACATAAGGTTTGAAAAAATTATTCAAAGAACTTGACTAATAGTATAGGTAAGTAGTATCAAGAGCAATCGACACACTAGGAGCAAGGCTATTTCATATCAGAACTAAGTTATTTTATTTATTTAAAAAAAATATTATAGGCAACCTTATAATAAGTATTTAAAATAAAATCAGTACGCACGAAGTACGCTGTGCGCATAACACAAGACAGTCCAAAAATGGGGACATTACAAGAAAAGGTTATTCTTTTGACATTTTCTATACCGTGACACGGATGTGCAGTAGCCATAACAGGAGTCTTTCGAGGAGTAGCATAGGGGACAATAATGGGCCTACGAAAAAATATTTAAACAAAAAATAACAGCCTAAATATTCGACATACTAAGCGACCACAGATCTGTATCTACTAGATAAAGAAAGTCCTAAAAACCTGGCTTGCCAATTTTCATACAAATATTTAATAAGAAATTCACTTACAAACGGTAGGAAACTTTTTTATTACTTCCTCCAACGTTTTTCGACAAGTTTCTACGGCTCAAAACGGCAGATAGGTATTTTACAGTAGAGAATGAATGTCCGATCTAATGAATTGACATACACGGACTAAAAGTGACAATCCTAAATGAAGTCAACTTAACTTCAGATCGACACGCAAATTCATACAGAGGCTGTGTCTATCTTGATCCATGGTCTGTGTAGAGTAGCCATTTCAGCCGTACTACAAGGATCGGTAGAGTTGACTCCATTCCTCTTTTCTCTCTGCCATCTTTTCAATAGTGCATTTTGTGAACGTCATCTTATGCCTGCTTTGTATGAATTTAAAGATATGCCCAAATCACGAATTCAATTCAATTCAAAATATCTTTATTATCATAGGATATTTATAATATCTCTTAATAATAGTCACTTTGTTTTGTTTTGCACAAATGTTGACGTCAAATCGTTACTTAAAGCTTAGTTTACGAATATAACACTATTAAGGTTATGCCACTGGTATGACTCTCCATTGATTCAGAGTAACATATATACCTACTACTACTACAAACGAAACAATTTATCTGTACACACGTCGATGTGTGAGTTTCATACTTAGGGTCACACCGCAGAATTATTTTAATACTTACCTACTAACGAGTTCGACATATTTACGATTATATTTTTCCATACCGGAAGATTTGCGAACACTATGACGTAAAAAATATTCTGTTTTATATGTATTAAATGTTACAGAAAAGTCGGAAACAGCTACGTAATATCACTTCACAAATATTTTTCATTATGTCCATTGTCCATTTCACCTATAGTTCACTTTACTGATTATTATTGAGTCATTTATATTGTAACTCACTAATTTCACTAATTCACTATTGTAATTTGCATATTCGGCGCAAAACTATACGGTAATTATATGAATAAATTCAATAAAAATTAACAAATGTTTATAACGATTCACGCTTACACACAGCATGTCAAGTTGTCATTGTCAACAATGGCATTTAGCACTATAACCCGCGTAAATCATGTTGGCATCTGCGTGTATGTGATTACCTGTGAGCAAGGAGCCTATGTAACATTACCGGATTGCTTATTAGCAATCCGGTAATGTTACAATCTCGCTCTTGTGTATCTCCCGCCAATGCGAGAGAGCGAGAAGGGTATATATATCAAGATGGTTGCTGGGTAATAACGTGAAATTATATTGTTGCTTTGCTTACCTGTTTTCATCATTTGGAAATGTATGAAATATACGTTCTTTAGAGTATTGGGTGGATAAACAATTATTATACGCGCACCATCTCACCATGATGGTTACTATTGGTTGACAGTTCTTAAGACAACACACGTCGCGTATTGCATGCGGCTAGTAATTAAACCCTGGTTTGGAGCCGTCAAAGCTCACAAAGTGCGGGGGAGAGGTGCGGGGACGCCAATTTGCGGGAGACGCTGTGAGATACCATTCTGTTTGACTCTTATGTATTCTGTGGTTATGCATTACATTTATAACTTACCTATAAAGGCTGAAAAAAATATAGCTGCATGAACCAGATAAGTACCCGGTAAATTGATATTGTATTGTAGATTATAGATATTTAAAAGGAACTTAATTCCGAACCGTAAGTCGACTCTTACCGGAGGCAGTTATCAAAAGGTAACCGTTTATAGTCTGGGCCTTCGTGTTGGAGCTATTGGAAAACCATCGCTTGCAGCTGTGGAAACAAAATAATCTACGAGAATTTAATGAGTCTATTATTAAAACAGTGACCGATGTTCAAGGAGTCTATATAATCCTACAGTATCTTTGACGATGACTCGACTATTTTTTAACTTCATGGTAGACGGTATGAAACCAATAAAAATTTAAAGTTCGAACGTGAAAGCGGTCAAGCGGTTGCCGAGATATGAGAGAGCATAGACCTAAAAGTTTTTTAACTGTTAAGAGCTTCGATCAACAATACAACTACAAAATCAAAGGAAAATTCTGTCCGCTTGAATATCAAATAACATTCACTGTGAAGTCAACTTAATTACACTACGTATAAAGTGTTTTTTTCTCCCTCGACTGAACTAAACAAAATAAGAGCTCACGGCCGCCGGTAGAGCGCTTTTATTTGGCGAGCCGTATTTTTTTCGCCAACCCGATATCTAGTTGTATTGTTGATCGAAGGTTCAGGGAGAGATCACGAGTTCGTACTAATTACTCGTATGAACAAAATAAACTTACTTATTACAATACTAGCTGTGCCCGCGACTTCGTTCGCGTGGTTGTTGGAACGTAATGTTATATAGCCTAAAGCCTTCCTCTATAAATGGACTACCCAACAAAAAAAGAATTTTTCAAATCGGACCATTAGTTCCTGAGATTAGCGCGTTTAAACAAACAAACAAACTCTTCCGCTTTATAATATTAGTATAGATTGCTGTCAATGATGTCAAGTATTTTTTACAGAAAGTGAAAAATTTCGTGCATAACGTTGATAATTTCCCCACTCCCCTTGAGAACTGAGTCAGTGCATTGAGTAATTACCAGGGTACATTCCATGTACGCACAGCAATTACTCGCATGCTGACAATGCTGACGGCTAATGAGGCGTCACTAATTTGTGGGTGACTAGGTGCTGGTGACGAAGAAACCAAAAAAGGTAGCTAGCGAAAGAAATCACTAGAACATTAGAATCTTGAAAAATAGAGCAGAAAAAGGAGTGAATCTTCGTAATTTAAGTATATATTCACACAAAGTGTAAAAACTAATGATGAACGAAATCATAAGTAATGACGGAGCAAGTTATCATTTATCAAAAGCCTGGAAATCAAACGATCTTGTACTTCACATTTTTGCAAAACTAGATGAAACTAGATCTTTAAAACTATCATACACGTAATCTTTGAAACTTACTGATCATTTATTACGTGTTACGTAATTTAACAAATAGTTACTTGAAAGTATGACGACTTGACGCGTCTAGTTTAAACTGAAGATGCTTTCAGACTTGATGAAGTGTAATAATGAGCTAGACGATGATCTGCCATGGTTTATTCCAAGACTTCATCATGAGTTTCTTAAAAGGCTTACAAAGTTTTGTTACCTTCGTCTACGGGCTACAGTAACCACTTACCAAGGGGCTGTATGTTTGCTTACTTAATCTTATAAAAAAAAACTTGGGAGCTATGGATTAGAGTTCGAGGGAGTGGCATCATAGCTGATCTCGCGGAAACGAGTTAAATAACAACGAAAAGAATGCTCTTTCACTTTCCACAAGGGAATGTTATGAATTTATTATTACTGATGTAAACTGAAATTTTGTTTAATACCATTGATCCAGTATTTACATAATATGACACTATTGTTCCGAGAAACTGCGGTTTAGCGACATTCCCAGGCACCTCAAGAGAAAGTCTAGCCTCTGATTGGGCTACATCAGGAATTGATAGGATTATCATTAAATCAAAGGTGACTTCATTATTAACCTGGCATATATATTATTATGATTCATTGTGACATAGAAGTCGTCGTTGTTCATTGTATGTTGCATTTCCTCCCTATTTAATAATTTTCTTGACAACAAATACCTTATAAGTTAAAGCGGAGTGCATTATAGGAGCTTTTATTACATGTTGATGCGGGCCCTTTGACAGAGGTGTCTTTATAATATGTCAACATTATGGCATGACAATGACTAGACGAATCTATTACCAGGACAGTAAGGATAACAACCGAAACATAAAATACGCCTATAGCTTGCAACGATAAATCTCATCATTATTTCAGCCGCGATAAGTTGATAACTGAAGGATTTCCGAAATGACCGACTGGAAGAAGACTGCATATTCAATAAAATCAATACAGCGGTAGCATCATCGACATAAAAATGTGGTAACACACGTCTGTCGACGTTGTTTAATATTTCGTCACCGCTCACTAATGCTAGCCGAGTAGCCAGTCTGCTCTAAGTATATGCCAAAACATTACAGACAAAATAAAGCAAAGTAGAGGGTCCTAAATTTATAGTAAAACAAAGTAATGTCAAAGAATAAGAATTACCAATTTCTCACACTTGTCAGGTTATGTAAGGTTCGACATGTGAATGGACGTGCATCACAAGTCATGACCAGGTTAAAGCCGGCGTGATGCAGGTGTCATGTTTAATTATACGTCAAACATGCATGAGGAAATTTGGAAGTCTGATATAATGTCGGTACTTAAAATTAAGGTAAATAGTAGAACAGTATACACCGAGGGCGGTAAGTAAAGAAAAATCTCAGATCACACGAATTGACAAATGTGTATGTGATCAATGATTTTCTTCATCTCCCTTAGCCAGGACCAGGAAGAGAATTTTTTTCGGAGGCGTATCGGGTTAAAACACCGCTTTCTGTGATTATATCTGACCGATTACGTAGGTACTCTACTAAAAATAAAAGTCACAGACACAATAAAAAAGCTGATGAATAAGTATTGTCTGTAGACGAGGTGCAACCCAAAAGTACTCAGAAAGAAGATGAATTATAAGAGCAAACCCCGAATATTACAAAAGACGAGATTCCAAACTAAAAAAAATTTGGCATTTGGTTTATTTCCTGTAGAATCTGATTACAGTGAAATCTAAAACCGATTTTGACTTCCGATAAAACTCGAATCAATCTATCTAGTATCTTGTATTAATCATAGACTCGTAATCGTAACACAAATTCTCACAGTCAATGTCATCTCTATAATGTCAACAACCAACGAACTTCCTTTTGCGATAACTCTTCTGCTTATTTAAGAACAGCTAAGAGAAGGCGAAGATGAAAAAAGCTCTAAAAACACAGTTTGCTTGATGCTTAAAAAAATGAAATTCTTTATTTATGTTCGATATTTGAACTGTAATTAGTTGTGTTGTAAGAAGATAATCGACTGAAATAAACAAAAGCAATAATTTTAGGCTTCAAATATAAGGTAGATGCCTGCCTCATATAATCATCACATCCATTTATCCTAAATTCCCACGGTGTAACCCAATATATGTAACAGTTACTTGCGTACGCGCATGCGCCGTGACGGCCTAGGACGAAGGCCGCAGGTGTCATGATTCAATGATATAGGAACGCAATTCCCAAGTTATTTTATTGTTTACAATAAGAGGTATGCCATGAGATTCATGAGTCATTTTGATTACTTGAAGGTCAAAGTCAAGTGTATTTTTATTGTTGAACATTGTTTTATTAGCGTCGTTTCTACAGTACTAAGCATACAACTCGGTGTTTTAGATTTAAGAACTTCGCCCTTGACCATATCTTGCATAGAGTGTTGAAAATTAAAGGATATATTATTTTCGATAGTAGACAGAGCGAAATGGAAAGAAAAAAAATAACACAATGTGCCGAGCTTATTTCAGAACATGAAAAAGTAAGAGTAGACAAAACCAGATGCTTTAGCAAGGTGTCAATTTACAGATGAAAAAGGGAATTAGAAATAAAAACAGATTGCTAATACTGGATTATCTTTAGCGAAAATTCATATTTTCCTAAATTAAATGTAAAAGCATATAAGGAGGTTAAAAACTTATCGGAAGAAAGAGAGACGGATAGATAGATGGATGACTTCACTGAAAAGAGGGCAACTCTTAAATACAAAAAAAGAAGAAAATACTACTTAACACTAAAAAGCAGATGCTTTTTTGGAGGTTATAATCGAAAAAGCAGCTTAATCGGATGGAGTGGTGATTACATACAACTAATAATTTCTCCACCAACTGTCAAGTTCTTACCGAGGTGTTGTGTAAAAGTTACTAAAGTTGTTAAGTTATTTAACGCACAATAATCGCCGTTACATTTTTTTCAGTCGGTTAGCCGCAGTTTACGTGTTTGTTGTTATTGTGGTCGACAGGCGTGAAGAGAAAATGTTCAACAATGAGGCTTGCATTTTAGATGTTGCGTGAAAATATGGGTGATGAAAGATGAGTTTGTAACAAAACATCCAGTATATACTAGAGATTAGATTTCCTGTAGCGGATATGAAATAAATAATGAAATCAACAAATTTAAGTAAATAAAGTAAGGATTTGCCAGTATCGATAAAATGTATGTAAGTAGAAACAACAATTATAATGGTTTTTTGTGTAAATTCAATAGGCTTCCTCATACCTTTAGGAGAACAAGACGTGTAATTTTTGCACACTTCACATTCGTCTGCCCCACATGTCATAATCGGTTCATTCGGTGTTTCCTGCAACGACTGCGTCAGTCATTACCGTCGGCCTTGTGCGAACCCTGCTCTTTGTGCTCGGAGGCAATTGCAGCCGTTTTGACTTTCTGGCTGTGTGATTATAGGCTAAATTTTGATAAAGACAAACCTTGAGTGTTAGCTTTATTTTAAAACTTTACTGTATCAAGCACATTACCAGTCAAACTTAGCAGAATTTTTAAATTTTAAATGAAATTCAAATCTAGCTGTATAACATAAAAAATGGATTGTTCCATACAATACAATTTGTTTAATACCAATAAGGCAAAATTGTCGAAATCAGTATAATATAATAATATATTTTTAAAATGGAACAAATTTATCTAACCACTAGTCAAAACTACTGCAAATATGTTAGCACTTCGTCAGTCAATAAATAAGCGTGAAATTCCATTTGAACATACGTCACATTCAGTGAATGAAACACGTAAAACCAATTGATATTTTGCAATATCGCGTGAAGTACGAGTGATTTATATGTTATTTTGTCAAAGAACAAGGAAATAAAATTAACACTATGAATGACTTTTATTCAAGACCCTTCGAAACATTAATTAATAAATAAAAAACAGCTCACCATAAGAGAAAGGAAACTTATGCACAAATGCAAGATCTTGAATAGAAAACTAATACAGTTAGTGACGAAAAATATACCGTTTCATGAACAATATAAAATAAATGATACAAAAGTACGAGTACATCGATATTGTTTCACGCTCATGGGCACATATGTAATAAATTTTGATTGAATTGGTAGAATAACATTTAAAAATCTCTAAAGAATAAATTCTACGAAGCTATAAAAAAAGCCAACAATTTTTAGAAAGCTATTCCAAAGTTTCGCCACTTCATTGAAATGATTCAAATAAGCAAAATTCAAACAAGAGCTCTGTTCTATAAGGGTAGCTACATTAGAATATTTTTTAATCAGGCCTAAAATAGAAACGGGTAATGTCGCTAAAGCAATGCGAATTTACGACATAATCAATCAGAAAGACGCCGACGATACCAGCAATTTCTTTCAAATTCATGTGCAATCATCAAAAATTTCAAATGTGCAAAATTCCACAAGAGCTCTAAGCCGTAATGAGTTTACTAACGGCACGAGTTTTAGCTCTCAAAATCCTGTGTCGTAAGACGTGCTATTGCGCTTTTCCTATAGGACTTATATATTTCCTAAGGGACTTAGTTGGACTACAATTATATCTGACTCTTACGCAAAATCTAACTGTTCACTGAGAAGTTTTGGAAGGGTCAAGGCAACTTAGGATAAAACAAGAAAAGCTAAAAACATACTTCACGAACTCTTTCGAAAACGGTATTAAAATCACACCAGTCGTTTTAATCCAATAACATTCTGGATCCTAGATGGAAAATTTAATAAAGCAGTGTGCCTTGGTTAGCCGGGTTTTAATCTTTGGTTGCATACTTTATCAGGCACATTACCATAGTTTCTACGTTCATAAAGGCCCCGTATTCAAATTAATCCGATTGATTAAAATTAACTCTTTGATATTAGTAATGGCGCATTATAAAAACAGATCGTTATAATAATATCATCTAGGTAGAGGAAATAACAGAGACATTTATTAATAATATATGATATTTGTAATTATATTAATATTTGTTTGTTTGTTGATTATATTAATTTATTGCCTTCTCTGAAGTAGTAAAATAAACAATTTACTTTAAAACGTTGACAATTTATTTAAATGTGATAATAGGTTGGGGAAAAAGTCTTTTCGCATTTTATATGAAAATTCAAAACATTTTTTAATATAGTTTATTTACATTTAACTAAAGTATGTAGGTACCATTTTGTTCGATAACTTTTTGCCATCTTATAGGTAGGGACATGATCCCATTGCTATAGAAATTTTGGGGCTTCTGATCAAAAAACTGCGTCAAGTAGTTTTGGCAGTCCTCTCGTGATGTTAACCTGACACTGCCTAAAGAATTCTGAAGAGACCGAAACAGGTGGAAATCTGAAGGTGCCAGGTCAGGACTATACGGCGGATGCATTCACACCTCCCAGCCAAACTCTCTTAATTTTTGCTAAGTGGTTAAAGATGTGTGAGGTCTAGCCTTATCATGATGAAAAACCACACCCCTTCTGTTGATTATTTCCGGCCGCTTTCTCTCAACTTCTTGCTTTAATCTTATCAGTTGTTCGCAGTAGAGTTCTGAATCGATGGTCCTGCCTGGTGGTTACAGCTCATTATGAATAATGCCCTTCCAATCTCACCACACACACAGCATCACCTTGTTGCGAGTTAACCCGGGTTTCGTCACAGTCTGTGAAGCCTGACCGGCCTTTGATGACCTTTTTCGCACGTTCTTGTCGTACGTGATCCACTTTTCATCACCAGTTATCAATTTCTTCAAAAATGTTTGGGTCTCATTACGTCGTAATAAAGAATCACAAATGAGTACACGATTCATTAGGTTTCTTTCAGAGAGCTCGTGAGGTACCCAAATATCGAGCTTTTTTGTGTAACCATTTTTTTTCAAATGCGCCACAACTGTTTTGTGGTCAATTCCCAGTTCTTCAGCTACGTCGTAACTACTGATATGCCGATCTTGCTCCACTTTTTCAAAAATAGCATCCATTTTATCCGTAACAGGGCGACCAGAGCGTCGTGCATCTTTGACATCAAAATTTCCGGATTGAAAACGCTTAAACCAAATTTTTACTACTCTCACAGACACTGCACTAGGTCGAAAACATCGCAAATTTTTTTCGCGGCTTGCGTTGCATTTTTACCTTTTTGGTAGTAAAATTTTAAAATGTATCTAATTTCTTCATTAGATTAACTTATCTTGACGGTAAGAAAAACAAATAAAAATCACGCATTTTTCTAATTTGAATTTGGAATTATCTTCTTTAAAATTTAAACTTTTAAATGATACCAAAACCAGCCAGGTACAAATAGTATAGCCAAAGTGGTTTTATTACAAGTTCATACATACTATATGCGAAGACTTTTTCCCCAACCTAATATTAACCTCAATCTAAATTCACAAAAAAAATGTTGTATAATAATATGTATGTAAAGGAGTAGAGGGAGACCACGAAGGAGATTGTGAGACAACATAGACAGCTTCATGCAAGAATGGCGGCAGGCTGCTATAAATAGGGACCAGTGGCTTTGCCCAGCAGTGGGACACATCGAAGCTAAAGAGGTTTGCCAGAATCGAAGCAAGTGAAGTTCCATATATAGTCTCTGCCTACACCCATGGGCAACAGGCGGGATAATATGTATGAAATTATGAATGTGAATGTATTTATTGTATTTGCATGCAGGTAGTTTGCCGTGATTGTGGTGACGTGTGATTGAATAGGATATAAACTGTCCTTGCGTGAGTGAACAAGCCTCCCTACATAGCCAAAGGCGTAAATCCGTCAGCGGATCAATCATTCGACACAGTTGGCTTCGCGCCATCATTGTCATTGAGGACCATCCTCGTTTACTGAGTATCGAGGGTCTATAATTATAATAAGGGCTAAGGCTATGATTCTGTAGTAACAATGGCATCATGTATAATGTCCGCCTACAGTACAGGTTTGACAGGATTAGGACAGTTTGAAATACACTTATAAGAATTTGCATATACTCGTAACATCCTAGAATAAGAATCGTTCATTAGATTTAAGATTTTGTTCCATTTCATACTTTTTATACGTATAGAAAGTATTCAGACGACATTCCATCGCAACCGCAGTGAAAAGTATCCAATTTCCAGTTAGGAATTTCCTCACCGATGGGCGCCATGATTTGTCACACACAGCGTGGTCTCATTAGTCGGCCACAAGAGATTCAAGACAGTACTTTTTCTCTATTATGTCTAACTTTACATACTTCACCGATAACAACTTAGTTCTTAAATATATTGATTGATTGATGTCTAACTATTACTATTTAAGGTACAGTCCAAAGAACTACGAAATCAATAGAAATTACGCTATTTCTGCTAACATGAGGTCCTAATCTTCGGAATAGTTGACGTACCTTACAAATTTTAAATTGTAACGGCACACAAGCAGAATGCATACTATGTGCAATTGTGCATCATAAGAGAAGGTTGTAACAAATAATAGAGCTTTCCAGATGATCTACCTTCGGTTTTGTGGAGCACTGTGGCTCCGCAATTCGTGCCATTTGTTGCGTACGCTCGTGAAGTACCGCTGGGTGCGGGCTAAACCTGGTTGAGTGCATATACTAGTGAATCGCAAAGCAATCCCGGTAGTTGTAGTCAAGAGAGTTTTCACATATGCCGTAGCAGCAGTCAGTAGGTTCTTAATTAGACCTAATCGACGAATGTTATGTCTGACGCTTTCAGCCTTTCAAATTCTAACACCAATGTAAGCCCTCCAACATATTCCAGAGAAAATTGTCTTCTGTTTACGCTAAAACTCTTCAATTTTGTTCTATATGTACAGTCACCGGCAATTCGCCTCACTGGAGCATATCTGATGCTGATGAGCCGGTCATCGGCACGCATGCAAAATGCGATTACTGTATGCACCACAGATATGACCGATGTAACGTAGGGTTTTTATGTTGATTCTGTATGGGGTTTGTGGCGCGAGGCAGTCACGGTTTTCGATCCTGATATCCATCAATGTTAATGATCAACTCTTTTTTTGCGATAAAGTTTTGACAAATTTTAAGACTAAAAATGAGAGGAGTGTGAAAGAAGAATAGAGGTACAGATAGTAGGTGGGATGGATCTATTCTAAAACAACGACTGAACATCACAACTGATCAAAAAGGGACAGGCATGTGTTGTGTATAAAGTCTAGTACGGATTTTTTTTAATTATAGAAGACTGAAATTTTGCTGACTGACAGCAAGTCAGACAGCAAAATGCTTTTGCAAATGTTAAGCTTATAACATTAGTTATACAGGATGAGATTCCAAGACAATCTAATAATATTAAAAAAAATATTCTGATAAAATCCAAATACCACATTAAAAGTTGCCTCCGGGGTCGCTCAATGGCTTAGGGTTGTTATAGTTACCTTAATTGTGAGACGTCATGCATTAGACTGAAGTATATTGTAAAAACTCTTTTGCGAAGCTTTATTGATTTAGATCTGCAAACAGATACAGATACGAGAGCTCATCACGAAACGTGGTTTTTGATCCATTATCTAGTCTTGGCTCGGCTTATGAATAAGTTTATTGCGAAACTGTATAAAAAATACGGCATTTGTATCATCTATTGTTTGCTGATGATTCATGATCATGGCAAGCTGTTGAAATAAACATGTTGTTTTTGCTATTCCCGGCTTGGTTAAAATGTTTATTGAGGCATTTAGTCCTGTCACGTGCGTGGAGCGGAGTTTTTTTATAGACAGCGATTTAAGTTAAAGATTGTTCGAATCAAAGTTAAAACTATGTTGTTCAAGTACTATCAAATTGTGCATTTGTAATAGGTACAAAGTGTGTGATTCAATCACGATTTATCGCAACTTTTTTGTTGAAAAATTACCAAAGTTTTATTTCTGTTTATAAACTTTCTTTTCTGCTTTTAAAAAGTAGATATTTTCATCCCTAAGTTGGGCTCTCGTGGGAAATCTAGTTAGTTTGTACAAAACATTAGGGTCTTTTGACTGATGGACAGGACCACTAAAATATCTAATAAGTATGTACCTCGAGAAGGCTAGAAAAAACTAATTGGACGGCCAAAGTATCAAACGTAGGGTTCTTAAATAGAGCAGGTGAAAAAAGACACATACGGTCATCAGAAATAGGCGAGGCAATATGTTGGGACACTTGATACGGCATGACAATTTTGTGCGAATTATAATACAAGGAAGGCCCCTCCTTCCTTAGAGAAAAGCCCAGACACAGCTATATGAAGCAAGTCAAGGAAAAGGTGATCGCAGTGTCGTATCAAGATGTCAAGAGGTTGGCGGAAAATAGAAAAGAATAGAAGAAACTCCTCCAATAAGAGCACCGCTCTTAAATTTTGATGATTATATATGTAATGCCTGCTGGCACTTTCTGGGGGTTGAAGTTAGTCTTTCGTGGTATTCGCCCGGATATCCAAAGTGAAGAGATATTTATCTTTATATGTTCGCTCGTACTCTTATGTCTAGCCCAACAATAATATAAACAGAAGAAGAAACTTATGTATTTTGACTACTAGTTTCAATTCATTGGGCGTGCAGATCGTGGGCATCTAGAGATACCAATTCGAAGTAAAATCTGTTTATCATAGAGAATACTAATGATCATGAACTACTAGTAATAGCAGACGGGTAAAGATAAACTTTATAATCCTTTATTTATAGTTATCGCTGGGAACTAGAATCTTCTCTGAATTTAATAGCATGTTCATTATTTACTCTGACTAATAGCCATGCAACATAATTTTATGTCCACCGTTCCTCCCACATAACCGCAGCTCAACAAAATAATATGTAAACGGGTATGTCCGGTCGCCCCGCATCACAAATTAGAGAGAAACAGATGCGATACTTCTTAAATCTTACATCTACTACGTTTGCATGTTTTTTATTAGAGATACTAGCATTTAATAGGGGACATTGATTTAGCCTTTTGGGATCAGATATAGGGCAGTCTACGAAAAATCGAACAGCAACAATGACAGAAAACTAACTATCGGCGTTACAACTAATGCCTTTGCCAAGTATCGACTATCGATCTGTCGAACACAAAAATATACTTCAAGTTTCGATTGTATTGGTTCTTAGACCTTTATCTCAATAATCAAAAAATATTGTATTAGCCACATAAAATGGGCGGGTACTGGCGCCTAATAGGCGCCAGTACCCGCCCATTTTATGTGGCTTACGCTTACGCGTTATAGTTAGTAGGCTACTTTTTTGCATTTATCATTTTCTTTTTTCACAGCTATCATATCCATATCAACTATGTTCTAATTTTCATTATAAAACAAAATCTTGTCTCAAATTAAAATAAATCTCGAGGTGAAGTGTAAATTCGTAAAGCCCCTAGTCGACTTGCCTTTAAAAAAGCAGTGCGCGTTTACTTTCTTCATGGACTGTCAGATAATAAATAAATTATGGGTATTTATGTAGGTATATATAATATATATATATATATTAGGAAGTAGGTAATTTATATTAATTAATATTCATAGCCATGCAATATATATGTAAGTTTAAAGTTCAAATACTAACTATTTAGTACGTAATTTTTAAAATGTTAATTTTGCTCCTACTTTAGCCTCACTTGTCTCTGCACCACCTGTCGGTTGACTGGTAGATAAAGCCTAAGGCTTTAAGTCCGCCGTTTACAATTTTTTGTAATAAAGTTGAATAAATAAAAATAAAAATGTGAACTGTAATATTCCTAAAATAAGGCTGAGGCTGATCCCCTTCTGTCACCATCTATATTCTGTGTTCGCGTGCTTCGAGGTGCAAGGAATGCTAAGATGATAAATAGAAAACCTGTAGGCGACCACGCACGCAAGATTATGGAATACTGCTGGATATTGCTGGTTTACGTGCAGCCACAAACGTAAACATGCGTCCAATACCCATTACACAGTATCCTCGTATAATTATCAGTTATTCACTTGCATATTATAATTAACAAAAGCTACTGACATCGTTCAATGTTGTGCAAGAAATACTCCAAGTTGACGTTGCCTCTTTTTCATTCCATGGACCTGGTGACTTGGGTTTTTGGCCATTCCCTTAGTCGACTTTTACGATCTGCGCGAAAGCAGCTAGTGCTTTCAACGTTTTTTGCCCCCACCAGCAGGTACAGACAGATACACTATCAGGTCTTCATCCCTAACGGGGCCAGACAGCTCCGGCCGAAGCTTTGTTTTAGACAGGTTTGTGGCGGGCTAGAGCAAGTTGGTAGTTTAAAACTTTAGGAAAAATATTTTTGCATAAAAACAAAAAACAAAAATGCAACAACTTTGCCAAGTGCGAGTTAAACTCGCGTGGAGAGGGTTCCGTACAATTGATTGAATTCTTATAGGTTTTCCTGTAATCTACAAGCAATGAACTATATTTTGTTTTATTTTCAAAATTTTAGGCTCAGTAGTTTCGGAGATCAGGGGGTGGGGAATGGTCAATTTTCGTCTTCTTTCATGAATAAAATCAAAACTATTCATTTTACAAAAATAACAAAAACATATTTGAGATTCTCATAACGAGTCCTTTCATTCGATATATGACACAGTAAGGTTTACAAAACTTTTTTTTTAAATTTCCTAATTTGCCCCCGAAAATTACCCTTATTTTTAAAAAATATTTATTTACTTTGCACATATGTGTTTGGGTCATAGGAATACAACATTTTACCAAATTTCACTTGATTCGGTCTAGTAGATTCGGAGCAAATTGGCTGTGACAGACGGACGGACAGACAGACGCACGAGTGATTCTATAAGGGTTCCGTTTTTTTTATTTTTTGTACGGAACCCTAAAAAAGGCCAAAACAGGTGCCGATTCATGTTGGGGTGCAAATTAAAAAAAAAAGGGGCCATACAGAGCATTTTGGGTCTTGCGGCTCTAAGCAGACCAGGACCGCAAGACTCAAGGCCAGTTTTAGCATGATCATGGACGGGAAGGTGAAAAAAATGAATGAAAATAGTGATGGGTTGCCTTAACCTATCCAAGGATTGGTTTTGGTCTATCCTTTGGGTTGCGGAGGTCAGACGGCAGTCACTTTGTGTAAAAACCAGTAACCTCGTCAAATCACCTAGGTTAGGTAGCGGACCCCGGGCTCGGAAGCGTTACCGCTGAGGATGCAACCGGGAATACGCTCGGACGATGATGATCCCAGCCACAGATAAGCTCTTTAGTATCAAAAGAACAATCTAGCTAAATTGAAATTAGGAATAAGCAACGTTAAAAATCACCTTATTTTCCTGTTTCTCACAAAACCGGTAACAATACAGTTTCATCACTATAGTTAAGTTAACAAACATCAATTTATAATCCCACTAAAGGTGTAAACTAAATGAGCAATAAACGGCCCTGCGCCATCCATGACGCAAGTTACTATCAGTTGGTAGACCACAGGTCAAGTTACTTTGTAACAAGATAATGCACTCTATGCAAACGACATAACGGTGCAGGATAGATGTTATGGTAGTTGCATAGCAGACTTAGCAGGTCGTCTGACTCCACGACTCACGTAAATTAATTTATTTGCTCATTCAACATCTGCATCCATATGTACCTACTTTAAAAAATATATATATTAGAGATTTGAGTGCGTTTGACCTCTATCTAGCCTGATGGGAAGCTACTTACAGAAATTTAGGCAAAATTGCGTGATAGGGCGACGGTCGCGGTAACAGTCTGCGGCCTTCGATCAACAATACAATTAGATATCGCGTTACCTACAAAATCAAAGCAAAATTCTGTCCGTTTGAATATAAAATATCATTCACTGTGAAGTCAACCTTATAAGTACAAAAAACTGTTTTTCTTCTTGACGGAACTAAACCAAATAAGTAGCCGGAAGTGCGCTACCCTTATTTAGCGAACCGTATTTTTTACGCCGACCCGATATCTAGTTGTATTGTTGATCGAAGTCTGGGATAGATAGGCGTACTAAATCGTAAAACCAACTACATAGGTCATTCGTACATGTGCCAAGCCAACAACACCTAGGTCACGTGTCTGGGGCAGGTCATCCGTGACTCACGGGTGAGGATCCTGTAATTTCCTCATTAATGGCCGTGTTAATGGTGACGAGGGCTCCGTAGGCTGTGGTCATTGTGTCTATGGTAAAGTATACAGCCTGTTGTGTTTGTTTTTCGTGTGTGTAAGTGGCCAACACTGGTGTCAGATTTTTCAAGTCGCTTTCACTGTTTACTTACTGTCGTGTCATGTCACTGTTTTTCACTGTCAGCTCGTGAAATTTTTTTTCGCTCGCATGTGTTTACAGTATTATGTCGAAGGAATGTTCCGTCGAAATATAGATCCGCCGAACAAGTGCACATCGAAGAAGGGTTCTGTCGAAGTAGTGATTTTCGAAGGTGTATGTTGTCGAATATATGTTCTGTCGAAGCAATGAGAAGTCGAACTATTGTTTTTCGAAATTGGGACTGTGTCGAAATAATTAACTGTCGAAATTCAGTCTGACACTCTTCATCGCGAACGTATTTCGTGGCCATGTTTGATACAAGAAAAAATTGAGAGGCTTAATCTAATTTATACTTACCCAAAGTTTTTTCATTATAAATTAAACTTTATGTAAGAAATTAGGAAGTCCCTCACCAGCTACCCTTATTTAACGGTCGTTTTACGTCACTCAACAGATAACAGCTGGTCGTTAGTTGGAGTCGCGGCTGATAGTACAAAAATAGCTCGTCAATGGGGCTTTGTAACGATAAACGCGCGAACATGGTCCCTTTGAACTCGATACTCGAACTTTGAATAAGGTTAGACTGTTCGATTACTCCCAGTAGTTCCCTCTACCACTGTCCCCCGGGGTACCAACTGGGAATTTACTTAGGGTCACAGCAATTGTATACCCGTGTGGTTTAAAAAAAACAGTATAGCCGTGTTGTTCCCGGCAGAGTAGAATAGGACCACTCCAAATCTTCCTGTGGATGTCGTAGAAGGCGATTTAGGAAACACAAGCTAAACAAAGCTTATAAACATCAGTGAGACCACTCCAACCCGTCTGGCCAGCGTGAAGAGTGTAGGCCAAATCCTCTGACTGCTCTGGCTAATATATGGCTCTGGTAGTACAGAGAGGGTCGTGCTCTTGCAGTGGAGACTAAAAAAGACCTGATAATGATAACAATTGTCACCAGAGAGGTGACAATTGCTATAATTACTTCCCAGTTTAAAGACGATTCGGTAACATCCAAAAAGTTTTATTCCATTTCTTCCATGCTGGACGGGCTGTAAAAGAAATTTACAATGTGCCAGCTGCTTCTCTTCTCCGGGAGATCGGGGAAGAGGCGGTCACTTGGGAATCTTTCAAAATAGGTAATGGGCTAGCAACCTGTCACTGGTTGCTGATTGATTACTGACATGACTCCTTAGCATCTCGGCATTTTGGAGAAAAGAAAAAACTTAGAATGTGACCTGCTTCTATTCCCGCGCAAATCTTAAAAGCTGATCGAGGGAATGGGCTAAACTGCGAATCATGTTATTAGGCGATGCGGCTAGCAAACCATCACTTTATTCATTCCTTTTTCCACCTTCTCGCCTACCATCACGCTAAAAGTGGCCTTTGGGACTTACAGCCCTGGGCTCTGTATGCTTAGAGCCGCAAGACACAAAATGCTCTCTCTGGCCCATTAGGGATAAAAACATGATAGTGTAGCTGTAGGTATATGATTCCTCAGACTTTCGCCCATTCCATCGATTAGCTTTTGATCAACGATCTGCGCGGGAAAAGGAGCAGCTGTTACATTCTACGCCTTTTTTTATTTTACGCAAAGATCATTCAATATATTTATTGGACAGCGTAAGTACCTACTTTTTGTATGTATATTTTATTAAAACTGTATAGCACTGGGTGGGCATTGAATAACTGATTATGACCATTTGAATTCGCTTGAAAGTCAATTAAATGGCAGACTTTTTGATATCTCTTATCAGTTTGTTCAACAAATGACATCATATTAGTAGCTGTTTTGCATTTTTACTAACTGATGTGAGTTTACTGTAGGGAATTTAGGTAGTTAATGAAACAGAAGTGAAACATGTTTCAGTAATGGTTTCAACTTTTTAAGTATTTTATGAATTTTCCTTCCCTGCTATAGTCTTGGAGACAAGAAAAAACGTGTTGTACTGTACAGCAGTACCAGCTGATGCTCTTGACGCTCAGATCGTAAAAGCCGATCAAGGGAATGGGCAAGAATCTGAATCATGATAGGTGATGCGGTTAGCAACCCAATACTATTTTGATTCTTTTTTTTCATCTTCACGTCTATCATAATGGTATACTTGGTCTTTGGGTTTTACGGCCTTAGGATCTGTCTACTCCGTTAGGGATAAAGACGTGATAACATATTGAATATGTTTGTATTATTTAGTAAAATTATACATATATTTCATATTATAAACTAAGTTAACAAGTGTTTAGGAAATCCTTGGGAGGCCAATGGACATTATGCTGCTGAGATGATTAGTGATGAGTAGGTACAATGTGAAGGACTATAGAAAATTTGATATCCGGAGGTAGTTGAAATCTAAATGACGTTTTAGCAAAGGTCAACAAATTTTCCTGGATGGCAAACACAGGAAACACAAGTAAGCCATGAACATAATAGCAGGATGAGCATGAGAACCAGATATAATGGAAGTAGACAGGTTGCAGGAATTAATGTAGATAGTAAAATGAACTAGAACTACGATTCAGTACACACCGGTTATCACAGCTTTAGTAGGACACATCATTAAACAGATATTTCCTAATCTCCACCTGAATAAACAAAGAAATGATACCAATACCAATAAAAAAACTCACAATAGTAATGAATCACAAAAAACAATTACGATGTGTGACAATGTTTTACTAGTAAAGATGAGTGTAAAGATACTTATCTACAAAAACAATTGAAAATAAAAACAAAGTAGATAATTGGGGAGGAAGCTCAAGCCGTGTTATCTAGTATTCACATGTCAATGAAACTGATAAGAGTTTGTGTTGTAATAGGAACGGATGGACATGCACAAGTCCGGAGGATGCATTTCATAGGAACAATAGGGTCATAATTACAACATTTCCTTTTAATCAGCTGTATCCTATTCACTATCAATATGGTAATCAGAAGTAGTTGTGAATAATTAATAAGTCAAAAAGAGTGACATGCAATTGAAAGGTTCATGTTTGAATCCAGCCCAGCCAATAAAAGGCAAAAAGAAAAAAACATAAAGTACACCAACTGCTTTTCTTCTCCTATAATTATTCCTATCATAGAGGCTGATCAAGGGAACAGTCTAAAATATTGCGGCATCATGTTTTGATCCCTTGTTCCACCTGCACGCTAAGTCTTATGACTATGTCTATGGGATATACACAGATTAGTAATGTATGTATCTGAACTTCTGAACCATGTGCAGTTTTCTTTGTTGCGGGGGATATTCTGAAAGTAATCGTGTACTTAATTAAATGGTTCCCGTCCAGTATCTGGCCACAACCAGTGTATTGTCAGTAACTGGTATGAATGTACAGTACTATTGTACAATACAGTGACATTTTCATTAAGCCACCACTTGCTAGTTTAGAGAAAAACATCACGAGGAAACCTGTATTTTTATTTTATTCATTGCACTTAAAATCTTAAAATTATAGTAGGTACAAAAGGTACAACTCAATGCTAAGCATTGTCTACCAGTTCACCTTTGGGACGTATTCATAATTTCAACAGCATAACGTCCACTGCTGGACATAGGCCTCTCCCATGGCCTACCTCCCTCTACTTAAAGAAAATCATGAGTTTTATTCTATATGATTATTACCAACTATTGGCACTAAGGATTACTTTGAACGTAGTATATAAGATAAATTTTACCTCTACTAATGTAGATAGGTATTTGGTTTCCTTGATGATTTGATACAATTTTATACAATGTAACTATTGCTCTAGGATTTTTAGTATACATTAGGTATTTGACTCAGTCCTAAGACTCAATATGCACTCCTAACACATAAGTACACATTATTTTGAAATTTAAGTTAACTATCAATACAGTGCAAGTAGGTAAGTAGAGTAGGTATTTAATGTAAAGAAAAAGGACAAAGTAAAAGACCGTAACAAAAAAGTTGTTTGTTTATTCGTAACACCCACACAGTCCTTCTGAAGGGAAATAACCTGCAGATCAAAGTTCGTGTCGACTCGTAAGTTTACGACACATAAAATCTACACAAATAGGCGTGCTATAGGAATATTGGCAGATTAAATTCTTTAAATTCCCAATTGGAGACCACTATGATACACCCAAAGGGGCAGCTGCATCAATACTCGACGAGGTTTTTGTTAACATTCACCGTCAAACCAGAATAACGCAAGTAAACAGCGGTGTGTTTACAAACAAAGAAACCGGCGAAATTTCGCCATTCCACTCACCAGAACTTTGACAAAACGGCTCTCCAGCTCATCCCGGTCCGGCATGGGGGGCTTCGTACGGGTCCGAGTCGACGGTTGCCGTACATGGTGGCTCTTAGCCGACGCGACCGGTCCATCCAACATTGTCTGGTCCCTCGAAGTAATCAAACCCATTTTATAAATCTCGTACAGCACTAAAGTAATCACATATTCAATCAAGTCATTTTATCACAGACAACATCACTATTTTAGAGCAGTTTGTAACTCAACAGGTTTATATTCACATTACAAACACAAAGCTCGTTGAGGAACGAGTTTACGAACAAATTATACGTGCAACAACAACGAAGCAAAGGAAGCGGACTGCCGTGAAGTTTTTACGCGCCACGACAGCTAAATGTCAGCATCGTGAAGTTGACCATAGAATTGATAGCTGTTTGACCAATCAGAAACGAGAAACGTTCAAACATCTGTATAAAATATAGGACAAACAAAACATCATGGGGTGTTAAAATAACACTGTACTGTGTACAATACAATAAAATAAAATGACATTAAATTATTAGCAGTTCATATATATAATATATTGATACTTATATGATATAAAACTACGCTTATTTATTTTTATTAAGTATGTGACGAAACCTTAAAAATAATGAAATGAAACCGTATAAAATAATTTTTCAGAACGTACATCGTGCACAGCACAGCCACAGAATACATAAGAGTCAAAGTCAAAGCACAGCTTATTTTACCGACTGCCCGAAAAGAGTAGTAATGTACATGCTTTCATTTCCCGGTAATACCTCTTTTTTTCTCGGTTATAGCTTAGAATATATATATTACTTTTGTGGGTTATAAGTGAGTAATAGTATTTGTTAGGGATGTTTCCCGAACACAAGAAATTTAAACTATGTTAAATCACAGTTAAATGTAGGTGAGCACAAGTAAACGATGTGATTGTCTTGAAAGCGTTTATTGCACTGTCTTTAAACTAAGTAAAATTATGTGAGGGGCACGCAGGCGCTTAGTAAGCAAAATATAGAATTTTATGTATACATTGTAGATATGTCGGGTTTGCCCGTACAGTATTTATTATGTGGTTATAATAATTATATTAGTAATTAACTAATAAATAAAAAATAATAATAATAATCATAAATAAATAAATAAATAGAACAAATGACACTGATTGATCTAGCCCCACCCCAAACTAAGTTTAAATTTGTTTCTTTAAAATTTATTAGATCGATTTTGAAAATTCTTATGAGCCCCTTGAAAACACTACGTTAGGCGGACGCACGCGACGGGTGACCAACGCGGGCTGCCGCATAGATTAATATTGTATATACTGAAATAGATAAGAAACTGTAGCTTTAACATTAGTCAAACCTGTGGCGCCATCTGGTAACATGCTTTCGCAACACCAAAAGACTAAAGCTGAAATAAAACGGTGAAAAAATTACTCCGTAAGCTAGGACTTGAACTCGCGATCTCAGTTTAAATGCGACTATGTTCCATAGCCTAAACAACTGAGCTATTAAGTGATTAACCTCACATGTCGAATTTATCCATCATTTAATATTCCTATCAAATAATAAAATGGTGTAAGAAATATACTGCGTGAGTGGGACTTGAACTCGCAACGTTGCTCTTATTTATACCATGCTCTAATCAACTGAGCTATCACGTGTTCTACCTCGTTTGGCGAATTTCTCCACCATTTGATATTCTTATTCTATATTCTCCCCTGCAGCAGTGACGCAAGGACCCAGTTCACACATTTTAGCTCTCTATTGCCTGGTATAGCAGAGCTTTCGACTGACTCATTTAATCTTTTGGGCTCGCCTATATTTCTTGAGGCAGTTCCAGCGGCCATAACCTCACGCATGCAACTACTTTTTTCTGCCGGGGAACGTCTGCAGAAACTTTCGGCTCACGTGGCGCTGGTGCTATTGCGGGCATGTTTCGCATTGCCTAAAATGAATTACCTGCTGAGAACCGCACCAACTTGGTTGTGTCCCAGAGAGATATCTGTTTTTGACGATACTTTGAAAGGTTTGGTCGAGGCAGTATTAAATGTTTCCCTTAATGAGTCGCAATGGAAACAAGCAGGTCTTCCCATAAGGTTCGGGGGCCTCGGGGTCAGGCGCGCGGTTGATGTTGGCCTCCCGGCTTTTTTGGCTTCGGTTCATGGTGTTGCGGATCTTGTCACTGTAATTCTTTCACCCAATGGTGACAGGGTAAGTATACCGTATGTGACCGAGGCAGAATCTGCTTGGATGGCTGGCAACTCCGGCGCGTCGTGTCGTCGTGCCCTTCACGTTCAGCGGGAATGGGATGTTATTGGTGTCAAAAATACCCATCAATCCCTGCTGGACAATACTTCGGGGGCGGATACGGCGAGACTTAGAGCAGTGTCACAGGTAGAATCGGGAGCGTGGTTACAGGCTCTTCCATCGCCTTACCTAGGCACCTTTTTGGACGATGACTCCTTGCGGATAGCCGTGGCGCTCCGCCTGGGCTGCAGAGTGTGTGAGCCGCATATATGCATCTGCGGATCCATGGTGGAAGCCGACGGTTATCATGCATTGAGTTGTCGTCGCTGCACAGGGAGGTTTCCGCGTCACCACGCACTAAATGACATCGTTCGTCGAGCCTTTGTCTCGGCTAATGTTCCCTGCGTGCTGGAGCCCCCAGGGCTTAGTCGATTGGACGGCAAGAGGCCTGATGGTTTGACTCTTGTCCCTTGGAAACATGGCAGGTGTCTGGTATGGGACGCTACGTGTGTTAGCACAGTGGCAGCCAGTCATCTGGGTCGCACTATTATCGCAGCAGCAGCTGCTGCTGAAGATGCAGCCGAAAAGAAACGGGTGAAGTATGCGATTATTGGACAGCACTACAGTTTCATTCCCATAGCCGTAGAAACCATGGGATGTTGGGGTACAGACGCCAAGCGTCTAATCCGGGAGTTAGGACACAGAATAAGGGAAAAGAATGGTGACTCCCGCTCAGGCTCATTTCTGATGCAAAGGTTGGCCATTGCCATTCAACGCGGTAACGCAGCTAATATATTGGGCACCTTTGCAGCAGAAATGTCAAGGGGCGGGTTAGAAATATAGTGCAGATTGTATTTTTTTTAAATTGTATTATAAATATAAGACCTCTTGTAAAACTCTTATTAGCAAATAAACGTCTTTTGAAGGAAAATAAAAGGATTGCAAAAATATATATACAACTAAAAGTACGCTCAACCCAAAATGAAAAGACCAATTACATCTTTTTTTTTTCTATAACACGCATTAGGAGTTAGGTCAGCTGATTCGTGACTAGATGGCGTTTTAATTATTTTTTTTATCAAAATTCTGCAATGTTCTAAGTTTCATAGGCATGGGCTGCCGCGCGTGGCGTATGCCCCGCGAATACGCAACGGTCCCCGTCAGCTACGGACTACGGAGAAGGAGTGATATTGTTCTGTGCTACGGAGTGTCAGCTAGTTCAATTTTAACAGCGTACATTTACAGTCGTGTCGATGGAGAATTTAATTATTACTACGCAGAAATATGTATGGCATTCAGTCGTCTGATTATTATTATCTGCTTTAGTCACACCCCATGCTCTACCCTGCCCTAGCCAGCGTACAACACATGCATACGCACGCACACTAATGCACCTGGATTTTTGGTCTCGTCTTTTTCCCGCTGATTTCCAGTCTTGTGGGAAAAGTTGTAGTCAAGGTCTTTGGGCGTCCGCGTAACGTAGTTTCAAGCCTTAGTAAGAGACCATGTTTCAGAGCCATAAGTCATCACTGGTTGGTAATGCACATTGATTATATACTTTCGCCTTGTGATGTATTTTGGACGAGACGACAATGCGTAACTTCCCAAACGCTGCCCAGGCGAGTCGGATTCGTCGAAAGACCTCTTCCTCGAAGTTGGAACTTCCTGTCTTAATCAATTTATCCGATAGATATATTGGTCTACAACTTCGATGGTGGAGCTCCCATCAAAACGGCGTCGCTGGAGACTAAAGCACGGCCCATGTTTCGATCGAATCAAAGGCTTTTTCATAGTCCACGAACCCCCAACATAACGGCCGGAGAGGTTAGGATTGTTGTACCTATCGGTCGGTACAATGGCCTCGTCTTCTCTATAATTGCAGCTAAAGCCTTTACGAAAACCGGCTTGTTCGGTAGGCTGGATAGCATTAATCCTATTTGCGAGACGATTTGTGATGACCCTCGGAAAAACTTACATAGGTACGTGACATGACTCAGAAGGTGAATATATAAGCAAATAGCCTTGAAGTGTGAAATAAATTGTTAACTCGTAAATATGGTATAATAAGTATATAAGTACATATATATATATATATATATATATATATATATATATATATATATATATATATATATATATATATACTTATATATATTTCAATATTGCTCTTCGTCATGCACTAGATAGCCCTTTAAATTATTTTATGAACCAACGTTGAAAGTATTTACATTAGACTTAAAAACTCTACGTGGCTACGTCTAGCTTTAAAACTTGCCTCCGCCAAAAGTGGCCACGGCAAGTTTTAAAGGTAAACGGATCACCAATAATAGTTTCAACGGCAGATAATTTAAAAGGATATCTAGTGCATGACGAAGAGCAATATGAAAATTATCACCATATTTACGAGTTAACAATATATTTCACACTTCAAGGCCATTTGCTTATATATTCACCTTAACAGGACCACCACGCCCCTGTACCACACTTCTGTCGGTAGTTGCACTCTGCGCTGTGATTCCACCTTCACCCAGCGCCTTGTTGTTTTTATGCTGTTTGATCAAAATTGGAACAAATCAATAAAACATTTATAGAGATATATATATAATTTTATTGGTTTATGTAGGTACAAAATAATAGCGGCAACGAGACTTACGTATTGCCCGTATCCGATTAAAATAATATACAATACACCAATATTTTGTTAGCACCATTTTTTTTTTGCTTTTTGTTGACATTTTTCTACAAACATACCATTACCTTACACTACGAATGCATAATAACGAAAAGTTTATGGTCTTTTAACTTTTTCCATATTATTAAACTAACATTTAAAGAATATAATTAAGCTTTTATTCTGATATATTGATCACACAACAGTCTATACCTAAATGAACTTAAATTATTCACTGACGAGTATACATTTCAATCTCTAGACCAAAGCAAAGAGCTTGAAACAATACACAAGGCAATTTGGTCCAGCTTCAACAATTGAACATTATTTATTTGTTAATAATTTAAATGAAATCTCCACATCAGTACAGTCTTTGGTTAGGACAGAGAAGACATCAGAAGATACATTACTTAAATTTATAATATCACAAGCATTTACACTGAAACAGTTTACTTTAGCAATAACTTCAGTCAAATATTTGAGGATTTATTTGAATTGCAATCATGCACAACTTATTACAAAGTTTAATGGTATAAAGTCTGCGTTATTTAGGTATATTTGGTAAAATTATTGAAATCTGCTTAACTTCCCTCAACACCAGAGTGCAGCAATATTAGTGATACAATGGTGCATTTTGAAACAAAGCTAAATAGTATGGGGTAATCCTAGACAAACGAATATGACAAGCAAACGTTAGGAGCTACTCAAGATGGCAAAACAAAGTTAGACATTCTGACAAAGGATACAATGCACGAAGTACTATGCGAAGCTCGTACAGTAATGTACATCGTTAATTTGTCCTAACTACATATGTTACACGTACATTTTAATACTTTTAAGGCATATCTCGCGCGTCCACTTAATCCACCTTAAGCTAGATTTCTAATACCTTAATTTACCGACAATTTCATACTTTCAAGCTTCCATAAAAATAAAAAGTCATCGACGAACAAAACTTAGAAACTTGAAAGTGCTGAAACTGATCTAATCTAATAAAATCATCAAAGGCACAATAAATGAGCTTATGGCAGCTTTATGCCTAGAATACGTTTAAAGGACAATAATAATGACCTCTGTACATCTAACGCAATACTATGTAGTTCATAAACATAGATTAGCGAATGAAATCAAAACAATCTATAAGAAATGCTTGTAACCTTTGTATAATAATTCTAACGTACTCTTCACCTATCATATACAAAATTAACTACCCTTTCTCATGCACATAGAAAACTAATTTTTTAGAAATTATATAGACTTGATCTGTGGTTTTCATCAATTCCATATGCAAGTTAATTAACGCTAGTTTTAAAAATAAATTACACCGACACAATTTTAAATGTCTAAAATTATATTTTTTGGATTTTAATTATTTGAAATTACAAAAAAAAAGTGTTTTAAAACAATATAAGAACATTTCAGCTTTTACCGATGACACGTTCAAACGACACGACAATATTAAGTATATCATCCATATAATCCTAAGATCTACAAAATTGCTGCCTTGTGAGATATATAGCGACGAAGCATAGCTGTACTGGTATTGTAAGTGTAATACTAATTGGATAACATTACAAAATTATTACTACCATTATTTATATATTATTGATACCAGTTGAGAGTACGCTCTACTTCGAAAGAAAATCAAAAGTAACTCTAGCTTCATAGCAAAATTTACTGTGAGAGATGACAATAAAATCAAGGCATTATTAATTTTTGTAAATTTAGCCCATTGTAAGATTATTTCCTCATGCACATAACTGTTTAGCAAAAACCAGTTATTCACTAATTTCATAAATTACCTTCAACTAGTCTTACTTTCCTCAACATATTCAAACTTGTGCCAATCCTATTTGGAGGAAGGGTAGTAATAAAGCACCGCACAACCTGGCAGCTGCCAGCGCGAGGCGTGCAGCTCGATGAGTTGCAGCAGCGTCCGCCGGATGGAGGGCGCGGCCGCCGTGTTGAGGAAGGCGTCGCGCACGGCCGTCAGCAGCCGCTCCAGGTCGCCGGGCAGCTGCGACTCCAGGTCACGTCCGATATACGTCAGCACGAAGAATAAGTTCTCCGTCTGCAAACGATGATAACAAATATTTAGGGCATCCGCTACGTTAAGCGGCCACAAACTATACGTGCGAAAGAGATAGCAGAATGCTTCGCGTGATGCCGTGTCTCTGTCGCACGTAAAGTTTGTGACAGAGAAAGACTAGAAACGTCGCGTGCGCCTGCTTAACGTAGCGGACGTTATTTTCAGATGAGCCGTGTGGCTTCTAGCCTAGAACAGAACAACAATGGGTAAAAAAGGGTTTATTTGCAGATTGAATTGAGTGATGATATGTCAATGCTTGCTAATATTTACGATTTTATTACAGTGGCGGAATTTATATGTAATAGCTCGCAATCATCTATTCCTGTGAAGCTGCTATGTCTACCCAATTTCAGTTTGAAAAGTCATCGGTAGTCACTGAATAAAGGCCGCTGAAATATAGTGACTACACTTGTAGCGCATTAGCAACATAGGGGATGTTGATGCCCTCTAAAACAGGCGTACCTACTCTTTAAGAAGGGCTTATTAAAGAGTAGGTACGTCTGTTTTACAATATTAAATGTATACCACGTTTCTCTATACAGGTTGATTTTGCACTCCCTGGCTATCTATATTGAAATCTTAATAATAGAATTCTTAGTAGAACACAAAACCGTAAAAAAAAAATAAACTAATATTGTGTAAAAAAAATATCTCCCATATTCTAATAAATGCCTAACCTACTGATTTTACTGTACGCTCGGCCATTGCCCCCTCCGCTCACCGGCCGCCGCCCACCACGAGCCCGGTAGCAGATGGTGACATTCGAATGGGAGATTTTTGGTATGCATTTGTCAGCTGATATCTTTGGTTTTTAATGTGAATCAAGATACGTATGACAGAATATGTATTTTTTATTTCGCTTAAAGGTTCCTTGAATATAGCCACAAGGTTCAAAATCACCCTGTAAAGATAATTAAAGAAGAAATAAATATAGTACTCACGTCGCTGGCGGATGGCACCGGCTGCCGGATGCAGTCCTCGCAGCACTTGCAGATAAGCGTCAGCAGCACCTGCCCGGGCTGCGCGGACGCGCTCCTGCGCTGGATGGCGCGGCGCCGCAGCTGGCAGTACATCTCCAGCAGGAACGACAGGAATGCCATGAGCCGGGGACGACCGCCGCCCACTATTGTACCCAGCAGCTGAAACCAAAATGACAATTACGTTTTCACGTCTTTTATTTCTCACGGCGTAGACAAAGGTAAACCGTAAAACCACAGCCGATTTAATGATTCCCCAGCTTAAGGGGACTCTCACCACGGCGATACACCGCCTTGTGGCCAGCAGGGCGTTTCACAGTGACTCCGTATGCATAAGAACATAACTCACCTTCTCCCTGTCGTGGTACCACTGCTGGCAAGTGTTCAGCAGTGACTCCAGGAACGTCTCCGTCTGCTCCCGCTCCACCACGGCGATACACCGCCTTGCGGCCGGCAGGGCGTATCTTGGGGACTCCACGGCGCGAGACACGAGGTGACCCACGGCGTCCATGAGGGTCCGTGCGCAAACAGCGTTTGGATCTGAAATTATAAAAAAACGGGATTTTTAAATCGACACAAAGGCAAAGACGCCAAATGCAAAGACACAATGATAAAAAGAATGAAGTTCTTACTTATATGCTCACGAAGCTACATTCTGCATGTATAGTTTTTCAAAAATGTGTGCTATCTCAAACTTACCCTCAAGAGCCTTATCGATACACTCTTGTATATCTGGCGGGAAGTTGCCTAAGTCACCCGCATCCGCCGCTAAGCCCAAAGCCGCCATGCCGCTAGCCAGCGTGTCTGCCGACGTCAGGGACTTGGAACGCTTCAGCCCAGGTGTAAAGGACTGCGGACGGATGCTCTTGCCATTGCCGTTGGTCAGAGAAGATGGGGGAGACTTCTTCTTCTCTGACATGTTCTGCTGAGGCTGGAGCTTGAAGTGTACGCGTGGACCCTGGAAAATAACAAAAATATAGTTGGAAAAAAACCATTTCAAAATTTTGCATTTGTTTTAGTTTTCCAGCTGTACAAACTGAGATGTGAAAACATCGTCTTTCTCGTATAATCCATAATCAAATCTTATTTGTGAAGGCTAACGCTGATGGAGCAGCCGCAAATTGGCAACTAAGGGAATATCTTCCTAATTTGTGGCTCAGAGTAGAGGTTAAAAACTTGGCATATAGGTACAATCTTTATAGCAAATTGCTTGAAAATAGCATTAGATAGGTAGTTAGTATTGCAAAACCAAAAATAATCTGTACTGACCGCATGCTGCGCGCTCGGCTCACAGCTCTGCAGCATGGCACTCGAGGGCAGCACGGGCCGGTAGTGTGGCGGAACCTGTGCGTGCAGCACGGCCGAGCGCGAGTGTTGCAGTCCCACGCTCGCATAGCCGAGCCCCATTGCCGACCTGCAATATGAGAATTACCTTTGAGGATTACATATTATAACTACGGCGGTAAATTCTGATACAGATATTTAGGTCCTACAATTTATCAGACCTAACAACATCTTTCTTATCATCATCGACAGCTCTACATATGTGACTCCTGAGAATAAACCTCTTTTAATGCATTCCATCAATCTTCCTTTTGAAACAATTACTCACTACGTCAAAATAGCGCGAAAGATTATAAACTATAAGTAGGTATAACACAATCTTTTTTTGAAAAAATCTTCAGTCCTGCCTAGAGGCGGTTTCCATAGCCCAGCTGTAACTAGGTTACCAAATATGCATTAAGAGATGAGCTAGAGAGGAATGATTTTAGAAACCTGGGTGGGCCTAATGATTTCAGTAGGTAAGTGATTGCCTAGTTTATTGAAATGTTGACTGGGTAACTATTTCAATAACGCATGGGATCTTTATCGATTCTGAAAACCCAAGAATTTGCTCGACTTAGGTATATTCGGGTCTACTTGCGTGATAGGAATTTTATTAGTCAAGCGCAACAAACCGAAATAACTAGTTGGATGTGTAATGTAATGTGTAAAGAAAAACTCCGTTCTTTGTAGGCAAATATGCATGTTGTGATTAGGAATATTCGAATAATTCAACACTTCCTATCCTATTAGTTACATAATAATGTAAAATTATTTACAGTCGATTAAAATTTTAATCGACGTCTGAGTAGTAGCTTTACCGCTTCTATGCTTCGTTCGGTGAGTGAGAGCCGGAGCCATCCCCCCCCCCCCCTCCCCCTCTGGGGAGGGCCCTGAAAGGCCGGTAACGCTCTTGTTACAGCCCTAGTGTTGCAGTTGTCCATGGGCAGCGGTGATCACTTACCATCAGGTGACCCGCTTGTTCGTTTGCCGTCCTATGACATAAAAAAATAATAACAAATAAATAACATTGAACTAATTAGATAGTGGTTTGTATTATGCAGTACCTAACCTACCTTTCCACTAAAAGCAAACTTAAATATCAACACTGACACAAAGACTATCATATTCATAATTCAATTTCATGAAATTTAGAGTCCGTGAGACTTGGCCAACCTAAGAAGTGTTAGCTAAGTATACAATATCATTTGTAAATTTCAACAAATATAAAGTTGTTTCTATTCTACAATCAACGTCCAACGCAACGAGTAGAGTTATAAAGTGTTTCTTCAATGCAGTCCATATTCTTCAGTCCATAAACCCGAACACAATAGCGGCACGTCGCAACATTCGCGTGCGCGCAGCTCATGACCATAAACTCTGCTAGTCAGTGGCAGTAGACTAGCTGTAATGCATGCTACTCACATATATGCATGGCTCGGTAAGGTGGTGCCACTATACACAATTAAGTCTATGCGATTTGATGTGTTGTAGGCAAATTATTATTGATTTCATATCAAGGTGACAGGAAGAGCCTTCCTGTATTTGACTCATTTTGTAAAGATTTGCGCAATTTACTTTCTGTAAAAACTGACAATTTATTTTGTGACGTTGTGTGGCTTGGCGTAATTTACGGCGTCAACCTCATAGGTAAGTAGGTAAGTAGGTACTCTCTTGGCCCAGAGAAACTGATGGTAGAAAATATAGGTAGATATATTTATCATGATCCCGTGTTTAACCGGCACTCGTAAAATTGGGCACAAGTGGCGTGTCCTGTACGTTGGCCTCTATTCGACCACTTTACTCATACAATTCAGCTGCATGCTTTGCTGACTCATTAGAGACTCACTCAGTTTTAGACTGAATGAGACTCACTCAGTTTTAGACTGAATGAGACTCACTCAGTTTTAGACTGAATGAGTCTATAACATATAAGTATGACCCAAACTAAGTACTATCTCTATAAATCTACGATAGACCCAGCTTGTAGCGAATGGTAGAAGAGAACGTACTACTATAAACGAGAACTTCAAGCTCTTACAATTATTTATAACAAATCCAAGACACGAACAATAAGTCGTTACCTTACAACCATAATATTCTCCCAGCTGGTGAGCTTTTGTGGAAGATATTCATCTCAAGTAAGACGAGACATGGAGGCAATCATTTTCAAGTGTCATTGACATTTGAGGCGCAAGAACAAAGGCTAATTTGTTACTTCTTAATTAGCGTTTACGTCATTTCAGTATTTGGTGGAGAAAGTGCGCAATTCACTTTCAGATTACGACTTTATTTACTAAGCTTCACCTACACTACACCTACTCATCATTTGTAACCAATCAAATAACATTCAGTAAAACAGACGCGGATTTGAACGGATTCCAAAAAGCATCGCAATAATAAATTGTTATAAACCGACTAGACCGTAGATCAGATGATATTGGCCACGAAGATGTCTAAAGGAGATTGCGTGTAATGTGGTCTGTCAATCAGGAAGCGGTCTGGATATACGATGGTCTGGATATAGGCTGCCAATCGACAGAGCCGCTTTATAGCTGTTTCGCCATGATATTCACTCAGACAGAACGCAATTAAAGTAAAGCTAAAGTAGACTGTGTTTTGATTGTTAATTGAGTTGATGGACATGGATATGGATGATGGAATCAGTTGGACAACCATGTTTGATCAAATTGCAGAAAAGTGTAAAATCTTACGGAGAGGTTTAACTTGGCGAAAGAGAGACATAGAAAGCACTACAGACTAGCTAGGTGGATCTCAAAGGAATAAGATAAGCAGGCTTTTCCAAATTTCAGGACGTTTGGAATTTTCAGACAATGGAAATAAAAACTAATTGCGTAGAGATCAACACAGATAGATCTATGGAAAAATCGTTTCATTAGAATATAGCAAAATACTGGGATGGGAATTATAATAGCAAATAAGTACTGTGCGAAAATAGATCTACTATCTCGTAAAGTAAAAAGAGATAACATTGTTGATTTTAAGTATATTTTTAGGTCAAACAATGACTAAATAAATGATCAAGAATATTAATACCTACTCTTCTTCTTTTGCCCCTAAATCTAAAAATAAAATCTGGTAATGGAAGCAAGTGTTCATAAATATACTTAGCTTGCTTTTATTAAAAATTTACAATACAATATCTCCGAAAATATCTCGACAGCAAAACAGGAGGAGATAGAGGGGGGAGGGAAACATGGGTTCATCAGACTGCGGGGCCGCCCACGCAGTTGCTGTGAGTACCTAGGCACATAATCAGCATGAGCGACAGAGCTGTCACTAATAGGATTGCATTAAAACACGAAAGAGCAACAGGACGTTTTGGCAAATGTAAAACTGTAAAGTCTTGACAAGACACATTGACATGAATACATAGATCTCGTTGACAAGTCAAGATTTAAAAAAAAATCTGACAGTGTTGCTAATGCACGCGAGTTCAAAATGAGTATGGGTGAGTAGTGTTCTAATATACGATATACCTATAGACGATATGCCTCTTGAAGATTTACTAAGTACATTCAAAACCGTTGATATGTGAAATAACGTGAACTTGCAAATTAACGTTCACACAGCGTGTAAACAGTGCACAACACTGATCAAGTTTCTGTTTCTAGCGCGCCTGACTCATCATTGCAATGAGACTGTCGGTCGACATACGAGAGCATAGTGCGACTTATAGGAAGCACACAATATTTACATTTCAGTACAATGTTTACAACGTTGGCTAGTCTTGGTAAGTTTATTACTTTATTCGTGATGATATATCATCATCATCATTATCATTTCAGCCACAAGAACTCCATCGTTGCTGGACATCACAAATCACTTAGATAGATAGTTGGACATAAGCCTTCCCTAGGATTAACAAAATGATCATGATAATGCAGAATTGAAACTAATGACTGTCGGCCCTAGCTTATATTTTATGCACGAATATAATATCTATCTATATAAATAAAAATGAATTGCTGTTCGTTAGTCTGCTTAAAACTAGAGAACGGCTGAACCGATTTGGCTAATTTTGGTCTTGAAATGTTTGTCGTAGTCCAGGGAAGGTTTAAACGGTGAGAAAATATGGGAATAGGAACGGGAACGGGCGAAACAAATTTCGCCGGGTCAGCTAGTAATATAATATAATACACAATATACGCCCCCCAATACAACCTCACGCCTGGACTTTTTAACATCTTGTCCATGTGGGGGGCGGGCAACAGGTACTTATTATAGTAAAACTTACCTGGCTAACGAGACTCTGGAAAACACCATTTAAAAATGAGAAGAAATAATGAGAATGCGCGTATAGGGCCGCTACCCGGGGGCCGCCGGGGCACGTGTGGAGCTGGCGCTGCACGTGACAGCATGTGGACCGTCAGTGACCCCTTGCTGAACAGGCGGGCAGGGGTCGGGGGGGATCAACCCGAAAATACTACAGCCGAAACAACCAGGAACACTGACTACACTTTGCGGTGCGGGGATAACTCAGATCCCGAGAGTACTGCCGGTGCGTGAGAGTCGACCACACCAATACCAAATATACTCGTAAATGACGATTCGAGGAAAAAGTGGTCAGACTTAGAATTACGAGAACTTTTATTCTGTTACTACAAGGCTAAATCAGGGGGGGGGGGAGGGCAGGGTATATCAATAGACTAGAAGACCTTTTTAAGCAAAGAAATCCACACAACACAAAAATACACAAGTTCAATGGCAATGCATTATCCAATCAGGTTCGCAGTGTACTGAAACAAAAAAGATTCACAGAAGAAACACTTAGACAAATACAGACAAATACAACAAAGTATAGAACAGGAAAATACACAATATACAACAACCACAAACATATACGACCAGACACAACAAGATATTGACACTAATGAAGGAAACACACAACCAGACACTGAAGCAGACCACTTGAGACATATAAATGACGACTCTAGAAAGAAGTGGACTGATGAAGAATTAAGAGAGCTTATGTTATGTTATTATAAGGCTAAAGCAGGAGGATCTGGATACATAACTCGATTTTATATACTACTAGCTGACCCGGCGAACTTTGTTTCGCCCGTTCCCGTTCCTTTTTCCATATTTTCTCACCGTTTAAACCTTCCCTGGACTACGACAAACATTTCAAGACCAAAATTAGCCAAATCGGTTCTGCCGTTCTTAAGTTTTAAGCAGACTAACGAACAGCAATTCATTTTTATTTATATAGATTTAAAGAACGTAACCCTCAAAACCCAAAGATACATAAATTTAACGGCAATACTTTATCAAACCAAACGCGAACAATATTAAACCGTAAAGCACTATCTATCGAAGTTCTTAACGAAATACGACAAGCAGCAGAACAATCAGCAACGCAACATACCACAACCAGTACAGACACACATACCACAAATACACCTACACAATCAGATACCTCACACTCATCACTCGATCAACCATCACCAATCACTGAAACCTTTTAATCAAACAAACACTCTTACCACGAAAACTCAACACCAGCAATAGGTAACACAAATAGGACAAACACAGAACACTCAATCAATATAGACCAAATTATACAAAACTATGACGAACAAGACCCTTTGATACTAGATTTATTACAAAATATAGCTGAAATTAAAGAAACAAATGTCTCAGAGCGACTAGTTTTACCGAAGCCGAAATTTAACAAACAATTTCATAGTAATCTCCAAAAAATCTACCTACGTTATTTGAGACTGACCCATCTCTTCGAGAGACAAATGATATAATTTATGCAACAGCTAAAACTTTAATTCTAGCAAATAACCAAAAACCTTATGTTAGTACAAACACACTGAAACCACGTAAAGATCCCCCATGGAAGCAAAGAATAGTTAACAAAATAGAAGGGTTTAGGAAAGATTTGGGACGGTTGATTGAAATAGAAAACGGAGTAGAGACTAGGAAAATGATAAAATTAAAAAATAAAATCTACGATAAATACCAAATATTTACACAATTTTTGTAGGCGGGGACGCTGAAACTCCTCCCTGAGGGTCTCGGGGCGGGAGTTCAGCCTAATACCGACCTTTAAAGGTCGAGAAGGTGCAAACCTAAATAAATTTAATATGTAGGATACTCTCTATGAATATGTGAACTTAGACATCTTGCATTTGAATACTAAAATGGAAATGTCTAGCGATGAAATCGAGAACTGCATAGTAATCTCAATCTATTATAAGTAAGTTGCTAATTTTTCGTCCGCGATGATCTCAAGGCCAAAAACACGTCATTCTACAGAATTAACAATTCAATATACATATATATCAAAGACAAGCATTTAGCTCAAAGAATAGATGGATGAGTAAGCCAATATTAATGAATTTGGTACAAGTAGTTTGACACATGATTCTGACAAGCAAGCTGCGAAACAAAAAGGCAGACACGAGTATTTGTATATACTTATCACATGATTCAGCGTCCAACGCTATGCCAGCATTTAGTGAAAATTTTAACTTATACGAATGAAGTCACAGTTTTAAATGGACACAGCACAGCTCTGAAACTCCATACATTTTGATCAAAATTGTCTCAAAACCATAGATACTCGTACAACGTTCGTACACATGCGTTTTTGTGAGAGTAAAACGAGGGCTACCGAAGATGGTCAATTTGACACATTTTAACCGGCTGTTTTATGCTGTCTGTTATTATTGTATGGCAGTTGAAAAGTTATATCAGATCCATAGCGATATTAAACCTTATTTCATGTCTCTATATATATAGGTAGGTACTAATGTATAATTTTAAACTGTAAAGCATGGTATGACCTTGAGAGAGCAATAACAACAGTGACAAGTAAGTACCAACATAATTCATGAATTGGCGTGACGCACAGACAAGTGGCAAGTCAATCCTTAAAAAGATCTAAAACCATCAACAACAAACGTTTTGATAACGAAAACTGCAAATAAGGAATAAAAATATGTAAGCTTAATTTTACAGATAACCATGTTGTTGAAGATGAGTATAACGTAGCGTAGCGGAGCGGAATTAGACAATTGAGTAGGCAGTTTCCAGTTGATTAATTACGGTAGTTAATGTGCGCATCCACGTGTCGATGGGTGTCGTGGTAGCTCAATGAGGTCGTTCGTGATGGAGCCTTAGAAAGTCTAATGGATATAGGTACATGCCTAATGGAAATTGGTACATGCTGCTGTCGCAAAGAGATATCCTGTGTCCACACGTGGTCATGACTGCATATATTTATTTACATCGTCAGTTTTTGCATATTTTTAATACGACAAATATCTTTAGAGGATTTTGGGTGATTCGTGTTGTGTGTGTTTTATTAATTAAGCCCACTTACATATCAGAAGTGGAGTATCTCCCTCGAACCATTTTCAAACCACAATGTTCAGTTCCAACTAGAAATGACTAAGTATAAGGTCTCTACTTAGGCGCTATCACAGTTGTCATCTCACTAGTTTATTGTGTTAGATAAAATGTCGTGTTTATTCGCTCCACAATAAAACTTATCACCGTCTCACAATGTGCCTCAACTCACAAATCCCAGTGCAAACTTGGCAATGTTGCGGACAAATTACGCTTCATTTCTCTCATAGCATCGGGATTTATTAATAGAATCCAGAATCCGGCAACATGCGAGTGCGCAAGTAAAGTAAGTGAGCGTCTGGGAGGGAATCACTCAGGCGGCACTGTTGAGAATCGTCAAAAATACCGAGTGCTTGGTCAAGCGGTCAAGTTAGTTTATTTCGTTCGATGGCGTTCGCAATTCGCAATGTTTATTCAAAGTGCGTCGAGTCGGGACTCCGCGCGTGTCCCGATGCGCGCGCGGACTGCGGGGGCTTCGCGTTCGTCCGCCTGTTTAGGCTTGCGCGGGCGTCTCCACTCCACGTCACCGCTGCCAAGAACAAAGTGATAACAAAAACTGTACGATTGATACTACTCCACATGTACGCGTCTTCCTACCTACGCGATGGAAGCATCGCCGGTCGCACATTATCTGCGATTTTTGTTTTGCCGCCATTGGACGGCCGCCAACGACGTCGATTGCAGTTACGTTACTAGTATCGCTCTTGATGAGAAACAAACTTCTCCGCAAGGTCAGGATGGGATGAAATGTAAAAACGTTTGAAAGTGAAGATAATCTTTTATTGACTGGTCAAGACGTCTGGATACACAATAACATAACATGTTAACGTAAACGAGGATGGTAGAGCTATAAAAATAAATAAGAGCGGGCGAGTTGAAACAGGAGAGACTACAATACTAAACTTGCAGCTAATAAGTTCATTGGTCATCAAGCAAAGTCAAGGCTGGAAGAAGATCTATTTCCATCTGGGGCACATGCCAATATGACGCCGTGTGGTTGCTGTGACGAAGCCTGTCATACATAACTCATTGACAACATTACACCATGCCACGCGTCAATCGTCATTCGCATCTACCTCTTTAGATTTAGGTACCTACCTATCATATCCAGGTAAAGATGGACTTCGTAAGTTCACATAGTGAATGCCTTAAGAATGTTACTTTATTAAACGAATCAGAACAAGACAAGCGAAATGAATTGAAAGGATTATCAAAAACTAGGACAGTCATGCATGAATAATCTATGAGATTAGAACTAAGGCAGATGTCGTAGATGGACTTTGGGGAGAGTTGAATGTATTTAGCGCTGATCATATTGCTACACATAGCATCGCATCACTTCCTGTCGAACATAACTGATGGACTACTCGTCCCTATGTTAAAAAACCTGCCACCAATGTGGCAATAACAAAACAGCATATTATACTGGATAGCAGCATTGTTGGTACGAGTCCTGCGCCTGCGCATTTTACGGAGACACGGTTCACGGCTTCCTGATGTTTCATGCTGTTGTGTAAATATTTAGCCACAATTTGGATTCACTAATCAGCATGTAAAAGTGGGGACTGTTGAAAACTGTTGAGTTAAAGAGCCTAGCCATCCTTCAGGTCGACACTATAGGTTTTTGAAGGGTCATTCGGGATTGTAGAGTTTGTAGACTATTTGTTTGTTTACGTCATATAAATCCAATGTACGGCGTTTGGTGATCAAAAGGTTTCCTTTGGCATGGTGAGCCTTTTCAATCCTTAGACCATTTTAAGAAGTGCCATCTTGAATTTTTGTGCAGTGGGAGGTTATGACGTAATCAATTTTTGTATGATTTTTTTTTCTAAAACCAGTCGTGTGAGCTATCAAATGAAAGAGCTTTATGGGCTGATTCTAAAAATACTACACATTTACATTTCAGTCAACTGTTTTCTAAAAAAAAACAAAAAATATTTTCAAAACATACGAAGCATGCGATGAATTTTTATAAAACATACGCCAAATGAATCGTCACGTCATGGAAACCATTTTGAAAATTTCAACATTAACTATATTTTAATATTTTTTTGGTACCTATATATAATACAAGGTATTAGTTTTATATTTTTAAGAGTTTAAAAAAAATCCCACTTACCTATTGTGCAGATCGACAGGCTTGGCCATGGTGAACTCCTTCGCGTGCACATTCAGCTTGTTGGTTGAGCCGGCGTTGCCCGCGTTCCCGGCTGCAGTGGTTGTCGTGGGGGTCGCCGCCACGCCGTCTGTGCGGACACCTGGTGGTCAACGAGGGCGTCAAGAGAAGAGGAAGGAAGAGTGGTTAGTCGGAAAGTGCTGTGTGCTAGTGTGAGGGTTAGTTGTGAGCGTGGGTGGTTGGTTGGCAATGTTTTTAGGGTTGTAAGCACCTAAATTGGCAGTCGTACGGCCAAGCATAATAAGTAACCTAATTAGCATTTGGAAACTTTATTTTTGAATACCAGGTTCGGAGGTACAACACACGGCGACAACGATTATCCAGTTTGAATACTTTCATACCAGTCTTGGAGGCACAACACAACGCACATTGCGATGCGACTCATGCGACATAGATTATTATAGTTTGGATACTTTCTTTAGGAATACCAGCCTCAGAGATACAACACACACGGTTACAACGTTTATCCATTTCTACCGACTGTATCAGCCTTATTATAAAACGCAGACTTGGTTCAACCATTATTCACCCAAATGAAGTTGACACCAAAAGAGAAAAGGTGGCATATTGTGGAAAGTCTTCTTGTTTTGGGCGAAATTTCTTCCATTCTAACTCAGCGAAGAATGGTTTTAAACCAAGTACTCCACGTTTTATACATTTACAGCGCCCAAGAGTGGTGTAAGATTGACGACTCATTGGAGGGACAAAATATAGTGTCATTTGAGCCAATCGACATGAAAAGAAGCTGTCGCCAGTCTCACTTTAGAGTCTGGCGATTGAGTCTTGAAAAAAATAGGTTTATAATATACACATATAGTGTTTGTAACTAGCAACACGCTACACTATACTATTTATTTTAGACGCCAACTATTCTGTTTCTCTTCTCCTAAAGGTTGACAGGGAGAGAATGCTTTAGCATTAAGTCTACCTATTGAAGCTTTTGACTCAATAAAGTTTAAATAAATAAAAATAAATAAAATGTACTACTATATTTTCTACCATGGCAACATTTCCAGTAGAATACCAGAACAAATCTAACAGTCCACACTAGCTCAACTCTGCACAATATGTATAGGTAATGTCTATCTTGTTTTGGGAGGACAATGGTTTAAACCAAGTACTGAGTTAGTCCACCACTAGTCCACGTTTTATAATAAGTCAGTATGAGTACACTTACAGCGTCGGATAGTGGTGTAAGAGATGCGACTTACTGAAGGGACAAAATGTGTCATTTGAGTCACTCAAACTTTACAACTTTCGATCAATGCACGCCGGTGTTCATCACTTCAATTTGATTATACTATATTAAAAGGGAGCTAAAGTAGTTAAAAAGCGCAAGTACGCGGGTCTGGGCGAAACATATATATTTGTACCCTTTAAGTCTTGCCCTGGTGAGCCCTGTGAGACCTTAGGGCCCTGGGGTGCGAAACCTCGTCAATTGTTCAGAGAGATCTCGCCACGTTTGATCGACGTCTCTGGAGACCCAATAGCTGGTGCGCATTTTGGCCAAATCAATCAAAATCAAAATCAAATATTTATTCAGTAATTAGGCCTTTACAGGCACTTTTACACGTCAATAATTAAAGTGTACTTACATTACGTGTAATGTTTATTTATATCTAAATTATTTTTTTCTTTGTTCAAAAGCAACCGATACTAGCGTTTCGCAACGACCACTGCTCAGAAGAAACGCCGAAAGAAACTCATTTAAACAGGCTTAGCCTGGCCATGCAACGTGGAAATGCCGACAGCCTCTTGGGGACCTTGTCTGCTGACGGTAGCGATTTGGGTTCCATTTTCTATACTAATATTATAAAGAGGAAAGATTTGATTGTTTGTTTGCATTGAATAGGCCCCGAAACTACTGGACCGATTTAAAAAATTCTTTCACCATTGGTAAGCTACACTATCCCCGAGTGACATAGGCTATGTGTGTACCACGGGCAAAGCTAGGGTGGACTGCTAGTTGTATATAAATTAATGTTTGTTCTTTTTGTTCATATATTAGTTTTAGATCAATTTTATTGCTGTTAGTTTAATCTAGTTTTAATTATATTCTGTCTTTTATCTTGTTTAATAGTAAAAAATTACTAGGTATATTACTTACATAAGTACTTACTGCAGCATACACATGCAACTTATTTATTGCTGTTTCTTTATGTATGTAACTGTGTGTAAAATTTATTGTATTTTTTTGTATGTGTGTCATTAGCAACAAAATAAATATATTATCTACTTATATTTACATCAGTTTTATTTCTCATGTGCAATGGGTGGTAGAGCTCGCGTGCAGCCGTTACGCTCAAATGGAGGACTTTCGCGGCTTGCGTACACACAAATAATGAGACTCCTCTTTCTTTATCGTTGATTTTGTCCAAATTAATTAAGAATATTTATCTCTAACAGGCTAGACTGGGCATAAGGCAAGCTCAAACGCCACGTAAAGCGCGATGTTATTATAGGCTCGCCGCATTGGCTACTGAGATTGGCTATTGACAGGTTTTCCCTCGATCGGTTTTTACGATCTGCGCGGGATAGAAACAGCTTCGTCTCTCTCGACCAGTGTGAACTTAAAAACCAATAAATTCCAAAATTTTGTATTAAAATTTGCCCGTGGCGGTAACGGACGACGGGATAAAGGTAGGTAAACTAAAGTAAAACTATCGAGTATGCCTAAAGGTCCATCATTCAGGAGCTTAATAATTAAGAAAAGGTTCCCCTTTAGTGGGCCATGAAAACTGATGATGATGAGATAGAAAGAAAATACGACTGCGGAGTAGATCCTAGTATGCATGCAAGTACACTTATATATATGAATGAAGTTTTTATAGACCTGTCATTATTTTGATCACTAGATCAAACGAACCTGAAGCTTCAGTAACCGGTTGAACTGTCGCCACGGCCGTTTCTGCTACGGACACAGGAGTCACGGCTTTTTCTGGTACAGATACCGGTGTCACGGCCGCGGGGGAAACCGACACCGACACCTGAGCCACCGGAACCACTGCCACCGGCTGGCTGAGCGACTGCTTTACGATACACCGCGACATATTCACAAATCACAGATCACATCGAATAAAATCCAATGAAAATGGACAAACACAACGCGCCGCAACAAACATGAGACTGCTGACGCGTTCCAAATATGAAGTTTTGTTTATTTTTAATTTTGGCGCCACATTTCGCTGTGACGCTTGCCAACCAAACACTTCCACTTGCATAGATAATAAATATGAATTTAATCGATGAAAATGAATCGAATAGAGATAAATAATAACCTACCTGGGGGTCTGTATATCTCCAGCGTGGGTTTGCCTTTGGCGTTGGTAAGAATCATACTCCGCCGTTTCCCATTGTTTGGAAACTGAAACAAAAGTCAGATGTCTGTTATACTCGTACTAGCACGAAATATTAAATATTTTACTGAGTAATGCAACATTTCAAGCCTCGGATTGACTGTCACGATTTATTTTCAGCAGATTATCCACAGCATGATGCGAATGAAGTTGAAGTCTCTACATCATCGCCTAATTTAAAACTTTCGATGTATGAGTAATATTTTTACTAATAAGCCACAAATAAAAACCTAAATTGATGAGCAAAGCTGCAAAGGTCATTCGTTTCGTAGTTGCCTAGATCCTAGATGCATCTAGGTGTGCGCTTTATTAGCAGTGATGATGTAAAACATTAGCGTTAGAATTGACTAAGTTAGCCTATTGACGGCAGACAGGCCGAGCTAACACGTAATCTAGGTAAACATATATTGAAGGTTGTTCAAAAATAGGTAGCGCTATAGATAAATACTTGAATTAAATTTTAGTTGAAAAAAATCAACCAATAAAGGACGGGGAGGTATTGATTGGTTCTGGGTTTAATCCTCAGCCAGGGCAAGTTTGAAAATAGCCTTTTTCAAATTGTCCTGGGTCTTGGATGTTTATATATATATATATGTATATATCATAAAATATAGTATCATTGAGTTAGTATCCCATAACACAAGTTTGAAAAACTTACTTTGGGGCTAGCTTAATCAGTGTGATTTTTCCCTATATATTTATTTATTTATTATTATTGATTGACCAAAGAAATTGGTTAGGGTACCCTAAGAGCTGTGGATAGATGTTACTTTTTGATATAACGAATTAAGCAGAGAGGCTACGTCCCAAGACCCAACCCACCTAATGGCAATTAGGCATCACACCACATAAAACCAATACTGAAGAAATCTTAATAAATCGAAAGACTGAAAAAGTACTGAAAAAATCTTTTCATTCCCTTTTTGAAGACTTGCGATGGGGATGATGTTTATTTAGCTAGTCTGTAACACAGAGGTTCTGGGTTCGTAGCCAGCTTGAAAAATGTGACGCTGACTAGTCATGAAAAAAAAATAGTTATAGCTTTTACTCACGACTTATTTCACGCGCGTGTTTAAAGAACCTTTTTGCATAATCACGATAAAGAAAATTTCACAACCTGGTGTCTAAAATAGGAATAAAGAAAAATTTATAGCTAACATAGCTGTACATTCTGATCTCGATTATATTATAATATATTCAAAACCACGTAAGTTCGTCTATTTTAATAAAAAAATATAGGAATTATGTACGTAGGTATATGTTACGTATGTACATATTACTATTTCGAAATCGAGCAAGGCTGTATCCACTCAGGCGGAGACAAACGTGGGTGCTAGATTGTTGCTTGTGCAGCAGGTCACCCACGTATTACCGTTTGTTACAATCGTATTTTAATTCATATGCATTAATAATAATAATTTAATTAACATACTCCGTCATGGTAGTACAATAAAGTATAATATCAATAAGTTTTTTTGAAATCAACTGGGTCTGCCACCACTACCAAACATATTAAGTACCTATACAGCAGAGACAGTAGATAAACTTAGCTCATTTTATACTATTTTTCTGAATAAAAACATAAAAAAACAAGTTGTCATATGGTGTTAATAGAGGGCGCTGCACAGAACACATATGTCAATGTCACTCAATGTTAAAAAAAATCTTGGTCTATGGTTATCAAAACATCGCTATCAAAACAGGAGTGCTATTTTTCAACGAGGGAATCAGCGAAATACAAAACTTCTAATTTTCCAACTTATTTTCTCTTTAAAAAGGTACTTTTTTTGCTCTTTGAGTGGTCAAGTCAAGAAACCAAGCGTTCAAATCCTTCGCTTACGGTAAGACCGATTTAAAAATGCGCCTTTTTTGGAAACGCTCGCGACAATCAATCGTTGTGATTACCGATTTCAAAAATAGCACTCCTGACCAAAGAGACTGACAACCAACGGACAACTTTGCTTGACATATGCTCGGAATATAGCGCCATCTATTGGCGTCATAAAAAATACTTTCTTTTTTCTCGGAAAAGCTCTCATTGACAAATCCTATTATGCTACAGCACAGCAATGATCCTGGCAATTACGGATGGTACTAGAAGTTTAACCACAGAATAGATACTAATACTCCGTACAGAAGCTCACTTAGCAAAGAAATTCAAAGAAATATCTACTCAATGTTATTAGTGATACGGTTTTATTTAGCTCTCGTCAGAACTCAGCACCTCTTTGTTTAGATACCTAGACCTCCAATGCAAGGCAATTTCATCCTTATGACTCTGGACAAACGATTCCTATAACTGAATTTACCACCCCGAGGGGCCGCCTGCGCGCATAGTAATAATGTAGGTACATTTTCGATACCTAAATGAGGAGTGACACAGGCCTGGTTTAACAAAGGCTAAAAAACCTATGTTTTCATTATTCCTAAGTACTCATACTCGGATTAGGTATCATAAAAACTTTGGTCTATGCGTATTAAACAGAAAACTTTGGATTTAAAGAGTTTAAAGTCTTAATAAGAGATATTTCTATTAATTAAGGATTAAGGTCTTCGTAATATACTTATGTCCTGTAAATCAGATTTTCGAAGGACACAAACTGACGGAGTCGCGAGCAAAAGCTTATTATTGTACTTTTATTCCGAAACTAATTATACTTACGAAGTGTATTATTTTACTTTTGTACTTATTTGGAAATAGGTAGATTACCTGGTTATGATGCATGTTGTGATGGGATTGCGGCCGTATGAAACTGCGCTCCCGCATGATGACGCCAGGCGAGGCGAAGTCCTGCATCCTATAGCTCCTCTGTAACTCGTTCCCAACTCCCATTTGAGTCTGCATCTTGATTGCGATTTATCGATACTATAAATTGATTTAACTCCAAATGTTTATAGTACACTTATAGATTGTATCTGTGACCAATTGTCTATTGCTGCACCGGATATTGAGATTATTTTTTAAAATTGAATTTTTTTTCTTGATTTTCTGCCAGCAATTTTATGTCACGATATTTTTTACTCTTTGGTAAAATTAGTGCGCTTTTTTACTGTATTTTTGCAAAACTTTTTTTTATATGTAATTTATTTAATTTAGATTAAACAGAAGATTTATCAACAAAATAAATACAACTAGATGAATGACTAGTATTAAAGTTACTTTTACAAAATGTCAAACTTATTTTTATATTTGCGTTCAATATTTTTTCTTTAAATTATGTACAACGTTGAAAAATGTATATAAATATAAAACTACCTAAAACGGGCAATACACGTAAAATGCGAGTAAACAAAGCTCTATTTATATAATTATGTAATCACAATATGTATTGTGACGTCACAAGAGATCACTCTTCACCGATTTATATATGCATATATAAATTTTATGTACAATTAACCCTTCTGTCGTGGCCACTGATAGAGGGTGTTATTTTTCGAAGTTTTCGTTTTTTATACGACTAATGTACAAGAGCAGTGCAGGATTTTATAGTGTCTAACAGCCACCGAGCGATTTACAGTATTTCGAGGGGCCGAGGAATATAGCTTCTTCAGCACTAGTCTCGAATCGTTTCGTCGTAGGGGTCTCTGAACCCAATCTGAAACAAAAATCTACAATTACTTTCCGACACCAAAGCGTTGATGCCTTATGATTTCCGGCCTAGAATACGAGTAATTTCACTTCATCCCTTCCTTGGATAACTTAACAGAGACATTTCGCGCAACAACTGCATTCTAAAGGATTGACAGTCATTTTCAACTACTACGACTGGCTTTCGGTAAAGGAATAAACAACAATAACATCGTGAGTAAACCTGCACAGCACACTAGTTTACTAGAATATTATAAATACCACCCCAAACTACCTAATTTCCCATCCCTGCTAGGTTGCCTGAAAGAAATTGCTTAGCGATTAGGCCGCCTTTGTGCATTTCCTAGTTTTTAATATAACTTGTCGTGTATTTTTCTTTTGCGCAATAAAGGGTATTGTATTGTATTATGAGTGTAATAATGACTGTTGACACTGTTGTCACTAGAAGTCACTCATTGAGCTTTCTACGTCATATGCCTTTAACTCGACAAAATCTTACACCTGCAGTTTCCTGGCACACACTCTCTCTCTCTCTTTCTCATCTCAGCGTGTTCCCAGTTGCATCCACAGCTGTAATGCTGTGAACCCGGGGTCCGGGTCCGCACACACTCTATAATAAGATAGATAAAGCCCGATTTAAAATGAACGCTGTCTACCACAAAAATAAATGTGAAAACCAACATCTTTGTTTACGCATCGTAAACAAACGCGGAAAGGTTACAGCAGCGTTTGAGGAATACATTCGTTGCATGAACTCGGCCCGAATTAGGCCTCGGAAATCATTTGGACGTTGGCCCCGAGCCAGTGATAGCTACAAAAAATATTTTTAAAACTATTGCTGTCAATGTTTATACGTAGTCCAATGTAGTAAAGTCCGTGCCTCCGACTGCCTCCAGTCCCGTGCTCAAGGCGTTTGCCTTGTAATCCGGAGGTTGTGGGTCCAAATTCCACTGGGAAGCAAGCTTTGTGAAAAGTTGTTTCCAGTCTGGTTAGGATATGGCAGGCTTGAATAACCTGATTATCCGAAAAGAAAGATTACTCCGTTCTTCGGAAGGCACGTAAAACTGTGGGTCCTGAACGCCATCTAGCGTTACCGCTGAGGATGCAACCGGGAATACGCACGGATGATGATGACCGGTGAGACTGCTCAACTATGTGTAATATAGTTTAGGATTTGACTGCAGTTAAATTTAAAAGCCTCAAAAAACTGCTTAGATGTTAAAAATTTTGCTTGGTGTTGATGACTTGATGGTGCTCTCGACAGTGCCGGTTTTAGCTTTACCAGCGCCCCGGGCGGCGAGATTTTCTAGAAAACTGCGTGCGTAAGTAAATAAATAACCATCCACAATATATTTTAAAAGCTAAGAAAGCTAAGGGTGTACACATAAATATAAACATACAGCCAGACAAATAAACGGGCAAGTGCGAGTCGGATTCGTACATGAAGGGTTCCGTACCACCGTACAATGTTTTAAAACGCTCAAAAACACGTTTTTTGTATGACGACCCCCTTTAATTTTTAACTTTATTTTATTTTTAGTATTTGTTGTTATTGTAGTCATAGTATTACATAATTGGTGAAAATTTCAAGTATGTAGTTAATGCCATTATGAAGATCAAGTTAAAAACGCTAAAAAAAACACGTTTCTTGTATGACGACTCCCTTTAATTTTTAACTATTTTTTAATTTTAGTATTTGTTGTTATATCCGCCACAGTAATACATGATCGGTTAAATTTTCAAGTGTCTAGCTATTACGGTTCAAGAGATAGAGCCCTGTGACTGACGGACAGACAGACGGATAGACAGACAGACAGACAGATAGACAGACGGACAGACGGACAGACAGCGGAGTCTCAGTAATAGGGTACCGTTTGCACCCTTCGGGTACGGAACCCTAAAAAGAACACACTGCTTTTTATTTATTTATTCATCACACTTTATTGTTCCAAAGAAAATGGCGTACTTAATGCTAAGAGCATTTTCTCCTATATTTTACCTTAATCAATAATTGATAAATTTATTAAATGTATTGCGATTTTTATTGTTTATTTTATGTATGATGAAGCCAGCCTGTAAATATAGTTTTATGTTTTATATGATCGGGCACTCACCGCTCTCTCGTCGTGCGCCGTCTGTCGTTTGATCGTGCTCTGCACTCAAGACTCGTTCACTTTTCTCGTATTTAATTCTCTGAAACAACGACACATTTCACTAATTAATTGTGTATATAAATATGTTTACAGTAAAGAACTAATTAGCTGTGTAGTTCCCGGCAGAGTAGAATAGAACCACTCCAAGTCTTTCCGTGGATGTCGTAGAAGACGACTTAGGAAACACAAGCCAAACAAAGCTTATAAACACCATTAAAACCGTCTGGTCAGCGTGGAGAGTGTAGGCCAAATACTGTGGCTGCTTTGGCCAAGTATAGCCTGGTAGTACAGAGAGGGTCGTGCTCCTCCAGTACTGCCCCCATTTAAAATAAATCATTTTAAAGAAAACAGAGACATCATTTAAAATTTTGCTACTACCAAGTCCTAGATAACCCTTCAAAGTATTTTATGAACTACTGTTTACAGTTTAAAGTGAGAACGTTAAGCTTTACTACGCACATTTGCGAAAAACGGCCACTATTGGCAAATGTGCGTATTATAAACTGTATACAGTTGTTCACAAAATAGTTTGAAGGGTTATCTAGGACTTGGTAGTAGCAAAATTTTAAATTATGTTAATTAACCGATCTCCAATGAACGCACTTCTTCTTCTTATTGGCTCTTGTCGGTGGAGTATGCGCCAAACTTCTCGGTTCTCTGCCTTACTTTTTAGTGGTTGATACGACATGACCCCTGCTTTTTCTTTCAGTTGTACTACATAGCTCTTTCTTGGTCGTCCTGGACCTCTTCTACCTTTTATCTTTCCTTCTTGTATGTTTTTAAACAAGGAGTCATGTCGTATTAAGTGACCAATCATTGCTGGACGAAATAGAAAATGAACGCACTATGATGAGGAAATAAACAGGGCAGCAAGAATGGAAAAAACTGGTGAGCGAGAGGGTAGAAAAGGGTATCATAATAGTGATAGTTGCTATAGCCGCATCGCCTAGTAACATGATTCGCATTTCGCCCATCATTTCGGCGTCAACGATATGCGCGGGAAGAGAAGCAGCTGGTGCATTCAAAGGTTTTTTATTTCTCCCAGACTAGCATGGAAGAATAAACATAATAACAAAATACTATCCTATTAGGTATGATAAAAAGTGCCCATGAGACTGAAAGCATGTAACTTCGAACATCATCATCATCAGGTCTTTTTAGGGTTCCGTACCTAAAGGGTGCAAACGGGACCCTATTACTGAGACTCCGCTGTCTGTCCGTCTGTCACAGGACTCTATCTCTTGAACCGTAATAGCTGGACACTTGAAATTTTCACCGATTATATGGCCGCTATAACAACAAATACTAAAAATAAAAAATAGTTAAAAGTTAAAGGGGGTCGTCATACAAAAAACGCGATTTTTCTGAGGTTTTAACTAGATCTTTATAATAGCATTAAGTAGACACTTGAAATTTTAACAGATTTTATATTACTATGGTCGCTATAACAACAAATACTAAAAATAAAAAAAGTTAAAAATTAAAGGGGGTCGTCCTACAAGAAACGTGATTTTCCAGCGTTTTTAACTAGATCTTTATAATGGCTTAATTAATTAGATACTTAAAATTTTCACAGATAATGTATCACTATGGCCGCTATAACAACATATACAAAAAATTTAATAAAATTAAAAATTAAAGGGGTCGTCATACAAGAAACGTGTTTCTTCAGCGTTTTAAAACATTATACGTTGGTACGGAACCCTTCATGTACGAGTCCGACTCGCACTTGCCCGTTTATTTAGTCTCCACTGCAAGAGCACGACCCTCTCTGTACTGCCAAAGCCATACTTGGCCAGAGCAGTCAGAGGATTTGGCCTTCAACATCAAAACAAAAAAAAAAAAAAAATACAGCAAATGAGACAAGGGGACGAATAACTCGAAGTAAAGACGATGTTTGCACATACTAAAATTCGAAGGCTCTCAGAATAATGAACACCCATTAGGTACATCGACCTTGTGATAAGAGCTCAGCAAACATTCAAGATACATAATTTAGCAGGCACGAGGTGTAATGCACTTTTTAACACGAGCCTTTTTTAAGATTTTGATAGGTATCTACATGGATCACTAGAATTCGTGTAGTTTCCTTGCTTCAAATGATCCGCCTAAAGAAATTGTATACAAATCTAGAATGCGCACGAAATGGCAAAGCCGTTCCCAAAAATTATACCTAAAGTTATAGCTCTCCCCTTCTACTTTATTGCACTGACAGTTTGCGGTAAAGGGACGCCTATAACTTTAGGTACATTTTTTTGGGAACGTTAGGTATTTAAATATAAGCATTATGAAAATATGAGCTTTATGTGCGTGGCATTAAGTTTAATTTTCAATGTCGTTTTTGTGAGATTATTATTCGTAGTTATTCTAGATAGTATTATAAATTCTTTGGATCCGCCCCTGACATCAGGCAGACGGCCATTTGTAAAATCACAGCCAAATCATTGTTTGTTAATTTGTTTCTAATAACTTTATTGAAATAAAAATAAAAAAAAATACAAAAACAACATTCGAAAGAGCAAAGGCAGGATTATCGCGTGTAGAGATCTCTTCCAGTCAACTTATCCCCTATATATAAACCACTATTGCTATTTCATTACTTAGTTTGAGTTTAGTAATTATATTATCTTTGGTTTGAGTACAGTACCTACTACATCATGAATGCCTAAAACCCTATAAAATACCTACCAACTATAATGTTTTTTTTTTAATTTATGGCTTTACGGTACCTACTGCGTATTTAGCCAGGAACAAGTTAATAAAACGTGCGAAATTCTTTTTCCCTAACAAGTTACACTGGCGACAAATCTATACGAGTCCACTGGTTTTCATAGCCGATTGAGTGGCGGACGACGCCCACACAGTCCGCGAAACAAATATATAGTACTATGACTGTCCACTTTAACTATTTTACATATTGTTCATGAGCATGAGCATTTATAACACCAAACAACACCAATTTCATATTATAAGGTCCACTAAAATCAATTTGCAAAATAATTTAAAGAAAACCCCAACCAAACAAACACCTTGACTTCTCACCAAAAACTCAACTATAATGTTGTCGATAGGTATTAGGTACCATAGATTAGATGGTTAATATTTTTAACAAATATACTTAATTACAATTCCTTACGTACGGTACTACTTGAATCAACAAGGTTTTTGCCGCAATAAACCAAAAGCTGTTTATTATTTCAGTATGTAAAATACGAATCCGGTAGTAAAATATGCCTAATAGCTGTATAATATAAAATATGCCTGATGTAGAAAACTGCAATTTTTATAATTTCCAAACAATGAATTCCACCGTTGCACTCCTTCAAAATATACAAAATAACTGAATTTCAAGTTTTGAAATAGATATTTTTCACAAATGTGAGCTAACTAGAAGAAAACAAAACTAGGTTGATAAACATCATAAAAAAGTCTATTAGAAAGACCAATTTGATTTCACTGGGTAACAAAAATTATATAATTATTACATTCGTATAAGTAATATTCGTTTGGTAGAGTCTTTATTAACGACTCTATATTATATTTCCTTTTAACTAAGGCATACATTGTCTGATTTCAATCCTTTAGCAAGAAAAATCATACTTCAAATTTTCTGGGCAAGAGAAAAAAAAACTTAGGTAAGTATAATATTAATACAAATATAATTGCATGTCAATAGTCATCCAAGGATGCCAAAGACCTATAAGCGAAAAAAAAACCATTAAGATCTAAATATCGCAGTACCTATTCTAAGGATCATTATCTCGATATGACTCATATAAGACAGAGATTTTACATACAATGCAGTTGAATTAGACACTGTATGCAGTTGCAGACGAAGAACGTGTGTCCACACGTACTATGTCTGCAACTGTCCAGGTGTGAATGAAAACATCTTATAACTCATACTGGAAGGAAGGATAAAGGGGTAGTAGAGAGGTCCAGGGAGACAACAAGAGATAGACAAGGAAGAGTTATGTGGAGTAACTGAAAAAACCAAAAGAAAAAGTATGGGTTATCGTTAAGCTTTTGCCTCTTTTGTTTTGATGTCTTTGACGACTCTCTGTTTATCATTCAATATCATTTCCATCTGATTCACGATCATTATTTAATAGAAATATCAATAGCTTTCAAAACACGGCACGATTGTAGGTAGGCGTTTCTGAATGACATCATCCTGTTACTTGTGCTCCACACTTGCGTAATGCCATCACACATGAATGGGTAATATTTTTAGTTTCGCTTATAATTTGGACTCTATCCCTATGTGAGATAGAAACTGTTTTTGTTTGTCTCTGTGTGGCCCGGACATTTGTGTACATATTTACATCACATAAGTCTGGGTTCTAGGTCATTAGGCACAATGCTTTGTTTTCTTAGAGACTAGGCTCACAATTAAGTGTAAAACTTTGCATGAAATATATTTTTTTCTAGCCTGTTGGTGTTATGTCCCACTGCTGAGCAAAGGCCTCCCCCTTCCTCTTCCACTCATCTCTATTCTCTGCTATCTCTTGCCAATTATTGGCATAACTATCGAGGTCATCCCGCCATCTCTTCCTTAGTCTGCCTCTACTACGACGGCTATCCGGCAGCCAGAACGTAGCTAGCTTCGCCCATCTTCCCGGGTACATTCGACAGACGTGCCCAGCCAAATTCCACTTCAGACTGGCAATTTTTACTCCTACATCTGCAATTTGAGTTTGAGAATGCAGTTCTATGTTTCGCACCTTATCTATAAGACGTAGTCCCAGTATGCTGCGTTCCATTGCTCTTTGGCAGACCTTGAGTTTGGACTTTTGGGTCTCAGTCAAATACCACGTCTGTGAGCCGTAGGATAGGATTGGCAGGATGCACACATCGAGGAGTTTTCGTTTTAATGTGATTGGAAGGATACCTTTCATTAGTTCTCTCATGGACCAGTAGCTCTTCCAGGCATTATTGATACGGCGATCAATTTCTTGCTCTTGCCTCTTGTTGAAGGATGCTACTTGGCCCAGATAGATATAGGTTCAAAGACTTTTATTTTTTTAGATATAGCATTAAAATAAAAATGATTTTTGTAACTGATGAGCTTTGTGGCATTTTTGGCCGAAGTTGAAATTCAATAAGTACCTATGTAGTTAATAGTTAAACCATCAAGTTTTGGAGTAAGCTCTTATTTACTCTCTATCTTGATGAACTCTTGGCCAAACCCAGGCCGGTCGTCACGAAATCTAGTAAGTTCTATATATGACCTGTCAGTATTAACATATATTTTTTTAATCTTCTAAATTCTATATATCTATCTCAGAGATATGGGATATTGTTCTGAGATCTATCTATATGCATTTTCTTCCAATGCTTTTCTTTGTCGATGCCTATCTACACTTGTCATAAATTGAAACATTCATTTATCAGTCTGCAAAGAGCATAATGTACCTTATGTACCTTCGTTAAAAGTTATGTTAAAATTTGTTCAAAACAAAAAACCGACTTCAACACCAGTGAAGTGACAGTCACAGAATAGCTAAATACGCAACAATTGTATACTTAGACGATATATTTTTCAGTTATTATGTCTATGGAACCACCTGGAAAGTATACCCTTTCAAACAAAAAAAATAAATTTCGGTTCAGGCGTCTTCGAGAAATCGAGGAACTTACAATAAAAAAAAAACATTCCGACGAATTGATAACCTCCTCCTTTTTTTGAAGTCGGTTAAAAACAGAGCTGACATGCGTGACGGGTAGAGCATGTCTGTCGGATGCATTTGGAAAGAAGGTGAAATAAACCCATTTTCTGAATGAATGCAGAATAGACAGATCAAGATACTGTCAGGATAATTTTTTGTGCCAATTGCAATCGCAGAAGATAGGGGCTTGTGGAAAGATAAGGGACAGCCCTTTGCTTAGAAGTGGGACCCTATATTTACATTACAGGATAGTATAAAAAAATAATATTAGTAGTCTGGTCACGAATAAATTTGACACAAAATATTATTAAGCATATTCATATTTCATATGCGCACGCGCTGAGGAAGTCCTTGTGACTCATGCGTGACAGAAATCGATGAGTCCAAAAAGTATTTACACTTGGATTAGAATGATTCAGTGATATTTATAAACTTCGAAAGTTCGTCGTATCCTTGGGTATCATTGACAATATTGACATGCATATTTTTATTTTTTTGTTACCTACTCTTTATTGAACCAAAGTAGTGTCCGACCGAATGTTCGGTTTCGGTCGAGTTTCGGCAAAAAATCGGGTTTCGGTTTAGTTTCGATTTCGGCGGCAAACCTGCCTAAATTACGACTGAAACTGCATTCGGAAGTTCTCGGGCTCTGCTCGGTCATGTTCGGCGCGGTAAATTCCATCCAAGCGTAAAGCGACGAAGACATTTTCGTTTCCACGTGCCTAATCACGTCGTGACTGACTTGCGTTTGCAGTTCGTTTTGTTTGTTGTGATTTATTTTGAATTCGGTAAGTTTTATTACGTGATATAGCATATGAGTAAAAATTTATAATCCCTAACGTTTTCTTTATTTTTAGATCAAAACATGATCTATAAAAGAAAGTTTTGGTTTCGGTTTCGGCCGAAACTAAGACCGTTGCCGAAATTCGGTTTCGGCTTCGGTCGTAAAAACCAGTTTCAGTCGAACACTAAACCAAAGTAAAAAAACGTACTTTTAACAAATGGCGGACTTAATGCAAGCAAGGAGCATTTCCTCTCAGTCAACCAAAAACAGAAAATAAGAATTGTTCGGCGCAATTCCCTTCCATGCTGGTCTGGGAGAAAAGAAAAAATCTTAGATTGTACCAGCAGCTTCTCTTTCCGCGCAGATCGTACCTAGAAGCCGATTGAGGGACAGGTGAAGATGCAAATCATGTTATTAGGCGAAGCGACTAGCAACCCATCACTATTTTGATTCATTTCTCCACCTTCTCGCCCACCAACTCGCTAAAAGTGGCCTTTGAGTCTTGCGTCGTAGGTTCAAATCCCACTGGAAAGCATACTTTGTGAAAAGTTGTTTTCAGTCAGGTTTGGATATTGCAAGCTTTAATCACCTGATGTTGTTTTTCGTGTATGTAAGTGGCCAACACTGGATAATCACCTGATTATCCGAAAAGATGATTCCGTGCTTCACAAGGCACGTAAAGCTGTGGGTCCCGAACGCCATCTAGCGTTTGTTTAAACCTATCCTAGGATTGGTAATAGTATCCTCCTCAAAGCACCTAGCGTTATGTAGCGGACCCCGCTCTGAAGCGTTACCGCTGAGGATGCAACCGGGAAAACGCTCGGGTGATGATTGATATGTATAATACAGGCTGACTTTTTAAACACTGTCCAAATTTTCGGAGCAAGTTCAGTCCATAATACTGAACTAGGTACTTTCTATAAAAAGAATTTTTTCGTCCTTCCATACAAATCAGCGCTCAGACACAGATTTAGTATTGGAGGACAAAAATTTTTATCGATTTTTAATAACTTTTTTTATAGAAAGTAGTTCTATATCATGGAATGAACTTGCTCCAAAAACTTGGACAGTGTTTAAAAAGTCATCCTGTATATCGTTTATCAAATGCCTTGAAAAATATGATACGTACAAATAATGGAATGCCAATCACTAATCCATTCAAGAGAGGGAGATAAAGTTTGAGAATATCTGAGATTGAGATGACCAACACTAAATCAAATATTTAATAAAACTTGACCGCCATTCGATTGCGTTGCGTCTTTGCATAACAAACTAGCACCTACTCTGTGAAAGGATCCTTGCTCGTATTGCCAGGGTTCCCGCCCACAGCACAATGACCCAATGAAACATATTAGTGTGTCTGACATTCAGACCTCAAAGGAAGTCTAATTTGCTAGCATTTCATGTTGGCTGACCGACAAAAAGCAATCAAGCTACTTACTAATGACTCTGTGAGCTGTAAACCTCGCGACTCACCCCTTCCTTTGAAGTTTATCGGATAAAAAAGTTGTTCAAAGAATAAAGTTGTTCAGACAAAAACGTTGCGTCTAATAAGGGTTATATAAAAGTTATATGACATATTTTAAAAATTTTTGAAATGGCTAAACTATGGTTATTTGAAAGTTTAAAACCCCCATATCTCCGCCATTTTGAAAAATTTCCAAAAACTGAATCGAAAAAAAATATATTTAATTAATGAACCAACTTATAAAATTTCACTAGAATCGGTTGAGAAATGCGACCTGTAGGCGAGAACAAACCGACAGACAAACTGACGGACAAAATTTTGTCCAATCTCGAAACTTAGACGCTTCACTCGCTTCGTTCGCTCGGTGAATTAGTCGTAGATACCACAGAATAAATAATACTAAGGTACAGAAGTCTCACTCAGGAAAGAAAATCCAAGAAATATCTACTCATATGGTTTAATTTAGCTCACGTCAGAACTCAGCACCTTTTCGTAAAGATACCTAGACATCTATTGCAAGCTAATTTCATTCTTATTACTCTGGACAAACGGAGGGGCCGCCTGCGCGCATATTAATAATGTACGTACATTTTCGGTATCTAAACGACGACGGTATCTAATTGACGACCTCCGTGGTGTAATGGTCAACACGCTAGTCCGCCAATCTGGAGGTTCTGGGTTCTATCCCCAGCCAGGGCAAGTTGGAAAATGGCCTTTTTCAAATTGTCCTGGGTCTTGGGTATATATATGTATTTATTATAAAATATAGTATCGTTGAGTTAGTATCCCATAACACAAGTTTAAAACTTACTTTGGGGCTAGCTCAATCAGTGTGTTTTGTCCCCTATATATAAAAAAAAAACAGGGAGTGACACAGGCCTGTAGATACGCCTTACTGGCATCCAGTCAGTGAAGCCTCAAACACTAGGTTAGCATGGTGGAAAAGTCTTAGATCATTTAATACAGGATAAGCCTTACCTGCGCGTTCCCCTCTGCCGAAGTATAAGATCGCATGCTCTAATACGTTCATAAAAACTAGTTGCGTAATCGATTATGATCATTATGTGCATCGGTAAAGTATCGAAAGGGCGTCTACAAGTGCTCGATTAAAAATGCCAAATTGTGCAGTTAACGCATGTAAAAAGAGGTCAAATACTTCTAATCTTAGTAAAGATGGAATAACCTTTCATTTGTAAGTATTTTTTTATTTTATTAACATTTTTTTCAAATTCATTTATTTCAGATATCTAAGATCCATACATTACATATAAAATAAATTCACACAAATAAAATTTAAAATAGCAATAAAATGTCACATAATAAAAAATAAAATTAGAATATTTAAATGTCACAAATCATTAACTACATTAAATTAAATACAACTTAAAAAAAAACTATAAATACCTTCTCTGTGGCATATGTACTGCGACATGTCTGTCGCAGCAGTGCTGAAGGTAAGTACAGTCTAGTCGGTCAGCGATCATCTTCAGAATGACGTTAGAGCTGCCTCTCACCCTACGAACCAAGGAGGCGCCCCGCTTACGCATTGTTGTGTGAAAACAATCTGTGCGGGCTTCCGCGAACATGCCCGAGGCGCTACAGTATCGTGGCAGCCCCAAAATCACCCTAAAAGCATTATTATATAGGATGCGGAGGTCATTGTAAGCTCGTTTGGTATAATTCGCCCACAGACTGCAGGTGTATAATGATGTACAATACGATCGGAAAAGTGTAATTTTAACTTCCCGCGAACATCGTGCAAACCTGCGGGCGATCATATTAGCTCTAATAGACAATGCCCTCCGCTCCCTTGCGATATCAGCGTTGTCATCAAGGCCGGTAGTAATTATGTGACCCAGGTATTTGAATTGGCTGACCCACTCCAAAGCTACATTATTTATTGTCACTGGTGGTATATTCTGAGGACACTTGGTTCCCGCCCTGAAGACCATGCATTGACTTTTTGTTACATTATATTTTAGACCGTGGCTACTTGCATACTCCTCGCAAATCCGTACCAGCCTCCGCAAACCACAAATTGACGCACTCAGCAATGTCATATCGTCTGCATATGAAAGATTGTTGACACACACACCGTCAACATGGCAGCCAACATGCTCACTACTGAGCTCGACGATCAGCTGATTTATGTATAAGTTGAACAAGGTTGGCGATGTTAATCCGCCCTGCCTAACCCCACACTCGAGCCGATACGGATCCGAAATTGCTCCAGCCCAACGAACGTTATTGGTTTGATGCGCATACCAGTACTTAAACATGTTAATTAATTCTTCTGGCAAACCTACCTTCTCCAGTTCCTCCCACATCAGGTTATATCGAACCAAATCATTGATTTCTATTTAAATGTAATTACTTAAAAATCGATATAATATCTTTCAGTTTAGATTACGGCAAAAATAATCGAGTCAAGTTTGCAACTGCTTTCCTGCCATCCTGCCATGAGTGACGAGACATCGCATTATTATCGATGTCGATAAAAATTACATTTCCTTGATATAGTTTTATTTGTGATATAATTTTAATATCGAAATACTTTAATTATTTTACAAGCTTTTATTTAGTTTTACCTGTCCCGTTGTCTGTCTGTCTGTAATCAAATCTTGCGAGTTAAATTTGACCCACTTTCTGGTTTCCGATTGAGCTGAAATTTTGCACGCATACGTATGTCGCGTGACAATGCAATATTATGATCACATGGATCTGATCTGATGATGGAGCTGGAAGGTGGCCATAGGAACTCCATGATTAAACGACATAACCCCATCCAGTTTGGGCTCGTATGATTTGTCTTGACGAGTATTTTGTCTTTAGATGGTATCCAGGGTCTGATGATAGAGCTGAAAGGTGGCCATTGGAACTCCGTGATTAAACAACATAAGCCCATCGAGTTTGGGCTCGTATGATTCATCTTGACGGGTTTTTAAACAAGTTCTATTATTTAAACTGCTCACGTGGTGCCTCACGTGACGTATTAACTTCTATCCCGAATTTCCGACATAATCATATGAAAACATTCCAGAGTTAAAACGAACGTAATTTTTTTTTCCGAAATATCGATGTCGATATTTTTTTTTGTTGTTCAATCCTTTTGCACTAGGGTGTATTATTACGTGTACATACACATTTGTTTTAGTGTGAGTCTTGCTAGTGTGCAGAAAATAAACTAGTGTGTCAATTTTACGTAAGTGTGCATTTATAACGACACAAATTATTTTTGTGACTGTGTGTGTTTTTTAGATGTAGTAGTACTCTTCCCCCGCACCAAAAACGGCAGAAAGTTTTGTAAGAAGATTTGTCTGCGTAACTTATCCTGTATCTAAGGGAAAAGTAAATACCCATCACCATCTCATATTCCAGCCGCTGAGAAACTTCCATCGGGTGGCGATCTATCCTGGGCAGTCTGGAAGTCCCAAACAGGCTCCGGACTGGTGTTGGGAGATGCCACGAGATCTGAACAAAGTGGGGTTTCTCAAACAACAATCGTTGTGGCTGTGGAGCTGTTCAAACCATGGCCCGCCTACAATCTTCTTAAAATAGCAGCCTTTAAGATCAACGGAACAGTAGTATGTATCTCCTTACTATCTTTACAAAATATATATCAATTTCATTAAGCTGGCACAAAGTGCTGGGAAGAACTTGATCGCGATAGCTAATGCACGAAAATAGTGACGCAGACTGAGCAGAGCACCAGGCCTCTTCTCAAATTCTTGTCGAGGAATACACGCATTCTGGCCGCCGACAAATTATGCTCTACAGTGAGTTTTTAAAAAGGTTTGTTTCCTTTTTACAAGCTTTTATTTAGCTACAGGGCTAGCTTTGTTGTTTTTGGGTCAAATCTTGCAAGTTAGAGAGCCACTTACTGGTTTCTGATAGAATTTTTTCATTTCAAAATAGTGATGAAATTTTGTATGCTAATCAGATGACAATGCATTATTATTATGACAAGAAGCTAATCTTACGATGAATCTGATAAAGGGAGGATACTTGATGAAGCTAAAACGGACGAAACCCTGAAAAGATGATACTTGGTGAATTTAGTTAATTCAATACTATCGTTTAAGATTATATGTCTTTCTTGACTGTCTTACAAAATGCCTCAAAATGTAATAAATTAGTCGCGTAGTCTCAAGTTCGAGACGTTAGCAAGTATACCTAGTGGTGACTCACCGGCTCGCCTGATCAACAAAAACAGTTTGCCTTTGTACCGTTTCTGCAAAAAATACTGCGAGATCGGTTAATAAAAAATGTAATTGCTGGCTGTTATGTCAGTGTAGAGAGATTATGTAACTAGGCAAATAATCCCCGAAATTCAGGATATAAGTAGTGCGCGATAATGGCAAGAGGCCTAATGGTACATATGTCGTTAATCCCCTAGGAACGCAGCATGGGTTTAGGGCGTGCGCTGGCAGCGTTAAGCGGGATCACGCTACGTGTTCAGTCTATCACTGTCACAAACTCTATGTGCGAAAGAGATAGCAGAATACGTCGCGTGATGCCGTCTCTTTCGCACATAGTGTTCGTGGCACTTAGAAATACACAAATATTAGAATAAAACTAATTTATGAATATTATAGTTATTTATTCGAATGATTAGGAGTTTCGATCATTAGTCTTCTTCTTCATCTAAGCGCGTTCCCGGTTGCATCCTCAGCTGTGCCGCTTCGGAGCCCGGGGTGCGCTTTACCACTTTTTCTTCTCCAAATATAACATGCATGTCAATGGTCACCCAAGGATGCCAAAGACCTTGCAATATGGAGAAGAAAAAGCGGAACAGTTCAAATGATTTGGCTATAGTTTTACGACCGGCCTGAAGTCAACCCTTTTTGGGAATATATTTGTACGAAAAGTTTTACAACCGGTCGCCACCCAACGTTAACCCTCCTTGGAAATGCAATTGTAGCACGAGATGTTTGTGCTTAGTCCTTTAGTCGCCTCTTACGACATCCACAGGAAGAGATGGAGTGGTCCTATTCTAACCCGGAACCACAGTTTCATTATAGTATACACAAATATATGAAAACAAATATTAGTAAAAACTAAGTGAGTTATTAGTGATATTATGAATTTCAATGATTATAATTTTTAATCATTAGCTTTTCAATTTTTTATAAAGAATAATCATTATGATTTTAAATGGTATGAGAAATATTGTCGGACCTCCGATGATAGAAGTTAAGAAGTTATGGAAGACAATGCGCACCACGTCCATACACTTGCACCCGCCCGTCTTAGATGATAAATATATTTTTGTGCTGTTTGGCCCCTAGGGATCAGGATAAAGAGGTCTCCAAGACTGATCTCCGTCGCCGGTGATTTTCGCACAACATATCGATCCAACGCGGAAATGCAGCCAGCTTTCTTGACCGTGCCACATGGACACGTTCTTTTTGAGTAAATTTGTTGTATTTTTTTTTATTGTATTAAAATTACTTTATGTTATTTATTTTAATAAATATAGGCTAATAGAAAAGACAAGGTAAGTGTGAGGTTTCACGTGAGATCTGGTCTGGTTTGATCTAATATTGTAGTATGGGAGCAGAGAACAGGTTCTCCTCCTGCGCAGGTCGTAGATGTTCACATAGCCCATAGGTACAGGCGATGAGCGAGGATTCTAGCAATCTGTCATTATTTCTGATCCTTTTTACCAACTTGCTAAGTATACTTTGGGTCTTTCTATCCTGGGCTCAATCTACCCCTAAGGGATAAGTCAAAATGTATTCCATTTAGTTAGCTATTTAAATAAATGTAAACAATCTTGACATGTCTTTTTATTGAAATATACCTACACTTTACAAATTAATATCTTTACACATTACAAATTAATTATGTCATTTATAATTTATAAAATAATGTATTTGTAATTTATAAGGTGTATGTTTTTATAAAAAGACATGTCAAGGTTGTTTACATTCATTTAAATACCTAACCAAACGGAGTATAAATCTAGAAATGGAAACGGCCAACGGAGTACAAATCTAGTAGACTCAAATAATTTACAAAAGAGATTAGAGTGCATAGAAACTTGTTTGTATCTAATAGCCCGAGGCGCAGCGATAGTTATTAGTATGCGTGCTAAAGAAAGTGTGTGCTGTAGTGAGTGTTGGGATTGTACTTGTGGAACGCCCTTGCAACGCCCTACCATTTCGTGTCTGTTAGAAATCAGGGCGACATGGAATGTCAATACAGGTTGATTTTTCGTCCCCTTCTTTATGATAGCTAGGTATAATGAAATCTTGTTATCAGAATCAATGCTGGTCTAGGAGAAAAAAAAAACTTTGAACCAGCTACTTCTCTTCCCGCGCCGATCGTCAGAGCCGCGAAAATGCGCCTAGCAACCCATTATATAGCTATTTTGATTCCTTTTTCTACTTCTCGCCCACCATCACGCTAAAAGTGGCCTTTGAGTCTTGCGGCTCTATCTGCTTAGAGCCGCAAGACCCAAAATGCTCTGTCTGCTCCATTAGGGATAAAGACGTGACAGAATGTATGTATGTTGTAATCAGAACCATTAATAGAACACAAAACCATAAGACTTACTTTTTGGTTTTTTTTTCTCTTTCTAATAAATGGCTAACCTACTGACTTTACTATACGCGCGGCCGTTGCCCTCCCCGCTCACTGGCCGATTTTTGGTATGCATTTGTGGGCTGATATCTTTAGTTTTTATTATAAAACAAGATACTTACATATCACAGAATACGTATTATTTATTTCGCATAGAGTAAGTAACTTTCTTGAATATTGAAAAGAAGTCGTAATAAGCTCGGGTCATCCAGGTTTCAAATCTTTCAATGAGATTGATTTGTTGGCCTGAGCTGACTCTCTACTTGAGTAACCCGTTAAATATTAATAACTAATGTTATGCTAGTGATAGCCAGAGTACATGGAAGGACGTCCCAGGTGATACAGCAGTAGGAGGTTGCAGAAGCTTTTGTCGTGAACGAACTTTCCATTGATATTTCTGTACACTTTCACTGTCTAGAAAACCCACTCACAAAAGCAACGTTTGCGTTATACATCGAAAATAGTTCTGATGTAAGGTAAGTTGATCTTACAGAAGAAGCTTGCGCTTGCGCATCTTACGTCAAGTTTTACATAAAGTTAATTAGCTTACACTACTACTACTTATAGGTAGGTACTATATGGTCAATTCCAAGTGAAAACTGCTCGTATTAGTCTAGTACAGTACAGTGGCTATTTGCCTTATGTATATTATGTAGGTGAATATTGTAGAATGTCGTTGCATTCTGCCGTCATGGCCGCCGTGCCCAATTCGCGCCTTTTTTGCAGCCCACACAATGGCCGCCGACGCATGCGCGCTAGGTGATCCTTACTAATCAAGATTCAACTCAAAACTACACCAGAGTAAACAAAATCAAACAGAAGCACATCTGTTGCTAGTCTTCTTCGACTGTGCAAAATATAAGAAATTATAATGCAGCAAGCTATATCGCACAGTTTGCTACAATTGATTGTTAATAGAAGGCAGTACGAGGGAATACCAAACGGTTGACGAAGCCTCTTGGAAAACTGCAATTAGCATTCAAATGAGTAAATAAGCGAGGTGCAAGGCAGAATAGACAAGATGTGAAGTCTTTAACTTTATTTGCAACACGTTTTCTGAGGTTTATCATGACTCAGAGCTATTTTTTTTTAGGTTGTCATTAGTAATGAATATGAGGAGGAAGGCAGCTAAGTTCAAGTGGGGCTGGGGGGCTGGTTATGACTGCAGGATGCACCCGGTAGGTGGGCAAAAATAACCACGAAATGGTCCCTGCAGCCTGGTGACGAAAAACAGGCCGCCCTAGAACACAATGGGCAGACGATCTAATGGCTATAAGGCCCGGCGAGCATGGGGATGTCTTTGCCTAACAATGGGACACCATAGGCTAGCAAAAATAAGCATTTACCTTAAAATAGCCTCGTAGGGTAAATATAGGTGTATTTAATTACACAAAACGCGTTCACATCACAGTTTGCTTTGGCGCGGAGTTTTCCGACGCGAAGGACCAAAAAATATAGGTTCTTTAGTGTCGCTCAGATACGATAAAATTAAAAGTTATTTGTCTTAAATATTAAATTAATTATCAACTAAACTGACTTATATCTATCCACCAACAATTTACCAAAGTAGTCAATTTTTCCCCAAAAAAGTTTTTAGAACAAAATAGTAGCAATCAACAGTCAACATCTTCTACCTGTTCGAAATAGAAACACAGAACGGAGAAAACTGAAATATAAGTACAGGCAAACGTCAAATCAATACTATACTAGCAGGCTTATATTACTTAGGTATAGGTACTCTGCTTGCTGACTCTGGAGAAAATCCCGAGGAAAACTTTTTATAAATAGGTAGTTCTTCTGTATACCAGCGTATTGACTCCACAAAGCCTTTGAAAACTGTAAGAAAACTTATTTGTTAAATTTATATTTCATGTAAATGCCTCAAATAAAGTTGAACATTTTCTTCAAATTTTCCGAACTGATCCCGAAAATTTTACAACATAAAAACTACTCAAACGACTAACAGCTTTTAAATCTGATAAGTGCAGACAGATTACTGTTCAGTCAGCCCGAGGTGAGTGACCTGACTCAATAGCCTGTGTCCATTCGTTGCGAACTTGCGAGTAGGTATTCTCATTACCTAACGCCAATTGCGATTCTGTGATGAAGCGATGAAGAGCTGTTTTAGATTTTCCGTTTTGAGCATGAAATTGTACCTACCTGTTTAAAAAAAAACTTTTTAAATTGCAAACAAGGTTTTAAAAAAATCTTAGTACGCGGATCTGAAATTTCTTGTATCAACCAAGCTCCCTAGCGTCTAGGTTAGCAACTCATAGAGACCCCTTCCACATAGGCTAGGCCCTAGGCCCTAGCATAAACGTATCATTATAATGAAAATAATGTACCTAGGTACCTCTACCTGCGTTTATTTTGTTTTAGAATAATGTGGAATCTGGTGAGATCATCAGTTTTTGTGGATGGCGCGTGTCGGGTTCGGACCACACACACACTTGACACACTGTAGAGTTCCGAAGTCGGCGATTACAACATGGAGAATTTGTTTTCATTAATTAAACATTAATATGTTTAGTTACTGACCATCATTTTACGCGTATAATGTGTAGCATAATAATTAAATTTTTAACAAAAAAAACAACCGACTTCAATTTTTTTAAGGAGTTTCGTCCATTTCTCCAAAGTTCTTCATCATATCTTCACCAAATTAAAATGGGACCAACTTGGTAGTAAAGGCTTTCAAATAAAAAAAGAATCATCAAAATCGGTTCACAATTGGCGAAGATATCGCGTAACAAACATACATTGATAACCTCCTCCTTTTTTGAAGTCGGTTAAAAACGAATTAACACTTCATCCTGTTGGTTTGCTTTATGTTTCGCAATTACCAAATTATAATTGAGTTAACATTGCTACCCGTAATTAGCGTTACATTTTTGGCGGAAAGTCAGTGAAAGTTTATATTTATTTTGCATTTTCTAAAACTAGGTAGGTACGCGCATTGTTGCATATTTTTAGGTTTTTGTTATTTTAATACAGTCTAAAAGTGACAGTGATTACGAGGTATTTGATAGAAGATTTAATGAGTAGGTACGTTACAAGTATTACCGGTAACCGGAGGCCTTGATAAAATTTGTTAAAAAAAAAGTATGGCACGCGTCGACTAGAGTCCAGGCAAGGACCAAAAAAAAGACTCGTCAATAAGTTTCTTTGTGACCATATTTTTAACAGTTTTTGTTTCTTATAGCATAGTGTAGAACAGGTTGAGATATGTAGGCCTAAAGACAACTGCGTAGGTACTCTGTTGAGAACTCCTATCAAATTTTTAAAGGCCCCGCTTCATTCACTGCGCTCTCAACAATCCACCCAAACGTACTCGTATTGTTATAAACAGCCAGCATTTCCGGATAGCGTCACCGCCTCGCTTAAGCAACGTTGCTGTCACATATTAACATCTGGAGCCAAACATACCAGGTTTATATTTCCTACAAACAAGAAAATCTTCCAAACATTCATCGGAGGAATTGAAACTTAGCCTTATGTTCTCTTTCACCGGTTCTTCATCTTATTAGAATCTAATCTGCTACAGTCCTTAAAAAGTTATTTCCCATTGTCCCTGATCTAATTTGCTACGCTATAAATGACAATGAAATCCAATCCACCGCTCCTGTATTGGATGACTGATAAACTGCGGAAAAGCGGGAAATAGCCACTTCTAGTTATTCACGTTACTATCCGAGAAATGTTCAAGATATATTGCATTTGGCATGTCTTTTGTAGATCTTTGGGATCTGGTTAGACCACGGATCAATGTAATAAATAATAGAGCTTGACTCAGATGAAAAAGTTTAAGCTAAGGCAACACAGAAAAGTTCTTAAATTACCGACCGGACTTCCGTCAATAGACGTTTTCTCAACAATTCTCTTCTAAACCCATCTCAAAGCAAACACATGTAGCTCGAGTTTCGTCGGCTCGAGACGCTACAGCGCAATATAAATTGTCGGTATGTAGGCCATCAGAGCGCCGCCTATTGAGATCACAAGCAAAGAAAATCTATTTTTTATCTCGCCGGTAATTAGTAGAAATCGCCGTTTGGCCACCGGTTCCTCGGCCCATCAAACAATGCATCTTGCACTTTCCACTCGCTTATTTTAGTGAGCGAATTCTCTAGGTAAAACCGTGATGCGCGCACGCACGTATTGTTAATCCAGAGCTCAATTGATCGAATAACATTGTTATATTAATTTCCACGCGGACTTTTCACTGAGCGCTCAGTATGCTCCCTCGATGCATATCCGAAAATAAGATCCCTAAAAATAGTTTTACTCGAGTCTATGGTTAGAATTAGTTTAGTTGGTGAATAATTAGTGCACTTACCAGAATCGTGCGCTCGCATGTTCCGTCGTTGGCGAATGCGTGTTTATTTCACTGAAATTATTTGTGTTCGCGAGCGTGCGCAGACTCCGGTCGTGTGGCGCCCGCCCGGGCGGTTTGCCTACTGACGCGCGCGCAGCTCTAGCAAAAGCGGCCCGTTTGTACGAAGAGAGGGTTATGTTTTTCGCTTGTTTTATCTCGCAGCATCAAGCTTGATGGATTTAAATTATAATGACTACGATTAGTCATGTGTCCTAGACTATGTAGTGGGGCCTAGACTCTTGGATACCTAGGTATATTTTTTCTATCGTATCTTATCGCTATCGTAATTTAATTTGCGCTTACTTGCATCAATGTGACAATGGAACTTTTGACCCGCAAAACAGCATCACGCGGGCACAGAAAAGTGCAACGCGGGATTCAATCATCGAACTGTTGAGTAAATTTGCATCTTAAGAGGTATAGATTAATTTGAATACAGTAATAAAACAACTCGCCTATTACTATTTATTTTTATTGCACGACTTGATGTGGTCCTTTGCCCCTGTAGGCAAATCATATTTCGCCGCCCCATGTCCAGTTATTTCTGACAAATCGGAGTCTTTCAATTTGCCGCCTATAACCAGCCGCCCCATTGTGCACCATTACTGACCTTGCCGCCCGGGGCTTGGGCCCCGGCCTGCCCCCTAGATCCGGGGATGGGGAAGGGGTAGTGGGAATTTTTCCACGTGGCGCCCCTTTGTTACCTCGCGCCCCTAGGCACGTACCTACTTTGCCTATCCTATATATAGGATAATCCGCCACTGAAGTGGACCTATATTTTATTAACCCCCCACAAAAACAGGAGTGTCTGTCGGTGTCATCGTAGCTCCTGTGTTTTATGAAAATCGGTTTAGAAAAATATTCAAACATCAGTCTTATAATAAAACCATTATCCGCCCAAAACAAGAAGACCTTCCGCAATATGTCACCTTCTCTTTCGTCACTGTCAATTCATTTGGGTGAGGTACATTACAGGTACTAGCTGTCTGGTGAAATAAAAGCGGCCAAGTGCGAGTCAGACTCGCCCATGAAGGGTTCCGTAGCTGCAAGTAACATAATATAAAAGTTGTAAAGGTAAATTGCGGTTTACGATTTATGACGTATTAAAAAAACTCGTTACTAGATCTCGTTCAAACCAACTTTCAGTGGAAGTTTGCATGGTAATGTATATCATATACTTTTTTTAGTTTTATCATTCTCTTATTTTACAAGTTACAGGGGGGGGGGGACACATTTTACCACTTTGGAAGTGTCTCTCGCGTTAACTATTCTAAGCTAAGCTTAGAAAAAAATGATATTAGAAACCTCAATATCATTTTTGAAGACCTATCCATAGATACCCTACACGAATGGGTTTGATTAAAAAAAATTTTTTGAGTTTCAGTTCTAAGTATGGGGAACCCCCAAAATTTTTTTTTTTCTATTTTTGTGTGAAAATCTTAAGGCGAAGATATAGGCAAATGGCCTTGAAGTGTGAAATAAATTGTTAACTCGTAAATATGGTAATAATTTCCATATTGCTCTTCGTCATGCACTAGATAGCCCTTTAAATTATTTTATGAACTACCGTTGAAACTATTATTGGTGATCCGTCTAGCTTTAAAACTTGCCGTGGCCACTTTTGGCGAAAGCAAGTTTTAAAGCTAGACGGACTAATGTAAATACTTTCAACGGTGGTTCATAAAATAATTTAAAGAGCTATCTAGTGCATGACGAAGAGCAATATGGAAATTATCTCCATATTTACGAGTTAATAATTTATTTCAAGTGAGGGCGCCACTTCAAGGTCATTTGCCTATACCTCCACCTTAATGCGGTTCACAGAATACATCTACTTACCAAGTTTCAACAGTATAGTTCTTATAGTTTCGGAAAAAAGTGGCTGTGACATACGGACGGACAGACAGACAGACATGACGAATCCATAAGGGTTCCGTTTTTTGCCATTTGGCTACGGAACCCTAAAAAGGTAAACTAAAAATATACCTTCTCATATAAACCTCTGCGTTTTATTGACACGGTATGATTTTATTTAGCTTTTATTATTAGATGGTTCTTAAGCAAATTTATTAAACACATTATTGAGCTATGCACTTATTTGTAGAGTATGGATTTTCTTTAAAACAGGGCAAAGAACCGATTTCGTCGTTTTGACGGACGAATATATATATATATATATATATATATATATTAACCCAAGTAGGTACATTTATACTTGTATTTATTGGTGTTCCTTCATGGGCGTAAAATATGACATTTAGGGACCAAAAACATTTTTTTACACAAAAATTCCATTCCATTTGCTGTCACCGAAGTGTTAGTAAAATTAAATGTTAAACATGAATAAAAGGCCCAAACTGTTCGGAATGTGTCTATTCTATAAAATCAACTACCTAAAATAAGTTTTACAAATAAATTAACTAAAAAACGGAACATAACTGGATATTAACTAAATTTGTAACTTTGGCGGTGTCATCGTTTCAACAGGACGGCATTTTTCAACATATTAAAAACTGTATCCAATAATTAAAAGATCAACTTGTGTACAAAAAATTTGAATATAACTAAATTTGTTTTTAATGACAACACCTTAAATTTTATCAACATCTGAAATGTTGCCATTATAATTTTTTGTATACCTTTTTAGCCAAGTTTATTTTCAACATCAAAAATCATTTTTTAATAAACAATTTATTATTAATATGCGATATACGGGACAAGGCCCGCGCTACGGATCCCTAAGATCAATGCGGCTCGGGATGTCTTTGTGTACACGTCGCGAGTCACATTCGCCCTGAGGAAGACCCCGGAGGTCGAAACATGTCGGCTAGTAGCTGACTTTTTACGTAAGTTACCCGTGTATCGCATATTAATTAAGTCTGTATCTCACATTAGTTACGAGTATAACCAAAAAAAAGTAGGTATTTGTAAAAATCACAAACTCCGAAATACGATACATTTCAGATTTATGTTGCAAGCCTAAAAATATTCGACATATCATCCTTCCCACATTACACAATAATAATTTATTAGAAAATACTATCTTACTCGCTAGCTTTTAAGTAAATTCCTACTACATATTAATTCTCACGTATACTTTTACATATATGTATAGTAGCATTTTCTATAGTGAAGAACGCTATTCACAATAATTTCAACCCAGATACGATCTCACACAGATAAAGTGAAATAAACTTGAAGCTAGTCAGCGGTTCTAACTTTACTGAGAAAAACATATTTCGGTTAAATAATGATTTCATCTCACTTTAGTTTTACCACAGGTTTTACCAAGCCTGTGTCACTTTAGATATCTAAAATATACCTACATTATTACTATGCGCGCGGCGGCCACTCGGACTGGTAAATTCAGTTATACGAATCGTTTGTCCTGAGTAATAAGAATGAAATTGGCCTGCAATGGATGTCTAGGTATCTAAACGAATAGTTGCCGAGTTCTGACGTGAGCTAAATTAAACCATATCGCTAACCAAATTGGGTAAATATTTCTTTAAATTTCTTTGCTGAGTGAGTACAAGTTTATTATTCTGTGATTTTACAGTTTTAACAATATGATCACAATGTGAATAAAGGTCCTTTTACACAGTGCAAGTTACTTGCCTGTATGCATGCAATATGGTATTTTCATATACAGTAGTATATGAAAAAATAACTAAACATATACTATTATTGAGACAGCTTAGTCTAAAAACATTTGGAAAATGATAGTTTTAGTTCATAAAATAACAAAATAAATTTAAAAATGCATTTTAATGTTTTCAGATTTTATAATCTGTTTTTAAACACCAAATAGTCAAAATTCAAAATATCTTTATTATCATAGAATAATTATTTATAATATCTCTTAATAATAGTCACTTTCTTTTGTTTTGCACAAATATTGACGTCAAATCGTTACTTACAGCTAAATTTAGTAGCCGCCATGCTATCATACGCCCATGTAAACGTCAAAAGACATACGTCAGCGATTTGTTTACATGCAACTGACGTCATGACCACAGAACAGTATGGCGTTCACTGCTCCAACGTTTTCGGAAAATTACGCGCGAAATTTGAAAATGTAAAATTTAAATGCATTTTTTATAGCGCTATCGATTGAATAAAATTTTTGGAATGGAATCTAATTGAGACAATTTTTAAAAATGGGTGTAATACCTATTGATAGTAGAGATATAGAAGTCAATAGACTTATATATATATATATATATATATATATTACTAGCGTAAGGACTAGGCTAACCGCGCGCCGAAATGGCAACAACTCGTTGGTCCATAAAAGTCAGTTTTTGGACCAATGCGACATAGTCGTCCTCGGTCCGCGGAAGAGCTCATTCGTTTTTGTTTACATACTTGTATTGCCATAAAAATGCCTGGTTGTGTTTAAAGGCTGCAAAACAACGATGCAAAGGGTAAAAAATACATGGAATATCTTATTATCGGTATTAGTAACAAAACTGTTTGTTTTAATTAAAATACTTAAAGAATTTTAAAGCGATTATTTTACAACCGAAGTCCGTAACGGCGGCATTGCGCTGTTTAAGCGACGCGCAGTTCGTCACTCTTCGTAGTTCGATCGTTTTTAAACAGATGGCGGTACGGTTTGGTTGTATGAAGAAATTGCAAAATGTTCTGAAGGGCTTATCCTTAGTTGGAATCATCGGTAATACCCTATTTAAAAATATAGTGTATGGTCAACCATTGTTTGTTTAGATCATGCTAGTAAAAAATTTCTAACAAATCCATCTATTGCTTCAATTTAATTGTGTGCAACATGCAAGAACCTTGTAGTGTGTAAATGGGCCTTAAGTTTCAATACTAAAGTATATATTTACAAGTATATGCGCACAGCATTTTTTTATACTAAACAATTCCTCCTTCAGAAATGGCATAACAATTTATTTCTACTATATTATAATACTATTCATTAATTTTTATTCAGTCCTCATTCTATAATTGGATATATATTTTTACATTTATCTATATAGGGAATAAGTTTAGTACTGTTTGTATATTTGGCCATATCTAAAAGAGGAACAAATTACAGTAAAACTATGTCTATGAAATACAGTTTTTTTTACAAAACTATTCTGTCATTATAATAAAAGTGATTTCTCACGAAAGATTTCACTTGATAAAAATGCTGTTTCAAATTAAAAGAGACAAAAATAGCCAATATAATGTCAAGTTATTTGAATTATATTATTTCTTTGTATGAGAGATATAAATCACCATTTCACAATGGTTTTTCCAACAGTGACAACTGAAATAATTGTTTTCAATTTCCCATTCACTCCATTGCTCGCAAATTCTCCGATTTTTAACCGATTTAGAAAATTACAACATAGGTACAGAGGAAAGATGAGATACCTGTGCCACCTCACGTAGTGCGTGACGCGCGCGGTAGCACAGGTATCTCATCTTTCCTCTGTACAACGTGTTAATGAACTACCGCAAAACCTCTTAGATGGTACCTCAGCCCATGAAACTGAACAACTTTTGTTCTAGACATTCACAAAACCCAGAAAAAATTATGTGAATTTTCATACAAACTGATCAGCTGATCGAGTCAATTTGTATGAAAATCCGAATTCCATTTTTGGCATTTTGGGAATGTTGTAGAACAAAAGATGTTAAGTTTCATGAGCTGGTTTTGCGTTAGTTCATAACACGTTGTAGATAGTAACATATAGTGATTTTGGTGGTTTTGTCTATAAATCAAGCATTTGCAATCAGAAAGTGAGATCTGTTGAAGTAGAACTGATAGAGAAGACCAGATAAAGTAGCTTTTTTTTGTTTATAATTATTAAATTTGCCATTACCTTTGCTAGCAAAACTTTACAGTTATGTTACATGTAACTAATCTCAGTGTTTACCAACAAATATTCAAAATCCTGCATTATTTTACCTAATCAATCACAGTCCTGGACATCACATATATCACTTAACACCAGCAAACCTGTGTAACTTAAACCAATTTAACACAAAAAGATATTTTTGACAGGATTATCTTTTGTCGAACGGATGTCTTTCTTTATACATTTGTGCAATCACAGTTTTTACAAACACACACACATGTACAAAACAATTTGTCAACATCTTGAGAATCACACACTCCTCTCCGTTTTATATTTACACACATTTCACACACATCTTCCGTTGTGTGTAATTATTAAGCTCCGTTACTATTTGATGATAACGTCATTGAAAACGACAAATCTCATCTGCCTACTTTTACTTCTTGTCATGCACTACACATGTGTGTTATTAGCAAGCCGTGAAGATGTCGCCGTTGTATTTGCCAACATCTTGAACATAACTACACACTCCTGTCTGTTTCGTATTTCACACACACAGTCTTCCCACATGTGTGTTATCAGCAAGCCTTCACAATTCGATGCTGATGTCACCGTCGAGAACAGCCAATGATTTTTTTACTTGTTGAAAACACTTCATATTTATTTACACATTACACACACACACAGTTTTCCTACATGTGTGTCATTAGCACGCCTTCACAATTCGATGATGATGTCGCCGTCGGGAACAGCCAATGTTTTGAGAACTTGTTGAAATTCATTACACACTCTAGTCCACTTCATATTTACACATCACACACACAGTCTTCCCACATGTGTGTCAATAACAAGCCGTCACTAGTCAATGACGATAACATCCGTTGCAGTCAATCATTTGTTGGGCGACGTGAGGCCCAAAGCGGCTGACAGCAGGCGCACGACATTCTTCTGTTCGGTGGATTCGTTTTCTGTAAGACAAGATTATTTTTATTTATTTGGTGGGAAAATGGGGAGGGTCTTTGCCCCGCAATAAGATACTATTACAGCCTAACAAAAAAATAAACCAGCCAAGTGCGAGTTAAAATCGCGTGGAGAGGGTTCCGTACAATTGATTGAATTCTTATAGGTTTTCCTGTAATCTACAAGCAATGAACAATATTTTGTATTTTTTTCAAAATTTCAGGATTGGTCAATTTTCGTCTTCTTTAATGAAGAAAATCAAAACTATTCATTTTACAATAATATATTTGAGATCCTCATAACGAGCCCTTTCATTTGATATATGACAGAGTAGGGTATGCAAATTTTTTTTTTAAATTTCCTAATTGGTCGCTCGAAAACGAGCCTTATTTAAAAAAAAAATATTTACTTTGCACATATGTGTTTGGGTCATAGGATTACACCATCCTTCCAAATTTCACCTGATTCGGTCCAGTAGATTCGGAGCAAATTGGCTGTGACAGACGGACGGACAGAAAGACGCACGAGTGGTTACGTTTTTTAATTTTTTGTATGGAACCCTAAAAAGGACTAAGTTTATTTGATTATTTAAAAACGCTAGTAAAGATGACGGAGAAGAATGGGGGAGATGTGGAAGGAAGAGATCTATGGAAGATAAGTTAGCAAAATAGAACATGTTATTACTATGAAATTTAGAGACCATTTCAGGCAGATAGAAGCATAAAGGCAAAACAAGAAGACACGATAGACAAGAACCCAGGGTCTCAAAGCCCAAAACAAGATTTCAGATCATAGCAGGTGTATAACCATAAAACATGTGGACATATGCGTAATAAATCGAACCACAGGACATATCACACTAATTGAGCTAGCCCTAAAGTAAGTTTTTAAACTAGTGTCATAACACCCATAGGATGTTATGTATGACACTTCTTCTTGTCGAGTCGAAATGGTTACACAGTAGCTTCAATTTCAAATCATCTTTGACTAGTATGTGGCCACGGCGATCCCTCTGTCGTTAGCCTCATAAAGGTCCATTATGACACTACTTTATACTTATCTATATTATATATATAATATAGATAAACACCCAAGACACAGGACCATTTGAAAAAGGCTAGTTTCCAACTTGTCCTGACCAGGGCTTGACCCAAAAACCTCAGTGATGGACTAGCGTGATTACCAGTACGCCACAAGGTCGTCAAACGACATATGTCATTGTACTTCATACACTGATTAAAATATAGATCTTAAACTTGTCCGGTAGGAAAACGCATTCGCAAGTTAAGCAACACCGGGCGTGGTCCGCACTTGGATGGGTGACCAACCGTCACCCATCCAAGTGCGGACCGCCAGTGACACAAAAAATCTCGAGCTCCTCCATGCTCCGGAAGTTGGTCCCGGCTGTCATCGCGGTATGTCAGTCGTCAAGCTGTCAGATGCCTTTAGGAGGCTTGAAAAATCTGACACCAGCGTTGGCCACTTACACACACGAAAAACAAATATACAAACTTGCTGATTTAATAAATACTGTAGCGTGACCGCTACATTTTTGTTGATCATTCAACCTCTTTTTTATGTTTTTCTTTCTTTTTAGATTGTCTTTGTAAAATTTGAATTTTAGAGTTTTTAGTTTCGAATTTGCTTGAGAAAAGATGTGATTCTAGAGATATAGGTTTTGAGATATGTCTGCCATGTAGTGTCAACTAAATTGAATAAGATTTAAATATTTATTAATGCAATAATGAGATAATAGTTGCGATAATCATCTAGCAAAGCTAATCATCAATTATGCAAGTGAAATTATTGAACCATGATTATATTCTGACATTTGTACTGAAAGATGGAAACGGAAAGCGTCAATTACCTCCCCGGCTCCGTTTTAAACATGAAAATCAGATAAGTGCTATAAACAGCATGAACGACAACTCTGAGGGCGTTCGCATGAAGCTCCAAACATTACTAGTGGCGTCACTAGGAGTCTCAATGTCGGCGTGCGCGTTTGCCTCGCAACCAGTCGAGCTGGAGTTAGAAGACGATGATGTAGCTCAGAAACTCAGCAATGTCAGTTTCGCTCGACGTATTACCAAACCTACTATTCGCCTGGTGATGGGTTATGGGTAGTAGCACCTACAGGAGACGAGAACGTGACGAGACGTGGAACTTATTTTCCTTTCCTTGCTTTTCCTTTTTTTTATATATTTGTAACGTTGTCCCTTAACCACACTTATAAGTACGTAAACATTAGATATTAAGTGCGCACTTAGATATATCTTCATTTTTTTTTTTAATCTTTTTGTGTGTTCGTGGAAAACGAATCTATCTGTTCGTGCCCGTCGGTAATTTCTTTTGGTTTACTTTTCGGCCCATAATTTTTTATCCCTAAATTGGTCCATTTCAATTATTAATTATATATCTTTCAATCTCTCTTTATTCTTTTAAATTTGTTGTGGTGATCCAATTTTTTTTTATCACTGCTATACATACCATCTTCGCATGTGACGTGTTTCTCTAGGTTGAGTTTCTCTTGCGCAACTTGGTAAATGCCCTCCTCGATAGTGCCCGCACTGAGGAGCCTGTAGATGGTCACTGGCCGAGTCTGGCCCATCCGGTGACACCTGTAATAACGCCATAGCCATAGTAGTTAAAAATCATCATCAGGTCTTTTTAGTCTTCACTGCAGGAGCATGAACGACCCTCTCTGTACTATCAGAGCTAATTGCCAGAGCAGTCAGAACATTTGGCCTACACTCTCCACACTGGCATCCTCAGGAAGACTTGGAATGGTCCTATTCTACTCTGCCGGGAACCACACAGCTTCACTGTAATGACACAGTGGTTAAAACTGAAGAAGTGTCGGGGTACTGGGTATAGGGGAATAGTTGAGGTAAATAGCCGGGTCGCATAAATAGGTTTATTTCACCACACACATGTTATGGTCAAGCGACCGGGCAACGACGACTGAAGGCGCGTGGGGCACGTCCGCCAGTCGCTTCACAAAAGTGCAATCTTGCATTATGTCGCTACAGAAGCATAACAGATTGATGGAAAGGATAAGGGAAGAGAATAGATTTCGTAGTATATGTAGTCAAAATAAAAATTCAAAAACAAAAAATGTTGACTAAAACTCGAAAGTAAAAACGTGAGATCAATTTAGCGTAACCAAGTCCGTCGTTCGCCCCGCGAGTACATACGTATTCGTGTTCGAGTTCATCGGTGTCACGCGGCAGTTTTGGTAAGACTAGCGAAACTGCGTGGTTTCGCTCGAAAATCATTTTCGCCACTTTCTTATCTTATGTCATACACAAATTTTGGATTACGTATATATGTAGATAGAAAAATATTTACTACACAATTTTTTTTTTTAAATTAATGAGAATTCGACGTGTATTTGTAGATATACACACCTGTCTTCCGCTTGTTTGTCGTTGTATGGGTTGAAGTCTATGTCGTGTATGATGACGGTGTCGGCAGCTGTGAGGTTGATCCCGAGACCACCAGCTCGGGTTGATAGTAGGAACAAAAAGATATCTTCCTGATTATACTGGTCTATTAGGTCTTGTCTGCAAATAAAAAAACCATTTATTTAAATAAAGAAAAAAATTCTGAAAAATAAGACTAAGGGTTGGATCTCATCTATCAGCACGGAACAGCACTTTCCTATGCTACTATCCATCTCTGTCACTCAGAACAGTAATTTGCTAGAGCGAGAGAGAGCGACGGAATGCTGCAGCACGGCCGGTTCTGAAGCGTTCCGTCGCTCTCTCTTGCTCTATCAAATGACGCTTCCGAGCGACAGAAAAGTCGACTGACGCGAGAAGTGGCACTGTCGACTGCGGCGGCGTGCTAATGACTGGCGCTGAAAAGCACTGTGTACATGACCGGCGCCAGCTTACTGGTCACTGGCGGCAAGATTTAGGCGCCTGAAAACAGTCGTTGTCTAAACGGCTAGGGCGTGTTTTTACGCTTGTCACTGGCGCCGTAATTTAGGCAGCTGAAAATAGTCTTCGTCTAAACCAGCCTTTAAGGTGAATATATAAGCAAATGACCTTAAAGTGTGAAATAAATTGTTAACTCGTAAATATTAACTCGTATATATATATATTTCCATATGGCTCTTCGTCATGCACATGTTGAAAGTATTTACATTAGTCCGTCTAGCTTTAAAACTTGCCTCCGCCAAAAGTGGCCACGGCAAGTTTTAAAGCTAGACGGATCACCAATAATAGTTTCAACGGCAGTTCATAAAATAATTTAAAAGGATATCTAGTGCATGACGAAGGGCAATGTGGAAATTATCACCATATTTTTTGCCAACTATAGTCGGCGTGTCTTCAGACACAAAGGCCTCCTCCAGCTTCTTCCAAGCTTCTCTAAATTTTGCAGTTCTCTGCCATAGTGGGCCCCCAATCTTTTTTATGTCGTCAGACCAACGCTTTTTTTGTCTTCGAAGAAGAATCACCATATTTACGATTTAATTTATTTCACACTTCAAGGCCATTTGCTTATACTGGGTGGCGCAAAAGTACTGGCACTAAAGAAAATACTTTTATTTTTTTTATATGACATTTTCTGTCATTCTGTTGTTGAAAATTGTGTAGTGAACAAATGTAAAATACACTGAAAATAAACATGGACCGTTTTACTCCCCAAGAACGTGGAATAATTGTGTCAATGTTCTTACGGAATAATTCATCAGTGATAAGAACACAACGTGAATTTCGTCGACGATTTCACCGCCGTCCGGCACCGATTGGTCGCAATTCGACGCTTTGCCACACGCCTTGAAGCAACTGGCTCAACATTGGATAGACCTAAGTCTGGGAGACCAAGAACAGGCCGTTCAGCTGAAAATATCGATGCTGTGCGCGAAGATGTGGAAGAGTGTCCAGAAACATCAACGAGGCGACGTGCCACGCAATTGGGCATTTCCAGACGGACCCTGCAGCGTATTTTGGTGAAAGACTTAAAGATGTTCCCGTATAAAACTCAAATGACTCATCAGCTGCTGCCTGCTGACCACCGAGCTCGTCTAGATTACTGCCAGCGCGTCATAAACCTCAACCTTGAAGAGGATGATTTTCCTTCAAAATTGGTTATGAGTGACGAAGCGCATTTCCATCTCTCAGGGCATGTCAATAAGCAGAATACTCGGTTCTGGGGCACTGATAATCCGCGCATTATTCAAGAAACACCTCTACACCCACTAAAAGTTACTGTATGGTGTGGCATCTGTGTTGACAGAGTGATCGGACCCTATTTTTTCGAAGACGCTGGAGGCAATGCGATAACTGTCACTGGAGAACGCTACAGAACCATGTTACGAGAGTTTTTGATACCCAGTTTGGACGAATTGGGGCTGGAGCACATCTGGTTTCAACAAGACGGCGCTACGGCACACACAGCGCGCGACACTATGGACTTAGTGAGGGACGCTTTTCCAGGCCGAGTTATCTCTCGTTTTGGCGATTTGCCTTGGCCTGCAAGATCACCCGATCTGACCAGTCCAGACTTCTTTCTTTGGGGTTTTTTGAAATCTCGGGTGTATGTGAACAAGCCACAGACTCTCGCAGCTCTAAAAGAAAACATTCGTCAAGAAATAACGAACATATCGCAGGAAGTGTTACGGCAAGTTATGCAAAATGTCATAAATAGGGCTCAAATGTGTATCAACTCTGGAGGTCACCATTTAAAAGACATCATCTTTAAATCCTAATGGTACGAAATTTAATGGCACAAATATACATTTAAAAAAACCTAAATCTAGTTTTCTAATTTAGAAAAAATGTTATAGCTGAACCAAATAGGGTCTTTACTTTTGCGCCACCCAGTATATTCACCTTCAGATTTTGCAATACATACCGCTCGTTGACAGCGGTCTGTCCGTCCAGCCGCAGGTAGCGGTGCCCCCGCGCGGCCAGGTAGGGCTCCAGCACGTCCAGCATCATGGTGAACTGGCTGAATATCAGCACTCTGTGGCCGGCCGCTTTCAGCTGAGGCAGCATTTTGTCTAATTTTTGGAACTTGCCGGAGTCTAGGATGAAATGTTCGGGTAAACCGAAGGAACTAATACTCTGGAAAAAAAAGAGAATACTACATCAATCAAACTGGTTTTGATCATTTTTCCCAAACCGGAAAGGATTTCGGTTAAGATTTCGTTTACCGGTATTTCAACAGGTTAATCAGATAACCGTTTTTTTTTGCTAATTTCGGTAACTTTGAAGGAAAATAACCGGTTAAAATGAATTTAACAACATAAGTAAGTTACGCCATCTGTTGTTTTTTGGTACAAGCGAATGGGGGGCGGTGGGTGCGGGGCAGCGGTTGCGGCGTTACTGCGTGCGCCTGTGTTTAACCGGTTTAGTTTAGGTGTTATTACCGGTTAAAACGATACATAAAATACTCTTTCTTAAATTAACCGTTTACCGAAAATATTTTGGTTAATTTTAAACTGTTTTTTTGTTTAACCGGTTTATTAAATTAATTTTAACGTTATTATGAACAATATTAACCGGTAAATCAAAACCGGTTCCGAGACCTGGTTCTGTGAGAATAGTAAACTTCGCGAGCTCTTACAACCATGCAATAACCCTCTTCTCTTAAAATGACTCTTCCCCTTTCCCCTGGCTTAGCAAAGCCATTTTAGTGAAATCCATAATGCTGAGACAAACTGTAAAGGTGTAGCAGAGGCCGAGAAATGGCGTTTGTGAAATGAGTTTAGGGTCAGATGACCTTATATGTGGATATATATTACGTCACAATAATGGGGGGTGGTTTAAGCCAAATGTGAAAGTATGTGTTAAAGGGGATAGGAAAAAACCGTGACAAGGGGGCGTGAGGGGTTGGAAAAGTCAAAATTCGTAACGTGTAAACGGCCCCTTTAAGGCAAGCCACTAGCATATAAGTACAACGAGTTAATGAAATAACGCAAAACAGGTTGTAACTCAGTCCATGAAACTGAACAACTTTTGTTTTACAACATTCCCAAAATGGCAAAAATAAAATTCGGATTTTCATACAAATTCACTCGATCAGCTGATCAGTTTGTATGAAAATTCAAATTTTTTTTTGGCTTTCGTGAAAGTTGTAGAACAAAAGTTGTACAGTTTTATGGACTGACTAACAACCTGAGAGGTTTTGCGTTAGTTCATTAACACGTTGTATAGTGTATATATAGAAGTATGAGAGAGTACTTACGCTATGGTTAAGCGTGAGCTGGTGTATCTGGAAGTCTGAAAGGCACCTGAGATCTTCGAACGCGTACTGCTCGTTCTTCTCTTTGTAGGTCGGGTCTCTGGCCAGCCGAGTCGCTATCTTGCGGACCTGCAAACATTTTATTTACGTGTTAACATCGAAATATAATTCTCTAGAAATCTAACGTTCCTACATTCACCGCTTCGATTCTGATTCCATTTACGCAAACAAACGAACAGGAATTACAACGATACACTCGAACGCACACATAGACAAAGATGCATGCGATTGGTCGCGACAAGGTCACGCGTCGTCAATTCAATTCAATTCAAAATATCTTTATTATCATAGGATATTTATAATATCTCTTAATAATAGTCACTTTGTTTTGTTTTGCACAAATGTTGACGTCAAATCGTTACTTAAAGCTAAGTTTACGCCGCTTCCTAGGCGCAAGTGCAGAAGAAGCGGCAACAAACTGCACTGCACGTTTTCTCCAAAGACGTCAACTAACAAACTAAAAACATAAAATTAGTTATATAGATGGACAGAGATTACATTGTTTATTATGTCATAATTAAATTGAATTATAAGTATTACGAAATTTAAAATAATGTCAATTTGTAAATTTAGTATGTACCAATGTACCTAAATTATGACATGTCTAAGTATACAAACCTTTAAGAGGGACCCGCGCCAAGCTCAAGCCAGACCTTTTTGTCTTTAAGATAGTCATCGGTCCTATAATAAGCCTTCTCACAAAGTACTTTCTTTACATAAGCTTTGAATTTTCTGTCTGGCATATCAAGAACCGATTCTGACAATTTATTATAAAAAAGTATACACTTCCCCATAAAAGACTTACTGACTGTATTCAGCCTGTAATACGGGCTAACTAAGTCATTCTTATTACGTAAATTTCTATCTGTAAAATCACTTACTTTATTGAACATGGAAATATTTTTCCTTACATACATTATATTTTCAAATATGAATTGTGATGCAAAAGTAAGTATACCTATTTCCTTGAATAATTCCCTCAGTGAGTCTCTCGATCCTAAACCGTAAATAGCACGAATTGCTCTTTTTTGTAAAAGAAAAATAGTCTGAATGTCCGCTGCACTCCCCCATAGAAGTATCCCGTAAGACATTAGACTGTGAAAGTAACTAAAGTACACTTGTCTAGCAGTTGCTACATCTGTCAATTGTCTTATTCTCCTAACAGCGTAAGCCGTCGTCGGTCGGGTGGGGCAGTCAACGCAACGAGCGGTGAGGTACAACGCGCGGATGGTACCTATTATGCAGTACGCTATGATAAAATAAATAACCTTGTTTACGTGTAACTTTTTTTTAATAACAAATTTTCATGCCTGTATGGCTTCTACACCACTTCACGGCGGCATTTTTAATGAATCGATTATCGCAAAAACACAGCAATATTCTAAAAGGAAACTTCTTGCGACGCAACCGCACGACTCGAGTGTTATAGCAAACTGTCGCGCCACGCTGTTTATATTTTAAGCCCCGCCCGCCGCGGTACATATCGCGTGGAATGATTTTTCGGGATTAGTTACGATTCTAGAGAATTATTGTTCGTAGCGTGTTAATAATATTCAAAAGGCCAAGAAAATGTTGGCCTAACAGATAAAGATACACTATCACGTCTTTATCCCCAACGGGGCAGACAAAGCCTAGGGCAGTAAGGCCCAGGCAACTTTTTAGTGTAATGGTGGCAATGAACGTGGAAAAGGGAGATCATTACCCGAGCGAGCGAAGCGTTGTTGTTGGTCTGACGACATTAGGGTTGGATCTCATCTATCAGCACGGAACAGCACTTTCCTATGCTACAGAATACATTAAGAGTAAACAGAACGGAATCTCCTAAGGTACGCGCAATATGCGTCCCCGTTCCCCGCACCCGCACCTCTCCCCCGGCTCTTGTGGGCCAACTTGTGTCATCAAGGCGAAAACGGAGGAGAGGTGCGGGGACGGGGAACGGGGACGCATATTGCGCGTACCTTAGGAGATTCCGTTCTGTTTTCTATTACTGTATTCTGTGCCTATGCTGCAGCACGGCCGGTGCTAAAGTGTTCCGTCGCTCTAGCAAATGACGCTTCTGAGCAACAGAAAAGGATATCAGCATAGGAAAGTGTTGTTCCGTGCTGATAGATGAGATCCAACCCTTAAAAAATACAGCAGGTTCAAGCTATCGAGCAGTCAAAATAAGAGAGTGGAAAAAGCTGGAAGATGCTTTCGTGCCACAAAAAGACACGCCAACAACCAACAATTGATCTATTGTAATCTCAACGAAAATAAAAAGATAAAATAGTGACTGGGTCAGAAAAGTATTATTCTAATTAGTCTGTTAGGTAGATTTTCCAAAAATAATGTACCCATATTTTTCAGTTTATCAAAAAAGTAAAAATTCACAAAGATATAGAGTATCTAAGTTGCAGAGTGGGGGCTTGTGACGTCACCCCGATGTGTAAAAATAGTACGAAAGCGTGACGTCATTTGAAATTTAAATGCGCTGTATCTTCGTCATTTTTTGTTTCTCAGAGAAAAGAAAAAATACGTGTACAATATTTTTTAGTAATCTAACCGATGGGCCAAAAATATTTTTTCAGTCATCATGCCTATTGTTGACAAAATAAAGAAAAATAATTATAAAAAATAATTTAAGTTTAGTGTTACTAACATAATATGGATGTATCTGTCTGAAATAAAATTTGCTTATTATTATAATTCAATCTGTTACAAGTAGTACACTCGAGAGTGACGCGGAATTATCAACAGTTCAGGAGTGCTATTTTTCATTCAGGGACTCACTTACGAATGATTTGCGCGAGTGTTTCCAAACGGGCGCATTTTTTAATCGATCGTATACGAAGGATTTGCAACGAGTGGTCTAAACCACTCGTAATTTTGACATTTGTAGCGTACAAATGTCAAAGAAACGTTCCATGGAGTATCAGTTGCGTTTCACGTTGCTTTTTTTATTTTTGTCGAAATGTTTAGAAAACCATTGACAAATTTATGATATTTTCTGCGTAACACAATATTACTTATCGCTCACACGATGGTTTCAAAAATACGATGCAATGCGTCGGAACGCGAGTGATGAGTTGGAAAACTACACGTTTTGTGTTTCGCTGAGTCCCTAAATAAAAAATAGCACTCCAGGAGCAGAAATTTCCAAATGAGCACATGATAGGTTTCGTCGTTTTATGACTGAGTTCCTATGGCTGCTGTCATAAAGTTAATCTGTGCCAACATCAGATTAACTTTATGACATCATTACATTGTACTGTCATCCTGACATGACATGGCTGCATGTTTATCTGGTGCGCTCGAGTAAATCCCAAAACCCCCTATTGGGCTGCCCTACTATAAGGACCATCAGAACAGAATTAATAAGAGTATTTGATACAAAATGGAATCTCCTAAGGTCCCTTGCAATATGCGTCCCCGTTCCCCGTCCCCCACCTCCCCCGTTCTCGCCTTGTCGCGGGGCGAGAGCGGGCTAACACACACGCATTGACGTGTGCACGGATGTATAGATTCGTTTGTAGTGTAGGCATAAATTATACTCCGCTTCTATGAAGTGTCATACCTGTGCCATAAGTGAAAGTCAATATTTACCATACTGTCTTGGTAGTAGTAGCGCAGTAACGCCGGGTGGTTGGCCAGCTTCCGCATGTCCATCATCATCGACATGCCACTCTGCTCTGTCGTCGCGTGGACCTGCACACAACGTTATTTCGGACACACTCATCATTAAAATCAAAATCAAAAATTTATTTAGTAATTAGGATTTTGCAGGCACTTTTACACGTCATTAATTATAGTGTACATTAATAATTTTTTTCTTTGTTCAAAAGCTACCGCTGCTAGCGTTTCGCAACGACTACTGCTAAAAAGAAACGCCGAAAGAAACTCATTTACACAGTATTGGTCGCCTACGCGCCAGAAGGGCTTTGTCAGTTTACACAAAGATATTATGCCTAATACAATGTTATCACAACATAATATGTAAAGCTTGCGAACGAGTGCCAAATACAATTTACAGAAATAAGTTACACTTAGTCTTAAAAAAGGAGCCGAGCTGACCAGTCCCTACTGGCGGCACCCGTTCACGAGTTGATCATCATCATCAGGTCTTTTTTAGTCTCCACTGCAAGAGCACGACCCTCTCTGTACTACCAGAGCCGTATATTAGCCAGAGTAGTCAGAGGATTTGGCCTACACTCTCCACGCTGGCCAGATGTGTTGGAGAGGTCTCATTGATGTTTATAAAAATAAAAAAAACGAGAACTCAATTCGAATGTATATGTTTTTATTTAATTTATGTTTTTTTAATAACTTCGTTTTTCAATCGATTTAGAAAATTCTTTTTTAATTTGAAAGGGAATTTTACTTGGTAACAATGGAACCAAAATGCATGTATAATGCAAGTTGGTGTTATCCTCGAGAAATTCAGGGAGGAAACACCAGACCAGCATAGAAGAAAATATCGCTTACCAAGCCATCATTTGCTGAGAACCCAGCGATCAGCGTCTTATATAACTCCTCCTGTCTGTCCGACATAGGACATAACTCCATATGATTCGTTTTCTTCGGTAAATCCTGTAACACATCCCTCTTCAATCTTCTTAAGACGAATGGCTTCATAATCCTCTTGGCTTGCGTGATTTGAGTCTTCTCGAATGCTGGTTCTTCATCCTCTATGTTGCCTTCTGCTTTTTTCGTTGTTTTTGATTTCTGTAAGCACAAAATAACACTTTAAATAATTGTTTCAATCTTAAAATTTTATCTTGATTTTGGAGATTAGGTTTTGTATAAGAAATAAGTTAGTTAGACCTATCTGATGATAGAGGAAACCGCGGCCTCTCGGGGATATTCCGGTTAGGGTTAACCCTTCGACGATACAACTACTAGACTCCGCATGCAGGGCGAACGATTTCAGACAACACGTTAGACTAATACGTCTAACGTAAGACGCCGAGCGTGATATCTACCTTAGAACCGACCACATCCGTGACCCGTACACATCGCGTGCGATTATAAAAAGAAAATACTTTTAATTGAAACCAACTATTGATGTAAAAATGGCTCCATGTCCTGTTAAGTGGTGCGGAAAATGTAGCCAATAATCTAGTTTCAAAAAAGATGGCATAACATTCCACAGGTAAGCTACTTTTAATATTTTATTTTTTAGGATAAATTTGTTTAAAGCTCAAACTATGCTGGTTATTTTTGCATGTTCAGTTTTAGAAAAGCAGGTTGCGTTGATGTCTTTTTTCTATGCATCCCTTTCTTTTCAATGTATATAATTATTGCTGTCCCGTTCTTGAACTATTGGCACCTGTAAGGTAGTGTTGTACCACTTAACTACTCAATGATAAATTATGAATGTCAATGATATTATAAAGTTAAACATATTAATGAGTGTTGCATGTATAATATATACTAGCCATAAACCGCGGCTTCGCTCGCGTGAATTATTTTTGTGTGTCTGTATGACTGTATGTCTGTGCATCTGTATGTCTGTACGTCTGTATGTCTGTATGTCTGTATGTCATTCTTTAAAGTATTTGTACTTAATTTTAAAACGTATAATATAATAAATTTATTTTATTTATTCTCAGATTCTCTTCAGATCACAATTTGTTATTTAATTTGCGTCAACTTTTATGAAACTAAGTTCGTGCGAACGCTATCGTTAATGTTTTTAGTTGTTTTATTTCTATTAAATATGATTATATATTTAATATACATACAGATACATACAAATGTTTTGTGTTTTATGCGATCCGATGAGTATAATATAAATGTTCCCATCACTAGTTATGATTTAGTACTCGCCTCGCCCTTGAACTAACCAATCAGCGCTGCATTTCTTACCATTCCCCCGACCCACATCCCTCAACGTTTTGTCTGAATTGTTTGGTTGTAGAAATTAAAACATTAGGCGTCTAGTCGGTTGTATAGTCGATGGGTTAACCTAACAGAAATAATTTGCTTTTGGAAATGGGTTAAACATTTTGGGCTAACATAAATAGATATTACAGAGTGAAATATGTTTACAGAAATTGCCTGTTACAGGATAATTTGCAAAATGGCAGATTGGCGGATTGCCAAGAATGGCAGATTTATTATGTGGGTAGTGGGTGGATTATTTAATTTTATTTTATTAATTCAAGTACACTTGAAAATCTACAAACTATATATGTAAAAAAATAAAAAAAACAACGTACTTATGTGCTACTTATTACTAAAGAAATTTCTTGCAGTAGACCCGCATTGTTGATTAAAGTTTATCAGCTAAATGAGTTATTGAGCTTTAAATGGTGACATGAGATCATAAAAACCACAAGAAAAACAAACTAAACAAATCTACTATAACACTTACAGAGTTCTTCTGGAACAAGCTCTTCAGGTCTTCCGTCTTCCCGGAGAACATATGAGGCATGACGAAACACAGCAATGACATTAGTTCTAGCAGGTTGTTCTGTAGCGGTGTACCAGTAAGCAGAAGTCGGTGTTTAGACTGAAATAAAATATCATCGTCATATTCATTATCAGGTATTTTTCTTAGTCTCCACTGCAGGAGCACGACCCTATCTGTACTACCAGAGCCAGATATTAGCCAGAGCAGTCAGAGGATTTGGCCTACACTCTCCACGCTGGCCAGATGGGTTGGAGAAGTCTCATTGATGTTCATAAGCTTTGTTTAGTTTGTTTACTAAGTAGCCTTCTACGACATCCACGGGAAGACTTGGAGTGGTCCTTCTCTGTCGGGAGACACACGGCTAGACAACAAATCCACCAAATGCGAGCGGGAGTATAAACTCGCTCATGATCGATAGCGCGCAAATACTGCATTCCTATTGTGCTAACCTCTACGCCACTACAAGGAACCACAACCACAACAACGAAGCGACCACATAGTTTAACAAAAAGACCACGAGATCAAAGTCAAAAATTTTTATTCAATGTAGGATAAATATGTATATCACTTATAGGATAAAGAAGGTCACTATTTTTAATTATTTTTAGTTCAAAAGCTATCGACACGATAGCTGGCTGAAAAGAAAGATGATTTCGTGCTTCGGAAGGCACGTAAAGCTGTTGGTCCCGAACGCCGTCTAGCGTTTGTACCTATCCTAGGATTGGTTCTGGTCTACTCTTTGGGTTGCGGGGGTCAGACGGCAGTCGCTCTGTGTAAAAACCAGTTACCTCGTCAAATCACCTGGGTAAGGTAGCGCGGATGATGATGATGACTTTAGCTGGCGCTATAGACGGCGCTGACAGTATCCTACATCTCGATATCAGAGTTCTCAGAGAACTCTGATACATACATACATGCCAATGCATGCCAATATTGTCCATAGATTTTTTGGAGAAAATCATTGCAATATTGGTACTATGTGGCGAGGAATCAGGGGGGCAACGCTTGCATGGAAATACAGCCCATCGAATTCCTCTTAATGAAGTCTGGGCCTTGGAAACTTTAAAATCTGACAAACCTTTATCTTCAGCAAATTGTCGTATCTCTGCGTAGACATGTTCTTTAGCATGTGAGCTTCATCATAAATGACGTAGTGCATCGGAGTGATGCGGAACATCTTGCGCTCTTCTGGACAACTGCTCACCATTGTGTACCTGCAATTGTAATAAGTATAACTTAAGCACAGAATACAATAAGAGTAAACAGAAGGGACTCTTCTAAGGTACGCGCAATATACGTCCCCGTTCCCCGCACCCGCACCTCTCCCCCGGTTCTTGACGGCCAACGTGAGAAATCGAGGCGAAAACGGGGGAGAGGTGCGGGGACGGGGAACGGGGACGCCTGGGTGACGCATATTGCGCGTACCTTAGGAGTGTCCGGCCTGTGACTTAAGTTAAATGTTGTTATTTAAAACTAGTGGCTCTGAGCTGTAAACCTTGCGAGTTTTACTTTGCATAGCCCCTTGAAGTTTACAGGATGAAAAAAGTTGTTCAGACAAAAAAGTTGCGTCTTAATAAGGGCAACAAAAAAGTCTTATGACATTTTTGAACAATTTTCGTAATGGCTGAAATATGAATCATGTTTAAGTTTTTAACCCCCGTATTTCCACCATTTTTAGTTAATTTAGTTGTAGCATGGAATGTTGGTGCTAAGCCTATAAGTCGCCTCTTACGACATCCAAAAGAAATGTGGTGGTTCCTGGCAGGAAACCACAGAGCACAATGTGTAAGGGAGGTTATATTTGCCGCAATATTTCTTTTACGATTTCTGTTATGTATAAGCCACTCACGTGGTGAGTACGACGTCGTAGTCGGACAGGTTCCTCGCGTACTCTATGCGCAGCTGTCTGCGTTCCTCCGGATGCCCGTAGTACTTGCTGACTCGTAGGGACGGGCACCAGCGAGCTAGCTCGACGCTCCAGTTGTCTGAAAACATATTTATTTAGGTTATTTATTCTATCTCTTCTTGCTTGAAGCAGTGGTGACTAAGCAGTTGAGGCACTGACTGTATGTCTGTGAGGAGCTTGATACTAACTTGCACAGGTGAGTACAAACTCATGTATGGTCATTTTCATTTGCCTCTACGAACAATAATTCTCTAGAATCGTAAGTAATCCCGAAAAATCATTCCACGCGATATGTACCGCGGCGGGCGGGGCTTAAAATATGAACAGCGCGGCGCGACAGTTCGCCGTGACACTCGAGGCGTGCGGTTGCGTCGCAAGTTTCCTTTGAGAATATTGCTTTGTTTTTGCGATAATCGATTCATTAAAAATGCCGTCATGTGCCGTGAAGTGGTGTAGAAGCCATATGAAAATTAGTTATTAAAAAAAAAGTAACACGTAAACAAGGTTATTTATTTATTTTAGCGTAGCGTACTGCATATAAGGTACCATCCGCGCGATGTATCTCACCGCTCATTGCGTTGACTGCCCCACCCGACCGCCGACGACGCGTGACCTTGTCGCGACCAATCGCATGCATCTTTGTCTGTGTGCGTTCCGAGTGTTTCGTTGTAATTACTGTTCGTTTGTGTGCGTAAATGGAATCAGAATCGAAGCGTTGAATGTAGGAGCGTTAGGTTTCTAGAGAATTATATTTCGATGATTTGCCTCCTCTAACCAACCGCCGCCCCATTGGCTTGAAACTACGACAAGCGGCCCCTCTGTACGGGTTTAGTCCGTCTCTGTCACAAATTATCCGCCCGCGACGGGTTCAGCTATCTCTATCGCAAGTAGAGTTTGTGACAGAGACGGACTGAAGCCTACAGGGCGTCCGCTTAACGTAGTTTCAAGCCTTATAGACCGCGGGGGTGTTAATATTCGACGATTCTGACATCCCCTGAAACTGGCGCCCGGGGCAAGTGCCCCGGTTTGCCCCCTAGATCCGGGCCTAATGGAAACTCACCTAAAGTGGAAGCAGGCACGACCACCAGATGCGTGCCTCTGGCTTGTGCGGTCTCCTTGAGGTGCGCGAGGAAGGCTATGACCTGCACCGTCTTGCCGAGCCCCATCTCGTCGGCCAGGATGCCGGACACGCCCTGCTTGTGGAGCACGGCCAGCCAGTTCAGACCCACCAGCTGGTATGGAGCGAGGGTTAAGCTGGAAATTAGAAAAATAGTAAAGTACGTAGTAATTATTAATAATAGTAGTAAGTACATCTTAGCACACATCAAGTTGCATCCTCAGCTGTGCTGCTTCAGAGCTCGGGGAGCGCTATCCCGCTTTTTCTTCTCCAAAGAAAAATGCCGCTTTCTGGCCATAGAACCAACAAATTTTCTGGCTACTAAAATAATATTATACACATATGTGTATATGTCGCAGTTCAATGGTAATATCCGCTAATTCACTAAACCTCTACCTGTTTGGCATTACAGCTCGGTTTTGTAAAATAGCTAACCCTAATACGCAGAATGGAATGAACGACTTGTATTCATCCATGCGGCTAGAGAAGTTGTTGAACAATTCTATCTAAAGAAATATATACAATTTAGAATGCGAGCGAAGCGAGCGTGCCGCGGCAGCGGCCGGCGAGTGCTAGGAATGTTCTATTCATTTTACTAGGTTAGGGCAAACTTATAGGTTAGGTTAGGTTAGAACTAGGTTAGGTGAGTCAATACATTTTTCATAGAAAATGCCTCGTAACAGAGTGCGTAAGAGACTGCTATGTGAAAGTCCTCCTAAATCCAATGCAATACTTGACATATCACATAGAGCTAAGTTTATCTCAGTATCTTGAAGATCTTTTATATTTATATCTGTAAGATGGATTTTGATGCTGTTTTCACCAACACATAGAGGCTTTTATTTGTCACTTCGTTCACATGCATCAGTTTATTTCTGCGATCCTATCGAAAGATGAAGAGCCATGTGGTGCCCGGCAGAGTAGAATAGCACCACTCTAAGTCATCCCGTGGATGTCGTAGAAGGCGACTTAGGAAACACAAGCTAAACAAATCTTATAAACAATGAGACCTCTCCAACCCGTCTAGCCAGCTAATATATGACTCTGGTAGTACAGATGGTCGTGCTACTGCAGTGGAGACCAAAAGAAACCTGATGATGATGATGATCGGAAGATAGTAGCTACTGCTGGTTTGGGAGCTAGTAAAATGTAGAATATAATTAAAAATAAGAAGAGAAATTTAAGATCCTGACTCTCAGCTACAACTTACCTGACTTGCATACTATCTACAACATGAGACAAGGCACAAAGCCGTCACGAAAACACTGCTACCAGTTAACTCGTACAGCGACTAAAACCAAAGCTGCACATTTTCACTTTCTTGGTAACAGAGTGGTCAATAATTGGAATAGACTACCAGAAGAAGTGGTCACTGCGCCTTCCATAAATGCATTTAAAAATAGACTCGACAAGTGGTTAAGGACAAATAAAGTGTCGTTAATAAATATATGAACTGTGAAAAGACTTTATGGACTCTCAGCACTGTGTAAAATAGACATATCAGCTCTTAGCTGCTCGTCTATAATAAATAAAATAAAATATACCTGGAGTCTAATATAGCTGGCTGCTTCAACCTGCCCGCGCCGGCCGCCACCGCGGCTTCCAGCTGCTGCGCCAGCCCCACACACTTCTTCATGAGCCGCTGGATGTTGTTTCTGGTGGAGAGCAACTCCTGTGTTGAGTTCAACAGCTCTGTGCTTAGTGTTTTGTTGCTGTTGAACTTTTCTACCTGTAAAATCAATTTGGTTTAGTAAGTGAACTCACCAGCTGTGTCAGTAGATTGATGGTTGGGTTGGTGAAGGACCAATGCCCTCAAAAGCTCTTTAAGATGAAGAGTAAGGGTTGTTCTACACATAAGCGGTCCGGCAAAGCTAGGTGGTAAAATACAATATATGCAGATGGAATGTTCGGGAATCACAAATCGTTCGGCTGTTGCACATAATTACTCTAGGTCGGCTTGGAAACTGCCTACTTATGCCAGTCGGCTGTTGGCGTTGTAAGTTTTGGCGACCTCCGTGGCGTAATGGTTAACACGCTAGACCGCCAATCCGGAGGTTCTGGGTTCGATCCCCAGCCAGGGTAAGTTGGAATATGGCCTATTTCATGTCCTGGGTCTTGGGCGTTTATCTATATATGTATTTATTATAAAATACAGTATCATTGAGTTAGTATCCCATAACACAAGTTTAAAACTTACTTTGGGGCTAGCTTAATCAGTGTGATTTGTCCCTATTATTACTAGCTTTTGCCCGCCGCTTCGCTCGCGTATCCCACGGGAACATTACTTTTTTCCGGGATGAAAGGTACTCTATGTCCTTCTCAGTACTCCTAACTATGTGTATGCAAATTTTCAAGAAGATTAATTCAGTAGATAAAGCGTGAAGAGGTAACAAACAAACAAATATACAAACTAACTTTCGCATTTATAATATTAGTTTGGATTAGGATATTATATTAGTTCAGTAGTGCTAAATATGTGGGACGCCCAAATAAAAACCGAATTCTGCCGATCAGACCCGAAGGAACTACCTGATCAGCACAAGACGAATGAAGCTGAACGTAATGTAGTAGTTGCTACGGGTCGGCTTTGTCATTCCGCAAATACTGCCGAAAGGAATGATTAATCGACCTGAATGAACTACCTAATCGGCACAAGCCGAATAAAGCCGAACAAGTGCAGTAATTGCTTCGGGTCGGCTTTGTTGTTTGACAAATACTGTCGAACCTGCAACGCCGGCCTGCTTATGTGTGTAGCAACCCTAAGGTCCGGTGGTCACATAAAGGTTTATTGAAGTTAAAAACTTCTTTAGCGGCGTTGTGCACTTTTTTTGTAATGGGTAAAAAATTTTAAACTCGCGTCATGACACGTGTCCTGATATAAAACTCGTAAGACGGAGCCGAGTTGGCACAAGGGGCCTAAGCGCCTTTGGGGTTTATGGCTCTTACGACCATTTTGTGTTTGTAGTGACAATAAAATAACAAAGGAATTTTATTTTCTATTATGACATACAATAGACGGATATTTTCACTAGCATTGTCAAAAGATGAATAGTCCAGTTTGTTTATAAAGAGATCAGAACGACTTGAGCGTCTAGAGTACGAATACCACCGGAAGGTGTTCACTTTTTAGTTCGATGAATTTATTTTTATTTTACGACCGGTATTTTGAAGTTTTATTTTTGAAGTGAAAACTTCTTTAGCGGCGTTTGCACAACGCGTTTGTAATGGGTAAAAAATGTTAAACTCGCGTCAGGACACGTGTCCTGATCGAAAATTCGTAAGACGGATGGAGAGTAGACAGCCGGCGCGGCATAGGAGAGGAAGTATCCCCCTCTTTTTCTACGGCGCGGCGAAAATGTATGCCTGCGCCTGCTGTTTCGTTTAGCTGAGAGATAAACTTTTTAATGTAATATAAATTGTCAAGTTTGTGTACGATAGCGCAATAAATAAATATTGTATTCTACCACATAAATTATAGTACTTTTATACTGATAATTAAAGCAATTCGTGCAAAATTATTCCCTAACCATTCCAAAATATCAAAAATGCACAATGTTAATATTCAAGTTTTCACTTCTGCCGCACTCCCGGATTGCAACCCGTCGTTTTTTTTTACCGTAAGTACCCATTCACTTAGATAACCCTTAAAATATTCTTACCATGTCGAGCCATCCTTTAAATGGTCTCAAAGAAATAATAGCCTCGGCTTTCTTTTGAGAGCAGCCACTCAGCAGCGACAGCTCGTTCATGTTGCTGGTGTTCAGGAACTCAAAAACTTTACGCTTGTCTCCTACTAGATCATCTGTGATCTCATTGTCAGAGTCGTCACTGAAAAAATTGCATAAATTAAGTTGGGCTACAGATTTGTATATGAAAACGTCATATTTAACTATATTATAATTTATAACTTTTTCAGATAAAATTGGCTAGGTTTTATTCTTGTTTTAATTTTAATAATTCTATTCGAAATCCTATGTTGTCTTCTTCTATGTGTTACCTTTAGTGTATTGTATGTGTTGTGTTTTTCTGGAAATAAAAATCTGTCTATATCCTTCATCACCTTCATTCAGTGTTGTTACAGGAAAAATGATATGTTAAAAGTTGTGGAATAAATGAATAAGAGATCACTTAATAGTATCTATCTTTGTCACAAACTCTATGTGCGACCAGTAGCGTAGCGTGCCTTGGCGGGGCCCCGTATAAAAATTTGTTTGGGGGCCCTTATGAAAGGTAAAGATTTCCCACAAAAGAAAAGAAAATGTTTGCATAAAATTAACAAACAATTTAAATTAAATATACACTCTCCTTTGCCTTTCTTTCGGAAAACTGATTTATTAAATCATTTATAGCTGATGGTGACATTAGTTTTTCTAAAGTTTCTGCCTCTATGGACAATAGTGACAGGTCTGACAGGCCTTCATGTCCCATCAAAGTTCTTAGGTAATTTTTCAATCTTGGTTTTTTTCAATCTTATCAATTTAATTTTGAAAAAATTTTTGTTTACGCTTGTCAGGTTCCCCCGTGGCCCAGGGGCCCCGTATAATTGATACGGCTGATACGGCGGTAGCTACGCCCCTGCGTGCAACAGAGACATGGCATCACGCTTCGGATTCTGTTATCTCTTTAGCACATAGAGTTTATAGCAGAGATACAGAGAACACGTCGCGTGCGCCCGCCTATCGTAGCGGACGCCCTGAAGCCATAATTTTCTAATGTACATGCAAAGTAACATGGGTTCACCAAAAATGGTGTGAAAACATTTTTTATTATTATTATTATATATTATTAAACACACTAGCAGCTTATTATGCTGATGCGTGTGCGTCTTAATGTTTGGAGATTTTGTTTTTGTCCAGTCTATTCTTGAAGCTGTTCACTGAAGGTGCATTAACAACATTATCTGGTAGCTTGTTCCAGTCTGTTACAACTCGATTGGACAGAAAATTTTGAAATGGTTTCCTTTTAGCTCCTATGCGAAACAATTTCAGCTGATGTCCTCTCAATCGCTTATTGTCAGATAATTGGAACATGTCTTGTAGATTGGGTACATCATAATATCCTGTTAGAATTTTGTAGGTCTCGATTAGATTGCCTCTTTGTCTTCGACATTCTAGTGACGTAATTTTAGGTTTATTTATTCTAATCCCCAACAGACATTGATAAAATAGGACCACTACATCTGTTCCTGTGGATGTCGTAACAGGCGACTAAAGGACTTAGCACAAACATCTCGTGCTACAATTGCATTCTCAAGTCTCAAGTAACGTCGGGCGGCGGCCGGTCGTAAAACTATTAATAGCCAAATCATTTAAACTGTTCCAGCTATTTCTTCTCCATTTTGCAAGGTCTTTGGCATCCTTTAGTGACCATTGACATGCATGTTGTAGAAGAAAAAGCAGGAAAGCCCACCCCGGGCTCCGAAGCAGCACAGCTGAGGATGCCACCAGGAACGCGCTTGGACGAATAAGAAACCTAGAAAAGAAGAACATTAATCCTTACCTGTCATAAACCCTATCATCCTTCCCTTTCCTGACGCCATAATCATCATCTTCACTGCCACTGCTACCTCTTCTCACCCTCCCACCACTTGCATTCAATGGCTTCCTAACTACAACTTTGGCTTTCGGAGTAGTATTAGCATTAGCAGATGGTCCACTAATGACTCGTACAGTCATTCCGTTACTTTGGCCGGAGAAGCCAGGACGCGGGCCAAAGTAGGTTCTACCGGTGGTCTTGTCATTGCTTTCGGGGTCGTGTTTAAGGAGTTCGTCTCTCGCACGCTCTTCGCTCCAGCCGTGCTTGTGTAGTGTAGTTTTGACAAACTGGAAAAAATTACGAAACTTACAAACTGTTTATTCAAAGTATTGTAACAAAAACCTAGGATTGCTTGATTAACATTGTCTTTTTACAAAATTTAGTTAAAAAGTTAGAGCTCTTACAGACGAAAGGCATGTTGTCAATGGCAGTCATTGGCAAGTCAACGGCCCGTCTACGGTAACCGCCGACCTGGAATCGAGCTGCCGTTAACAACATGCCCTTCGTCTATATAAGAGATTAGTCACAAGTATTGGAAAGTGAAAGATATTGTCAAATTACCAAAGGCGGCAGATCCGGGAACATTTCCAGCATGTTCTTGAACCTCCTCTCCCTGATAGCAGTTGTAAGTTCCTGTGTCTGTGCAGCTTCCTGAGCAGGGGCTGGCTTCTGACTTGGAGCCTGGACTTGTAATGCAGGCTTCTTCGGCGGAGTGGAAGGGTCGTCTGAGTCGGAGTCTTGAATTCTAATGCGTTTGTACACTATGGGACCATTTCGGTTCACTACTGCTATGGGTGCGGGTGCCCGGTTTTGTGAGTTTGGTGCTGGCATCCTTATTATTTCTGTGAAGGATTTATATAAACATTTGAATATATTCAGTACCTCTGTATTACGGAAATAACTAAATAATATGCAGCATATTTTATTATACATACATATATGTATTTTAAATTGGTGAAAATCGGACTTTTGATATAGCATTATTCATAATTCCGACATTTGTGAAACAAAAGTAAATTATGACCGCATAGCATACATTATACAAAAACCTATATCTTGTTCCAGTGGCAAAAATAAAACTTTTTTAGTCCAAATTTATTTGAGAAGGAAAAAAGAATAAACATATTGAATGATAACATAGGGAAGGCCTAAGGTAATTTACCCAAGGCCATAAAGAACCAATGTTGTGTTTTAATTATGTCTTTGTACAATAAGGCTGGAAAGTGTAGATTCATAACATGGCTGGTTGAATTTTTGTGTAACATTTTAGGGAGACCACAGCAAATGGATCTTGTCTGAATGTTTTGGTTATATCAGTGTTGTAACTCCATGATAAGCACAAGAATAAAAAATCGATTTATTTTTAAAAGTAGCATCCAACTTTTTCTGCCACATTGGTTATGAATTTTGCTTAGTCAACCATAACCATGGAGAAAATGACTACTGCATCTGTTTATATTTATAGCAACAGAACTTACTCAGGACTTTATCAGGTACCGACAGTAAGGACTTTTTACAACTAAAATTACCGATGAGACAAAAAATGGAAACCTTGAAAATTGGGGGTCACTGATCATAATCAACGCTCCTCGTGTGTTTATCAGGGACACGTGTCATATTCAACATAATATAGCTATATTACAAAGATATAATATATTTACTTACGGGACCCTGATGGATTATTTGTTACAACCACACCGCTAGAACCTGCGGCGGTTGGTTTCCTTTGAAACCTGTACTGCCTCAAATAACTTATCACGCTGGGGCTGTTACCGTCTGACATATTGACACGAAATATGCCAATTCAACAAATGTTGAAAAAAATTTTAAGTTACAAAAGTTTTGAGTTCGTTTATTGAAAAGTTTCGCGAGAAAATTAACAATATAACGGAGCAACCCACGAACTCAACAGTACGGCCATTTTTATCCGCGAGACTAAAAAAGTTAAAAAAATCCGCAACTAACCAATCGCAATTGAGCTTAATTTTGACGTCAAAATTTAAGCCAATAGAATAACAGTAGAATTCTTTTCCAACAATAGGGTTGTTTACGGAAAAAGATGCGACCAATAGTAGATGTAGCAAATCGTAAGTAGCTGCTTAGGGATGTCACTGACTACAACATGAAACAATCGACTGATGAATCGAGTGCAAAGAATATAGTTTGAATATAGTACTCTTATGAAAGATCGAATATCGATTAATCATTTTTTTCTAAATAGTCATTGTTTGATTTAGGAACGTGACGTGTGACGTTCCTAAATTAATTAATGACTATTTAGAAAAATGATTAATCGATATTCACAACACAGCATTCACAAGACATGACATACATTATGACACTGCAACAAACAGGGCACAAATTTGACTCTTTGGATTCTAAATAATAAATGTGTCAAAGAGTCTGTTCTCATTTGGGCTCTGTTTGTTGCAGTGTCATGTCGCAAAATGTTTACAGTGGCCTAAAATTAATTTAAACTAGCTAGCACTATAATAATTAATAACAATTTATAAAAACGTATTTTACAATGAAAAAACTACAAAAACCTTACGTTTTCTATACTTGGGTTTTTTATAATTTCCCATATGGTAATCCATTTTTTATACCGCCATACTTACTGAACGAACGATATGTTATTAATCATTCATGTTCTTTGTCAATCGCGGTTTGTTTTACTGTTACCAAACCTCTTAACAGCAAATCAATGTGAATTTGTTTTTATTATATTGTTCTAATGAGATTTTATTCCATACACATTTTATCGTATTGTAATTTTTTTTTGAGTGTGTAGTGAACAAAACGCTCCGACAAAGATGCATTACCCATCGTGTTGCCATTGCCACTGTTGCCAGATAGAGTCACTGCTATTTCCCAATGTAGAAAAAGTAAAATCCTTTTTTATATAGAGTACAAACGTCCAAATTACAAAAAAAAACTTTTTTTATCTTAGGATTATTTCCTACAAAATGACGTAAAAATACTTGCTGCGACACGTAGTGCAACAATGAGGGCCCAAAATGTATGAAGCGATCTTCTTAGACATCCTTTCATGTAGGTATGTAAATTATATGAAATCTATTTAACTAGATACATGTTGAGTTGCAAAGACGTCAATAGTAGCTTGAATTGGTCCGTTCGTGCAAATATACACACACGTGCGTGACGTGCGTGACGCACGACACGGCTGCTGCATCGCTAGTTCTTTTTAAACTTTGCTGGACACACTCCGTGTGTCTAAATATCTGAAATAATAAATATATAAGGACCAAATCACACTGATATTAAGCTAGCCTAGCCCCAAAGTAAATTTTAAACTTGTATTATAAATTATGACTAATGAAATCCATTATTTTAGATTTTTTTTTTCTAGCTTTTGCTTTTCATCATCAGCTTTAAATAAATCTACTTTTACTCATTTTATTTCCATTTCTTAGAGTAATTATCCGAATTAACAGAATCGATTTATCGGTAACATATTTAAATCAGATAGATAATACGTCCCTAAAATTCAGTTTTGTCATGCTGCCACACTGGCTGCTGTCAAATTAATAGGTGCGGCCATGTTGATCTGTAGCGAATAAAATTGAGTTAATTTGCTTTTAGGGAATTATAATTGACACAATATGCCCAAATGCGATCTAAAAACGAGATACATCCCAGCGACATTCGCCTGGACCTTACTGTTGGGCACAACGTCTCTGTTTTTTTATTTTCCGTGAGTATAAACCAGCTTTGATTGATACAAATTCACATTTTTGGTTTGACAACTTTCACACAAGATTATGGGATTGTTTCTATTAATATCTTCAAGATGTACCTTTGCCCTGCAGGTTCATGCATAGCATAAGTCCCTTTATGTTTTATAACATGAGTAACATGCCACTTTGTTGGTCTTCGGCACCCATCATTTTGTCATGCTTATTTGTTTCATTTGTAAATGATTATTAAATGAGACTACTAAATTTATGTGCAGCACACAATAGAGCTGTGGGAAGATTAATTGTTGTCTTGAATACATTTGGTTTGTTTGTATAAGAGGTGGTTTTGTATATGAAAACGTTGGGTGTCAGTAGTCAAGGTAGAGTCGTGATTTGTCACCGTTCGAGTCGCTAAACTGTGTCGGAAACAATATCTAATTAGCTAATCGTTATTTAATTAAAGTTGTATAAGTGAAACAGTGATTACTTAATACTTATGTTTGCAATTAAGTAATTTGTATTGCATACAGGCTTTTACTAAATGCCTTGTTTAGTTAGGTGTTAGAGGTCAGCTGTTATCATAAGGAAGTGCTGCAAGATTTATGGTACGATCTTGGTTCAAGTGCGATATGATTCAATTTTGTAGCTTTACACTCAAAATGCCTTATCTTTCACTTACTTTGTATACGTTTGTATTTCATATAGTTTTTATCAAAACATTATCCTTGTAGGCAACCAATAAATCATAAAATAATTCTCTCGGTTTTTGCATGGGCAGTTATGATTTATTGTCTAGTCAGAGTTAATTATAACTACTTCAAAAAGGTTGAGTAAAGTTTTTATACATCATAAATTTCTAATACAAAGTGTTATAGCTTGGCCCTGTGACTGTGATATGATAACATTGGATTATCACTCCTGACTTCTATACAAAAACTAACAAGTTCATTAGTATTTTTTTAAAACGTAAAGTACTTTCAAGTAATACAAGTCTAGTTTATGTAAAACTTGGCCAAAATTATATGGAGCGTCGGCTATGCTTTTTCATAGAGTTCCAATCTAAGATACTTGGGTTATCATCAAACAAACATACACCTGTACCAAATCCTTCAGAATCATTCAGTTTTGTTTACATATTGATTGGTAAATCAGTGTTTGATAAGTATTGACTCATGTTTGATGTGAAATTGAGTAGATAAAGTTGAAGTATCTGTTGCATTGTCCTTAACATTCTTTTGTTTGTGACTAAAATTGGAATAATAAAGAATTATGTGGATTGTGGATTGGAGGGAATGGGCGAGAATCAGAATCATTGAAATAGGCGATGCCGCTAGCAACCTGTCACTATTTGATTCCGTTTTTCCATCTTAACGGCCGCCACCACACTAAAAGTGGCATTTGTGACTTACAGCCCTTGGCTCTGTCTACCACGTTAGGGATAAAGAAGTGATAATGTATCTGTAGAAAAAGTGATTTGTTTATATTATTATTAAACATAAGAAGCGTAGGACACCCACCCACAAGGTGGTCAGTCGACTTGACCAAGGTCGCTGGAAAGCTAATCTAGATCGGTTATTTTGGGAAACCTTGGGAGAGGCCTATGTCCAGAAGTGGACGCTATGCGACTTAATTGATGATGATCATTATTAAACAATTATTTTATTTCCAGGTGTCAATATTACCTGTACCGGTTCCCATGGGTGCCAGCGTATCAAGGAGTTGTAACGTTTTTTGTTTTGGCAAATTTCACACTGGCCACTTTCATGGACCCGGGAGTGATACCAAAAGGTAAGACATTATCACAGAATTAATAAGGGTATTTCGTACACAACGGAATCTCCTAAGGTTCCGCGCAATATGCGTCCCCGTTTCCCGCACCTCTCCCCCGTTCTCGCCTTGTCGAGGCTGTTGAGCGGGCGAACACACGCATTGACGTGTGCACGGATGTATAGTTTCGTTTGTAGTAGTGTAGGCATAAATGATACTCCGCTTCTATGAAGTGCCTTACCTGTGACATTATTCACACAGGATCCGTTTAATTAAGTACAAATATTGGTGTTATAAGATAATTCGACGTGTCGTGTGTCTGTCTGTGGCAGCGTAGCTCCTATACAAATAGACCAATTTCGATGCAGTTTTTTTTGAAAATCGAAAGCCTTACCTTTCCTGTCGAGATGTTTCTTTTTTTTTATTAGAGATTTGAGTGCGTTTGACCTCTACCTAGCCTGATGGGAAGCTGAGGCACAGGCCGGAATCTCCTAAGGTACGCGCAATATGCGTCACCCAGGCGTCCCCGTTCCCCGTCCCCGCACCTCTCCCCCGTTTTCGCCTCGATTACTCACGTTGGCCGTCAAGAACCGGGGGAGAGGTGCGGGTGCGGGGAACGGGGACGTATATTGCGCGTGCCTTAGGAGATTCCCTTCTGTTTATTCTTACTGTATTCTGTGGCTGAGGTCTAAGGTGTTACACGCAGATTAAAAAATGCCTATTAACTCTTGCCTTGAAAATCCCAAAATCATACGTATGGGGAAACATTGACGCAGGGAGGGAATTCCACACCTCAGCGGTTCGCACAATTAAGGAGGAGGCGAAACGAGAGGTACGATGAGGAGGAATATCAACCACAAATAGGTGGAATCCCTGTCCACGTCGTGTTGTCCGATGGTGGAATGGTGCACGGGGAATTAAATTATGCAATTCCGGCGCACACTCCCGAAGTGCAGCCTGTAGAAGACACACAGATTTGCTCCTAGTCGGCGATGTTCGAGGCCCTGGAGCTGTCCTGCCGTAGGCAACTCATCACCAACGAGTCTTCTGGCACGTCTGTCGATAGATTCCACGGCTTCGAACTGACAGCGGGCAGATCCATCCCACAGACATGAGCTGTCTTGAGCTGTGCTCAACAGTTGGTCAGGTCAGGTGTAAAATACCGTTGGACCTTGGAGAGGATGCCCAGTTATTTAGAAGCAGTCTTAGCCCTGGACTCTTTCTTAGCTATGGTTGATGAAAATCGGTTCAGCCGTGCAAAAGTTATTGGGGGTGAACACTTGTGAGACAGGTTTTTAAATTTTTCGGGCTAATAAACTTGTTGTGTATCGAAATTCGAAAAAGATTTGGTTCTCATACAAATGGAAGCAGTCACGTCACACACACACCCTTTGCAAATGTAGGTGTGAGACGTCCTTGTAGCCACTACAGAATACGTCGCGCTGAAAATTCATCACCATATTTGGTCATCAACTTACATCGCACGCGCTATTCGTCTACAACTCCAAATTAGGAAACATATCGGGACACGGGAGCAGTGTCGCACCGCGCCAGCCAATCAAAACACAGGAACGAGAACATTACCTTATTTGGCTATCTGTTTGTCCCTAACCACTGTATATAAACCCGAATTTTGTAAATAAATTATTCATTCGACTATCGACTCAGGAGCATAGAACACGCATTATTATTTACCTCCAGCTAGGTACACGTACCCTACTACACACACCATCGTTAGCATCCATAAGCTACAGTGGTGACCCCGACGTGATACAGTGGTGACCCCGACGTGATACAGTGGTGACCCCGACGTGATACAGTGGTGACCGCCGACGACTCCGCGTGTCACGCGACACGTGGACCACCAGCTCCAGCGTCAACCAACGCGACGTCCTAAGCAAGTGATGTAGAAGCACTTACCGAGCCCACATCCTCCGCACCCACGTCCAGCTGCCACCGGAAGAAAATTCTGCCCGGCTGCGCGCCGTGCACCAGGAACTCCAGCTCATCTCTACGCAACCAGCGTTACTTTTATCGTGCATTTCATTTCACTGGCACTGTATGTACCAAGCACTACGATGTCCACGACCGTTCAAGAATATCAAGAGCTCGTCCAGAGTCTTCGAAAACTATCACAAGAAATCGCGCACCTCAAGAAAGTCAGATCCGCCACTTTGTCAAACACCGGGTACAGCCATCAACATCGTCAGTCGAGTCATCACCGTCCGACACATTTTCATCACCGCTCACGAATCCCACTACCGCGTCCCACGTCACCTGCCCGTTCTACGACGACCTGCCACAAGGAAACTAGAACTCTCGCATCGACAGACAACAGCGACGCCGCCGGAACATACCGCCTATTCGTCACTGATAAGAAGACAGGCTTATCATTCCTCGTCGATACCGGTGCAAATATTTCCGTCCTACCACGCAGAGCAGGCCAGCAATCGACGCCTCTACCTTTCAAGCTGTACGCCGCGAACAACACTACGATAAATACCTACGGAGAAAAAACGCTCGAACTCGACCTCAGCCTACGCCGTCCATACAAATGGAAATTCATAGTCGCCGACGTCTCGAAGCCTATCATCGGAGCCGACTTCCTCAAACACCACCAGCTCGTCGTAGACCTCACAAATCGAAGACTTGTTGATGGAATCACGAATCTCCAAATTCACGCTCCAGTCTGCGCCTCAAGCACTCCCACTATACGAAGTATCGACGTTCAACAGTCATACCACGACATACTAGCTGAATTTCCCGGCATCACTCGCCTAACACCGACAAAAGTTAACCCGAAAACAGCTGTTGAACACTACATCGAAACTCAAGGCCCACCAGTCTTCTGCCGCGCTCGCCCGATCCCGCCTCATCGCTATGAACAAGTACGAAAACTATTCGAAGATATGATGCAACAAGGAATATGTCGCCTAAGCAAAAGCCCTTGGTCATTACCACTCCACATCGTACCTATGCCAGCAGCGAGCCGCCCGCATCGCACACACCGCCCGCGCGATCCAGTTTACGCATCCCGGCCGCGCCTGATCCAGCGCTTCTTCCCGCCACAAGACAAACTCGCTCCGGAAGGAACATCAAGTTACCGGTACGCTTTCGCTAAGGAGGGAGTACTGTAGCCACTACAGAATACGTCGCGCTGAAAATTCATCACCATATTTGGTCATCAACTTACATCGCACGCGCTATTCGTCTACAACTCCAAATTAGGAAACATATCGGGACACGGGAGCAGTGTCGCACCGCGCCAGCCAATCAAAACACAGGAACGAGAACATTACCTTATTTGGCTATCTGTTTGTCCCTAACCACTGTATATAAACCCGAATTTTGTAAATAAATTATTCATTCGACTATCGACTCAGGAGCATAGAACACGCATTATTATTTACCTCCAGCTAGGTACACGTACCCTACTACACACACCATCGTTAGCATCCATAAGCTACATCCTCAAAGTAATTATGACAGCTGACCGACCTCGGGAACCGAAACGTCTTGTGTGCCGCTTTTGAAGTAACAGTACAGATACTAGGCCTTCGCAGGCACTTCAGTAGGTAACATTTTGTGTTACTAGGGGCCCCGCCTGCCCCGGCTTCTCAAGCGCTTCGCTTCGCGCCTGATGTGGATAGTCTAAGTTTTGCTCCCGCTTCCACGCACACAAATTTACTCTTGCCAAAGCGGGACAGCGACCCATGCGAGGTAGGAAGACTGCGGTAGGTCAATGAGGCTGGTTTTGGTTTTGAGGTTTTTTCCGTTTTACAAAGAATATTTAAGAGTTATTTAAAAAGTAAGACATATGATGACAAGTGCTAATTTATTGTATTTCTTGAATACTTTACGTTTAAGTATTATTTTAATTTGATTTGGAGGCAACTTGTTGCAAATTTGCAAATTTATTGCAATGCTTTTCTATCGAGAAAATTTTAAGCAATCGTGTTTTCGAAACATGACATTATTAACATGTATTTTATTCTAGCAAATAAAGATTTCTGATTTCTGAACATAAAATGTATATAGTTAATCCTGATCCTGAACTTTGCTAAAGTATTTCGTTACTATTGATAAATATTTAAGATAGCTCTATGTACTATTTGGGTCATACGGGCTCTTAAGGTGACGTGGGTTCACAATTTGCAATACTGTGCGTGTTTTTGAAAAATCACTGTTATTAAACTATTACTAGTTTATTCCTCAAAAAAATTGCATAAAAATCTTAAGGATTTTCTACAGACACCCGCCATAGCCAAAATAACACGATTGAGCATTTTTGGCTCGATAGAAAAGAATCCTCTAAAAGTACCTCTAAATTTGCTTAAATTTGCCTTTATAATACGTTACTACTATTTAATACAATCACCTTTTTATATGAAAATTGTACCAAAAAATGTATTATCTAAATATTTATCCGTTTTGGCTACAAATAAAATAATAAATATAATACATAATAAATAAAACACAGTGAAATATTCGTCGAAAGAGAAGAAAGGCCCGGAGCCGTGCCCAACGATATTTCGCAGCATTTTATTCTATCGAGCCAAAAATGCTCAATCGTGTTTTGGCTATTGTAAGTTCAAAAACATGAACAGTATTGCAAATTGTGAACCCACGTCGTCGCCTTAAATGTTGCGCGATGAACATTTGTTCAGTTTTAAGCAGCAAAGACATGCTGTTCTTTTTTCTTTATTAGAGAAAAAAAACAGGAGATTAACATAATACTTATACATTTTAACACAAACTTAAACAATCTAATTATACTACGGTAGTATAATTAGATAATTTATGTTTAAGTAATTATTACTTCCCATAACGTTAAGGACTGTATGCACAAAGCCATGTGGTCAGATTTGGCTATGAAATATGCAAAATTTTCCCGCTAGGGGGATAAAAATGTCAAGATGAAGTTACATAGAGTTAATAATGTGTAAACGGGACAATAGATGTAGGTAATCATAAATTGTAACGTAGAAGCTTACTTGTTTCTTTTCGTCAAGACTTCCAGTCCGCGATACTTATTAAAATTTTCAAATCAATCAAATCAATGAATTATTTTGTTTGAATTATTATTTCTGAATTAAGGCCTTGGCAGATGTCATTATAATGTACTTAACACTTTAGTAGACAGGCTATCAGTAGAAAAAGGCTAAAGTCGAAAATACAGTAGTGTGCGTGAATGCAAGACGTTTATTTAAAAAGCGATTTTAAATATATGTGAAATTCATATAGCACTTTCTAAAAAATCCAAGTTATAGTTATTCGAATCTTGCGTAAAATTTATTACTTTTTCAATTTATTAGTCGACCTCCGTGGCGATTCCTTAACACGCTAGTCCGTCACTCGGAGGTTCGATTCCCAGCCAGGGCAAGTTGGTAAATGGCCTTTTTTAATTTGTCCTGGTTCTTGGGTGTTTATTTTATCCCATCAAAAACATAAATGTAAAAATGCCAAGGTCAAATTCCGACAAAACAATTGAAATTTAAATAGCTGCCAAGTTATGTAGGTAGAGAAAACTGAAATTTATTCATAAGAAATTCATTTGACTTGGACAACATTAAGATTGAAAGCACGGTCACCCATCCTAACTGTGACCAAGCTAGAAATTGCTTAACCTGTAAAAGCACGGTCATTCATCCATCAATTTTTGAATTTATCGTATGCGAAGTGGAGCGAAATATTTGCACAAGTGGTTTCGATTACTCGTATTTCGAATTTGTTAAAGCGCAAATGACAAAGAACCCTTAGAATAGAGAATCTTTTTAGTTTCACGCAGCTTTTTAGGGTTCCGTAGTTAACAAGAAAACCTTATAGTTTCGTCATGTCTGTCTGTCTATCTGTCCCTAGTTTTACTCATAGACTATTAGTACTAGAAAGCTGTAATTGGGCATGGGCATGGATATGTGGTAATAAAAACTTGAAAAAAAAAATGTGTGGTGTCGTCGTCGTTGAATAGGTCTTTCAAAAATATTGTAAGATTATGAACACTCTTTTTCGTTTTAGCAATCCGTTTGTGAAATATTTGGTTTTTGATTGCAAATTTTTGTTAGAATCATGTGTCTTCCCTCTCTGTCAGTTAAACGGTTGTATATGGACACTTAAAAAAATTCACGGCAGTAGTATATAACGTCTCCCTGTACTAAAACTAATTTAAGGTGGATTTAGTTCATGATACTGAACAACTTTTCCTAAGGAACACATAATTAAATATGAAAAGAAAATGTTTGCTTTCCATTCGACCTCCGTGGCGTAATTTTTAACACGCTAGACCGCTAATTCGGAGGTTCTGGGTTCGAGCCCCAGCCAGGGCAAGTTAGAAAATGGTATTTTTCAAATTGTCCTGGGTCTTGGGTGTTTATCTATGTATGTATTTATCATAAAATATAGTATCATTGAGTAAGTATCCCATAATACAAGTTTAAAACTTACTTTGGGGCTAGCTTAATTAGTGTGATTTGTCCTTACATTACCATACATATATTACATAAATATTACATTTTGCCAAATCTTCTGTGTAAGAGATCAAAAATAATTTTTGTATTTCATTTGTTCCTTGGTGAAAGTTGTTCAGTATCATGGACTGAATTCAGACCTAAAGTTAGGCAGTTGTTAGTTACATAAAACAAGTAGGTACTGACTACGGAACCCTACACTGCACGTGGCCCGTCACGGCACGTGGCCGGTTTATTTTGGTTAAGTTGAAATTTTAGGGAACCATAGACAAATTTATGATATTTCTGTGTAAATCAATATTACTTACCGCTGACATGACGTTCTCAAAAATACAATCAAATAGTATTTTACGCGAGCGGTGACTTGGAAAACTACACGTTTTGTGTTCCACTGACAGAAAATGTACACATTTGAATTTTCTTTGTGAAACAATACGTTTAGCGACCATCTGCAATCGTAACACCTTTCACTTCTATTCACCTTATTATGTAAGTACGGAGGGTAAAAAAGGATTACACGTTGAACAGATCAACAGTCTTGGCGTAGCAGCTGTATGTGCTCAATCAATGACTTGACTGTTTGATTTTGTACAATATTTTTAACGAATCAACAAAGAGCACTAAAAAGAAATCTTTTCCTGAAAACAGCTAAAAAATTGGTTGATTAATGAAGCAGTAATTAGCATTATTGCACCCTTTTATTTTTTATCTTCTTATAGGTTTTCCTGTAATCTATAGGTAAAGAACTATTAACTGTATATTTTTCAAAAGATTGGGTTCAGTGGTTTCGAAAATAAGTGTATTTTTATTATTTATTTTCAAAAATAACTTCAAAAACACCAACATAAAAAATATAGAAAAATATATTTAATATTATCATAAAATGCTCTTTCATTTGATATTTTACGCGATATAGTTCACAAAACCCTTTTTTTAATGTCTCTTTTATCTCCCATAAAGTGGCCCCAATTTTTATTTATTTATTCATTTACCTACATTTTACTTCCGTTTTTGGGTCACAAATTTACATTATGTGCGCCACATTTCAACTGAATCGGTCCAGTAGTTTAGTAGGGGGGGGGGGGTAAATTTTCGCCCATTTTCGTAAATAACTTAAAAATACCGATCTAAGAAATAATAAAAAATAAATATATTTAAAATTGTCATAAAAAGTTCTTTCATTTGATATGTCACACGATTTTGTTATCAAAACTTTTTTTTAATGTCTAATTTACACAATAAGTGGCCCCCTTTTTTAAATTTCATTTATTTACATTATACGTCTATCTTTAGGTCACTAAGTTACATAAGTGTAGGTACTAAATCTCAACTAAATCATTCTAATAGTTTCGTAGCAAATTGGCTGTGACTTACGGACAGACAGACAAGCGAAACCCTAAAAACAGTAAAAACACCGAAAAAATCGGTTCCTATACAAATTTCCCGGGCGGCTGCACACTTTTGTATAAAAATGCAGATTTTTTTTTGTTTTTTGACTGTTGTTTTAATATCATTATACTATACTAGCAGTCCACCCCGGCTTCGCCCTTGGTACACACAAAGCCTATGTCACTCGGGGATAGTGTACCTTTCCAACGGTGAAAGTTTTTTTTAAATCGGTCCAGTAGTTTCGGAGCCATGTAATGCAATGCAACAAACAAACAACCAAATCTTTTCTCTTTATAATATTAGTGTAGATAAATAGCCTATTATAGCCTGCCTGCCAAGCCAAGTATAGATCTAGTATAGCCTGTGGTTCGATATATTACGCATAATGTCAATTCGTATTTTGATATACATTCATGGGGAAAAGTTGTTCAAAATTTCAGACTGAATCACCCCTCAAAATAATTGTAAAACCCTAATTAAACAGCACCTTTTATTACAAAAACAATTAATATGATTCCGTGACCCGAGAAAGTTCCAATCCGATTTTCACCCTAATCGCCAATTAAAAAATATAGGTAATAAATCAAACCAAATTATTTTTTTCATTGACTTAATTTTCAATAAAATTTAAAAAAAAATGTGCGATCCCGTATCTGCGATAGCATTACATCTTTACTTGAACGTCAACAAAATGTCAAAACTGTACCATAGTGTAGCAAAAGTATGACATAATTTGGCAGTTTGTACATAGTTTTTTATTGAAATATTTTAGACTGTAATGCAATTTTACGTAATTTGAAAATGGATTTTTTTGAAAAATTCGACACGGCCTCCTTCCTGAACGCCCGGCGGGCAACTGAATTTGTATGGAAGAATCATGGCCGCCATTTCAGAGATTTCTGTCAAAAACGTTGCAAAACGTCCAATTTTTAAAATTATTTTTTTTATTATTGCGTGATTGCATTGTAAGCAAATATTAAGAATAATGTTTAAAAATAGCCTTTATTTTTATAAAATATATGCAATCCCTTGTTAGAATATTTCTTTACTCAGAAAAACAAGCCAGTTTGTAGCAAGATTTTCTAAAATATTTCTTTCAGGTTTCTTTACAATTATCTTACTTTTTCTGAATGAAAATTAAAAAAATACGATTTTCGTCTACTGGCTAGTCTATTCACCTATAACTAGGTATGTAATTTTCTTAGTGGTCTTTCGTCTACTGGCTAGTCTATTCACCTATAACTAGGTATGTAATTTTCTTAGTGGTCTTTTCTACTTAAGCCATAACTATTGCCCGCGCAAAGTGCGTTTTGCATGTTTTTGGGTAAATTCAATGCCTGTTTTTAGGAAAACTACAAAAAATTTAAAAAAATCCTTTTTTTCGTCTACTGTCCCAACTCTTCCTCTATCTATGTGTATACATTATTTGACTTAAATCAAACGCTTTCTGTACAAACTTGTTGCCCGCGCAAACCCAGTTTACATGGTGCCGACCCTTAACCACAACTTATTAAAGTATATCTTAGTTGAGAGACAACATACAGTTCAGAAACCTATTAGTTAATTCTATTATAGATATGAGCATAAGTATATAAAATAAATTATAGGCGAAAAAATCTAAAACTCAATAACTACTGCTAATTATCATTGTATGTATGTATTGATGCGAGTTATCTTCTAGGCTTAACTTTATCTCAGTATCGGATTTTAATTCAGATCGGGATTTTGACATAATTATTGATCACTGATACGTGCGTACGTATCAGTTAATAGTTGACTGCAAGTGTTCATTGACATGAATTAATCGTCCACTCTGAAAAGAATACAGATAAAAATTATGTGCATTTAAGACGATACACGGAGTCCAGTGCTGCCCCCATTTGAAATAAATTATTTGTAAGGAAACGGAGATATCATTTAAAATAATCTGTTCTCATTTGGGCCCTCTTTGTTGCAGTGTCATGTCACTGGTATGACTCTCCATTGATTCAGCGTAACATATATACCTACTACTACTACAAACGAAACAATTTATCTGTACACACGTCGATGTGTGAGTTTTATACTTAGGGTCGCACCGCAGAATTATTTAATACCTACCTACTAACGAGTTCGACATATTTACGATTATATTTTTCCATACCGGAAGATTTGCGAACACTATGACGTAAAAAATATTCTGTTTTATATGCATTAAATGTTACAGAAAAGTCGGAAACAGCTACGTAATATCACTTCACAAATATTTTTCATTATGTCCATTGTCCATTTTACCTATAGTTCACTTTACTGATTATTATTGAGTCATTTATAATGTAATGCACTAATTTCACTAATTCACTATTGTAATATAGTAATTTGCATATTCGGCGCAAAACTATACGGTAATTATTTGAATAAATTCAATAAAAATAAACAAATGTTTATCACGCTTACAAACAGCATGTCAAGTTGTCATTGTCATATGTAACATTACCGGATTGCTTATTAGCAATCCGGTAATGTTACAATCTCGCTCTTGTGTATCTCCCGCCAATGCGAGAGAGCGAGAAGGGTATATATATCAAGATGGTTGCTGGGTAATAACGTGAAATTATATTGTTGCTTTGCTTACCTGTTTTCATCATTTGGAAATGTATGAAATATACGTTCTTTAGAGTATTGGGTGGATAAACAATTATTATACGCGCACCTTCTCACCATGATGGTTACTATTGGTTGACAGTTCTCAAGACAACACACGTCGCGTATTGCGTGCGGCTAGTAATTAAACCCTGGTTTGGAGCCGTCAAAGCTCACAAAGTGCGGGGGAGAGGTGCGGGGTCGCCAATTTGCGGGAGACGCTGTGAGATACCATTCTGTTTGACTCTTATGTATTCTGTGGTCATGTCGCAAAATGTATACAGCGGCCTAAAATTAATTTAAACAAGCATAGCACTATAATTGTTAATAACATTTAATAAAAACATATTTTACGATTAAAAAACTACAAAAACCTTACGTTTTCTATACTTGGGTTTTTTATAATTTCCCATATTATGATAATCCATTTTTTATACCGCCATACTTACTCAACAAACGAACGAACGAGATGTCATTAATCATTCCATGCCTATGAAACTTTAAACATTTCAGAACCTTGAAAAAAAAAAATTAATAAAACGCCATCTAGTCAACAAGTTGATTTGTTTTTATTATATTTTTATGAGATTTTATACCATACACTTTTTATAGTATTGCAAAAAAATATATTTCAGTGAACAACTGTAGTGAACAAAACGCTCCGTCAAAGATTTCACTATTCACGCATTACCCATCGTGTTGCCATTGTTGCCAGATAGCGTCACTGCTATTTCCCAATGTAGAAAAAGTAAAGTACTTTTTTATATAGTGTACAAACGTCCATAAAATCTAAAAAAAATCTTTTTGTAATCTAGGGATATTTTCCTACAAAATGACGTAAAAATACTTGCTGCGACACGTAGTGCAACAATGAGGGCCCAAAATGTATGAAGCGATCTAACACATTATTTAAGCTACTAAAACCTAGATAAACCTTCAAACTATTTTATTAACCACTGTTTACACTGCACTGGACTCCGTGTATCGTCTTAGGTCACAGATCATGGATCAAGATAGACACAGCCTCTGTATGAATTTGCGTGTCGATCTGACGTCAAATTGACTTCATTTAGGATCGTCTTTTTTAGTCCGTGTGTGTCAATTCATTAGATCGGACATTCATTCTCTACTGTAAAATACCTAAATCTGCCATTTTGAGCCAAAGAAACTCGTCGAAAAACGTTGGAGGAAGTAGCTAAAAAGTTTGTATGTTTGTTTAAAAAAATAAATATTTGTATGAAAATTGGCACGCCAGGTTTTCATACAAATTGAAGGACTTTCTTCATCTAGTAAGTAGTATATACAGATCTGTTATTTAAGTCAATGTGAGTCCAGATTATACTTACAAATATTATTAGGACACAATATTACAAGCTTTTATTTAAAACAATGAACTCAAATGTTTAATGTGCTCCTCAAAACGAATCAATTCAGTCAAAACTAGGTGGAATTATGTTGTTTTATCACAAAGACACAGGCTGGAATCTCCTAAGGTACGCGCAATATGCGTCCCCGTTCCCCGTCCCCGCACCTCTCCCCCGTTTTCGCCTCGATGACTCACGTTGGCCGTCAAGAACCGGGGTAGAGGTGCGGGTGCGGGGAACGGGGACGCATATTGCGCGTACCTTAGGAGATTCCGTTCTGTTTACTCTTACTGTATTCTGTGACAAAGATGCCGTGGCCACCTTCAGGCTTCATCATGAGACCAGGGCGTTGGTACCATAATATTGCATTGTCCAACCCAACTTACATAAGTATGTGAAGTTTCAACTCGATAGAATTATGGGAAGGCAGAGTGGGCCTCATTTAGCTTGCAAGATTTGATTACGGACACACAGACAACGAGACAAGTGAAACTAAATAAAAGCTTGTAAATACAGGCTGTCTATAAAAGCATCTCATTTTGAAGACAGCACGAGTACAGCCTTTAAAGCGGATAAATCATCGACACACTCGAATTCACACAATGCCTCGGGTGTCACGTGTCGCTGAACGAAATAATCGCTAATATAAATTTTTATAGTATATATACTATAAAAACTTACTCTGGCAGCTTTAAAGATGTGGTGCTGGAGGAGAATGGAAAAGATCAGTTGGATGGAAAGGAAAACCAATGAGGAAGTATTAGAAATAGTAGGAGAGAAAAGAAGACTGCTGAGCGAAATAGAAAATAGGAGAGGGAAAATGATTGGTCACTTAATACGACATGACTCCTTATTTAAAAACATACTAGAAGGAAAGATAAAAGGTAGAAGAGGTCCAGGACGACCAAGAAAGAGCTATGTAGACCAACTGAAAGAAAAAGCAGGGGTCATGTCGTATCAAGCACTAAAAAGTAAGGCAGAGAACCGAGAAGTTTGGCGCATACTCCACCGACAAGAGCCACTAATCTCTTAAATAAGAAGAAGAATATAGGTATATGTACGAGTATGTTACATAATGGACAAATACACATGAGGGCATCAATAACAATAATTAACGAAACAATAATAGTGTATTTCACTGTGTTTGTTTTTGGACATTATTTTATACGAAACCAAAAATAATACAAAATAATCTTTTTCTGAAAACAGCATGACAATTGGTTACTATAGTTATTAGCGTAAGCGTAAAGCAGCAAATCAAATATTGGTACGAAGAAAAGTGGCAGCGTGGTGGGGTTTTGTAACGATGCTGCATGCATCATGTTAAAACCTCCTTTCTTTATCTCATCCTGTCCGTTTTTCATTCTACATTTCACGTAAGTAACGTAAGTGGGGACATCTCGCTATTTCTTTTGTACGTGCGAAACATGGCAGTGACGTCACAACCGCAGTATGTGCGTGCATCCTTTATCTGTTAGAGCAAGGTTACACGCTCAGTTTAGCATCAGTTCAGTTTATCAGTCTGGATTGACTTGACTGATGAATTGAAATTCACCGTGAACGGTTACACGGTCAATCTAGACTGACAGCAGACTGATAAAAAGTACGTGTACGGCAAAGAGCTATAATTTACCTTATGTACCTTGGTATACGGTGTGTAGTAAAGTAAGGTGACTGACGCGAGAATGATACGAGCGGATAACGCGATCAGTCTACCATCAGTATTTCATCATTCAGAACAGACAGATTCAGATGTCAGAAACTAGGATAAAAATACCTATATATAAATGATATATAAATCCTGACTATATTTATTACTAATAAGGGTTTATTTTTCCCTGTGTGAGAGAGTACTCCATAAGCTTTGGAGAGGACAGGAGCAACGGACATACTATGCAATACAAAAAAAAGGATAATAGGTCTAGAAAATTGGAGTCAAATTATAATTTTAGTCAGTCCGAATCTGAACAATCAGTCTGTCATTCCGTGGGTTACACGATCATTCTCCGATCATTCTGACCAGAATGATGGACTGAACTGATGCCAAACTTAGCGTGTAACCTACATCTTAGTTGATAATTGCACGCTTCATAAGCGGAGCGTTGAGGTAGTGCTCTACTCTCGACATGTCAAAAAACCCAGTCTTTCGAAACTTAAATGACTTTTTAATATAACACTTACAGGATAATATGAGTGCACTAATATGAAGTTAAATAATCTGTCTAGCACATATGGTACATTTTATAAACAATTAATTTGTTTAATATAATAAATAATAACATTAAAACTAATCATTCTTGGACGTCCGTGAGTCTGTGTTTATGTGACCATGTATGTGGCAGAGAAATTGGTCGAAAAATACTTACCGGAATACTTTTGTTTTTAATACATAAAGTATTACACTGTGCTGATTCCTAGTTAATATTAGCGTTCTAAGTACTGTCGTTTAATTATAATTTATAAAAAACTAATATACCACTGTATAAAAAAAAATAGATTATGAGGCGTGCACTTTTGGATTTTCCAAACTATTTTCCTTTCCACCAGATTTGAAAGGCAAACTTAATTACAAAAGGAGACTGGTGCGGTCATGTCTTGCGGAAACCGGCAAGGTATAAGGAAAACAAATGTATAGCCATCATTAGACCTATCATTTTATTTGGCAGTGAAGATGCAAATGTTGCGCTGGATGTGCGGAGTATCACGAAGAGACCGCGTGAGAAACGCGCGCATCCGCAGCAGCCTTCATGTCCGTGACATAGCAGACAAACTGCAAGATAGTCGCCTACGCTGGTACGGCCATGTCTTGCGGAAAACGACAAGTTATGTGGGAAACAAATGTATTATCATTTTATATGGCGGTGAAGCGTGGCATTTGATTGAGCGGCTCATGCAAGAACTGCGTGTCACGGGCATGCAAATGTAAGAGAGTTTGTGTTTAGACCTGGTACGGTCATGTCTTACGGAAACCGGCAAGTTACGTAGAAAACAAAAGTATAGCCATGCCGCGTCTACCACCACGGTGGATCCAAGAAATGTTGGCTTCACGACGTCAAGAATGATATGCGTTCCATGGTCTTACTACCTAGGATGCTTAAGACCGTGCGAAGTCGAGAAGTAAAACTCATTCACGCGCATGAAGCTGATGAGCAGGGCCTCGCGCGTGAAGCCGATGAGCTTTTTTGCTCCAAGTATGAACAGCCTACTGGCGGCAAATGTGTAAATCCGCCACTGGGGGCGGCTAAATATGAATAGCCTACTGGCGGCAAATGTGTAAATCCGCCACTGAGGGCGGCCAAATATGAATAGCCTACTGGCGGCAAATGTGTAAATCCGCCACTGGGGGCGGCCAAATATGAATAGCCTACTGGCGGCAAATTTGTAAATCTGCCACTGGGAACGCCCAAACATGAATAGCCTACTGGCGGCAAATTTGTAAATCTGCCACTGGGAACGGCCAAATATGAATAGCCTACTGGCGGCATATTTGTAAATATGCCACTGGGGACGGCCAAATATGAATAGCCTACTGGCAGCAAATTTGTAATTCTGCCACTGGGGGCGGCCAAATATGAATAGCCTACTGGCGGCAAATTTGTAAATCTGCCACTGGGGGCGGTCAAATATGAATAGCCTACTGGCGGCAAATGTTTAATCCGCCACTGGGGGCGGCCAAATATGAATAGCCTACTGGCGGCAAATGTGTAAATCCGCCACTGGGGGAGGCCAAATATGAAATGCTTACTGGCGGCAGATGTGTAAATCCGTCACTGGGGACGGCCAAATATGAATAGCCTACTGGCGGCAAATGTGTAAATCCGCCAATAGGGGCGGCCAAATATGAAATGCTTACTGGCGGCAGATGTGTACATCCGCCACTGCCTCCTCCTTTCTTAAATCGGTTAAAATAAAGACCAAACCTACAGTCCGAATTAGGGTTGGGCTACATCCAGCCTTACTGTAGTTGTTCCAGTAAGAAGAGCCTTTCCCGCTCTGTTTCTCGCTCTAGCAAATGACGGTTCTGAGTGACAGAAAATAATAGCAGCATAGAAAAGTGCTGTTCCCTTCGGCCAGATGTAGCCCGACCCTTAGTAACGTCGCGTCACCTGTGATAAGAGATAATTGAGGACCAATAATACACCGTATATCGACCGCTGTCACTCGCTACTTTGTCTAATGGACTCTGACATTATCGAACAAAAGGCTTTCTGAAAGGCTGAAGTATTGTATTTTTTACGTTTTCAACCCCATTTTTCCGCCATTTTGAAAAATTTAGAAATATTGTCTCAACAAAAAAATTCTACATAATTAACGAACCTGCTGAAAAAAAATCCTAAAGAATCGATTGAGAAATGCGACCTGTAGGCGAGAACAACCAGAAAACTGGAATTCGGAGACACGAATGAATTTTTTCCGAAGCTGAAATGGAGACCTTCGTTCACTTGGCTCACTCAGTCAAAAATATTTATGTTTTATCAGGCCTGTGTCACTCCCTGTTTAGGTATCGAAAATGTACCTACATTATTACTATGCGCGCAGGCGGCCTCTCCGGGTGGTAAATTCAGTTATACGAATTGTTTGTCCAGAGTAATAAGAATGAAATTGGCTTGCAATGGATGGTTAGGTATCTATACGAACAGGTGCTGAGTTCTGACGTGAGCTAATTAAACCATATCGCTAGCCACATTGAGTAGATATTTCTTTGCTGAGTGAGACTTCTGTACGTTAGTATTATTTATTCTGTGGTTTTATATATATTTTCTGTAAACAACCAAGACCCAGGACAATTTGAATAAGGCCATTTTCCAACTTGCCCTGGTTGGAGATCGAACTCAGAACCTCCGGAGTGGCGGACTAGCTAACCATTACGCCACGGAGGTCGTCAAATATGGTGGAGAAAAACGGCATGCGGGGTTGAACACGTGGTAGCTCAGTTGGTTGAAGCGTAGTCGTAATAAGACCAAGGTCGCGAGTTCAAGCCTCGCTCACGTGGTATTTATTCACAATTTCTCATTTCATCATTTAATTTGTGTACTTTATTAGGTACCTATATCTTGAATACCTAAATACCCTATAAAAATATGTTCAGCCAATACCTCTCAACCTGCCAGTAATACAAAGGTATAATTTCTAACACTTTATTATTTTCAACAAAGTGAAATAAGCTCTATCTCGATACCAAAAAATCCAAATTAATTTGTTCTAACAAGGTTACCAAACGCACAATTCATGGGGAAATCTAGATTAGTAACACTTCGTATCTTTGAATTAACTCATGTCGGATGGTTTGTTAGCTGATCAAAGTCAGCAAAGCCATATAGATTGGCTTTCCGACGCGGAATGAGCTCTATTGTTGGTGTAATAGAGTGTTGATTTGGTTGGGAGTTTGCGAAGGCTAATAGCCAAAGTTTTAATTAGCTCATCGGGTCCCTAGAGCCGATGAACTGTTGAGACTTGTTGGTGACATTCAACACGTGTACGGTCGCAATTTTACATTGGAAGCGACTTCTATTGGTCCTTAATTTTTTTGCTAAAAGCATACTAAAGTCTTGACTGCCTATCATAGGATTGGTTCTGGTCTACCCTTTGTGTTGCGGAGGTTAGACGGGAGTCGCTCTGCTCTGTGTAATAACCAGTAACCTCGTCAAATCTCCTAGGTTAGGTAGTGGACCTCGGGGTTCTGAAGCGTTACCGCTGAGGATGCAACCGGGAATACGCTCGGTTGATGTTGATGACTTTGTACTAGTCATGTACATGAGATGAAATAAGCTTCTAAAGGCTTCTAATAACTAAGAAAATTCAAAAAGAAAACTAGACACTATAGATGAAACCGGGAATACGCTCGGATGATGATGACTTTGTACTGAATGAAGTCATGTACATGAGATGGAATAAGGTACTGAAGGCCTCTAATAACTAAGTAAAATCGTTAAAAAACCCTGCAATGCACCGCAGCCTCGCTCCGCTTCGGTGGACCGGAAGCCTTCTTCTTCTTCGTCTAAGCGCATTTCCGGTTGCATCCTCAGCTGTGCTGCTTCGGAACCCGGGGTGCGCTTTCCCGCTTTTTCTTCTCCAGATATAATATGCATGTCAATGGTCACCCAAGGATGCCAAAGACCTTGTAAAATGGAGAAGAAATAGCCGGAACACTTTCAATGATTTGGCTTTAGTTTTACAATCGGCCGCCTGCCTGACGTCAACCCTCTATGGGAATGTATTTGTGCGAAAGGTTTTACAACCGGCCGCCGCCCGACGTTAACCCTCCTTGGGAATGCAATTGTAGCACGAGATGTTTGTGCTTAGTCCTTTTGTCGCCTCTTACGACAGCCTTACGCTGGACCAATACTTCCCAAAAATATTGACTTAAAATATTTTTTTTTCAGCTCCACCTGACGAGGATAGAGAGGACGACTTCCGAGCGCCTCTTTACCGAAGTGTTGACATAAATGGAATTACAGTACGGATGAAATGGTGCGTCACGTGCAAGTTCTATAGGCCACCGCGATGTAGCCATTGTTCTGTGTGCAATCATTGTATAGAGGTGAGCTTCAATCAGCGAACTACGAGTATGTTTGGTTTGTTTGTAATAACTTTATTGTACCAAAATACCTACAAAATTTGAAAGAGCCAATATACATTGGCGTACTTATCCCATATAGGGATCTCTTCCAGTCAACCTGCGATACACTGAGAGGATATTCACTCGATTAAAAAACAGAATCAAGTACGTACAAAATAATTTAAAAAATCATACTTACATAGCTACATTTCGTACACATAGTGCAAATGGCCAACACAGGGAGTAACGGACGATTTGAAAGAATGAGATGGAAAATAAACGGGCAAGTGCGAGTCGGTCTCGTACATTAAGGGTTCCGTACCACCGTACAATGTTTTAAAACGTTGAAGAAACACGTCTTACCTTTAATTATTAACTTTATCTTATTTTTAGTATTTTTTGTTATAGTGGTCATAGTTATACATAATCGGTGAAAATTTCAGGTGTCTAGCTATTACGGTTCAAGAGATAGAGCCCTGTGACAGATCTAGTTAAAAACGCTGAACAAAAAAACGTTTTTTGTATGACGACCCCCTTTAATTTTCACCTTTTTTTAATTTTTAGTATTTGTTGTTATAGCGGCCACAGTAATACATAATCGGTGAACATTTCAGGTGTCTAGCTATTACGGTTCAAGAGATAGAGCCCTGTGACAGACGGACAGACAGCGGAGTCTCAGTAATAGGGTCCCGTTTGCACCCTTCGGGTACGGAACCCTAAAAATGACTTTTGGGTAACCCTTAGTTTTAACCAAAAAAACTTATGTACTTTTTAATAAGTAATTTATTTTTAAATTTTCCAGACGTTTGACCACCACTGCCCGTGGGTGAACAACTGCATCGGGCGTCGTAACTACAGATTCTTCTTCTTCTTTCTCATATCCCTGTCAATACACATGCTGAGCATATTCGGCTTCAGTTTGTACTACATCATGAACAATAACAAGACGCTAACGCAAGTGGAGCCTATAGTGTCGTATCCTTTATATAAAAAAAAAGGTTTTGGCTGTAAAGCACTAAAGTACGTTTCAGCGCCCGTAGCATGGCAGCGTTGATAAACCCCTATAAAGTTTATATCGCGCGACGGACTAGAGTTATCCTGCTCGTTATCGTGACGTAGAGCGAGATGGTGATAGACGATAACGCTCGATAAACGCTGTCGCCGGTGCCATACTAAGGGGGGAGTAGTTGGACCAGGGGTTTATGACCCTTTAAACGTCAGATTTTATAAAGTATGTATAACATGACGCAACAGAAGACAGTACAAAGCGGACTTATGTCTGTCAGAAATATTGATTTGTCGTGGCCTAGAAAAGGTGAAAGGAGCGCTGATTTCACATCCCATTGCTGGAGCAATGGTATGGGTTGATGTGGCGAAGTCATGTGATGGCTGACATAGTCAAGTCACGGGTTGTGACCCGTGACTTGACTACATCCAATAGATGACAGCACCACAGGCTCGTTGGAGCGAGAGGCTTCGTTCAGCAGTGGGGGCGGTAGAAGAGCTCTTCTACCGCCAAGAAGATAATATTGATTGATGTATGTCTAAATCAGGATATGATAGTGCTTGGCTTGTCTCCAGTGACATAGCAAGAGGGAGGGGGGAAGAGGGTGACATTCGGGACTCCTATTTGCACCTCCCACCCCCCTCGTCGCCAGATAAAATTGGACATGAGCATGGGGCGGCACATTTAAATTTGGCCCTCCTAAAAAAAAGACTACATCCGGTACTGTTGGGCTGCCACCCATGCTTAGAGATGTAAAGAACTCGAGTCTTTTGAGTCCTAAATTTTAGGCTCGGCTGACAAATTGCACAACTCAACTCTCGACGACCAAGACCCCAAGGCTAGAGCACTTAAGTCTACATAAACTCTTGAGCGAAACATGACGCTCAAGTCTTGATTAGCGCTCGAGTCGCGCTTAAGTTCTTTTCCGTTTGGAGTTCCTTTAAAATAAACATAGAATAAAATATTTAACTTTTGTGGGATATATTAGTAAAAATAATCAGGGAATAAAATATTTAACTTTTGTGGGATATATTAGTTTTTTTTCTTAAGTTAAATAAAATAAAATAACAAGCAATTAAAATTGATCCGTACACACATAATAAATAGTGTCACGTTTTTATCCCTCTTGAGGTACACAGAGCCTAATGCCATGCCTAAAGGCCACATTTAGCATGTTGGCGGGCGGATAAGGGGAAAAATTGAAGTTTAATCGTCGAATCGCATCGCCTTTGAATTAATGATTCCTTTATAGTGGTGGTCTTAAATAATGGTCAGAACAACCAGATTATCTTTAAAAAAATCTGATATACTCTTAAATCTTTAATTAAACCATTGAATTACCATGAACTATGTATTTTTATAGTAGATTGTGCTACAAGGCGTAAAGGTAATAGTTTAAACGCGAGGGCGCTACTTTGAATCCAGAGCGAAACGAAGGATGCCACAATAAAATCACGAGCGTAGCGAGGGATTCTACGGTGGAATCCTGAGTGAAGCGAGGGATCCAAGTATATCGCCCTAGATAAAACTATTACCGTACACCGTGTAGCACATTCTTCTTTTCATCTCCATCTATGAGGAAAATTTGCAAATATATACCGAATGAAAGTAGAATACCTACATATTAGCTATATGTAGGTATTCTACTTTCATTCGGGTTTCATTAGAGTTTCTGACAGACAGTTTCTAATTAAACAGACAGTTACTAACCTTTATTTGGTGGCGTTTTCACTGAAGAAGTACTATGAAAATATTTTTCTAGGACCACCACATCTTATACATTTTCCAGTCATTAAAATCGTTTCAATACTTTTTCCTTGTGTGTTAATTCTCTATATATTTAAATATGTATATTATACGTAAACTTCATATTTACTATCGGCCTCATCAAGGAATTAGTCACATTTAAAATAGTTGTAAAAATAACCTAATAGTTTCAAGATAAAATTACTATTTAAATCAAAGACAACAATTGCGCGTTTTTATTGGTTTTTAATAAATTATTATTTTGAAGCAAGAGAACCAAAACATTTTGACCTACAGTCATCCAAGTAAAACGCGTTGTATTCCAATTTTAAAAAATTACGACGCCCTTGCCTATATTTTATAATTTTAAAACTTAATTATTCTTTTTTTAAGCTGACAGCCAATATTATTTTTGATTCTACATTCGTGTTCGGTTTTCAAATGGTATTTTAACGCCTAGGGAATTTACTTTTTACTTTTCAGTGTCTAGAGAATTACCAGTGACTTTAGCCCCAAATATTTGGGATAAAATCATCGTTTTTCGAATAGATGAGATAAAAAATAATTAAACCTTGATACGCTCTCTTGAGCGTTCACGCCTGATACACTCGAGGTCTTTTTAAGGGTCGAGTTCTTTTTGAGACGTGAGCTTCTTTTTAAGACTCGAGCTCTTTTTGAAACACCACGAGTTCTAATTTATCATTCGAGTTTTCGTGAAAGGACTGAAGCTCGGTTCGACTCAAGACTGAGTTTTGTTAGTACACCGAGTCTTGTGAAATTGAGCCGAGTCTATCAAATTAAGACTCTAGGCGTAGCTTGCATGGCCCATGCTAGCTACGCCACTGCTTGTTTCCTAAACCATCCGCCATCGTGATTGCTCAATAATTCTCACTCATCTCAGCGTATTCTCAGTTGCATGCTCAACTGTAATGCTGTGAAGCCCGGGGTCCGCTTTCCGACTTTTCCTTCCCCAGTTCGCACGATCTTGAGCATCCTTGGTTGGTAAGACCATTGGTCAATGATTACTGTAAACTAATAACCTGAGCGAGCCTGATGTCATTACATTTGTGTATAAATTTCAAAGAGGTATTTCAGGAAACAGGCTTTACTCATAACATTGAGAAGTTAGATAGTTTATTTTTACTTTTTAAAACAGATTTTCTTTTCTTATTTTATTTTTGTCAATTTTTTATATAATAATTGGACACAAAATCCTTAACTAAACCTCCAGAATGGTAATAATGGGCATAATCGCACTACTAGCGATACCAATCTTCGGCTTGACCGGGTTCCATATGGTACTGGTCTCCCGGGGTCGCACCACCAACGAACAGGTCACCGGCAAGTTCACAGGGGGGTACAACCCCTTCTCCAAAGGCTGTTGGAATAATTGCTGTTATACGCAGTTTGGGCCGCAGTACCCTAGGTAAGAAGACAGATTTACAACAATATCTCAAGGTCTTATAATTTCTATAGCTTCTTAGAATAGGAAACCTATGGTATCCGAAGTTATCACCAAAGGAAAGATCACCGGCAAGTTTACAACGGTTTTGACCAGATTTTCAAGGTTTTTCTGAAGTTTCTACAGCGTCTTGAAGTAGTCTTCCATGTGGTGGTCACGGGAATGCACTACCAACGAACAGGTCACAAGAAAGTTTACAGGAAGGGTAAAACTCCTCTAAAGGCTGTTCGGGCCGCAGTACCCTAGGTAAGAAGATAGATTTTCACCAATTTCACAAGGTCTTATAGTTTCTATAAGTTTAGGTTTTATACGATTATCATCACGGCGTCGCTGCCTGCTCTGGAGCAGCGCAGACTAGATATGGGTAATCTCGACTCCGAGGAGTGTTTCGGCTCACTGAATCTTACTTCGCATCCGGTACAGAATCATCTTAATGATTCCTACTCCCTTATCGGCTCCAGCTCCGAGGTCCGCTAAGTTTCGCTATTGAATCTACAGAATACAGACGTCCTTTCTGATATCGGTTTTAATACAGAATAATATTGACTTCCGACTCCCGATTCCTCCCGTGACGCGGTGGAGCCGAAACGCAGCTCGCGGCTCGCGACCTGACAGGCGCCGCCGGTTCCCGGCGGGACCAAGATCGGTGCGGACTCAATAACTCGCGGGAGCCTATAACGATTACCGGGATTCAGTACGGGTATCGGCTCCTGTTGATGAATCGGCTCATTTAAATATTCGAATCCGGAGTTACCCATGTCTAGTGCAGACCGGGTAGCGACGCCGTCGGGTCGCCGCTCCAAACACTTGCCCAGATAATGATCGTCCTAATTGAAGCCTGGTCGGCCTTTCCGACTATATTACTTTACCGTTAGTGAGGTAATAGTTTAAATTAATAAAACCACAACACTGGTAGTTAAGTTGATTTTAAAATTAACTATACATTGCTGCTATTTTGCAAACGGGTACCAGTAAATTTAACGATCTAGTGGGTATCTACCTCTCTCACACTCACTCGCAGTCGCCGCACAGGTGCGCATTTGGTGGTTTATATTTAATCGGACTATGTTTCGTTCACAGTTTTGTCGCTCCAAGCAAACTACTGTACCAAGAGATCAGTTGACAGATCGCTATACAGGATAAAATTAATTTGAAATGTTAGTACAAGTTATACAGTAGTATACAACATGTTTTATCCTATATAGTTATCGTTCAATTCATCTTCTAAAAACATATATGTTCATTTCACGATTAGTCAGTTTTAGACAGTTTGCGTAGGTACTTCAGTAGTGTTCTGTTCTAAATGAGGTAGGATAGTAGTAAGTATGTGGTACAGTGTTGTAAGCGAAATTAATTCATTCTGTCTGGAAGTTTTTATTTATATGGTAGTCTAGTACTTAACTTAGTCCAGATATACTAACTGTAATAAATAAATAAAGTTCCCAACCTTGCCCCCAGCATAGTCTGGCCATCAAAATACATCTACAAAGTAAAGCCGCGTCTACCCGTGTGGTGCCGGGTAAGAATAGGACCACTCCATCTCTTCCTGTGGATGTCGTAAGAGACGACTAAAGGACTAAGCACAAACATCTCGTGTTGCAATTGCATTCCCAAGGAGGGTTAACATCAGGCAGGCGGCCGGTCGTAAAACTATAGCCAAATCATCAGGGTCTTTGGCATCCTTGGGTGACCATTGACATGCATGTTATATTTGGAGAAGAAAAAGCGTTCCCGGTTTCATCCTCAGCTGTTCTGCTTCGGAGCCCGGGGTGCGCTTTCCCGGTTTCTCTTCTCCAAATATTACATGCATGTCAATGGTCACCCAAGGATGCCAAAGACCTTGCGAAGTGGAGAAGAAATAGCCGGATCAGTTTAAATGATTTGGCTATAGTTTTACGACCGGTCGCCTGCCTGACGTCAACCCTCTTTGGGCATGTATTTGTCCAAAAGTTTTACAACCGGCCGCCGCCCGACGTTGGAATGCCCCTCCGGGGTATGTTAGGTCAAGTGTTCAAACGTCCAATAGTCAACACGTCAACATCAAAATGTCAAAAGGCCAAGACGTTTAGTAGTCAAATTGTCCAATTGCCAAAACGAGTAACTGTCTAAATGGTACATGGTCATAATGAGCAGTTAACAAAACGCCCAAGTGGAAAGAAGTTCAGTGGTCATGTTGTTCAATATTGTCAAATTGCCAAAACGACTAACGTGCGTTTTTCCAAGAAACAAATACCCAAAGATGTCAGTACTGATTTTAAGGGCTACGGTTTACTCTGTTCGTGGTTTATTTCAACCAATGAGATTCAAAGTCAAAAAAACGTGTGACACTCGGGGACTGCCGCGGTAAAGCTATTGCATAGCATTTTTTATCAACTTATGAAATTATAATTTTTGTTTCGGGTGCGGCGGTTATTCGTGCAGCTGTTGAAGCAATTGTAGCACGAGATGTTTGTTCTAAGTCCTTTGTCCTTTAGTCTCCTCTTACGACATCCACAGGAAGAGATGGAGTGGTCCTATTGTAACCCGAAACCTCACGGGGAAAGCTGTCCGCTTCTGCCGTCTATTGCCGTTTAAAGAAATCCATTTACGTTACACTTTGCCCCCAGCCTAGTCCGGCCCTCAAAGTACATCTACAAGGGCGGCAAGAAGCGGCGCGAGCTGCCGCCCGGCGCGCTGTCGGCGTCGGCCATCTCGACGATCGCGACGGACAGCCACCAGGTAAAGACGTACACGGCGGACAACGGCGCCGCGCACCGGCCCGCGCAGCAGGGCCCGCACGCGCACTACAACAAGGTGAGAGCCAGACGCTTGCTACAGCTATACCACTCACACTTGTTTTTACATTTACTGTGGTTGGGAATCTATTTGCTAAAAATCAGTGGCGTTACTCCATAAAATGAAACGGTAGTCGATCGATAGTGACGTCATTTTAAACCGACTTCAAAAAAGGAGGAGGTTATCAATTTGACTGTATGTTTTTATTTTTTTTATGTATGTTTGTTACGCGATATCTTCGCCAATTGTGAACCGATTTTAATGATTCTTTTTTTATTTTAAAAGCCTTTACTACCAAGTTGGTCCCATTTTAATTTTTAATCAATCCAGGTGAAGATATGATAAAGAACTTTGGAGATATGGAAGAAACTCCTTAAAAAAATTGAAGCCGGCTTTTTTTTTTGCTATAAATTTATTTAGTGTCAAACCAATTTAGACTTTATCATCATGTATTAACGCTCAATGTTGTTTGACACTGAAACGCGGATACGCAATCCGCTAGTTGCCAACACGTCAAAACAGATACTTTTTTTCTAAACGTCGAAACAAATATTTTCTATGGGATTTCTATGAAAAATGCACGGCGTGACGTCATAGTTTCATAGGGTCAAATAGCGCTTTTAATATCAGTTTTTCGGCATTATTAATCTAAAATCACGTTCAAAATGGATATGATGAATGATGAGTGACCTTATTTTGTGACGTTTTATTCTCGTATCATTACAAAATAATTTATTTTTGACTTTGGATACTACAACGCGGTCACATTAACTTGACGCATGGCTTTGATATCCAATAACAACAATAACAACAGAAAACTAGTCAAAATATCGACGCGCGTATCGGTAACAGAGATGCTAACCATTCTGACGATTGCCGGGCGAGCTAAGGGAATGCGGGGGGAAGCGGGCGGTGCCTCGCATTCCAGCGATGCGTCAAGTTAATGTGACCGCGTTGTTGTTTTGGTGTAACCCTACAGATGCTGATTTTAGAGACTTCAAGTATTACGTAAGCAAAAAAAAGTAAAGTAGTATTTATTTACGTCAACATTTTAAGTATAGTAATTTTTAAAATTTCTTAGCAATTTAAATTTTGATGGCTAGAAATGTAGTTGGGATCGCGCTTAGATGAGAGAGAGATAGAGTTAGTGCGTTTGTTTAGTTATGGAATTTGACTTATTTCTCGGTGTCAGATCAATAATATTCAATTTCGATAAATCGACTGACAGCCCAACCTGCTGAATAAAATTTTCATTATTTGAATGTAAAAACAAGTGTGCCTTTCTCACAAAAGCTAAATTATGTTCGATGTATATCACACAAACGTATATGTATTTATTTTTTCGTCTTATTACTATCTTTCAAAAATGTTTTCTTCTATGTACCTTAACACATTTCGTGCCGCTGTTTAGTTTACAGCAAACATATTCTAAGCCATGTATTCAGTAAAATATGTTTGGTGTGAACAATAATTTATATTACAATACCCTTTTAAAAAAAATACAATACTTACCCTTTACTTAATGCAAAAAAAAAAATACAGGATATAATTATCTTAAAAACTTGGAAATGCGCATGAGACGGCTTTATCACTGGTTTTTTTTTTCAGGCAACCTCGCTTACTTAAACTTAATTTACATTTACTTAATACATTATTTCAAATCGGACGTCGACGTTCGAAAAAAATTATAACTTAAAATTTCGCAAATGTCCAACAAAAAACAAATCCTTTCTACTCGACCGTGATAAGGCGGCGCATCGTCAAACGCCATTATATTGCTATCCTTGTCATACTTGTGTCATGTCATGTCGGTTGTACTCGTAAATGTGCAGTTGACACGAACCAGTAGTAGAAGCTAAAACAGGAAATACAATTCGAATATATTTTACACAAAGTTTTTTCTTGAAACTGAAAAAAAGTCTGGGTTACAACTTCATTTCTTTAATAGTTTCATCCTCGCTAACATGTAAATATTCATTCATTGCAATGTATTTCAATATGGCCACTAGTATAGATATAGCAAGCCATATCATATTATATATAACGTCTTGCAAAATATACTGAAACTATTTCAGGGGTAGATTCAGTTTATGATACTGAACAAATTTTCCCAAGGAACATATTATGTATGGCTTTCCTACACTCTAATTGATTTTCAACTTCATTGTAACATGGGTTAAATCAGATACTTTACTTGTTATAGTGGGTAGAAGTGTTGATGACGCAAGCCTAATGCGTGTAGGAATATCAAATGGTGGCGAAATTCGGCGGGCGGAGTTGAACACGCGATGGCTCAGATGGTAAGAGCATAGTCGTATTGAGACTAAAGTCGCGGGTTCAAGTCCTGCTTACGTGGTATTTTTTCACCATTTCTTATTTCATTACTTAATTTGAGTACTTAGTAGTAGTACTAGTGCTGTAATATAATTTTCAGCATTTTGATCAATTTGCGCCGGAATTAAGAATTTTTCGAGATACCAGCACTTAGAAAAGTTGTTCGTATGTCAACTGAATATAGGCTAATTGAGCCGAGTCGCCCCTTGAAATACTTAGTTGTCGACAAAAAAATTCCACCATCAAAGTGCACTAAGAGCGAGTCCACGCGAGCGTTACGTAGTTGCAACACAAAAATTTTGACGCATTGCAGGCCACACAGGCGCTGCGTCATCGCAACGTTGCTACAATGTAGTCGCAATGAGAATACCCCTCCCCCTTCGTCTCGTGAGCTACAGTAAGTGTACGTTGCGTCGACTTATTGCATCGTGTGTACATTATGGTTATTTGTATATAAAACCAGGCAGCGGCGTCAACGCTACATCGACGCAACGCTGACGCAACGCGCCGTGTGGACTCACTCTTATTCAATAAAAAAAATATCGTCATTACAAATGACAAAAAAAGTCTTATTTTGTACCCGTGGAATAATTTTTATTAAACATTCTATACAATACAGAATAATAAATTCAATTGAATAACTCTGTGAAAAAACATTACTACTAGTAGTGCATCTTGAATGCCTAAAAAACCCTATAAAAATAACATACTCGTATAATGTACATCGAAACGTGAAAATAAAATATTGTCTGTATTCATGTACTGAATTCAGCCTTATAATAGTTTCAGTATATTTTTTTAGAGCATGTATATCGAATTGTAGTAAAAATTGCTTGACAACATCCATTATGTATATGTATAATGCAGTAGAACTATCATTTAGTTATCACGCTTTTAGAGCGAACGAATACATACCTTCAATTCACCCGCATAAGTTATATTTTTGCACTTGCACTTTATGTACTTATGTGAATTGAAGACATGGATGTGTCTGGCTCTCTAACTTTATTGTTCTATGTATTTTATATGGATTTCAGGTGATTATGATTATATTTTATATATTCTTTCTAATCTATGTATAGAAAATAACAGTCAATTTTATAGATTTTTATTATCACTACTAGGTGTCTAGTTAATACACTTTTATGAATTGTTTCTTAGCCCTCACTTCCCATCACATATATTTAGTATAACACTTTTAATATTTGTTTCGTTTACTAATCTTTTCTAATTTTATACTTATGCATTATTACATCAGATTCGGGTTATTTTGATGTATATTCTTATAGTATCACTTGGAGTCGGTTCTGTATGTACTAAAGAATTTATCTGGATATAGGTATGGTCTTATTACATTCATTCTGTAACGCGGGTTGTGGCAAGATAAGACTGACGCTGGGCGTCCACTATGCTGAATTTGAGATGCTGATTTTATATACATTGCCGATTTTGCAACGATCGGTCAGAATCGAATCATTACAAAACCACCAATGTATATAAAAATTTGCATCTGAATATCAGCTAATGGACTGGCTTAAAGGGGAAAAAATAAAAACACAATGGAGGTCTGCCTACCTAACTTTTTTTTTAATCTAAAAAACAGACATGAAAATGTTAACTAAGAGCACAAAAATAAGTTTTAATTTTGTTAAAATTACGACATAAGTTGTATATAAAATAGCTGTCATTTCTTTTAAATAATAAAATACAATACATAAAACTTAATTGAACCAAAAGACATTTACAACTATAAAATTTAAATTAAGGACAACATTCTGTCGCAGTCAAATCGCCGAGGTTAGGTAGCGGACCCCGGGCTCTGAAGCGTTACCGCTGAGGGTGCAACCGGGAATACGTTCGGATGATGATGACAAGAGGCGGCCTTATCGCCGAAGCAATCTTTTACATATTTTTTAATTACCCCCCGTAAAATGATTGCCACCAAAACCATAGGCACACTAGTAGGTTTACCGTTATCCACAGCTGTCGCCTGGGCGGGAAGAGCACGAGGGTGACATGGAGGGTCCCGGGGCCTCGCAGAGCGCGGACTGCGAGCCCACTCCCCCCCTCATCCAACGGCGGGGGTCCTCTGCCAACCTGTTCCCGCCCGCGGAACCACACCATCATCTGCCGCCGAGGCCGCATAACTATCCGCGGTTAAGTCCGCTCTCGAGAAATAGCAGGTCAGTTAATATTACAGGGTTAATGGGGGTGAGGGTAAGTATTATTCTTATTAGTCCGTCTTTTGAATAATCCAAAAATAATGGACCCATATTTTTCAGTTTATCAAAAAAGTAAATATTTACGTAGATACGGAGCATCTAAGTTCCAGAGTGGGGGCTGTGACGTCATGAATGAAATAACCTATTTGTTATGTGGGTGTGGACAATTGGGTACTTGACTGTGTTTGATTTTGTACAATTTTTTTACGAAACAACAATTTACACTAAAAATAAATCTTTTTCTGAAAACAGCAAATGCTAATATTTTTATGGAGAAAAGTTGGAGCCTGGTGGGGACATCTCGCTATCTCTTGTACGCGCGAAACCTAATGGCAGTGACGTCACATTTTTATACGTGCATCCTATTTCTGTTTCTTAACAGTTTTCCTTTCCACTAGATTTTAAAGTCTACCTATAACTTACTTATTTTTGAGTGGATTATTTAAATTAAAAGAATTAATTAAAAGTAAAAATTATTTTACCATATTTTTTTTTATATAATCAAAGTCGCGGGTCGCACCTGGATGAGAGCAGCACAGGACCGAGATGGGTGGCGTCGACGAAGAGAGGCCTATGCTCAGCAGTGGGCGGAAGAAGGGGTGGGATGATGATGATGAAAAATTATTTTTGTTTTCGGTTTCAAATTATTTTACTATTTCATATGAATGATAATAAAAAATTGGGTCAAATACCGAATTGTGTGAGAGAACATATAATTGCCAAAAGTTGTACGAATTTTTTAATTGACACTTCAGTCACACGGGCAACTCCGTGCCAACTGGTTACCGGGTGGTAATCGAGCCGCTGCGCTACGACTCGGGCTCCAACGGCGCCCGGCCCTCGCCCACCATGCAGCAGAGGATCAAGGCGCTAGGGGTCCCCACGCCGCTGGCCGTCAGCAGCCCCGTGCGGAGGTATGTGTGGAATACGGGAAAATTACATTTTAGGGGGTCACTGAAAGATTACAAGAATCAAGAATCAAATATTTATTCATCAATTAGGCCTTCGCAGGCACTTTTACACGACAATAATTTTAGCTTACATTACGTTTAATGTATATTTAAATTATTATTGTTGGTACGCTTTTCAGTCTTGAATCCATGTGGACCTGGTCCTTTGAGGCGTTCATGGGGCCAAAGCCAACTTGAAGAGGCCTTTTAGTACCTTTTTATCTAAAAAGTGAGATGGCTGCATCTATGGAGGTCTATCCCTTATTATTAAAAAAAAGCTACCGATAATAACGTTTCGCAAAGACCACTCCTGAAAAGAAACGCCGAAAGAAACTAATTTACACCGTATTGGTCGCCTACGCACCAGAAGGGTTTTGTTAGTTTACAAAGATACTATGCCTAATAAAATGTCATCTCAATATAACATGTAAAGCTTGCGAAAGAGTGCCAAATCCAATTTACAGAAATAAGTAGTCTTAAAAAACGGAGCATAGCTGACCAGTCCCTACTGGTGGCACCCGTTCACGAGTTGACGCGTGGACAGATTCGTTTTATAATAGGGCCAGTTGACTACTGTACTCAATGTTATTAGGTCAAAATTTAACAAGATTAATCGGCGATAGATAAAGAAGATATATCCCGTGGCCGTAGGCTTCGTAGATATATTTTTTCATTGGTTTCATTATGAACTTTATGTCAAAGGTATAAGGTTCAATGTAATGTGGGAACTATTCTACTATTGCTCTATGGGTTAACTTGAAGGCTACAGAGATAGAGGGCGACCTAGAAAGACGTGGGGAGAACGTGTGAAGCGGGACATGAAGGAGAGAGGGGAGGACAGATGTGATAAACCAAAACTCAAGACGAGCACCGAAATTATAGAGCTACATACAAAATATACATTTTTATGCTAAACAATTTTGTACCAATAAATCCAATGAAACACCAAGCTAAAGATATGAAATATTTATTTATTTAAATTATAAAATAAATTGTTATTATTATATTATATTAAATTTTCAATTTGGATGAAATAATCTTTCAGTGACCGCTAATATGATTTATTTTATACCAAATGAAATATTACAAATGATTACCAATATTTAGTAAATGTTGGGTGTAACATTTCTCAACTTTACACTGTGCTTAATGTTATTAGCTCAAAATTTATTAAGGACCAATTGGCGATAGATAAAGAAGATAATTCACATAAGTATAGGTATTTATATTGATTTCCCATCGTATCATGGCCTGTTCCCATCATAACTAAATCTACCCCCAGACTACAGAATAACCCCGCGGCTGATAGTTTCGTTAGGGCCAGTTCACACGCGAAGCGATGTGGCGCGCACTTTTGAAGAAATACAGAACTTGTTTAGTACACAAAAAGGTACTTATTTCAGTGACGACAGCTCTCACTGAAATCTCACCCTTTCTGTGTAGTAAACAAGTTCTATATTTCTTTTAAAGTGCGCGCCACGTCGCGTCGCGTCGCGTTTCGTTGTGAACTGACCCTTAGGCTCTAAAAAAGTACGAGTTTTGGGAAATAAGTCTAGAAAATTATAGAGGCGCCACTGTCTATGGCAAAAGCGAAAGTTTTTGACATTTGTTGTGTGAAAAGGACAAGTGGTTGCCATTACAAATTTTGTTCCGTTTTTAGACTTATTACCCAAATTGTGTGTGTATCAAAGAAATTATATACAATCTAGAATGCCTACCAAGTGTCAAAGCCGTTCTTAAAAAGCGTACCTAAAATCCCTAAAACTAAAGTACATAAAGGTGTCCCTTTCTAATTTATTGCACTGGCAGTTGGCGGGAAAGGGACGCCTACAGTTTTAGGTAAATTTTTTGGGAACTTGTAAGTATGTACATAATTAAACATAAGCATTTTGGAAATATAAACTTTATGTTCGTAGCATTAAGTAAAATTTTCAATGTTGTTTTTTTTAGATCATTACTCGTAGTCATTCTAGATTGTATTTAATTTCTTTAGAATGTATTCTGCAATACAATAAGAACAATATTGTGACATTGACAGCTCGGCAAACTATCGGTCGATACTAATAAATCTGTATTGTATGGGGTACCTATCTAACCGAAACGACTACCAATTGTCCCTACCTACACCGGAACGCATTGCTTCTATGTTTTTCTTTAACTGGAGTGTTTATTTGCATGTAAAATGGTTTGCGTACTCACAAATGTTTAGCGGTGACTCCAGGTACACTACGTGTCGATTTTACATCATTGTTGTATCATTTTTGCTTCATGAATGTTACTATAATATGTTTGCTAGAATTTAGAATGTTTAAAAATTATCAAAAAACTTTTTTTTCCTTAATGTGGTTTTCTCGCCAGAGTACCAATCGAGGGCGTTTGTTTAAAAGTTTCATCATCACCAGCGTGTCACACATTCACACACTAGACTTTTAATAATCGCCATCTATGCTTGGAACCTAACCATGAAAACCTCACTCATTTACTTAAAGTTGTTTTGGAAGAATTTATGTACAATGTAAGCAAACTGTAGTAACATTCTAGAGGTATCTATTTGGTTGCACATGTCTCTGTAAAAAAAAAACAATTAACACAGAGAACGCTTTGAAATTGAGCATTGTTTAAAATACCTATTAATAAAATCTAGTCTATTCTATAGTAAAATCTAATCTCTGCGAGGACGAAAGCTAAAAAAATGTTGATACAAACATTCACATACATCAATCACACACGGTGTGGTTTTTTTATAAATCATCACAAGGCCTATTCACTGACCAAGCACGGACATTTGTTATTTTCAATATGCACTCAAGTTATTCACCAAGTTGCTCAATTTCAATGCGTGCTCTATCACAACTATAATAACTGGATTAAACCTCTATCCTTCTTCATCTCTCCTATTTCCAAATTAAACAAATCTTTTTGGGCAGTATCCATTGTCGGTCATGTAAAATGTCTTCATTTCTAACCAAAAGCAATGTCCCTTTTACAAATTGCTTATCAAGACGCTGAGAAAACGAAAATGGCGTCTACAAAAAAGGAAACACATTTCTTTACTGTAATTTATATAACGTCTAACAAAATATACTGAAACTATTATAAAGATATATTCAGTCTATGATACTGAACAACTTTCCTCTATAAACATATATCGAAATATTAAAAAAAAAAAACTTTTCATAGAAACTGATCAGCTGATCGGCCAACTGGTATGGAAGTTCAAAAGGATATATGTTCCTTGGGAAAAGCATTGTTATGTTATGTATCATGGATTGCATTCTGCATTAAAGTAGTTTAAGTATATTTTGTTAGACAATGTATAAACTACTGCATAACAGATGCTTTTGTCACTATTAACTAATGTTGGATTCTGGGTAATTACTATTCGTTTATGTCCAACACAAGAGACTAAAAGAGCTTTGTTTTCTCATAGTCTTAAACTTTAATCATAATTAAGTTGGTACCGACGAAATACAAAGTACAGTACGACCACAGATAAAGACATAGAAATAAATCCAACCGACATAGATTTGGACTCTTAATTTTATCAAATCCTCATGAAGATAAAGAACTATCAAAATAAGTAATCATCTTATCCGAATCATTACTTTCTTCTCTTAATACCGTTTCTCCTCTTAATTTCGGCCAAAAATCACGTCTTTTTGTAAGTCAACATGATTCTTGTAGTGCAATTTGTTGAATATCTTCGATTTCGTATATATAGACGATATGTTTGTTAAAGGCAATGTTTAGAAAAAACCTTTTGAGCTTTTGATCCCCAGTTTTCTTTATTGTAGTAATGGCCTCATATTTGTCGTCGTACTGTCCTCATGATTCAAAATATAAAATGTGACCGTTTACCGCTTACCACGCGGCAGGTGGACCTAACGCATAGAGCCGACGTGTCGACGGTAACTTGTATTGTTTGGTTTTTGTGTGTTTCTTGTTAACTGCTGTGAATTGGTGGAGTTTTACAACGATTCTCCCACTCAATAATAATATAGCTTTACCTCCTTCCTGGCTTTCCGATTACCAGCTTATTTCTTTTGGTTTTTTGTGGATGCGCAAGGCGTGGGCGTAAAATTCAAAAGCTTAATGGTGTGTTTCAAGATATTAGCATATTTAACCGTACAAGTTTTGAGATATTGTCTTAAATATTGAACAAAATAAATAGACTGATTTCCTAAAGAACTATCAGACCATGAGTTGGGTAACACCATATGTTAGTTTATGTTTTGTGAGAAACCAGCTATTTTATTGCGTTTATTGTGAAACAATGCTATGCTATGTCGCAAATACTTGCCATAAACGTATAAAATAGAAAAAATCTTAAGAAATCTGAATTTGACGGCCATGTTGCATTCACGTAACTTTCCTTTGTATTTTTCAAGCTTATTTTCTGATGGGAACGCAAGTTATTGTAAGCATACAATTTATTGGAAGTCTGTTTACTATTCGAAATTCCATCAATTCATGGCACTTTGTAAATAGGTTGTTTCATGTGGCTGCACTATTAGGTTGATTTGCAAAATCCGTCAAATACCTATTTGACAGGTTGTATATACAGACAAGATCTAGTGCTGTTGGTTCATGTTGAACCTAACATGTTATACTACAATGCCTTTTGTGCTTTTTATCCACTTTTGTTTCTTTGAAGTACAAACAGCATTGATTAGTGATTTCATTTTTTTGTTTAGCATGTTGTGGTATTATTAGATTTTTTTTATTTATTGGTGCAGTATAAGTTCGCCATGTTGTAAAAATCTCCCAAATAGAAATGAAAAATCAAAGTAAAGAACTTATTCTGTGTCAATACAAATACTAAAATGTTTTATTATATTTTTTTATTTGCAAGCTGTTGTCACAAAACGGACCGAAGGCGTAACGCGACGCACTATACAATGGCGGGTAACGGCTACCATCCCTTGTCTATGGTCGAATTATGATCACAGACTAACGTTTAAATGGTAAAGGGATTAAATGTTTTATTCAGCCCGTATCATTTACCATTCTTATCTCTTTCTTCTATATTGTGGTCATTTTCATAATGTTAATCTATCTCTTATGTAACTTTTGGCTGTGATTATTAAATTTTCGCTAAGAATGTAGATTGTTTTTCCGCACCCAGTTTTACGCACCGCATTGGATGTTTTGGTCTATTCGTTACAATTTGCTTGTTGGTCAACGTTTTTGTCGTTCTACATTCCAACATTCGTCTCGGCCATTGTAAGTGAATGTCGCCAACGTTTCCGGTGATATTGCATGACTGTCGAAATGAGTGCAATGAAAATAGTACAGTACTAGAATTTGTATATTATCATCGTGAATATTAATTAAAACTCTTTTAAGGAAAGTTACGTGTACAAAGATTACATTTACATAATTTACTGTCTACAAAATATGCATATCTTTTACATTCCCGATTTGAAGTATTAAATTCTGCATACTGTACACTTTCGCGTTACCTATTTCACATCTGACAATAATTTCTTTTAATATTTTCCTCAGTTTGATATTTATCTAAAAAATTTTAAGTAATTACTAGTTCTTTGCAATTCTCATTTCGCCAGACGTATTCTTGCAATATAAAGCTTGCTGTAGTATTTTGTAGTGTGTATCATAGTGTAACATATTGTATAGTGAGGCATGTGGCGTTGGCATGCTCCCCGCAACCGTAGAAGGCGGCCGCCGCCGACGGACCCGGTCGCCGTGCGTTCAGAACTAGCTTCTCTTATTTGTATATATTTTGAAGCAACGTAGCGTAGTTTGACTTACCAAAATTTTTGAAGAAAATTTAGAGATTAAATTTCAAAATGTCGTTCTGAACTGTCGCGTCCGAGGGCGGCGGCGCCGATGGCGCGATCGCACGTGCAAACGCTTCGCCCCGCAGCTCCCTTCTCCTTCTGTCCGTAGGCCGTACGATAACGATAGCGAGGGCTCGGACGAGCTCGCGCGATTAAACCCCTGACGTGAGCGCCGCGCACAGGTCCAACCCGGGCACGCCGACGCAGCCGCGCCGGCCCGACTTCATCGGCGTCGGCGGCCGCGCCTCGCCGCAGCGCCGCTTCCTGTCCGAGGGCGAGCTGCTGCGCGCCGAGCCGCCGCCCGCGCCGCACCGCCCCACCGCCGACGACATCCGCGAGCTGGCCGCCTCGCCCCAGCGCGGCAACTACCTGTGGGCGGAGCGGGCCGCGCCGCACCACCCGCACGTGGCGCACCACCCGCCGCGCGGCGGCGTGCCCGTGTTCCCGCCGCAGCCGCAGCCGTCGCCGCTGCCGCGCCGGCGACCCGCCGCCGCGCCGCAGCCCCCCCGGCCCGCGCGCCCGCTCTCGTTCGTGCGAGCGCTCGAGGTGCAGGACCAGCTGGAGGCGCGCGCGCCGCCGCAGGAGCCGCCCGACCGCGCCTCCGTGTACGACTGCAACTACGAGATCTCGGTGTGAGACGGGCGCGCGCGGCCGCCCGGCCTGACAGTATTACGGTGACCGAGCCCCGACGCGAGCCGCCCGCCTATTCCCGCGATAGGCCGGCCGGCACCGATCGCTGAACCTTCGAAGCCTCTCCTAGACGTGACGATTTATTTCCTCCGCCTCGTTCCGTCGAACGACGACGAGCGGACCGCGTGATTCCAAAGAAACTTTGTTATGTTTGTTTATTAATTATGACGCACAATGATAACCGAGACGTGTAAGATTTTACCGATTTCGACACCTTACCGTGTGAAGTATGGAGATATGATCCTTGTAATTATAGAAAGCATTTTTGTATCCTCATGCCATAGTGCGAGTCCGTTACGGAAGTGATTGTAACGTAAATTAGTGTTAACCGTAAGACTCGGGTTATTGCTCGTAAGTTGTAATTAGAGTTTTATATGTATGTATATTTGTGAGCAGTTTGTGTCGTTGATTATATTTAACTGAGAATTTGTTGAAAGAGAGTGTATATAGTCCCCAGTGTTGTGATTCCGAGTTGACATAATAATATAGAAGTATATAAAAATGTACCAACACTTGAGTGTTTCAATTATTGTATAAAAGATATATTTATAAAGTATTTTCCTGGAGCTGTATGTTGTATTTATTTCGAGGTAGAGTTCTCATTTGAAGGAATTGACTTTTTCATTCGGTAAAACTCGGATTAGGAATCGGATCAGGGTTTGGAAAGTAGGTAACGAATGAATTGTCATAGATAATAAAGGGGAATATAAAAAAAAATGTGCCAAATATTACGTAGACAGCGAAAGCGAAATTTCCATTGGGTTTGGTTCCTAAAGTACGTTTTTTCCTCTTAAATTATAAAATGGAATGAAAGTTTGACATAAATCTTTACAGTAGATGGCAGCACTGAGATGATAGGAATTATATTTCTTATGACATTAGACTGATTTGGAAATAGTTCTATTGGAAAACTGCTGTGAAATAAAATGTATTAGAGGAATAAATATATCTTCATAATCATCAAAATCAAGTTTTCATTGGCCATGGTTCTGTATCTCTCTAACCAATGGGAAATTGACATAAATGTATTCAAATCCATTCGTTTCGCAGGAAAAAGACAGTACCTAACTACACTTTCTAGTTACTACGTAATTTAATTATAGACCTACTATCTTTATGGATTTTGAAGTCTCGGTGCTGCCACCTACTGGAGTGTTTTCTCTAACGATAAATGCCCGCAATAGTATGCTATTCTAGTCTATACTGCATAGAAACCCAATCCGTCCTAGATTATTTGATCCAATATAGGCATATGTTGATCCAAATATCTTCCAAGATCTTTCCACTTTGCCACTTTGTGGTTGCTTACAAGCTTGAAGAATAAAGGCCTGTTTACACACTGCAATTTTCTTGACTCTTGCTCGCAATCACATTGAAGCAATGGATAACTTGTATGGTCTTAACAAAATGTCAATGAAATATAATTTATTGCTTCAATTAATTTGTATGGGACCATTCAAGTACCTAACACGTAAGCATTATTTTAGCCATTTTTAATCCTCCCCCCCCCCCCCCGCCCCTTTACATAAGCATTAATTTTTTTGGAAGTATTTACATTAGTCCGTCTAGCTTTAAAACTTGCCTCCGCCAAATGTGGCCACGGCAAGTTTTAAAGCTAAACGGATTACCAATAATAGTTTTAACGGCAGTTCATAAAATAATTTAAAGGGCTATCTAGTGCATGACGTAGAGTAATATGGAAATTATCACCATATTTACGAGTTAACAATTTATTTCACACTTCAAGGCCATTTGCCTATATCTTCGCCTTAACATCGAAATTACAAAAAATTGCCTAGTAATGTAAAAAAATAATTAAAAAGATTGCTGACGTAATGGAAGTCCAGACCACCCTTGCCCCCTTGTCATCAGAAATAAATGTAATTTTTGTGCAATAAAGAAATTAAACAAACAAACAATAAGCTAATTAAAGACCCCCCTTTTGTTGCTTACATAATACTTGAACGGCCCCTAAGCAATAGGCGAAAATCTTGCATTATGTAAATGGGCCTTATTAGATATATTAGTACATGCACAGGGTTTTATTTCGATACAATTGATCAATATATGTCTATTTTGGCCCGCAGTATGATGATCTAAACCATATGGCCGAGTCATTTGCAATGTTACTTTAGAATGATTAGAATATTATTTTTAGGCTTGTGAGATTAGGAACGGTATGGAAAGGTGAGAAAGTGAAGGCTCATTGATCTAAGATTATATGCTAAGCATTGATACTTTTAAAAGTTTGACACGTGAAAATTTATGACTATTTCGAATTTAACTTATTGTTTGAAAAAACTGATAATTTAATAGAATACAAGGACAGATTTGGTCGCTAAGAAATTGGAAAAAAAAAGTTCTTTATATTAAATGACCATAAATGCAAAGGTACTCATTAACTTTTCTCAAACTTTTTGGTACATATAATTTGTAATTAGATTTTAAAAAATCTTTAGGTTTGGAGGATAAATTGGAATGGTTATGTATGTTGAAATGCTCCAAGAAAAGCATACACGTATTCTTCTATTATGTTTGTGATACACATTTTCTATAAGGGTGCGGTCTGATTAGGCTAACACTGAGCGGCTGATTGTACGCTGCGGCAAATCGGTCTAGAACTCAGGGTCTACATTTCTTCCAAAATGCACGCCATGTCGGGTCGTGTGCAAGTCGCGTCTCAGTGTGAACTGAAATTTACGCCCAGTAAGCATCGAACTGTGGAATATTAGATGCCAGACCGCCGATTACGGAATGAGCCTGCAAATGGTACTTAGCAAACTGCGTACGCGCAGTATCAAACATTTTAAAGGCAGTCAACAAACTTACCAAATTAATTTGTATCGAAAAACGAAAAGAAATTGCTTACTAAATTGAATAATTATTAATCATTAATTAATTATTATCAGAATGATAATGACACCCAACTTTTTTTTATATTTTTTATAATTTTTATAAAGTTGTTCAAAACAATACTGGCCCGTTGAATATTTGTATTTAATTGGAAGCTTAGGCTTAGCTTAGAAAATTAGCAGCCGTTCAGTGTTCGCCTAATGGGGGATTCAATCTAAGTATATGTTATGCATAGATCTCATCACTTCGTTTGATTACGTTGGTACTTAGGTTTCTCGTATTGTAACGAGGTTTATCTAAAGATATGTTTAAAGTATAAAAAGTATAAATATGTCACTAGGAATGCAGCAGTTGAGATTATCTTTGTACATACATAGAGTATATGTTATTTACACGTTTGTAACATTGTAATGTATAAAACATATCAAGCGATGGATGTTTAATATATGTGTAGATAGGGTTTCTTTTGTTCAGAAATATATTTATATTACAAGCCTTTGAAAGTTGTAGATATAGTATTACCTGATTTTTAACCTTATCACGCAATGATAAAGTTCAAGCCAATGAGGGACTTTCCAAGCCACGTTCCTTAAAAATCACATAGATGGCGCTGTGCAACGCTGCAACCAAAATTTTGCAGCCAAGTCGTCAGAGTGTAGTAGAATCGGCATCCAAATATAGTAGCCAGGTCTTCATATAAAGCGGTAATCAGAGTCCTAAGAAAGAGGTCCAAAGTCAATAGAAATAAAAGATTATCACGCACAATACAACAGCAGAAAATATCGAAAGAACAGCAAAACAAGGAAAACCATAGATAGCATAGGAAAAAAGAAATGTCAGTGATATTTTTTTTACTTTGTTACCCTTTGTCCAGGCTAAGGTTCATAATCATACTCCCAGCGTTGCACAACGTGGCTTGGAAAGTCTCTCATTGTGTATCTTGTGTTGTAGACAAAAAAAATCTGACCAGTTCAAGGCTGACAGATTCTACGTTGACAACATGTGGGGTAATTCCCTTAGATTAGACTAATAGACATTTTTTATTTGTACCATATTATATCTATGAGTGTATATAACTTTGTGTGTACGAAAGCGCTTGATATGTTTTATTGTATATAAAACACAATAACTGTCATTATTTATTAAGGCTAATGTAAATATCCCACAAGTGTAAAACTAAATGGAAGCAACACTAAGGAGAATTTTGTATAGAACGTGTAATAGTATTCGTTGTGGATGTATGTATATTTTTTCCATATTTATTTTAGTTACTAAGAAAATCGGCAGCAGTATTTTTTTTTTGCAGACAACAGACATATCAGCAGCGTTTTTTCGTTAATACAATCCATATTTATTTATAACGTCTTACAAAATATACTGAAACTCTAGTGTTGATTCAGCCCATGATATTGAACAACTTTTCCCAAGATATATCCAACATATATCGCAATATATATTTGATAAAACGATTTGCTGATCGGTACTTGAAAGACCAAAAATATTTTTCATATTTTAAAAGACTTAGGGTTGGATCTTGCTATCCTTTTCTGTCGCTCAGAAGCGTCATTAGCTAGAGCGAGAGAGTGCGACGGAACGCTTCAGCACCGGCCGTGCTGCAGCGTTCCGTCGCTCTCTCTCGCTCTAGCAAATGACGCTTCTGAGTGACAGAAAAGGATAGCAGCATGGGAAAGTGCTGTTTCGTGCTGATAGATGAGATCCAACCCTTATTCATGTTCCTCGGGGAAAGTTGTTTAATATCATGGACTGAATTCAGCTTTAAAATAGTTTCAGTATAATTTGTTAGACCCTGTAGAAGGGCGTGTGCTGCGTGACGCAGGCACATGCGGCCGATTTAGTCCGTCTCAGTCATACGTGTGACAGGGATAGGTGATTCGTAACGTAACGTTTTGTTTCTGTCGCACGTATTGTTGCGTTTCTATCGCTCTTATTGTTCACGAGCGGCCCGCCCCGGCTTCGCACTAGTATTAATTACACATATAAACCTTCCTCTTGAATCACTATCTATTGATGAGAACCGCATTAAAATCCGTTGCGTAAGTTAAAAGTTCTAGCGTACAAACATACCCTTCTGTATGTCAGACATTGGAAAGCGACTTAGTTTTATATTTAGATTATCAGTATCAGGTGTAGCTTTAAACCAATATGTACGTATCCAAATTACTTCGATACAAGATACTAGGACCAATAGGAAAAAGTTGTACTTACCTAGTTACTAATAAATATCCGCAACATGATTTGTCAAAATAGTCAGTCTAATAATCCGCCCCGAATCGTCCCTGGCCCAAAGGTTCCCATTTTATATTATGTATTGATATTGATGATTGAAACGGTCCGAATCTGTTGCATTAAATGCGCTTGACGCAGCGTACGCAATAAGTTTGAACGGCCTATAGTTGATGCATATGTGGTTAGCATACTGCCGAATTAGTTGTTTTCATACATTCCGAACATTTTATCAAATTGCTTCAATATCCAAGACCACGATGGAGTGTACTTAATAATTTGACACATCGAAACGACATTGTTGCATGTTAAATATTTTGTAAAAAGTTATTGGATTTGATTAAGAACTTTTAAAGATTAACCTTATTCCTATGATGTAGCCTTAAGAAAATATTTTTGAAACGATGCATGCGAACATATGACGAGATTCCCATTCATTTGATTGGCAAAAAATATGAGAAAATGACTATTGATATTGTACGTATGTATTTGTTTTTGTAGATAGCTGTCTACCCTTCTTCGTCTAAGCGCGTTCCCGGTTGCATCCTCAGCTGTGCTGCTTCGGAGCCCGGGGTGCGCTTTCCCGCTTTTTCTTCTCCAAATATAACACGCATGTCAATGGTCACCCAAGGATGCCAAAGACCTTGCAAAATGGAGAAGAAATAGCCGGAACAGTTTAAATGATTTGGCTATATAGCTGTCTACCCATTGGTGACAAAATATTTAACTAATACTGTGTTGAAAAAAAAATTAACTTCTTTTGGACGTAACATAAACGATTAATATTTTTTTTTTGTATGTGTGAACCAATACAGGAGGCCTGACAATCCCATACAAAAAAGCGTACTATGCTAGAAAGCCAAAATCCTGTATTATTTCCAAATGTCACTACTACCACAATATAATAATAAGTACTACGTACAGTATGGCCACACCCTGCCTCCCGTTTTGTTTTGTCGTTTATAGAGCTTAAACAACCGATTTGTAAATATTTGAATATTTTACTTGGCCTCTGCTCTGCGCACAGCGTCGCGTCTTTGCCAGCCGGTAAATGTAAGGTAACCGAGCGCGGAGTGGCCATGTACGTACTTGTAGTACTCTTTATTATACTGTGCGGGGTAGTAACCCCGCCCGCTAGCCATACAAAGGATGCTTGGTACTTAAGCTGACTTGTTTGTTCTTAGAAAATGAACGCTTTTACCGCCATCTTTCGGAAATTAACGTGAATACCAAGCAGAAGTGGCGCCCTCATTTGAAATAAATTGTTAACTCGTAAATATGGTAAAAGTTTCCATATTCCCCTTTTTAAAGCTAGACGGACTAATGTAAATACTTTCAACGGCCGGTCATAAAATAATTTAAAGGGCTATCTAGTGCCTAACATTGAGAAATATGAAAATTTTCACCACATTTTCGAGTTAAAAATATATTTTAAATGAGGGCGCCACTTCAAGGTCATTTGCTTCTAACTTCACCTGTTCGTTCAAACTAGTAGCTCCATCTAGCTACAACATTTACACTAAAATCGAATTATGAATAGGTACCTTCAAAGTATAAATGTTGTCAGTCCTCTTGTATGATCGTCCATAGTATGTTATAATTTTCAAAAAGAATGTTATAAAAATTGCATTTTTAATGTAACAATGGTTGTCTCCTGGTGTTTTATGTCTGACTATTGTAGTCTAGGCAACGCACTGTTTATGTTAAGTATTTAGGAAGATATTTTTCTAGGACGCAATTTTTTTACACCAAGTCACAAAATTAATATAAGTACTAACGTACATAACGGAAACTCGCAGCGTCCCCTGCAATATGGCGCCCCGCACATCTCTTCAAGCCCCTGGACCCTTACACCAAAAGCAACATGACAGGAGTACAAAGCTACATGTCCGCGTTTCAGTGTTAAGCAACATTGAGCGTTACGAAATGATGATAAAGTCTAATGTGGTTTATTACTTAATATTGATTGGTTTGATAGGACGATACTATCGGACGACTTTTGTGTTATTTTATGGAGTAACGGTCCTGATCTTGCTGTAAAAAATTGCGTCTTGTACAAAATAACCTGTGTTATAAAAACTATACTTACATATTTACTACGTAAAAATGTAACGTGAATAAATTCAATGTTATTTGCGTTATGATTCAATACGGATCCAGGTACCACTACAGTTGTACCTATTCTACGATCAAGACTTCTCTAACTAAAGTAATTTTCTCATTTTCGATTGCCGTTTTTAGTAGGTTTGTAAGTGATCGTAGACTAGTGCAAGACGCTCTGTGTTTATTAACGCCAAGAAATTTTATTTTACGCTGGTCTAGGTGAAAAGAAAAAGCATAGAACTTACCAGCTGCTTTTCTTTCCGCGCAGATCGTAAAAGTTGAATGAGAGAATGGGCGAAAATGCGAATCATATTAATAAGTGATGCGTTTAGCATCACTATTTTTGATTTATTTTGTCCACCATCACGCTAAAATTGGCTTTTGAGTCTTGCGGCATTGGGCTCTGTTTGCTTGAGCCGCAAGACCCAAAATGCTCTGTCTGCCCCATTAGGAATAAAGACATGATAGTGTGCTATGTATGTATGTATGAGAAATTGTTAGTAACCATTCTACATACAAGTTTACTTATTATACTAGGTGCAATTGTCTCTGCCGCTCAAATTTGTTGTAGTGCTGTTCCGTTTAACTGTGTGAGCGGGATGGCACTACAAATGCCTCCAATAGGAATTTTATTTAACACCACATAAAGTACTTTAGTTTTTGTACTACACACCCACGATACAAAAACTAGTTTTCTGTATTCCGTGAGTGGGGCCGTTGTGTATTGTCCATTTATTAATCACAGACATCACAGTGCGTATTGTGGTTCTTGGCTCGTCGTATAAAAGCGTTAGAAAATCTCCCTAAAGTGTGTGTGGATCGAATAAGCTAATTCACACTCAAATGCGGCGGTGTGCGTGCGAGTGAACGGTAACGATGCTATCGAGTATCTACCTCTCACTCTGTTGCAGTCGACCGTGCGTGCAGTTGTGTGAATCGGTGGCTATAGTCAGCAGCGCTGCTACATTTGTCTTCAATTAAATGTTTAGTACCTCCTCAGAAATCGTTACTACCTGTATGTATGTGACAGTGTTTTATTTTTGTATTTTGATAAAATTTGTGTAAATAATTTTCTTATTTTATTGATATTAAACTCAATTAATCAAGTTTTGATATTTTATTTGCTTGACATTTTAAGGAGTCTCATACCAGGCATGAATATTATATCTATTTAAGATCTTTAAACCTGAGGAAAAAAAAAACAATAACAAGGTAACAGTGCTGTGTGGTTTGCAGCCTAGAATAGGATCACGTCTTATCTCTTCCTGTGAATGTCGTAAGAGGCGACTAAAGGACTAAGCATAAACAACTGCATTTCAAAGAAGGGTTGACGTCGGGTGGCGACCGGTGTAAAACTTTTCGCACAAATACATTTTTAAAGGAGGGATGACGTCAGATAGGCGGCTGTTCCTAAAACCAATGGCAAATCGTTCGAATGAAACCAATGCCAAATCGAGCCATTCCTATAATCTTGGCCTATCCTGAGCCTGATTCTAATATTCGACATAAAATATACTTCTCTTCGACTTTTCATCGCATCTATTCGAAAATGATGTTTTCATTCTACTGTGGTGTCCTTCGTTTCACTCTGGATTTAACGTAGCGCCCTCTCCTTAAAAATATTACCGTTACTTACTCATTGTATAGCACAATCTACTGTTAGTACATACATACTTTGCCTCGCCTTATCAGTGACAACCTCTGAAGTCTACGAGATCATTAGTAGTATATAACGTGTAACAAAATATACTGAAACTATTTTAAGGGTAGACTCAGTCCATGATACAGAACGAATTTCCCCAAGAAACATATATCGAAATGTGAAATTTAATTTATGACTTTCCACACAAACTCGGATCAGCTGATCGGTCAACTTGTATGGGAGGCAAAAAAATATTTTTCATATTTCAATATATGTTTCTTGGAGAAAGTTGTTCAGTATTGTAACAGACAGTTCTTGTCTGTTAGTATAACTAACTTAAATAACTTAAATTAAAAATAATATAACTTAAATCAAAATAATCTAACTTAAATAAAAATAATAAATACCTATATAAACTAAAATATTATACGGGCGCAGTATTTCTGCTTAGCGGGGTCTGCAATGCGGGAGAGGGGCAGTGAAGCATCGTCACCCCCGCTGGCGCAGAACAAGCCTCGATGCACTTTGAATAAGCAACATTCGCCCCGACTGTTTTCAAGGCGACTGCACGTCGCTCGGCGCTCTGCCGCTACTGTACGTCACGATACGTGCCTTGCATCTAAACTTAATTATTTTCTTAAAATAGTAATTCCTGCACAGATCTTAATTTTGTGTGCTTGTGGAAAGTCCCGTACTGGGTAAGTTGTACAAAATGTTCTATTAGAATAGGTATTAATCTTATTTTTCACAATACTGATGGTAGTTTACAAATATTATTTTTTCCTTCGTAATTTAGATTTTGCAAGTACTTCTTCCTAAAAAGGTGTTTCCATATATGTTACTTAAACCTTTCGTATTTTAATGCCAACAGTTATTAATGTAACCGTTTCTGCTTGACTGCCACTTCATCTCAGATTCGTTTAATAAAGCTGTATGAGCCTAGGCCTCCGCTTACACCGTAGTAGTTTTGCACAAGCGTGTGTATGCATGCTTGTTTAAGATATATACATATTATGTATAATTAAAGCCGCCTAGACTGCTACGTCAATATTGTTTTCTGCTATTGAGTGTTACATTTGTCCTAACAGGAACTACGTTTCGGTTACCTTCGCCGCCAGCTGCTGCTGCAGAAGACGGCGGTTAAGGGAAGTGCGGCTACATCTAAATCCAACCTCGTAAAAGCCCACCTACGACCCAGAGACTTACTGTTGATTTAGTTAGATTAATTACGTATACTCTGCCATTATAATTAAACTTAAGTATCTACTTCGTAATCTTAAGTATCTAAACTTTATTAAAGTTAAGTGTCTAAAGTCGTATTTTTATTTGTCTTTAATAGCAAACGTGTCAATTTGGATATTTGGGTTACTTAAGTAACTTAAGTATCTAAATTTCACAAAACTTAAGTATCTAAATTTGCCGTTTTATTTATCTTTAATAATAAAACGTGACAATGGCGCCCACTCTTATCGTTTAAAGGCTGAGAGGTTGGATCTATTTTGTAAATTTTTTCTCTCTCTTTTGGTGATGGTAGTGTGCATGTTTTTTTTAAAATGTAAAACGATGATAGTAGATTTGATTTATTCAAGAAATGTGCAGTCCCATATTAAATACTGAACAAGTAAGTCCTGTATTTTTTTTAATAATATAGTAATTGTTGAGTATTTGAATACTGTACCTTCAAAATCAAGTAATAATTTAGTGTTTAGACTAGACCAGCACATTACTTGAATATTTACTGTAGATTTTTTTTTCTTTATATTTTCTTATCATTTTTCTATTTTTCTTTTTTCTCCATTTTCTCATTTTTCTTTCTTCATTTTTTCATTTTTTAACAATTTTCACTTCATCGTTCTTGATCAAAGCTGATTATTGTGACAGAACGGATATAACTGCTTTGGCTTATCATAAATTTTTCTGCTATTTATTCTTTTCTGTTCAATCATTTCTTCTATTTATTTTTTATTTTTTTGTTTTGTTAGTTAATTTTGTACAACATACCTAGTGAAAAAATGTCTCAGCCTATTATTTTCCTTCATTTACAAAAACCGGAATTACAATATGAAGTCACAATTCGTGGTGAAATACCAGCTGATACTGTACTTGAATTGAGACGTCAAGTATGCAAATTGACTCAGATTTATCCATCTGACGATATAGCCGAGTCTTGTCTAGAACTCAATGATGACATTAAAGGTATAACAGATTCCTTAAGTAAAGCTAAAACAAATTTGGATGTATTAGCCACATCACCAGATGAGAACTTGAGTAATCGAACTCGCTCTTTATTGAATCATCTTTATCATAGAATTCGTCGTGTAGACCAATCTGATCCATCTCAAATGAAAACCATAAAAAAAACATTCAATGATTACTACACTCAGTTCTCTAAACTAGTTAAACCAAAACATAGCACGGCTAGGGACTCTGAAAGTGATAGCTCTGAAATATCCAAACTTTCTAGTTCAGATAAATTGAATGTTTCTGTTAATTGCGATCGCAATTTCTTCCAGGAGATATCAAAGCTGAAATTTGATGGTAAAACTTGCGTTAGATCTTTTATACAAAGGCTTCAGGAATTTCGTTCAGCTAAAAATGTTCCTGATGATAAGTTAATGTCATTTGCTTACGAAATATTTGTGGGAGATGCCCTACATTGGTTTCGTGCAGTAAAAGAAGACATTAAAAACTACGATGCCCTCATAGTGCGCCTACGCAATGACTTTGACATTGCCAATTATGATTACAGAATGATGACTGACATCCGAAATCGTACACAAGGGGAAACTGAGAATATAATTGTATTTTTATCTATTATGAAAGGCATGTTTTCTCGCTTAAGCGCCCCAGTGCCTGAAAAAGATCAACTGGAGATCTTACTCCATAATATCCGCCCCTGCTATACGAATGTGTTAGTTAATAGTCCTAACGTTGCTACAGTAGATGAACTTCAGCATCTATGTAGAAACTACGAACAAGTTTTAGCTCGCTCTGAACTATTTAAACCTACACCATCATCCTCAACAATGTTGGCCCCAGAGTTCGCATATAACGCACCTAATAAACATTTACCTAAAACATATTCAAATTATAAATCCTTTCCCAATAACAACAGACAAGCTGGTGCACAAATACAAAAGGTTTTCGCTATCGGCGAATCTAAATACTGCCATCGTTGCCGTGTTAACTCTCATACCATGAAAGAATGTCCCGCCGAACGCGTTATCTTTTGCTTCAAATGTGGAAAAAAAGATGTCCGTTCAACAGACTGTCCAGACTGCAACAAAAATAAAACTACAAAAAACTAATAGCTGAAAATTGCTGCAAACCAACAACCAATAATTTTGACCGCTCGGATTGGGAGAATTGGTTGTTGACTATAAAAAAATTTTTTTCATCCTATAATATTGCTTCAATTTTCACTTCTAAACCTAATAACGATCCGAGACCTTATGTCAAAGCAACTGTCAATCACAATAAAAATCTTGAATTACATGGTTTACTCGATTCGGGTTCTGTAGTAAGTATTCTCGGCAAAAATTCTCATGAAATATTAATGTCCTTTGGTTTGCAATTGCAAAAAAAGAATCTGATTTCTGTAAATGCTGCTGGTGGCCAAAGATTGCAGTCAATTGGTTATATGCTTCTACCGCTAACATTCGACAACCAAACTCATACAATAACAGTACATGTTATTCCTGACGTAGACACACCCTTGATTCTGGGTATTGATTTCTGGAATAAATTTAAAATTTTAGCACAACATTTGAGAAATGTCAGCTACTTATCTGGTGATCACCCTGATTTACTAAACATTTCATCTACACCTAATGAAGTTTTCCTTCACAGCTATGATAATTTAGATAGTCTGGAAAAACCTATTGCTGACAGCATAGTGGAGAAATATAGAGAAATCTCTTACGAAAATAAAGGGTTAGGTAGGACTTACGTTGTTACACACTCTATAGATACTGTTGATGCTGAACCGATCCGTCAACGTTATTATCGTATGTCCCCTGATAAACAAAAAGTTGTAGTAGATCAAGTGGATGAGATGCTCGCTCTCGACGTTATAGAACCTTGCGAAAGCCCTTGGTCATCACCGGTTCTAGTTGTAAAAAAGAAGGACGGCAAACCGAGATTTTGCTTGGACAGTCGAAAGTTGAACTCTGTCACTAAGAAGGATGCTTACTGTCTCCCTTACGTCTCTGAAATACTTGATAACCTGAGAGATGCTAAGTACCTATCTAGTATTGATCTTTCAAAAGCATTTTGGCAGATTCCGATAAAAGACAGTGATAAAGAAAAGACTGCTTTCTATGTCCCGGGTCGTGGAACTTTCCAGTTCAAGGTTACTGCCTTCGGACTTTCAAATGCCCCTGCTACCCAGCAGCGACTGGTGGATACTCTTTTTGGTCCCGAATTTGAGCTGAAAGTCTTTGCTTATTTAGATGATATTATCATAATTAGTCAATCGTTTGATGAGCACGTGACCTTACTCCTCCGTGTCCTCGAAAAATTAAGTAAGGCAAATCTAACAGTCAATCTTTCTAAGTGTCAGTTCTTTCGTAGTCAACTTCGGTACCTAGGTTATGTTGTCGATGAGCAAGGGCTTAGAACTGACCCTGAAAAGGTGGAAGTCATCCTTAATTACCCTACCCCTGAAAACCGGAAAGATGTTAAACGCTTTTTGGGTACTGCGTCTTGGTATCGGAGATTTATTCCCAATTTCAGTACAATAGCTGGGCCCTTAAATAAATTAACTTCAACTAAAAAGAAATCACCACCCTTTCGCTGGTCTCCTGAAGCTGATGCTGCGTTTTTACAACTTAAATCCCTTCTTATTAAATCTCCTATCCTAGCCTGTCCTGACTTTGACCGCCCATTTGAGGTCCACACTGATGCCAGTAACTTTGGTGTTGGAGCTATGCTCTGTCAAATAATAGACGGCGTTGAACACCCAGTAGCTTATATGAGTAGATCCCTTACAGGTCCTGAGAGGAATTATAGCGTCACGGAGCGCGAAACACTAGCTGTTCTCGTAGCCCTTGAACATTGGCGGTGCTATTTGGAAAATAGTAAGCCGTTTACTGTTTACACCGACCATTCTGCTATTAAGTGGTTCTTATCTTTAACTAATCCAACGGGTAGACTTGCAAGATGGGGAGTTCGGTTATCAGTCTTTAATTTTAATATAAAACACCGTCGTGGCAAGGACAATGTTATACCCGATTCTCTATCGAGAATGACTAATCTGGCCCTAATTTCTGATTGTACAATGGAACCTGAGACCCAGGATACATGGTATCTAAATATCTTTCAGCAGTGTAAAACGACACCAACCAGTTGCCCAAACTATCGTATTGAAAATCGATCTTTATATCGGTTGATGAAAAGTAAAAATATTCTGACCTCGGAGTTTGACTGGAAATTTGTCGTCCCTCAGGAGCAACGTCTAAAAATTCTGAAGGAAAACCATGAAGAACCCACTTCTGGTCATTTCGGCATTTTTAAAACTTACAAGAGACTGTCACTTAGGTTTTACTGGCCCAAAATGCATTCTGATGTTGTTGACTTTGTCAATAACTGTGAAACTTGTCTAGCATATAAGCTACCGACTCATGGTACCTTAGGAGTTATGGGTAGACCAAAAGAATGCAGTAGACCGTTTCAGGTACTGTCAATTGATCTAGTTGGCCCCCTTCCTCCCTCTAGAAAACAACATTGCTATATCTTTGTTGTGACATGTTGCTTTTCTAAATACTGCCTAATGTTCCCGCTTCGAAGAGCTACTGCCAGTATTATATCTGGGTTACTAGAGAATAACGTTTTTTTGGTTCATGGCGTACCTCAGACTATTATTCTCGATAACGGTACACAATTTACAAGTCGCGAACTAGATTCTTTGTTTAAAAAATATTCCATCCCCAAAATTCATTATACACCCAAGTATACACCTCAAATAAATACAGTAGAAAGGTACAATAAAACAATAATTACGGCTGTATCGACATACGTTGATGATGATCATCGTTCTTGGGATGTAAATCTCCCAAAAATCCAGTTCGCTATAAACAATTCTGTCAATGAAACTACAGGATATACCCCTGCTTTTTTGGTCCATGGTAGAGAACTAGTGACGTGTGGGTCTCATTATATTGAAAATGAAACCCCAAACGAATTAGTATTCCTTCCACGTGACTTATACGCAGAAAATATAGGTTATCTTGCAAAAATATTTGATAAGGTTCAATTTTCTTTGTGGGAATCCCATCAGAAAAATACGCAGCGATATAACCTGAGGAGAAAATTTGCTGAATTCAACACTGGTGATATTGTTTGGAAGAGGTGTTACTTTCAGAGTGATAAAGATGCATGTTTTACTAAAAAACTTGCCCCAAAATTTTTGAAATGCCGGGTCAAGTACAAGAAATCTCCGCTAGTGTACATCCTCGAAGATATGTCTGGCCAAGACTTGGGAGCCTGGCATATAAAAGATCTAAAATTAGTAAACGCTAAATAATCTAGTTTCTTTTAAGTTTTCTTTGAGTACGGATTTCTTTATTTTAGTGTATAAAGAAATCCTTTTCTAGGAGAGGGGGTACTGTAACAGACAGTTCTTGTCTGTTAGTATAACTAACTTAAATAACTTAAATTAAAAATAATATAACTTAAATCAAAATAATCTAACTTAAATAAAAATAATAAATACCTATATAAACTAAAATATTATACGGGCGCAGTATTTCTGCTTAGCGGGGTCTGCAATGCGGGAGAGGGGCAGTGAAGCATCGTCACCCCCGCTGGCGCAGAACAAGCCTCGATGCACTTTGAATAAGCAACATTCGCCCCGACTGTTTTCAAGGCGACTGCACGTCGCTCGGCGCTCTGCCGCTACTGTACGTCACGATACGTGCCTTGCATCTAAACTTAATTATTTTCTTAAAATAGTAATTCCTGCACAGATCTTAATTTTGTGTGCTTGTGGAAAGTCCCGTACTGGGTAAGTTGTACAAAATGTTCTATTAGAATAGGTATTAATCTTATTTTTCACAATACTGATGGTAGTTTACAAATATTATTTTTTCCTTCGTAATTTAGATTTTGCAAGTACTTCTTCCTAAAAAGGTGTTTCCATATATGTTACTTAAACCTTTCGTATTTTAATGCCAACAGTTATTAATGTAACCGTTTCTGCTTGACTGCCACTTCATCTCAGATTCGTTTAATAAAGCTGTATGAGCCTAGGCCTCCGCTTACACCGTAGTAGTTTTGCACAAGCGTGTGTATGCATGCTTGTTTAAGATATATACATATTATGTATAATTAAAGCCGCCTAGACTGCTACGTCAATATTGTTTTCTGCTATTGAGTGTTACATTTGTCCTAACAGGAACTACGTTTCGGTTACCTTCGCCGCCAGCTGCTGCTGCAGAAGACGGCGGTTAAGGGAAGTGCGGCTACATCTAAATCCAACCTCGTAAAAGCCCACCTACGACCCAGAGACTTACTGTTGATTTAGTTAGATTAATTACGTATACTCTGCCATTATAATTAAACTTAAGTATCTACTTCGTAATCTTAAGTATCTAAACTTTATTAAAGTTAAGTGTCTAAAGTCGTATTTTTATTTGTCTTTAATAGCAAACGTGTCAATTTGGATATTTGGGTTACTTAAGTAACTTAAGTATCTAAATTTCACAAAACTTAAGTATCTAAATTTGCCGTTTTATTTATCTTTAATAATAAAACGTGACAGTATCGTGGACTGAATTCAGCCTTAAAATAATTTCAGTATATTTTGTTAGACCCTGTATACCTACAACGAATAAAACCACAGATCTTGGTCTCTGTGCACAGAGATCTTGGTCTGTGCACACAGATCTTGGTCTGTGTTTATTTTATACCCAACAAAAAAAGTAAAAATTCGCTTTTGCTTACGTCCCTAGGCTCTGTCTACCCCGTCGGGGATAAAGACGTTATATAGTGTATAAGGATTTCTAACCCTTTAAATCCAGTTAAATTCATGATTCTTAGAAGCTAAGAGTTTGGTGTCCATGTTTAATATTTAATATAAACTAATTGTTTGATTTTGATACCCACGATACAGGCCTAGCCTAGTGTGGGATCGCAGTGTTTACATTTTGCATGTTTCCTTTTATGATCAATAAAGATTTATTATTATTATTATTATCTGTTTATTTAATTTAAAACTTAGGCTAGGTTTTGGTATACATTTATAAAAAGTAAAATATAAAACATACTACAAAATATAAACATTTACAAAAACCTAACCTAGCTGCCCACTGGCAGCGGGGCAAGGCCCAAGCTACCGGCGGTTAGGGCCGCAGAGAGAGAAACCTCCTGACAATACGTGCCGTGTCCAGGAGTACTGCCTTCTGAATCTGACCCTTGATCCAGCCATCTAGCGAGAGAGCCTTAAGATGTTGGTCAAGACTCTTCGCTATAAGACCGTTCGCCGATACGACTATCGGGACAATGATCGTCGAATCCACATCCCACATAGCAGTCACCTCGTGGGACAAGTCAAGGTACTTGCTAAGTTTGTCCTTCTCGGCCTTCACGAGGTTCTCGTCATGCGGGACGGTGACGTCGACGAGCACTGCCTGGCGCATCAATCGATCTGTCAGCACGATATCAGGCTTATTGGCGACAATAGTCCTGTCCGTGATGACAGATCGATCCCAGTAGAGCGTGGCACGACCATTTTCGAGAACTGACGCCGGTAAGTACTTATAGTACGGTACCTCCGATTCTACAAGCCCGTATCGAAGAGCAAGCTGCTGGTGAATAATTCTGGCTACTAGGTTATGTCTGTGCAAGTACTCGCCGTTAGCCAGATGAGAACAACCGGAGATTATATGCCTGATCGACTCTCCGGGACGTCGACATGCTCGACAGACATCACCCGTACCGTCTTTCAGGATATATTTCCGATAGTTGTTTGTCATCATGACTTCGTCTGCAATTGCACAGGCAAAACCTTCGGTTTCTATTTATTATTATCATGTTTCTTCGATTTGGAACTAGATGGTGCTGTCTGTTTTTTACATCGCGATATGGTTTTCTTTTCGATAATAAGTAAAATAATATAGGCATGCGAACTTAATACTAAGACCCGCTTGTTAGTTTGATTACCCATGTCTATAACAGTATAGAATTTTTGAAGCTCTGCAATAAGTTAATTGCAGAGTACATAATTCCATAAAAAAATTATGTGAACATGGGCGCCGAATTAGCTGCCAAGCTAAGTTCTGTAGAGAATTATTGACATCAGACAATCTAAGCATTCTTCACGACGACTCGGACTAAAGTCAGCAGCTGCTTGGTTTTCTCCTCAATGGACAATCTTCTTCAGGCCATTTTTCTCCTTTTTGGTATAAAATACGCTCAGCTTGTAATCTGTGCCGAGCGTGCGTTTAATCTCGATTGGAGATCCCGTGGTGTGGATTTGACTCTGGACGATACAAAAATTAAGCATTAGAGACAAAGACATATCAGCAGCGTTTTTTCGTTAGTACAATCCATATTTAATTATAACGTCTAACAAAATATAGGTACTGAAACTTTAGTGTTGATTCAGCCCATGATATTGAACAACTTTTCCCAAGATATATCCAACATATATCGCAATATATATTTGATAAAAAATAAAACATTACCTCGATTTGCTGTTTGGTATTTGAAAGACCAAAAATATTTTTTATATTTTAAAAGACAACTCGTCTATCAGCACGGAACAACACTTTGCTATGCTTCTATCCTTTTCTGTCGCTCAGAACATTAATTTGCTAGAGCAAGAGAGAGCGACGGAACGCTGCAGCACGGCCGGTGCTGAAGCGTTCCGTCGCTCTCTCTCGCTCTAGCAAATGACGCTTCTGAGCGACAGAAAAGGATAGCAGCATAGGAAAGTGCTGTTTCGTGCTGATAGATGAGATCCAACCATTATTCATGTTCCTCGGGGAAAGTTGTTTAATATCATGGACTGAATTCAGCTTTAAAATAGTTTCAGTATAATTTGTTAGACCCTGTAAAAGGGCGTGTGCTGCGTGACGCAGGCACATGCGGCCGATTTAGTCCGTCTCAGTCATACGTGTGACAGGGATAGGTGATTCGTAACGTAACGTTTTGTTTCTGTCGCACGTATTGTTGCGTTTCTATCGCTCTTATTGTTCACGAGCGGCCCGCCCCGGCTTCGCACTAGTATTAATTACACATATAAACCTTCCTCTTGAAATACTATCTATTGATAAGAACCGCATTAAAATCCGTTGCGTAAGTTAAAAGTTCTAGTTGTACGCTAGAACTTTTAACTTACCCTTCTGTATGTCAGACGTTGGAAAGCGACTTAGTTTTATATTTAGATTATCAGCATCAGGTGTAGCTTTGAACCAATATGAACGTATCCAAATTACTTTGATACAAGATACTAGGACCAATACGAAAAAGTTGTACTTACCTAGTTACTAATAAATATCCGCAACATGCTTCGTCAAAATAGTCAGTCTAATAATCTGCCCCGAATCGTCCCTGGCCCAAAGGTTCCCATTTTATATTATGTATTGATGATTGAAACGGTACGAATCTGTTGCATTAAATGCGCTTGACGCAGCGTACGCAATAAGTGCATACTGCCGAATTAGTTGTTTTCATACATTCCGAACATTTTATCAAATTGCTTCAATATCCAAGACCACGATAGATACTTAATAATTTGACACATGAATACGACATTGTTGCATATTAAATATTTTGTAAAAAGTTATTGGATTTGATTAAGAACTTTTAAAGATTAACCTTATTCCTATGATGTAGCCTTAAGAAAATATTTTTGAAACGATGCATGCGAACATATTCGAGATTCCCATTCATTTGATTGGCATAAAATATTAGAAAATGACTATTGATATGGTACGTATGTATTTGTTTTTGTAGATAGCTGTCTACCCTTCTTCGTCTAAGCGCGTTCCCGGTTGCATCCTCAGCTGTGCTGCTTCGGAGCCCGGGGTGCGCTTTCCCGCTTTTTCTTCTCCAAATATAACACGCATGTCAATGGTCACCCAAGGCTACCAAAGACCTTGCAAAATGGAGAAGAAATAGCCGGAACAGTTTAAATGATTTGGCTACATAGCTGTCTACCCATTGGTGACAAAATATTTAACTAATACTGTGTTGAAAATAAAATTTACTTTTGGACGTAACATAAACGATTAATTTTTTTTTGTAGGTATGTGCGAACCAATACAAGATGCCTCACAATCCCATACAAAAAAGCGTACCTACTCTGCTAGAAAGCCAAAATCCTGTATTATTTCCAGATGTCACTACTACCACAGTATAATAAAGCGTACCACGTACAGTATGGCCACTCCCTGCCGCACGTTTTGTTTTGTCCTCCAGTTTTGTCCTTTATAGAGCTTAAACAACCGTATAAAGTATTTGTAAATATTTGAATATTTTACGTGGCCTCCGCTCTGCGCACAGCATCGCGTCTTTGCCAGCCGGTAACTGTGAGGTAACCGAGCGCGGAGTGGCCATACTGTACGTAGTATTCTTTATTATACTGTGCGGGGTAGTAACCCCGCCCGCTAGCCATACAAAGGATGCTTGGTACTTAGGCTGACTTGTTTGTTCTTAGAAAATGAACGCTTATATCGCCATCTTTCGGAAATTAAGGTCAATACCAAGCAGAAGTGGCGCCCTCATTTGAAATAAATAGTTAACTCGTAAATATGGTGAAAAATTCCATATTTCTCAATGTTATATAGGCACTAGATAGCCCTTTCAATTATTTTATGAGCGGCCGTTGAAACTATTATTGGTAATCCGTCTAGCTTTAAAACTTGCCTCCGCCAAAAGTGGCCACTTTTGGCGAAGGCAAGACGGACTAATGTAAATACTTTCAACGGTGGTTTATAAAATAATTTAAAGGGCTATCTAGTGCTTAACATTGATAAATATGAAAATTTTCACCACATTTTCGAGGTAAAATTTATTTTAAATGAGGCCGCCACTTCAAGGTCATGCTTCTAACTTCACCTGTTCGTTCGAACTAGTAGCTCCATCTAGCTACAACATTTACACTAAAATCGAATTATGAATAGGTACCTTCAAAGTATAAAGGTTGTCAGTCCTCTTGTATGATCGTCCATAGTATGTTATAATAATCAAAAAGAATATTATAAAAATTGCATTTTTAATGTAACAATGGTCGTCTCCTGGTGTTTTATGTCTGACTATTGTAGTCTAGGCAACGCACTGTTTATGTTAAGTATTTAGGAAGATATTTTTCTAGGACGCAATTTTTTTACACCAAGTCACAGAATTATTATAAGTACTAACGTACATAACGGAAACTCGCAGCGTCCCCTGCAATATGGCGCCCCGCACATCTCTCCGTTCTCGAGTGCATTTGAACACTGAAACTCACACATTGACGTGTGCACGGATGTAATGTTTCGTTTGTAGTAGTAGCAGTAGCATTAGGCATAAATATTACTCTGCTTGTATGAAGCGCCATAGCTGTGACCAAGCAAAGTTCAGTCTAGTAGGTATACTAATTCCATTAATCCAAAAGCAACATGACAACATGTCCGCGTTTCAGTGTTAAGCAACATTGAGCGTTACGAAATGACGATAAAGTCTAATGTGGTTTATCACTTAATATTGATTGGTTTGATAGGACGATACTATCGGACGACTTTTGTGTTATTTTATGGAGTAACGGTCCTGATCTTGCTGTATAAAATTGCGCCTTGGGCTAAATATCCTGTGTTATAAAAACTATACTTACTTACTTATTTACTACGTAAAAATGTAAAGTTAATAAATTCAGTGTTATTTGCGTTATGATTCAATACGGATCCAGGGACCACTACAGTTGTACCTATTCTACGATCAAGACTTCTCTCGTAAAGAAAGAGAGTCTTGGTAATTTTCTCATTTTCGATTGCCGTTTTAAGTAGGTTTGTAAGTGATCGTAGACTAGTGCAAGACGCACTGTGTTTATTAACGCCAAGAAATTTTCTTTTACGCTGGTCTAGGTGAAAAGAAAAAACAAAATTTACCAGCTGCTCCTCTTTCTGCGCAGATCGTAAAAGTCGAATGAGAGAATGGGCGAAAATGCGAGTGATGCGTTTAGCATCACTATTTTTGATTTATTTTGTCCACCCTAACGCTTAAATTGGCCTTTGAGTCTTGCGGCATTGGGCTCTGTTTGCTTGAGCCGCAATGCTCTGTCTGCCCCATTAGGGATAAAGACATGATAGTGTGCTATGTATGTATGTATGAGAAATTGTTAGTAACCATTCTACATACAAGTTTACTCATTATACTAGGTGCAATTGTCTCTGCCGCTCATATTTGTTGTAGTGCTGTTCCGTTTAACTGTGTGAGCGGGTCGGCACTACAAATGCCTCCAATAGGAATTTTATTTAACACCACATAAAGTACTTAAGTTTTTGTACTACACACCCACGATACAGAAACAAATTTTCTGTATTCCGTGAGTGGGGCCGTTGTGTGTTGTCCCTTTATTAATCACAAACATCACAGTGCGTATTGTGGTTCTTGGCTCGTATAAAAGCGTTACAAAATCTTCCTAAAGTGTTGTGCACACTCCAATGCGGCGATGTGCGTGCGAGTGAACCGTAACGATGCTATCGAGTATCTACCTCTCACTCTGTTGCAGTCCACCGTACGTGCAGCTGTGTGAATCGGTGGCTATAGTCAGCAGCGCTGCTACATTTGTCTTCAATTAAATGTTTAGTACCTCCTCGGAAATCGTTACTAGCTGTATGTATGTGACAGTGTTTTATTTTTGTATTTTGATAAAATTTGCGTAAATATTTATTTTATTTTATTGATATTAAACTCAATTAATCAAGTTTTGATATTTTATTTGCTTGACATATATAGGAGTCTCAATTCTGGCAAGAATATTAGGTATATCTTTTTAAGTTCTTTAAAACGACCTGTGTAAAACTTTTCGCACAATAGGCGACTGTTCCTAAAACCAATGCCAAATCGTTTGAATGAAACCAATGCCAAATCGAGCCATTCTTATAATCTTGGCCTATCCTGAGCCTGACTCTAATATTCGGCATAAAATATACTTTTCATCTTATCTATTTGAAAACGATGTTTTCATTCTACTGTGGTGTCCTTCGTTTCGCACTGCATTTAACGTAGCGCCCTCTCCTTAAAATATTACCTTTACTTTCCCCTTGTATAGCACAATCTACTGTTAGTACATACTTTGCCTCGCCTTATCAGTTCCCAACCTCTCAAGTCTACGAGATCACTAGTAGTATATACCTACAACAAAGAAAACCACACAGATCTGTGCACACAGATCTTGGTCTGTGTTAATTTTATACCCAAGTTATAAAAAAAGTAAAAATTCGCCTTTGCTTACGTCCTTAGGCTCTGTCTACCCCGTCGGGGATAAAGACGTTATTCTATTCTTAGAAGCTAAGAGTTTGGTGTCCATGTTTCTTCAATTTGGAACTAGATGGTGCTGTCTGTTTTTACATCGCGATATGGTTTTCTTTTCGATAATAAGTAAAATAATAATTACGATTAAACTACGTTGAATTAGACCGTGATCTTCGAAAGGACTTAGTTTTGCATAATACTGAAGCGTATAAAAAAAAATGGACTTGGCCAGTTTCCATTCCATACATACAGACACACGGACGTCCACAAAATGATCTTATTAAACATTGTTTTTATTTATTTAAAAGGCAAAATGTCTTAAAAATGTCATATGTGTTGAAACTAGTGTTTTTCCTTGACATTTATGTGTAAATATTATTGTACAAGTGCGATAGAAAATAAATAGAGACACATTTAGTTAAAAAAATCACTTGATTTTTGTAAGGCGAGAGTAGAGCACTACCTCATGCGCTTCGCTTATGAGGCGTGCAATAGGTATGCGAACTTAATACTAAGACTTGTACCTAGATTAAGATTAAGTATAAGTACAATAGATATGTATAAACAGTATAGGAATTTTTGAATTTTCTCTGCATTGTGTTTATTGCAGAATGCAGAGTACATAATTCCATAAAAAAATAATGTGAAAATGGGCGCCGAATTAGCTGCCAAGCCAAGTTCTGTAGAGAATTATTGACATCACATCAGACAAACTAAGCATTCTTCACAACGACCCGGACTAAAGTCAGCAGCTGCTTGATTTTCTCCTCAATGGAGAACTCTTCTTCTTCAGGCCATTCTTCCTTTTTGGGATAAAACACGCTCAGGTTGTAACCTGTGCCGAGCGTGCGTTTAATCTCGATTGGAGATCCCGTGGTGTGGATTTGACTCTGGACGATACAAAAATTAAGCATTAAAGCATAGGAACTGCCCAAAAACTAAAACGGCGCAAGTATGAATGCCTAGGGAACTGCTTTATATTTGAGCCGTTTGGGGTTGAGTAGAGATGGGCATATACCCGGGTATTTTCCCCTGCTTGGGTATATACCCGATATGCACCGGGTAAATACCCGTATCTAAGTACCCGTTTGGTGGGTAGATTGAAATATTAATAAATGAGTGCGAGTCCTCTAATTATCTCTAGAAATGTATAAAAAGGTCATCTTATGTATAAATAATAGTGTCCGACCGAAACCGAAACCTAATTTTTCGGCAACGGTCTCAGTTTCGGCCGAAACTGAAACCGAAACTTCCTTACAAGGATCATGTTTCGAGGCACGAGATAATATATCACGAGATAAAACTTGCCGAATTCAAAATAAATCTCACGAAAACTCACAACAAACAAAACGAACTGCAAACATAAGCCAGTCTCGACATGATTAGGCACATGGACGCGGCAAAATGTCTTCGTCGCTTCACGCTTGGATGGAATTTACCGCGCCGAACATAACTGAGCACAGCCCGAGAACTCCCGAATGCAGTTTCGGTTTTAGTCGTAGTTTTGGCAGGTTTGCCGCCGAAACCGAAACAAAACCGAAAGCCGTTTTTCTTCCGAAACTCGACCGAAACCAAAACCGAACATTCGGTGGAACACTAATAATTAAATTAATATATCTCAAATAATAAATGAAAAAGATTAAAATCACTAAATTAGCAATATTTAATATACAGATATAATCTCATTTGATGTCTATTTGCTTATTGTAACATATAATTAGGTTAACAATACATTTGCCAGCAAAAAATGTAAACTTAGACGTGCCACTTCGTATGTTCCCATACAACAGGTAGAATACCCGGTAATCTAATTTGTGGTAAATGTTTTATAAAAGTTGATGGGGGATGGAAGAACTCATCAATACAAATGTTTTTTGTTCAGAGACCAACACCGAAATTAGTTGTCTTGAGCCTTCAAATGAGCAGTGAAAAATACTTATCTCTATTTATGTATGACGGTTTTCATATGTTAACAAAGCATTTAATGTCTTTTAACTTATTTTAACATATAATTACGTCTTTGTACAGCTTTCGGCAATTAAATGATAATAAATCAAAGAAGCCTACTTTCAATGTACGATAAGTATGACGTTTTCTTATACTTTAACCTCGCATTTAAACTTTTTTTTCATCTTAAGAATATTATATAAGCATTTGCACACACTTCCCGACAAGAAGTGCGAAGTAATTACTCATATTATTCAATCTACCCACAAAATGGGTAGATACGGGTATTTATCGGGTATTTACCCAATCTACCGGGTATATACCTACCCAAATGGGTAGATTGGGTATATACCCACCCCCCATCAGCGAGTCCTGTTTAAACATTCTAAGGTTTAAACATGGTGTGTGCGAGGTTTCCGGAAGTCTTTGCAATGTCTAAAAACGAACCCATAAAGTTTTGATGCCTTCTTAGCTTCGACGATATGCTTCTTAGTAATGTTTTCTATTTGGGGAATAAACGTGAGTTTTTTTATCAAATATTACGCCTGGATCTTTGATTACATTAATCTCATTTACATTGTGTGTGTCTAAAGCGCGTATGGTATAATAAAGCCAAGCGCGGGAATCGTTAGGTACTCTTAGAATATAACTATGAAAATTTATTTACGCTGAGAGTATTTACAGTTTATTTACACACCGAAACTAGCACAATAATATACAGTTATATACATTTGAAGGAGTACATGAGTATGGAGAACAGTTAAGCGACACACTGGTTAATTAATGCTATTTTTTATTTACAATCACTACATCACTTTGTAGAGAACATTCAACAGAAAAGCGGGAAAACATCTGTTTGTTTACTCGACAGACTCGACTGGCCTCGCATGACGGCGCATGCGCTTCTCCCTTGGCGGGCTAAATTTAACTATGGTAAAAATATTATCTTGTCCGCTTGTGCGTTGAATTATTTACATTATAAATTAAAATACTCCTAACTACTTATGTACATATAAAAATTGTGCAATGCAATTATTAAATTAATTTACAATATTTACCACTTAAACCTATGAAAATAATTGCATAAAATATTTGCAATATTATTATACAAAAGTATATGTACATATAAAATCTGTGTGAGAAGGAGTGGCAGTAGTGAAAGCCACATGTGTGTATATAAGATGACATCAAAACATTTAACTTTTTTACATTTCATGTCTCAGTTCATGTGTGGACCATGAGAGGATGCGAGATTCGCTGGTTTGACTCTAGCACCGCGAGCAAGCTACTCTACCACTTTCCTTCCTTCACCCGGGGCGTCTACTCTACTCTACCGTACCGTAGAATACTCTTGGGGAAGTAGTATGCTAGTTGACTCTACTATTCACACTACCCGTGTATACCGTGATGTGTACGCGTTGAGTTGCTAGTATAATAAAATATAACAATCTGACAGCTGTCAACTGACTTTGTTCAAATTGTGGCAACCCAGTGTCTTTTTTTTGTCGACAGGCAAATAGAATGTGAGTTTCGTGAAATATTTTAAAAATATCAATAAAAATCTAGCCTAAAATCACAATTAAAAGCTAAAATAGATCGTGCGAAATAATGTTCGTATGTATTTTCTCTCGACGTTGCCAATATTTTTGTGCAAAGCAGCGGAAATGCTGAACAAATGCAAATTGAAGTTTGTGATGTTCACACAGTTTTCAGTGATTGTTTTTAAGTTTTAGCAGCGATTAGCTGTTTATTTCAACTGAAGTGAATTATGTAATGTCCAGATAGCCTCTGATAATCGCTTAGGGGGTTCGAAAGATAATTTTTGAGAGGTTAAGTTTGGACCAAAATATTGTTTTTGAAGGTTAGTTTTCCTCCGCAGATCCATCGAAGATGGGTAAGATTATGAAACCTGGCAGAGTGGTGCTGGTCCTTAGCGGCCGGTACGCGGGCCGCAAGGCGATAGTAGTCAAAAACTACGACGAAGGCACATCGGACAAACCATACGGCCACGCTTTCGTCACCGGCATCGACAGATATCCACGCAAAGTGCACAAGCGGATGGGCAAAAACAAAATTCACCAGCGCTCCAAGATAAAGCCTTTTGTCAAGGTGAGTTTGTTATGATTGTTTACACTAGGTAATTCTATTGTTTTTATACCAACTACCTACTCCAAGTTCATGCATGGTATTTACTGAAGCAAATTCAGCTTCACAAGGTCTGTAGGAGAGGCTTGCCCAGGATGTAAAATTGCGAATAATGTCAATTTACAAAGGTTATTCACAAAAATGTAATATCTTTACACCAATGTAAAACAAACAAGTTTTTAGAAATAGGCACCTGAACTAATTGTACTGAACTGAGTTGAGTACAGATTGAGTTAACTTGTTAACATTGTGTCAGCCACTATAGTCCATCAGAGCCTCAATAAACAATAGATTGGTTCATAGTTGATCCGCAAATAAATCTGTGGACTGCGGAATAACGATTTTACCTGGAATCGAATATACAGTCCATTAAAAACAGAGTTGTCTCCTGTTAATCTAAAACCCAACTCGATAAGACTGTTGCAAAGACTAATTTAAACCAGTGCAAAAACTTAAAATGTATACTCCTAATTGACTATCTGTATTATTTGATACAGATATCACGTCTTTATCCCTAATGGGGCAGACAGAGCCCAGGGCTGAAAACCTCAAAGGTCAAGCTATATTCTTGACCCAAACACCTGATATTTTGCACAATAGTCTTAAGAGTCCCCTTACCCTAGACAGAATCAGAGTTTACCATAAAAACGTAGTCAACGTTTTATTTTGAAACGACATGTCAGATTTCGGTTTCGGTAAATTTGTAACTTTAAAGAAATTGCATTTATCTAGGGTTATAATTGGTTTTCACAGTCAAAATATGAACAAGAATAATAGTGTATTATATAATTTTTGACAACCAGTATGAAATACTTCTACACCCTTATATTTTCTTCCAAGTTCATGTTTTGACTGTGAAAACCAATTATAACCCTAGATATATGCAATTTCTTTAGTTACAAATTTTTACCGAAATCTGACGTTTTAAAGTAAAATGTAGACTATGTTTGTATGGGAAAGACTAGGGTAAGGGGATTTTTAAGTGTCATGCAATCCTTCGAGGGCCACACAATTATTAGAAACTTCTCCCTTGGATTTTTTTATAGCAGTTATGTAACTCATAGAGAGTTTTGTTATAAATATGTTGCATCATTGTTTTAGATTTTAAATAAAAAACATGCCGATTGTAAAGAACCTCAGAGCTTTCAGAGCCTATATTTTTTTCTAGTTAAAAGTAGCTTTCACTGGAAGCCAACTATTAAGCTGCTCGTTCACGAGTTTATGCGTGAATCAGAGGCATTTGCTTATAAATCAGTCTTGTGTTTCAAATACTAGCAAATAGAAACAAGTGGTGATTGATACAAATAACCATACATATGATATGCCAGGTTTTGTAAGAGTTAAACTTAGAGATCCAAGTCACTTCTGGGCACAGTCCACTTGTATTTTTTTAATTCCGTCCATTTCATCAAACTTTAACACCCACAAGATGGATTGATATTGTAGGGTGGCATGCACAAACACACAACGGGCAATACACCTGGTGCAATCTCTCCATCACATTAACCAGTTGAATGTCGCAATTCCTAGCTGCAACGGCATCAGTATGGCAGTTAGTGCCTCGAGATAGGCACTGGGTGACGGGTTAAGGGCTTACCAGTTTTGTGGGGATTCAAGACCTGTTTTTTTGTTTAGCATGGATATTTTGATAAGGATTCAGCAATGCGGCCAATTTGCAGAAACCTATTCTTCAACAAGCACAAGATCTGGCCAGGCCAATTCCACATCAGCATGTAGTGTAGGCCTACACAGCTAGTATGTGTTAATAATGACAATATTTCTCATTCCAGCTTGTGAACTACAACCACCTTATGCCCACACGTTACTCCGTTGACTTCAGCTTCGAGAAGTTCAGTGCAAAGGACCTGAAGGACCCAGCTAAGCGCAAGAAGCTCCGTTTCAACACACGTGTCCGCTTCGAAGAGAGGTACAAGAGTGGCAAGAACAAGTGGTTCTTCCAGAAGCTTAGGTTCTAAGGCGTAATTTTAAATAAACATTACTACCGTAATGTAAGCTGTTGTTTTACTTCCAGTCCTATTCCGGTTAGTTATCGAACATTGTTAACCCCCAACACAAAAACGTTTGACCATGTTTCTGTGTGTCTGTCTGTGGCGTCAAATCTGTCAAACCTATGTTCCTACGTCATAAAGACATGATTGGGGTGTAAAAAAAAACATCCCAATTAAGCTGTATTTCAAAAGTTGCTTTTTTGTTTTCAAGAAGTTTCAAGAATATTTTGAGTTTATTTTTTGGTCAGTAGAGCTCTAATGATAGTGCACAAATTACATAGTTTTTTCATATACAGTTCAAATAAAACAAAATCTATATAATAATTATTTAGCTTTATTTATAATAAATTATTTATAAGCAGTCTACCTAATGATCTCAAAATAACATTAATTATAGAGTAGGTTACAAATATGTTACTATACATAACATAAACAGGTATACAAAGAAATAATACTTATAATTGTTGATAGATTAAGTTTTAGTGTCTTTAATAATTATAAAAATATAAGTAAGGTGCATACATACTTTAGCTGACCTTTTTTGAAAAATGTACTTATCATTAATCAAGGATTTCCAAAATGACCGATCTAGAGCGGCCCGCGTCCAGCACTTTCCAGCTACCTTGGTAAGAGATAGTCTGACCACCTTGTATGGGTGTCCAACACTTCGCTTGCCAGTACGTGGTCGCCATTCGAGAACTTTTCTGCCCCATCGGCCATCGGTTCGTCGCGCTATGTGTTCCGCCCACTGCCACTTCAACGAGCTAATCCGCTAGGCTATATCAGTGACCTTCGTTCTACGAATTTCCTCATTTCTGATTCGATCACGTAGAGAAACACCGAGCATAGCCCTCCATAGCGCGTTGAGCGACCTTGAGCCTTCTTATGAGACCCATAGTAAGTGACCACGTTTCAGAGCCATAAGTCATCACTGGTAACACACATTGATTATACACTTTCGTCTTGAGGCACGGCAAAATTAACTAACTTATACTAATTTCTCAGACTGTATCAATAAAGTTTTGTAGCTGCAAGTTGAAAATTGTGGCTTCAATGTGAAAAAACAAGCCATTGATTCGAGTCAACTGTCTATTTTAGAATTATTGATTGGTTGTTGAAATTCACAATTTAAACTATATAACGATAATTTTATTGAAAAAATACAACGGATAATTGGAAATGGTAATAAGATACTAGTAACACGTGCTTTCAAATGGTCCATGATAGCCTATTCATAGTAATAACAGTAAACATATAAAGCCAAGAGACAATAGTATCCTTTGAATTCCTCTATATCCAATTTTTAAACATGTTGCTTCTGCCTACACATTTAATAAGACTGTTTCCATTATAGCTCTTACCCTCATAAAAATGCGCAAACATTTTAAGGGGACCATAAATTTTTCGGGGTCCAGTGCTGCCACCATTTGAAATGTATTATTTGAAAGAAAACGGAGATATTATTTAAAATTTGTTCTAGTGAGTCCATCGAAATATAATTCTCTAGAAATCTAACGCTCCTACATTCACCACTTTGATTCTGATTCCATTTACGTAAACAAACTAACAGTAATTACAAGTGTGTGTACAATTCGAGTGTCACAGCAAACTGTCGCGCCGCTCGGTTCATATTTTAAGCCCCGCCCGCCGCGGTACGCATCCCGTGGAATGATTTTTCGGGATAAGTTAGGCTTCTAGAGAATTATATTTCGATGAGTGAGCCTTAGATAACCGTGAAGTAATGCGAAACCGCTCTCACACATCCATCACACAATAGTGGTTTTGCACTACTCACGGATTCGATTCGGATAGGAAGTATTGCGAAACCGCTCTAACTCTGTCTTAAACTTGATGTCTGTTCTCATATACACTGCCCGCTTTGTGATGATGAATTTCAAATTAATCATAAAACTGATATATAAAATCAATCTGAAATTTAAGCTCGACCATCACTTAGTTCATTCATAAAGCACCACTACACAAATGCTATCTTAGGAACAGTCTTAAAAAGTCTCGCTGTACGTTACGTCACGAAAACGACCGCCCCTTGCCCACTAGTGGCCCTAAACCTCTGGTAACATCAGGCCGCGACCAGCTTCCCGATCCTATCATCCAGCTTCTTTATCTCCCTGTGCAGGCTGTCTACGTTGTGCGCGAAAACTTCTTGAACACCCTGTAGTAGCTCCTTGTTGTTCTGGACGCCGCTTGCGATCGTGCTTTGTAGCGTTTCCAGCTCGGTGAGCGATTTGCCAAAGTTGCTTGCTGTAAATAAAACGTCAACAGTTTTGATTAATATTTTAATATTTTTTTATTTTTTATTAATGGCTTGACGCTTCTGCGTATTCAGCCAGGAACAAGTTAATAAAACGTAAGAAATTCTTTTTTCCTAACAAGTTACAATCAAAGGCTCGTGTAGGCCTTTGATTGCTTTAGGGGAGCTTCTGGCGACCAATCTATACGAGTCCACTGGTTTTCATAGCCGATTGAGTGGCGGACGACGCCCACACAGTCCGCGAAACAAATATCACTACAGCCGTACTATGACTGTCCACTTTAACTATCTCACATATTGTTCATGAGCATGAGTATTTATAACACCAAACAACACCAATTTCATATTATAAAGTCCACTAAAATCAATTTGCAAAATAATTTAAAGAAAACCCCAACCGAACCACTTGACTTCCCGCCAAAAACAACTTTAAAACTGTTTATTCATCTAATATAGACGGAAAGGCCGAGCAGCCCCCTTAGCATGGCAGGATCCTCCATGGCAATAGTTCGGCAGCTATGGAGGACTGTCCGTTAGTGCATCTCAATGGTAGATTAAGGGATAGACCTCCATAGATGAAGCCATGTCACTTTTTAGATAAAAAGGTACTAAAAGGCCTCTTCTTGTTGGATTTGGCCCCATGAAGGACCAGGTCCCCATGGACCCGTGGCTGAAAAGCGTACCGACAAATCTACTAATAATATTTTTTTATTTAAAACGACATAGACCAAGATCCCACAGCGATCAGACATAACTTTATTTTCACACGGACGAAATCTCAGGTTCTCAGTAGCGTCTCGTGTGCTTTATAATGTGCGTAATCCTATGACCCAAACACATATGTGCAAAGTAAATAATTTTTTTTTTAAAATAAGGGTCATTTTCGGGGGACAAATTAGGAAATTAAAAAGTTTTCCAAACCTTACTGTGTCATATATCAAATGAAAGGGCTCGTTATGAGGATCTCAAATATATTTTTGTTATTAATGTAAAATGAATAGTTTTGATTTTATTCATGAAAGAAGACGAAAATTGACCATTGCCCCGCCCCCCCCTGATCTCCGAAACTACGAAGCCTAAAATTTTGAAAAAATACAAAATATAGTTCATTGCATGTAAATTACAGGAAAACCTATAACAATTCAATCAATTGTACGGAACTTTCTCCACGCGAGTGTAACTCGCACTTGGCCGGTTTTATTTTAATAATACTTGCTTACCTACGCGTGCGAAAAAATCCTTCCTTGTCAGGGTAAGTAAAATTACAAAACTTAACAAATGAAAAAAAAACCTACCTTGATTATGTAGGGCTTCTAGCGCCTCCATGCGTTCCAGGATCTCGGAATGTGAAATGCCATCTATATGTTTCAGTAATTTATACAATTCGTTGACCTGTAGCAAAAAAACAAAAACATTTGTTAAGTATATTTTATATACAACGAGTAACAAAAAGGGGTTACACCTTAGACCTCATCTTAGCTTCCCATCAGGCTAGATAGAGGTCAAACGCACTCAAATCTCTAATAAAAAAAGGGAGTTAACATAATAACCAATGTGAACAACTTTTACTATGGGATATTGACAGTTCTCAAGACAAGACACTAGACATGGGTAACTCCGGATTCGAATATTTAAATGAGCCGATTCATCAACAGGAGGCGATACCCGTACTGAATCCCGGTAATCGTTATCAATCCTGTCGGGTCGCGAGCCGTGAGCCGCGTTTCGGCTCCACCGCGTCTCGGGAGGAATCGGGAGTCAGGAGTCAATATTATTCTGTATGGAAACCGGTACCAGAAAGGACATCTGTATTCTGTAGATTCAATAGTGAAACTTAGCGGAACTCGGAGCTGGAGCCGATAAGCGAGTAGGATCCATTAAGATGAGTCGGTACCGGATGCGGAGTAAGATTCAGTGAGCCGAAACACTCCTCGGAGTCGAGATTACCCATGTCTACAAGACACGTCGTGGTTTGCGTGCGGCTAGTAACTAAACCCTAGATTAGAGCACAGAAAGGCCCAGAAAGTGCGGGGGAGAGGTGCGGGGTCGCCAATTTGCGGGAGACGCTGTGAGATTCCATTCTGTTTAACTCTTATGTATTCTGTGAATCGGGTGTCATTGGCATCATTTGGGTAAGGAACCCTAAAAAGGCAAGTCAGAAGTAACCGGCGGGCATACATGAAGGACTGATGAGTGTTGTAAGTAAAGCGAAATAGGTCTGTCAGGATCTTAGCAAGTGGAGGTTCATAGTCTCGGTGTCTACCACTGTGGGAAACAGGCGTGATAATATCACAGAATAAGTACCAGTACTCACGTACAGAAGTCACTCAGCAAAGAAATTCAAAGAAATATCTACTCAATGTGGTTAGCGATATGGTTTTATTTAGCTCACGTCAGAACTCAGCACCTTTTCGTTACGATACCTAGACATCCATTGCAGGCCAATTTCATTCTTGTTACTCTGGACAAACGATTCGTATAACTGAATTTATCACCCGGAGGGGCCGCTGCGCGCGTAGGAATAATTTAGGTACATTTTTGATACCTAAACGGGGAGTGACACAGGCCTAATAATATGTATGTATGTAAAAGCCATTCGTTTAGTGACTTAGCGTTTTAAAAATGGCCCTCCTGATTTGACAATCAGGATGACCATTTTTGAAACGCTAAATCACTAAAGTCGCCGCTGAATCCAACAAGTAATTTTTTAAAACCAGTGGATTTGAAGGAAATTTAGTCACAGGTATGAAATTTCATAGAAGCGGAAAATCATTTATGCCTACACTACTACAAACGAAACTATACATCCGTGCACACGTCAATGCGTGTGTGTTCACCCGTTCTCGCCCCGCGACAAGGCGAGGACGGGGAAAGGTGCGGGGACGGGGAACGGGGACGCATATTGCGCGGGACCTTAGGAGATTCCATTCTGTATATAATATACTCTTATTAGTTCTGTGCCTCCGGTGTGACAGCCTAGCATGATGACCACTAGGCCACAGAGGTCGTCAAACGGCATTTTTTTATTAATGACTTGACGCTACTGCGTATTTAGCCAGAAACAAGTTAATAAAACGTGGGAAATTCTTTTTTTCTAACAAGTAACAATCAAAGGTTGGTGTAGGCCTTTGATTGCTTTAAGGGAGGTTCTGGCGACAAATCTATACGAGTCCACTGGTTTTTATAGCCGATTGAGTGGCGGACGACGCCCGAAGACGCCCACACAGTCCGCGAAACAAATATCACTACAGCCGTACTATGACTGTCCACTTTAACTATTTCACATATTGTTCATGAGCATGAGCATTTATAACACCAAACAACACCAATTTCATATTATAAAGTACACAAAAATCAATTTGCAAAATAATTTAAAGAAAACCCCAACCGAACCCCTTGACTTCCTGCCAAAAACACAAACGTCATTGTTGAAAACCAGCGGATTTGAATTGAAGGTACCTTAGCGTCCAGATCAGAGTCGGAGGGTCTGACGGCCGCCTTGAGAGCGTCGACGTTGGCCAGCAGCGCGGAGAGCCGCGCGTCCGCGGCCGCCACGTCGGGCGCGCGCAGCAGCGCCGCCTGCGCCGCCAGCGCCGACGCCGCGCCGCACAACGTGGCCTGAAACATTAAACAATGTACAACATATTCATCATCAGGCCTTTTTTAGGGTTGTAAAACTTATCGCACAAATACATTCCCAAAGAAGGTTTTCGTCAGGCAAACGGCCGGTCGTAGAACTATAGCCAAAAAAATTTAGACTGCTCCGGCTATTTCTTCTCCACTTTGCAAGGTGTTTAGCATCCTTGGGTGACCATTAACATGCATGTTATATGTGGAGAAGAAAAAGCTGGGAAAGCGCACCCAGGACTCCGAAGCAGCACAGCGGATAAGGATGCAACCGGGAACACACTTAGATGAAGAAAGTCTTTATTAGGGTTCCGTACCCAAAGGATGCAATCGGGACCCTATTACAACTCTAAAACTCCGCTGTCTGTCCATCTGTCACAAAGCTCTTCTATCTCTTGAATTGTAATAGCTAGACACTTTAAATTTTCACCGATTATGTATTTGTGTCTGTGTGTGTCAACAGCACACAGACACAAATACTGATGGTATTGATCTTAATTTAAAAAAATTATCTAGCGACAAGAACCAGAGAGAAAACATTCGAGAACGTTTGTATGGAAAAATGGCCGCCGTCGTTATCAACATTGTGTCAAAGAAAAATATAATTACTAACGTGACAGATACCTAACATCATACAAGCTATTCGAGGGCGTAAGTAGGCTAAATATTAGTACCTGCTGCTCACAAAGATGGCAGCACACACAGGAATTCTTAAATAGGCGTCTTTAGATGGCGTTATTTATTTTATTTATTCACTGTGTACTAGAGGCTATTAGGGTTGGGACACCGGCTGTCTGTCAGCAAGGAAAATCACTTTTCTATGCTGCTATCCTCTTCTGTCGCTCAGACCAGTCATTTGTTAGAGCGAGAGAGAGCGACGGAACGCTTCAGCATGGCCGGTGCTGAAGAGTTTCGTCGCTCTTTCGATTAGGGATGCCACGAAACATACAGCGACCCAGACTGCGGCTGCACAGGGCCGTCGCCTCGCCGTTACGGAAACAATATACATACTTATTTTTGAAATAATTAGCCATGGCTACGGATTCAACCATAAAAACCTTTGGATTGGCAGACTAGTTTGTGGTTTGTTCCCGTTGAGTCACACCAAGATTAGTAACACTGCTACTCATTGGGAAAAAAAATCTCAATGAGTAATAGTGATACACATTGCAACTGACATTTTTCCCAATGAGTCACACTGTTACTAATCGGCACTCTGTATTCCCGTTGAGTCACAGTAATTAAATAAATAAATTTCAGAAAAAAGCATTATTAAGTTTATTTCGTCAATGACTGTAAAAGAAAATAGTAATTTTAACAAATTAGGTATGATAATAAATAATAAAAGAAAAAAATCTTAATTGGTGATCTTAAGATTTCTAAACAGTTTTTTTTATAACAGATATACATAACGTCTAACAAAATATACTGAAACTATTTTAAAGGTAAATTCAGTCCATGATATTGAACAACTTTCCCCTAGGAACATATATTGAAATATGAAATTTAATTTTTGACTTTCCATACAAACTTGGATCAGCTGATCGGTCAACTTGTATGGGAGGCAAAAAAATATTTTTCATATATCGATATATGTTTCTTGGAGAAAGTTGTTCAGTATCATGGACTGATTCAGCCTTAAAATAGTTTCAGTATATTTTGTTAGACCCTGTATATCGAAACAATGAAACGTGTTTTTTTTTCTTCAAAATATTGTAATGAACAGCAAGTACTCGTAATAACACAAATTTTCAATTGTTTTATTTAACCTTTATTACTGAGACTCAACGGGAATACAGAGTGACGGTTAGTAACAGTGTGACTCATTGGAAAAAATGTCAGTTACAATGTGTATCACTGTTACTTATTGAGATTTTTTTTCCCAATGAGTAGCAGTGATACTAATCTTGTGGTGACCCAACAGGAACAAACGTAGTTTGTTAACCATTACGCCACCAAGGTAGTCATATAAAGTCAAGGATCAATGTATTTAATAAGGTATTTGACTGTTTATTTTAGGATTTAGAGACGTACCTGTCCTGTAGCTGCCTGCAGTCTTCTGAACGCCTCTTCGTCTCTCACACCAGCCGCCTGTTCCAGTTTATGTAACCTACAAAAGTAATTGCTTACATTACAATTTCATATGTATTATTGTTTCTTTTTATGCTAACAATAGCAACATCTTGAAAGAGGGGGGGGGGGGGGGGGTTGGTCTTGATAATCTTATAACAATATCTAGCTCTCTTTTTTTCCGGCATATTTGGGTGACCAATGACCATAGTCATTGATATTTTTTTAGGAAATGAAGAACCGGAAAGTGCATGGAAAAGAAAACGATAATCTTACCTGTGTTCCAGTTGAGCTATCCTGGTGGTTTGTGCGAGATTCACCTCTGGTTTTAACTTTAGGTGAGTGGTCACGACATCTCCTTTCTTTCTGCCATTAGCGGCTAGGTACTCCCTAAAAATAAGATTAAAATATTAATAAGCACTGAGGACACATACATACTATGCATATACATACTATACGCCTGTTTCCCACAGGGGTAGGCAGAGACTATGGACCTCCACTTGCTACGATCCTGACAGACCTCTTTAGCTTCATCTACACTCATAAACCTCTTCATACATACCCTCCGGTTACAAGTACGTCACTGAGGACGATTATGCGGATTAGCTGTATGGTTCCCAGCCTAGAACAGCACCATTCTATCTCTTCCTGTGGATGTCGTAAGAGGTGACTAAAGGACTAAGCACATACATCTATTTCTGCAGATTCAAGTCTAGAATGTACTCCATCTATTTATGTGGATTTAATAAGAGCAAGAGTGAAGTTAAGTTGTAAGAAGAAATATCTTGTGCAACAACTACATTTCTGAAGTCAGGCTTGTTGTAAAACTTTTTGAACCAAAGTCGTAAAACAACAGCCTCAAAGTGAACCTTTAGCTCCAAAGCAGAACAGCTAATGATGCAAATGGGAATTCACTAAGATTAGAAGAAGACATACTTAAGCTTCTCAGCTTTGGGGTCAATGAGCTCTCCCTCCTCCAGTTTGAGTTCCTCCAAAAGCTTTTTGGTGGAGTTGATCTGAGCTGCCAGCTTTACATATTCATCCTGTAATCAAGAATAAAACATTTAAATGAGGGCTTTTCCGAGAAAAAAAAAACACGTTTTTTATGACGCCAACAGATGGCGCTACATTCTGAGCATATGTCAAACAAATACGTCAGTTGGTAGTCAGTCTTTTTTTGGTCAGGAGAGCTATTTTTGAAATTGGGAGTCACATAACGAATGATTGTCGCGAGCGTTTCCAAACACGCGCCTCTTTAAATCGGTCGTACCGTACACGAAGTATTTGAACGAGTGGTCTTGACTTGACCACTGAAAGAGCAAAAAAGGTACCTTTTTAAAGAGAAAATGAGTTGGAAAATTACAAGTTTTGTATTTCGCTGATTCCCTCGTTGAAAAATAGCAGTCCTGTTTTGATAGCGATGTTTTGATAACCATAGACCACGATTTTTTTTAACATTGACATATGTATTCTGTGCAGCGCCCTCTCAACATATGGAAACTTGTTTTTTTAATTTTTAACTGTCAAATTGAAAGCCTCTCATTAGTGCACATAAATTTTTCTTTTGTTTAAACCATGTGGTTGTTGACCAAGAATATTATAGATGTGCTAGATGACTGAAGGCCTAAGCACAAATATCTCATGCAACAACTGTACGTCACTTCTCTGTGCTTCAGAGGGCACATTGGTAGTCATCAAGCAATGTCAGATGCCTTAAGGCTGCTTTACGGGACAACAGTCATAACAAACACTCTAGATGGTGCCTAGTCCAAAGGAAAGTTGTTGCTATTCAGAGGTAACTCAGAGAGCATAATGGGTACCTTTGAACCAGGTACAATCCAGGGTGGAATTTTTGAGTAGGGTTTTTGTCTTTTTTTCAATTTTTGTTAACCTTATAATTTTACTATAATATGGCTTTAAAAAATGACTAAACAGATTTAGCCACTTACATGCAAACATTAAGAAAGAAAGATTGTACCTACCTTCTCACTCTCTGTAGCCTTGTTCTGCTGTTCAGTAACTTGCTCCAGAAGCTCTGAGAATTCACACCGCAGCCGGTTGTACCGCTCCAGGGGAGTCTCTGGGTCTCCTTCTGCTGCTAGTTCCCATTCACCAGATCTAAAGAAATTGATGATGTTAACAATTTACAATACTTAATGAGTCATGCTAAGTTCAAGTATTAGGTCCACACAATATAGAATCAGGTTAACATATTTCTTCATATAGGCGTCGCCAATCAAATTCGCCCTGAGGAAGGCCTCCGGATGAAGGTGAAACAAGTCGGCCGTTTTGCTATTTACAATATCCACAGGAAGAGATTGTATTGTATACATATTTATTATAAAATAGCATAGCAAGTGGCTGTCAGCGCCCAGGTAAGCACACTGTTATGTGAAAATAAAAAGTTACCTATACCCGATCCTCGTCTTCCGACTGAGCCTGTCCGAGAAATCGACGTTGCCTGTCAAAAACTTCCCCTTGAACTTATTGAAGGAATCCTTCACGGAAAGGTGTAACTGCTCGATGCATTCGTTCTCTTCCTCTTCAAAAGCATCAGGCTGGTCGGCTTCCGGAAGATCACCAGTCTCATACACATCCGGCTGGTCGTATGCCTTTAAAAACACATAATGAATGCATAAATTCGTCTTGTCACGAAAAATCAATATTTTTTTACTCGACTTAAGATGTGATACATACTATACCAGGGAGATTCTCGTATTTTGGATCCGCCATAACGACTGCGACAATTTGATTTCGTACCTATTTTTATTGATTTCTTTCTAAAAAATAATTTATTTAGATAATGACGTCAGTGCCCTGGCTGGAAAAATTATGGTTGTCAAGTCAATTGTCATTAATTTGTCATTTTGACAGCTCACATGCGTTTTGTTTAGTTTTGTTGCTATTTTATTGTTTCGCACGTTTTGTTTCATGGGGCATTCAGGCTTCGCTATTATTTTGTGTGAAGTAAGGATTACTATCCCTACTTAACACAAAATGATAGCGTCGATAGCGATAGGATAGGGTAGGAAAATGGGGATAGGGATAAATCATTAAAAAAATAGGACTCCAATTTTTGATTTTTTATTGCTGTCAAAGTCAAGTCATTGTCAACCAGACCAACTCATTGTCTTTTGTACCTATCTCTTTATTTTTTTTTATTAAATAATTTTACGGCTCTGGATACAAGTCCTTTAGAGCCTATCTTTAATTTTGTTCTTATTCCTAATCCTAACAAGACAATCAAAGGGTGGTGTAGGCCTTTGACTGCTGCAAGGGAGCTTCTGGTGACAAATCTATACGAGTCCACTGGTTTACATAGACGATTGAGTGGCGGACGACGCCCGAAGACGCCCACACAGTCCGCATAATAAATATCACTACAGCCGTACTATGCCTCTCCACTTTAACTATTTCACACATTGTTCATGTCATTAGCATTTATAACACCAAACAACACCAATTTCATATTATAAAGTCCAATAAAATCAATTTGTAAAATAATTTAAAGCAAATCCCAACGGAACCCCTTAACTTCCCGCCAAAAAAAAAAAAAAAAAAACTTGTACCTATCTCTGAGTTTGTATCACACGTCATCAAAGAAAATAATACTCTCTGACGAGAGAACAGTGACTCCATAGAAAAAAAATGTAACCATAGACATACACACTGTCAGCCACTAGCGCTGCAGCGGAATAGCATTGTTACTAAAACGCGGGCGGGAATATTTAAATTTTAATTTATTAAATTTAATTTATTAAGGCGAGATGAGTTCACAGCTTGCAATACTGTGCGTGTTTTTGAAAAATCACTGTAGTTTAACTACTATTTTTCAAAAACACGCACAGTATTGCGAGCTGTGAACTCACCTCGCCTTAAAGGTTAGGTACTGGCTGACTGACGGAAACTATCTGCGAAGGTAAATGTAATAATGGCTTTATTAACTTTCTTATGACCGATATCACAATTTACTTCGCAGGTGGTCTCCGTCAAGAGTTGATAAAAATGTGAAACAAGCAATGGAGGTAAAAAAGGTTTATTGGAATATACTTCTTATATAACAACTCTCGATCTCTTCAATAAACATTAAATTGATCGTCACAGTTTTCCAAAGTCTCGATTTTCAAACAACTACCTTAAGCGCTGTCCACACATTAACGGGTTCCCGTCCCGGACGGGACGGGCCATCCGTGTCCGTTTTCCCGTCAGGGTCGTGCCGTCCGGGTTCTGTGTTCACACATATCAGGGAAAATCTGTGTCGGTGACTGAAAAGCACACAACGATGACCTTATTTAACACTGAGGAATTGGCAATAATTGCAATATGAAGAAGAAGCTTATAACCAAGAAGAACATCGACAAAATGTCGTCCCTGTCGGTAAAAATCGGATGGCACCGTCAGGGATGTACGGGCGTCCGGGCGTCCGGGCGGCCTCCAGGACACTGACGGCCCGGCCCTGAACTGTGTGAACGAGTTCATACAAATCGTATGTAACTGATTTTTCTGCGTCCAGGCCGGGCTCCGTCTGGGACGGGAACCTCCGGGATGGGAACACGATAATGTGTTGATAGCACAGACCTACCACTACAAAACTAACAATACACTAAAAAAAAAAAAAAAAACACTGCGAAATATCGTCGAGCACGGCTCCGGGCCTTTCTTCTCTCTCGACGAATATTTCACTGTGTTTTATTTATTATTATTTTTTGTATTATATTTATAATTTTTTTTGTAGCCAAAACAGATATTTAGATAATACATTTTTTGGTATAATTTTCATATAAAAAGGTGATTGTATAAAATAGTAATATGTGTTATAAAGGCAAATTTAGAGGTATGTTTGTGATTTTTTTCTATCGAAATATATGCTCAATCGTGTTTTGGATATTGTGGGTGTCTGTAAAAAAGCCTTAAGATTCTTATGTAAAATTTTTGAGGAATAAACTGTTGTAGTTTAACGACAGTAATTTTTTTAAAACACTCACAGTTTTCTTGGCTCTGAACTGGCGGGGCCTTAAGGCCGTACCTAAATTTTCCGGGGTCCAGTGCTGCCCCCATTTAAAATAAATCATTTCAAAGAAAACGGAGACATCATTTAAAATTTTGCAACTATCAAGTCCTAGATAACCCTTCAAAGTATTTTATGAACTACTGTTTACAGTTTAAAGTGAGAACGTTAAGCTTTACTACGCACATTTGCGAAAAACGGCCATTTTTGGCAAATGTGCGTAGTAAAGCTTAACGTTCTCATTATAAACTGTAAACAGTACTCCGTTTTCTTTGAAATAATTTATTTTAAATGGGGGCAGCACTGGACCCCGGAAAATTTAGGTACGGCCTTAATGACTCCAACGACAGGGCGGACGTGTCATCTCTGGATTGATGGCTGATTCACATGATGGTGAATTTACAATAAAATCACCTCACGCATTTTTGAAATAAGTACATATTATCCTCCCAGACATTGAAATAATCAAAAAGGGTTCAGTTTTAAATTGGACATTCTCTTCAATTACTTCGATCTTTTACATATTATTTATTTTTAATGATTCTCATTTTTCTTTCCAGAGCTTTATTCTTTTCATCTTCTTCCATATCCCTATTTTTTAGTATGATATATCTTTTAATACATATAGCAAAAGCACTAATTTTAATATGATCTATGTTTTGCTCCATGTGCGTTACACATATGTTTAAAAAACTAAAATCAACGTTTCGTAATAGTGACATAATATTCATTTTCAAGCTTGATTTCCAAGCATTATTTTTCAAATAATTATTTATAATAATAGCACATTGCTCTATGGATACAACCACTTTTTTATTAACATATGTAAGAGACTTATTTTCTTCATACTCTCGCAAGCTTGTGAATATGTGAATGGCTTCTTGTACTTCGCTTAAAAATGCCTTCCGGCAATCTTGACACTCATTATTTTTTATTTTTTTAAATATGAAGCCACTTACATATGCACAAGCTTGACCTTCTGGCGTTGCCTCCTCTACAGTCTCGACTGCATCAGATAACATTTTTTCTAATTCTTCAACGCTATCTTCTTGAAGATGTAGTTGTTGTTGTTCTTCTGCTTCATAATTACTTCTTTAAATTGTTGTCTAATATAGAATTATCGTCTTCACAATTTTTTTTTTGGCCTGTGTGCCGTAAGTTGGTAATTATGGCGGTTTTAATTCCAGCTACAAATTGTTGAATTGTAGGATTTGAATTAGATCCACAACTATATCTGATGCAGCCGAAACAATTTTCTAAAGCATCTTGATTGAGGCGACGCGTAGAAATAGACTTGATGTTTTTTTTTGCACATTTTTCCACAACTCTATACTATTTAAAGTATGTATCCACCCATCTTGTGAGGGAGGGATACTCCTTGATCCTAAATATATCATAGAAGAAATGAACTTTCTCATTTTACTAAAAAGTTCTATAAGAGGACTATGTGCAGTGAGATTTGTCGCATGTTTCTTTCTTCGACGTAGATCAGGAGTATCTGCATTGACGGCATCAAAAAGATTGTCAATTTTTTTTACAAAACATGCTGTAGCATGCGCTTCCGTTGGAAGATCATCTGAAAAATAAATAAAGCTTTAGTCACGTAAGCAGTAGGTAGATACTTAGTGGTGGATTAGTACGGATAGAGAAAAATGCTCAAAGGAATATTGCAACATTAGATAAAAATTGCAATCATCATTTTGTCAATGATTGTTATATTTAAGAACAATGATAAAATAACACTTAAAGAAAAAGATACTAACTTGATGCAATTTTCGTTAATATACCAACTGCAACGGAATGGCTGAAAACTTGAGCTGCCAGCTTGACCCTCATCTGCTGCTTAACATTCGGATGTATGTGTTGGTCCGTAAAGCAGGGGCGAATTCAAAATGAAGATTATTTTTGTCCAGTTTATAAAATTGTTCTATATGACTCCATTTTGCTGTACCTAAAAAAGAAAAAAATACATTTTATTTATCTACAAATCATTATTCAATTTTCATTTACCAAGTGATATATAGATATTTATTTTACCTTTTACATCAATATTATTTAACTGAAAATCGGTTGTGCACTCCACATCATGCTTCATCAATAAATTTCTTGTGCATTTTAATAAATGAGGCGGATCTAAGATCGCGACATATTCTTTGTCCATGTAATTAAAATATGGTTCTCTTGTTGTTGCGCCCAAGGTTTTAATAGTTTTCATATTAACTGTTGAAAGGTCACATATAGTGCCTACAACATCAATTTTTGCATTGATGCATTCGGAAAGTATCTAAAATGATAAAAATGTTAAGTAAATTAAATTAACTAAATATGTTCATCTTTATAATATTAGTCTAAATAGTCTAGATTACCTCTTTTAGAATGACTGTCATTCTGTCGGCGGTTAGCGCGTGCGTGAAATAAAAAGCTACTGGTTGCTTCCATTTTTTCTTAAACCAGCCAGCATGAAGACCAATGCCTTTGTGGCTACATCTTGGCTTCTGCCATGATTGCCATGGTCCTGATAACCCAGGACCATGTCTTGTTTGCTATCATAAAACATATGTTTCCTTATTGACATCTCGTCAATAAGGAAACATATGTTTTATGAGCTATGAGTTACAAGCAAACAAATATTTTCCTCATTGGTGTTTCTTTCTGCCATTTTTTTTATAGATTCAAAAATGTGTCTGTTTATGCCAGGTTTTAAAGGCACTCTATTTAATAATTTGTTTAGGCAGCTTTGGCCTGGTAAGGCGAACATTCGCCAGAGCAACTTGTAGCATGCTGGTGACTTTTTATACAGCACTAGGGCCATCAATTTCTGTTCTATGGAGTATCTCCTTCCTTTCGGTTTTTTGGGGCAGTTTTGTAATTGCGTTTGTAAAAGAGTAATAAATGAATTTGACACATTTAAATTACACAATTTTTGTATATTCTTATCTTGCGAAACTTTTTCTACTACATCTATTTTTTTTCCTTTTAGCTGTTTTCTTAGCCTGTTGACTTGTCTCATTCTTTTTTGACAAATATTGTAGAGTTTTAACTCTCGTGGAGTTAGTTCATTTTTTTCGAGACATTTAGTTCTTTAAGAATGCCTCTTTTCTTCTTAGGTGTGTTCTGAAATTATAATATAACACATGTCATCAATCATATAAGTATACATTTATGTATTTTATATTACCAGGTCATTTTATTTTTGATATGTATTAGATAGATAAACGAAACCATTATAACATACATTACACACATACATTATAACAACATTATTAAAACATCAATCATATTTTTTTTTAATTCAAATATAATTTATTTCTCAAAATACATTTTACAAAACATGTCAAAATTACATCATCATAGTCAAAACAAAATAATAAATAAAACAAATACAATAAAATAAAAAAATAATAATTAAATAAACAAAATAAAAATTACAACCCGCTCTTTAGCGTTTCCGGTGCAAAGGTGCCCAGAACGCTTGCCGCGTTACCACGCTGGATAGCTATGGCCATTTTTTGCACCAGAAACGAGCCAGAGCGGGAGTCCCCAGTTTTTTCCGCGATTCGTTGGCCATCTCCCTTATAAGGCGTTTAGCGTCCGATCCCCAGCTGCCCATGGTCTCTACGGCTATAGGCACAAAACAATATTTTGGCTCCATAGCTGCGTAGTTTAAACGCTTTCTATCAGCCGCCGCCGTCGTGCATACAGTACGCCCAATGTGGCTGACGGCTACCGTACTGACGCAGGTTGCGTCCCAAATCAGGCATTTGCCGTGCTTCCACGGCACCAGCGTCAACCCGTCAGGTCTCTTGCCATCCGACCTATTAAGGCCCGGCGGCTCCCGCACGCAGGGTACGTTGGCTGAGACGAAAGCCCTGCGAACTATATCGTTGAGAGCATGATGTCGTGGGAACCTACCCGAGCAGCGGCGACAACTCAATGCGTGATGGCCGTCGCCCTCCACCATGGACCCGCAGACGCATATATGTGGTTCACACACTCTGCTGCCCAGGCGGAGCGCCACGGCCACCCGCATATTACTAGGTAACAAAAAGATTATGATTTTCGTTGCTACGTTACCATACATATACGGTCATCTATTCCATCATATCTCCAAAACTACCCAATATAGTTTGACCACTGATATATCTTTCAAATCGTCTTGAAACCGCTGGTTATACGTAATGTAAGAATTTTATATCTAGAAATAAAAAAGAAATAAAGTACCTAACCTACCGAGTTTGATATTGAATTAAAGGTACTATGAGGAATGCGACAGTAAGTTTTTCGTAAGATATTTCATCATTCTCTTTTGTAAGTTCAAAATGTGCTAATAAAATAAGTACCCAGTAGTCCAATCTTTCAATTGTGTACATATTAACTTGATAATTTTACCTGTTCCATGCATGATGCATCAGATATATTTTCAACTGCAACAAAATCTTGTTGGGTTGTGGTTATTACAGGTTGCATAAAATTTTCAAGGGAAGATAACGGCTGTGATGGACCAGCAACTTTTGCTTGCTGTACACTCTGTAATAAAAAAAAATACAAATTTAGCTATCAGTTCACGTACACATATACATATATTATACATATTCTTCTATTTCGTCTAACCGCATTCCCGGTTGTATTCTCAGCTGTGCTGCTTCGGAGACCGGGGTGCGCGTTCTCGCTTTTCCTTCTCCAAATAAAATATGCATGTCAATGATCACCCAAGGATGCCAAAGACCTTGTAAAATGGAGAAGAAATAGCCGGAACACATTAAATGATTTACAGGGATTCCACCCATTTGTGGTCGATATTCCTCCTCATCGTACCTCTCGATTCGCCTCCTCCTTCATTGTGCGAACCGCTAATGTGTGGAATTCCCTCCCTGCGTCGATGTTTCCCCATACATATGATTTAGGGATTTTCAAGGCAAGAGTGAATAGGCATTTTTTGAGTCTGCGTGATACACCTTAGACCTCATCTTAGCTTCCCATCAGGCTAGATAGAGGTCAAACGCATTTAAATCTCTAATAAAAAAAATAAAAAAATGATTTGGCTATAGTTTTACAAACGGCCGCCTGCCTGACGTCAACCCTGTTTGGGAATGTATTTGTGCGAAAAATTTTACAAACGGCCGTCGCCCGTCTTTAACCTTCCTTGGGAATGCAATTTTAGCACGAGATGTTTGTGCTTAGTCCTTTAGCCGCCTCTTACGACATCCACAGGAAGAGATGGAATGGTCCTATTCTAACCTGGAACCACACGGGTTATATATTATATGTATATTATACATATTGTAATGGTAATAATATTTAAATATTACATATCAGGATATAAATGTCTGTATGTTGTTAAGGTGAAGATATAGGCAAATGGCCTTGAAGTGGCGCCCACATTTGAAATAAATTGTTAACTCGTAGATATGGAGATAATTTCCATATTGCTCTTCGTCATGCACTACATAGCCCTTTAAATTATTTTATGAACCACCGTTGAAAGTATTTACATCAGTACGTCTAGCTTTAAAACTTGCCTCCGCCAAAAGTGGCCACGGCAAGTTTTAAAGCTAGACGGATCACCAATAATAGTTTCAACGGCAGTTCATAAAATAATTTAAAAGGCTATGTATTTATTTCACACTTCAAAGCCATTTGCCTATATCTTCACCTTAAAGCAATTTTCGTAGGTAAGGCAACTCAATTTTGTTTTTAAGGTGACGTGGGTTCACAATTTGCAATACCGTGCGTGTTTTCGAAAAATCACTGTTATTAAACTACTACAGTTTATTCCTCAAAAAATTTACACGAAAATCTTTAGGATTTTCTACAGACACCCAGAATAGCCAAAACACGATTGAACATTTTTGGCTCGATAGAAAAAAATCACAAACATACCTCTAAATTTGCCTGTGTAATACATATTACTATTTTATACAATCACCTTTTTATATGTAAAGTATACCAAAAAATTTATTATCTAAATATCTATCCATTTTGGCTACAAAAAAAAATATAATTATAATACAAAAAAAAACACAATGAAATATTCGTCGAAAGAGAAGAAAGGCCCGGAGCCGTGCTCGACGATATTTCGCAGTGTTTTATTTATTATTGATTTGTATTATATTTATAATTTTTTTGTAGCCAAAACGGATAGATATTTAGATAATACATTTTTTGGTATAATTTTCATATAAAAAAGTGATTTTATAAAACATTAATATGTATTATAAGGCAAATTTAGGCTAATTAAAGGTATGATTGTGATTTTTTTCTATCGAGCCAAAAATGCTCAATCGTGTTTTGGATATTGTAGAAAATCCTTAAGATTTTTATGTAATATTTTTGTGGAATAAACTGTAGTAGTTTAAGAACAGTGATTTTTCAAAAACACGCACAGTATTGCAAATTGTGAACCCATGTCGCCTTAAATAAAATATATCTTGTGTCACTGACTGATAATGTAGCTTTCTATAGATGAAAAAAAATTCAAAATCAGTCCAGTCGTTTTTGAGTTTATCCAAACAAACAAACACGCAAATCTTCTTCATATAATATTAGTCTACTAGATATATTTTCCCATTCTCTTGTGTTAGTTCAAAATGTGCTTGTAAAACAAGTTGTAGTTGGTTCTTTCAATTGTGTCAATATAGGTAATGAATTTATTTTACCTGTTCCATGCACGACACTTCTGATATATTTTCAACAGCAACAAAATCTTGTTGGGTTGTTGTTATTGCCGGTTGATTACCACTAGTCTGGTGATGCATAACATTTTCAAGGGATGATAATGGCTGTGATGGACCAGCAACAATTGCTTGCTGTACACTCTGTAATAAAAAATAAAGAATTTAGCTACAAGTTTGAATACAAATATTACACATATTGTAATAATATATAAATTTTATTTATTTATTTATAAGCCTTTTAGTGGCCAACCGTAGTCGGCGTGTCTTCAGACACAAAGGCCTCCTCAAGCTCCTGCCACGCTTCTCAAAGTTTTGCAATTCTCTGCCATAGTTGGCCCCCAATCTTTTGCCTTCCCTTTTTCCGTATCGTTTGAAATCTAGGGTTTCACTCTGTCAGATCCTTGGTCCATTTATTTTTAGTCTCTGAGTGTTTGACCTGTCCATCTCCATTTTAGTTTTTTAGTTTTTATTGTTGCATCTTCAACCTTTGTTATGCGTCTTATATCCTCGGCACTTTTTTTCGGCCCAAAAAAGAAATATAAATATATATACATAAAAATTACATGTATATAAATAAATAAATATGTGTAGTATATGGTAAGCTGGCGGATGTTTTTAAAAACCGAAAAATACCACAGTGCCTAAAAACACGCCTCTTCAACCAGTGTGTTCTGCCCACAATAACATATGGTGCCGAGACATGGACTCTCACAAAGGGAACCATGTATAAGGTTGCGGTTGCGCAGAGAGCCATGGAGCGAGTCATGCTCGGCATCAAACTGCAAGACCGAGTTCGCAACGTGGAGATCCGACGTCGAACGAAAGTTCATAACGTGCTCTCCAGGGTTGCGGCTCTAAAGTGGAACTGGGCGGGACACTTGGCTCGAAGGAACGATGGAAGGTGGAGTTAGGCCGTCACCGAATGGTATCCTAGAAATGGGAAACGTAGTGTAGGACGTCCGGCGGCTAGGTGGGTTGATGACGTCAGGCAGGTTGCTGGGAGGAACTGGATTGCGATGGCCAGTGATAGAGCAGGGTGGCGCAGACAAAAGGAGGCTTATGCCCAGCAGTGGGTACTTGAAGGCTGTTGATGATGATGATGAGTATAAGGATATAAGTGTATGTATGTCGTTAAGCAAAAACAATACTAATAAACTACCAACCCATTGAAAGATTTTAATTAGAGTAACAAAATTTTGTGACAGAAATACTACAAAAAATACTACAGATTAAACATGTAATTAAAATAAAAAAATTACCGACCACATTTTCCTAGTGACTGATACACACTTTACTTGCTGCCTCAAAAACGATTGAACCGATTTTACGAAACTTGCACTGTTATCTAAGTTGGACTATACCTACTCGTACTTCTAAAAAAGATTTTTTGCAATCTAACGTATAGTTTCTGAGATATCCATGAACAAACATACATACACACAATTGTAAACTTTTGGACACGTGTTTAGAATCTGGTTTAGACTAACATAATGACTAAACATAACAACTAAAAAAACATACATACATATGGGTCTCCTTTTTTTTAAGTCAGTAAATAATTACATTCTTAGAAAAATCAATTTAAATACAAAATCTTCTACTTCTTCGTCTAAGCGCGTTCCCGGTTGCATCCGCAGCTGTACTGCTTTGAAGCCCGGGGTGCGCTTTCCCGCTTTTTCTTCTCCAAATATAACATGCATGTTATTGGTCACCCAAGGATGCCAAAGACCTTGCAAAATGGAAAAGAAATAGCCGGAACCCTGCCGCCTGCCTAACGTCAACCCTCTTTGGGAATGTATTTGTGCAAGAAGTTTTACAACCGGCCGCCGCCCGACGTTAAACCTCCTTAGGAATGCAATAGTAGCATGAGATATTTGTGCTTAGTCTTTTAGCGCCTCTTAAGACATCCACAGGAAGAGATGGAGTGGTTCTATTCTAACCCGGAACCATACGGGTAATTTAAATACAAAATATTTTATGTAAAATCATATGAACATGAAAATAAAAAAGTAATATTCTATTACTTTAAAAAGTTTTTTTAATATAGATAAATGACATAATTACCTGGGTAAAAATATTTTCTTTGTCATTTAACAGTTCTTCAACTTCATCTGAATCAGGAACAGCAAATTTACTAAGTTTTTGCCTCATGTTATCATAGAATTTGGACGAATGAAAATGCCTTCCACATAAAACCTTGTTTTTGCTATAGAGTTACTGAAGAAATTCTAAAGAAGTCCAGTCTTCGGTTGGGTAGCAATATTTGGCCCAAGCACTGGCCCTGGAAATATAATTGAAATAATTAAATAATGTGTCATCATGATCATGTCCTATTTTAGTCTCCACTGCAGGAGCACGACCCTCTCTGTACTGCCAGATCTATATATTTACGCCAGAGCAGTCAAAGGATTTGGCCTAAAATAATGTGTAAAACTGATGAATAATTTTACTGTGTTACGTGTAGAATAATGTAATTTTATTTTTACTAATATTATGAGTTCAAAAGTTAAGTCAACCGATCATCTTGATATTATACATACAGTTTAAACCTTCATACTTAAAAGTTTTCTTACTGGCTGGCATAATCATTTGAATTTATTTTTATATTCTTACGTTGCCATGGTGCAAAAAATCACATTAAAATTGTCAAATTATTGCTGAGGTAGAAAATATATTATTTACATTGTTTTATTGTTATTATTTAATTGATTTAATATATTCAACACATACACTTTAGGTATCTGTACATAATATACATATAATACATATCTGTATCCGAGGGATCTGCACATAAATCGGAGTGGATCCGCAGTTACTAAATCTATAAATGAAAACATTAATTTAAATTGAAAAATATTTTAACTTAAATTTAAGGGAATAAATAGTACCTACTCAGCTTACCTAGTCATATTCGCGATGCCGGGGTTCGGAAATCTGTGATACGACACACTCATATCTTCGGCCCGTGTCTTACCACACTTGGCGCATTTTCTATGGATGTTCACATTACTCATAATTAAACAGTTATAAACACAAAACAAAATAATAACCACCACTAAACCTAGATTAAACGTCCTGTCGTAACTGTACTAAAACTATGTGTAAAAACGTCCATGCGCAACTAAAACTAAATAAAACGTCCTTGCGTTGATAATTGTTAACTCTTCAATATAAAATAACGTTGTTAGAGATTACAATTGAATGCGGAGAGAAATATATACTCGATCGACACAAAAAATCGTAATGGCGACCGCGGGCCGGGCTGTAGAAAATTACCTGGAATAGAGTAATACCAATATTACCAGGTGATGTTTCACAAAAATACACAAAAATCAATAAAAAAATTATATCTAGGTTTTCTGATATTAAATGACTTCGATAGATGATTGTACTTTCATTTTGTGTAAAATTGTGCAGATAACTATGCAATGTTTAAAATTTTAACATGCCTAAGCAACATTTATAAAAGGATTAAATAGTCCGAAATTGTACACAATGTGTAATAAGTATCTGTTACTAGCAATACTGAACTTTACTTGTCAATTTGAGGATCGGTGGCATTCGGTGGTGCCAGATTGTTGATTTTTTTAGATATATTTTTTTTATATGGCACTCAATAGCAAGCGCACACATACAAAATTTATGCATGTGTGCATGTGCAAAATCTCGTCATACAAGACAATAAACCCTGCACGTCATCTTTGACTTTTGTATCCATGACTCACGCATATTTTTGACCGTCTGACCGTCAGTTTCACAATATATTCATCATTCGAAGGGGTTTTATTACCGGCTTGAACCGTCGTTAAATCAGTGCAGAAACAAACACAGCAGCCATGAGTCTACAGTGGACAATAATTGCGTCTTTCCTATACGCGGAGATAGCGGTCGTGCTTCTCCTGGCGTTGCCGATCGCGAGTCCTTCGAGGTGGCAGAAGTTCTTCAAATCGAAGTTTCTGGCTTACGTAAGTAATCAAGCGTCTATTTACTTCCTTGTGCTGGTCGGAGTGCTGATACTATGTCTTCTGGACGCGATTCGCGAGATGCAGAAATACTCCAGCATGGAGCCGACAGACCATCAACATTTGGATGCAGAGATGCAAGGAAACATGCGCTTGTTCCGCGCTCAGCGAAACTTCTACATTTCGGGCTTCGCGCTGTTCCTTCTTATTGTAATTCGTCGCATGGTCCAGATGATTTCAGAATTGGCGACTCTTCTGGCTCAGTGCGAAGCGAACTTCCGTCAAGCGCAGAGCGCGACCGTTGCCGCCAAGTCTCTAATCAGTCAACAGGGTGCTGGCGACGAGAAAGCCAAGAAGGAGGTTGAGGAACTCAAGACCAAAATTGAGTCATTGGAGAAAGACCTGATTAGAGAAAAGAAGGATAAAGAAGCAGTGAAATCTCAAGCGGAGAGCTTGAACAAGGAGTATGATCGCCTCGCAGAGGAGCACAGCAAACTGCAGAAAAAGATCACAGTAGCTAGTGGTGACAAGAAGGACGAGTAAAGTTGGTGAAATACTTCATGGTCAGAAATTGTTACTGGCAGTCAAGTGAAAAAGGTTTTAATCAGAGATGATCAAATGCTTAGCTATAACATTTAGCATTTATTATTGTATTGTAACTAATCTTGGCATTTCTAATCTTATGCACTTTGACTAAACCTTATCTACATATGTATCAATGTCTAATCACTGCGTCCATTAGTTATTAATACCAAAAGATAACAAACCAACATTGAATGAAGTAGCAGGCACATAATAATGCTGTTATTGCTGTATATTTGATTATGTTAATCACTATGGAGGCCTTAGTTTAATTAATTATTTCTTCATTATAAGCATTCCCAAGCTACATAATGAAGAGGAATACAGTGATAATACAATCATAAAAGCAATTGCACAGCACAGTTCAAACCATTAAATATGCTGATGATTTGGCTTAACAACATATAGCATGGAGCAAAGCTAAAGAGCGCCAAGAAATGTCTAAATGTCAATGGGATAACTTGGAAGAAATATTGAAAAAAAAAGAAAGATGAAGAGATTAGAAATAAAAAGGCCGCTAGCAGCTGTCAGTAGATGTAGGAGGCTTTTGCTAGCAGTGGGATAATATTTGTTAACAGTTTCCAGGCCTGAGCATCTTGCAGGGTGTTTTGTATCTTGTAAGTTCGAGAACTATAGCAAACAACACTTAAAACTTTGTTGTGTCTGAGGAAATCATTTTGTAAGAAGAAAGATAAAACATGATCCAAAAATTTAAATTTTACCATATTAAAGTATTTATATATTTTACACTTTATTGTTCCAAAGCAAAAATATTCTATAAAAAAATGGCGGACTTAATGCTAAGAGCATTTTCTCCCAGTCAACCACAGGGATAAACAGAGAAAAAAAGAATTGTGTTGCACAAAAGAGCTAAATGTATTTATCCTAAGATGCAATCTACAGTTTGCTATACATTATGTGTAAAGTCCTTGTATTTTATTATGTGAGAACAAACTGTTTTATTTACATTACACAATACAAACATAGTCCATGGTTTGCGTATGATTGTTCTCTATTATCATTATATCTTTCCTGAAATCAGAATATAAATGGACGTTTGGATAAAAAATACTTATTTTGTTTTAAGGTGGTTTTATGTTTTGTGAACATAAGAGACTGAGATTGTTAAGTGATGTAGTGTAATTCGGTGTTTTTTTTTTAATTGAGGCAAAAATGTTTTGTATTAAGAATAAATTAAAATTCTTTAATACATTTCAAGTCTTCTCTTCTTCTTCTGTGTAATATTTTTAGCATTTAAATAATATATTCTATAAGAACTTTTCTACAGATTAAAAATTGCTGTTTATTAAAAAAATTATTATGGCTGTTTTTCATTGATTGGTTATTCATTCTCACTAATTTTCATTTATAGCAACTTGTTATCAGTTATTTCTATATGACCTTGTTCTGTGTAATAATTAATAAACAAACAATGTTGATTGTAAATTCGATAAATAATATTTCCCAAATCAGTGAATATTCTGTAAAATCATAAATAAAAATATGCAAAGAATTGTCGTAATAACATTCTTTGTTCGGTGTACAAACTGGATGTTGTTGATTCATATAAGTGTATGATAAAGTTCAATACACTACAGACATGTTCAAGGTGATGACACTATATTGTAGTCAACAGCGGGGTTCAGGCACCATCAGGGCTTTCCTTCATGCATGTAAAGGTGCAGCCACACTGATGTCACTCTTTTTGGAGCAATATTTAGCAACATGGAAATTGAGTTAACAATTTGAAATGAGAGTTTTAAGGCCATACCTGAATTTTCCGGGGTCCAGTGCTGCCCCCATTTAAAATAAATCGTTTCAAAGAAAACGGAGACATTATTTAAAATTTTGCTACTATCAAATTCTAGATAACCCTTCAAAGTATTTTATGAACTACTGTTTACAGTTTAAAGTGAGAACGTTAAGCTTTACTACGCACATTTGCGAAAAACGGCCACTTTTGGCAAATGTGCGTAGTAAAGCTTAATGCTCTCATTATAAACTGTAAACAGTAGTTCATAAAATACTTTGAAGGGTTATCTAGAATTTGATAGTAGCAAAATTTTAAATAATGTCTCCGTTTTCTTTGAAATGATTTATTTTCAATGGGGGCAGCACTGGACCCCGGAAAATTCAGGTACGGCCTTAATGAAAAAAACCATTCTCTTATTTTATGATTCTTTTTATTTTAAATTACATTTTACTTAACTCAATTTCCATGTTGCATTGCAAATGTTGCTCCACAATGAGTAACATCAGTGTGGATACACCATAAAGAGCTCTTTTGCTTCCTTCCTCTCTCTCTTCAAAATGGAGCCCTGATGCATAAGTAATAGTGGCCAAATCACAATGAACTGGGATACATTGTTATGCTGTTCTGTTGAATGTACATCGAGTTAGAAACTTGAAAAATATTAGCTAGTCTTGTACCTAATTATTTTAAGTGTATTCTTCGGTAAATATCTTTGGCAGTGTGACAGACATTGTATTGTTTCATAAGTTATTTAAATAATTATGTTCCAAGTCTTCTAGAATTTGTCTGTTTGTATGATTCATTGCATAATTTATGAGTCTAGAAGTTTGGGTATGTGGGTAGAAACAGTCACATCCAATTTACATGAAATTAGTGACTATACCATGAGGCGACCTCCGTGGCGTAATGGTTAACACGCTAGACCGCTAATCCCGAGGTTCTGGGTTCAATCCCTAGCCAGGGCAAGTTGAAAAATGACCTTTTTCAAATTGTCCTGGGTCTTGGGTGTTTATTATATATGTATTTATCATAAAATATAGTGTCGTTGAGTTAGTATCCCATAACACAAGTTTAATAAAACTTACTTTGGGGCTAGCTTAATCAGTGTGATTTGTCCCTATATATATTTATTTATTTACCATATACTACTGACTGTCCTAAAGTAATACGTGTTATTGTATTTTCGCGGGCAGGTCGGTTTGTGTGTCAACGCGCTAGCGTATAAACACCGAAAGTAAATCGGCTCCATCTTCCATCAATGTCTAAATATTTCATATAAGTCGTATTATTTTGCCTGTAATAGATCGATTATATTGAGATCGATCATCATCACATATAAATAGATACAGAGAGCTTCTTTCAGTGGTTTTACTTAGTTATTTTTACAATGGTTTGATTTGACTGTTTTCTACTTAGGTACTAGGTACATGGCCTTGGTTACTGAATTTGTGTAAATTAAGGTCCATTTACATAGACTGAGTATAAGCGGATTTTTTAAACATACTGAAATAGTACGGCTACATGAAACTGATCTTAATAGAATAAGGATTGGTTTTCAAATTAGAACGCTTACGGTAGCCTAAATTTAATAGTTAAAGATGGGGTTTAAAAAAAAACACGCTTTAACCCGGTCTGTGTGAACGGATCCTTAAGCGTTAAGGTGTTTGGTGTTTTTTTTTTAGTTCTTACACTAAGCAAATTTTATATTAGGGCGGAGTGTTAATAAACGATATGTTTGTATTTAATTGTTTTTTCACTTTAGACGAAAGTAAAACAACTTAATATTAATATAAAGTCTTTATTTAAAAAAAAATATTAGATAAGGTAGGTAATAAAAGCTGAACGTTACAGTATTTATGAAGCTTATGACTAATGAAATATGGCATCAATAAAAAAAAAATCTATTTTGTGACTATTAAACGACGAAGTTTTTTTTTATTTGTTTAATTTATTGCACTGTAATGCAATAAATGAAAAAAAACTGTATTAATGTACAATAGGTATAATCTTAACGCTAAGCGCAAGTCCTGTCCATAATACTAGTACTTTCCATAAAAATAATAAATGAATAATAAAAATCGCTCACCTATACGAATCAGTGGTCAGCTGAGCGGATTTTCTATGGAAATTAGATTTTTTTTTAATTTTCATTAAGTTATTATTTTTGCTTCAATTTGGCTGGTGATTACAAAGTCACCCTGTATATATTAGACCGTAGGAAATAAATGGATCCTATTCCCAAGAAATTACTATTTAGATATTACCGGTTTTTAATCGACTGGTACCTAATTGCGGCAATTTAAATCTTATTTTAACATAACATAACATATAAAGTCTTAAATGGGACAGGTTACTAGGGCTCTACAATTTTTTTACAATTCATCCCTAATATGCATCTGATAGCGGTCGTTCTCGACGAATCCCAGGGTGTCCCAGAAGGATCTCTGGCCGAAATCTGAGCTGGCCTTCATCTCGAAGCAGGTTGGTGAGGAGATCTCCATGTAGTTCAGTTCTGGGGAGCCGGGCTTCACTGGGGTCCATTCTGGGCCGTTGTTGAGCTTGGCTACGCTGGAAATTAAGATACCATTTACGTGGCTTTCAAATGGAGTTCTTTGTTAAGTTAAGTAACCCCGGGCGTTGTCCGCACTTGGATGGGTGACCACAAGTGACATAAAAGTTTCTCGAGCTCCTCTGTGCCTCGGAATGTACGTAAAGCCGTTGGTCCCAGCTGTCATCAATTTTTGGTAGTCGTCAAGCTACTATGTCAGATGCCTTTCGGCAGCTTGATAAGGCTGACACCTCTGAAATCTGTTGGCTACTTACACACACAAAAAAGCGGCCAAGTGCGAGTCGGACTCGCCAATGAAGGGTTCCGTAGCAGCAAGTAACATTTTACGATTTAAGACGTATTAAAAATAACTATCTATGATACCGAGACCGCTATAGTTTTAATTGAAAGTACATACTTTGAGGTATATACCACATTTTTTTCAGAATTATTTTAGTAATATTTCAAAAGTTACGGTGGGGGGACACCTCAAATTTTAACTTTGTATTAGATTATCTCAAGACTAAACAAAACTATGTAGATCAAACCCCCCGTTTGATCTACATAGTTTCAAAGCAGTTTTTGTTGCCTTTTCAACGATACCCCACACGTTGGGGTTAGTCCAATTTAATTTTTTAAATTCACTTTTCGTTGTATGGGGGGCTGAAAAAAAAATCATTTTTTCATAATTTTAAAAACCAACTTTTGGAACTTCAATATCTATCTCCACCAATTTTCGTGACAATCGGTGCAGTAGCGGCGGAGTACGAGCCCGGACGGACAGACAGACGGACGGACGGACATGACGAAACTATAAGGGTTCCTTGTGGACTACGGCACCCTAAAAACAAACATAAACCTTCTGCCGTAGGTTGGTTATATGGAATTAAATAAAACAAGATATTAGTAAGTACCTCGGGAGGGGGATTAGAACTCTCGAACTCTTAATAACCTTTCTGTTACAACACTTCCAACTGAGGTATCGCGTTGCTGCCCTGCACACCCTATTTCTCTATACCATAGGCTTGCATTAAATCTTGCTTGTGTGTTATTTGTTTAAGGCGTACCTGAATTTTCCGGGGTTCAGTGCTGCCCCCATTTAAAATAAATTATTTTAAAGAAAACGTTCTCATTATAAACTGTAAACAGTAGTTCACAAAATAGTTTGAAGGGTTATCTAGGACTTGGTAGTAGCAAATTTTTAAATGTCTCCGTTTTTTTAAAAATGATTTATTTTAAGCACTGGACCCAGGAAAATTCAAGTATGCCCCGTTAGGCATTCCTTAGCATTTTTGCGGACAACGGCCACTTTTCGCAAAAATGCTAAGTTTGAAGGGTTATGACAAAAACAAAATTTTAAATGATATCTCCGTTTCCTTTGAAATAATTTATTTCAAATGGGGGCAGCACTGGACTTCATGTATCTCCTTATAAAAGTGTTACCAAGGGATTAGGGAAGGGTCCCTTTAGGGACCTTGGAAAATTTAAAACGGCCACGCCAATAAAAAACAAACCAATGACTTGCTTACCCGGTGAGTGCGTAGTTATAGACCATATCTAACAAGACATTTTGGATCTTCTTGTCTTCCGCAGAGTTGAGCTCCAGGCCTTCATATCGGAAGATTTGCATGACGTCGTCTGCGTGGCTCACACCTGTAAAGAAAAATAAATGAGTTATCCCTTCACCTTTCACCCATATAGTAGTACATTGGTAAGAAAGTTAAATAAATAAATAAAAAATATTTAACATATCCGAAGCGGCCAGATTCGGCCACTCGAACATATACGAGTGTCCCTAATTACTCCTTGACAAATAAAAAAATATAAAAAATATTGTATTTTATATGCATGTTTTTAGTACAATAAAGTTATTACAAACAAACAAAAAATAACTTGGAGGAAGGGGTTGGAATGGTAGCATAAGTGGCGCCCTCATTTGAAATAAATTGTTTAAAACTAAATATGATATTTAAAAATTTGATTTGGATCAATGTCTAAAAAGACATTCAATCTATTTTATGAATAACCTTTGAAAGTAATATTGGTAGTCCGTCTAGTTTTAAAACGGTTTTAAACTAGACGGACATTGATCCAAAACAAATTTTTAAATATCACCATATTTAGTTTTAAACAATTTATTTTAAATGAGGGCGCCACTTATGCTACCACTTCACCTTAAATGTGAAAGTGTCGGTGTTTCTTTGTTTGCTTTTCTTTAGGCATTTTGCTTCGGAGCTCAGGGTCGAAGTTTTCAATTGTTTCCAACAAGTCAATCAGATACTTTTTTCCTAACGTCAAAACACAATGTTATTGGATTTGTATAAAATACAAAACCATGACATCATAGTTTCTTGAAATATTATTTTGCGAATTAGAGAAAAAAGAAGCCGAAACCAGGACGATTTGGCGGAAGTGTTACGACTGGCCAGCAGTCTGAGCTCAATTCTTCTCACCATAATCCTCATCGTTGTGAGTCATCAGGCTGGAGAGACTCTTTGAGCCACGGTAGGTGTATCGGTACACGTGCACTGGCTGATCAGACTTCCGGGCATGGAGCTGAGCTAATCTGCCGACGTCTGCTACGAAGAGGCGGTCTCCAAGGGCCTGTGAAAGAGATATAAGTACCTATAAAACAAGTACAAGTAAATTAAAAAAAACCGTCAGCGTGATTTTTTTTCTAATTTAATACTACGTGGATACCACCGGGAACACGCGTGAATGAGCGAGGGACCATATGCTGTTTTTTAGAATTCCTCATTCCAAATTAAAAAAAAATTGGTTGCCTGTAAAGTCGGTATACGGGCGAAAGTTTTACGTGACAAGTCTTTTTATGTCTGTCTCTCTCGCTCTTAGGCGGGCTAACCATGCCCGAGTGGAAGGGACGCGTGCCTCTCACTCGCTCTCATTGTGAGCGCATAACGTGAGCGGAGCGTAACGCAGTTTCTTGAAGTGTCACCCGGCTAACCAATTTATAAGACGTTGTCACGTCAATATAATTTAATATACAAAATGATTGAAAATTAAGTAAAAAAAACTGGTCAAGTGCAAGTTTTACTCGCGTGAAGAGGGTTCCGTACTTCGCATAGGTTTTTCTGTAATCTACAAGCAATGAACTATTTTGTATTTTTTTCTAAATTTTAGGCTCATTAGTTTCGTATTTTCAAAAAATATTTATTTACTTTGCACATCTGTGTTTGGGTCATAAATTACACCATCCTACCAAATTTCATCTGATTTGGTCCGGTAGATTCGGAGCAAATTTGCCGTGACAGACGGACGGACAGACAGACAGACGCACGAGTGATTCTATAAGGGTTCAGTTTTTTAATTTTTTGTACGGAACCCTAAAAATATAAGTTACATATGTTCGTAAATCCTTTATTTGATACCGCACTCGATAGGTTTGATTAAAAAAAATGGAAGCCGTATAACTAAATAAGGCGCCAAATTCCGCTATTTTGATTTTTTAAATAGAGTGTCACTTTGAAAGTTCAGACGAACCTAACGATACGTCTAAGTTAAAAACCACCAAGCCGTTTATGCTGCAGAGCGTGCCAAAGAAATATACACACATACAACATACACTAGAAAAACATAACCCTCGTTCTGGCGCAGTCGGGTAAAAAATTGTAGTTGAGGACCCTTCGTAAGAATAAAGTTTTTCACACATTAAAAAAAAAACTGGTTCGGTTCCTTCAGTGTGTTATAGCTAATTATTAAAAATTACCCCGAAACTTCCCGAAAAGGATTTTGACCGGCCAACTTAGACCCCTTGCTGTTTCGGAAACGCGCGACAGCATCGCTACTAACGCGCGTTAGTCGCATCTGGCACGCGACTGTAGCGATGCAAACGCGCGACCGCGTCGGACCACATCGGGGAGAGAACGGAGTTACTGAATCGTGTTTACGTGGGCGAGGGTACACAACTTGCGACCACAGCGACTGTATCGGTGCAAACGCGCGACAGAATAACTACAAAAAGTCGCCGTGGGCGAGGGGCTTTAGTACGCGTGCGAAGCTGAAGTAAATTCCAAAACCATGTTCAAACAAGTGGAAAGTGAAGCTACAACTTTTCCGATTCAATTAAAAGAGATCCAAAAAGTTAATACAGTTTAAAGTTGTTTTGGAAAAGATGAGTCGTGAAGTTTAGACCAAATTACAGTCCTTCGTCACAAATGTTTACCTACTTATTCCGGATAAAGGACAGATACATACATGCAGATATTACGTCTTTATCCTTAACAGGGCAGACAGAGCCTGAAGTAACCGTACTAGGGAGTAAGGCCAACTTTGGCGTAATTGTGGGCGTAAAGGTGGCAAAAGAGAATCAAAATAGTGATGGGTTGCTAGCCGCATTCGTATTTTCCCCCCTAATAGGATGTAGCTGCCCATTGGTTTCATTCAAGTTCATTTCAATTTATTTTTTTCATTTCACATTGTACATATACATAATGTATTGGGTTATACAATTTTTTTATATGTGACTTTGTATAAAACTAGTGTTATGGTATACTATCTTAACGATACTATACTTTATATTAGGTCCTTACATATGAAATTGCCGTTCAGTATCAAAAAAGTGAAACAAGTTTTTTTTAATGAAATTATTATTTAATCAATCGAAGTATGCGCCGTTGTTATCGATACACTTCCGCCATTTTATAGGCAGATCATTGATACCTTTTGAAAAAAAATCCTGGGAGCGACAGTCTATGAACTGTTTGAAGGCGGTTTTGACTGCCTCATTAGATTTGAAATTTTTTCTTTGTAAAAAGTTATCCAAATTTTGAAAAAAGTGGTAATCGGTTGGGGCAAGATCTGGAGAGTATGGTGGGTGACGCAGAGGTTCCAGTCACAGCTCCTCTAACTTGGCGATCGTTTGATGTGCAGTGTTATCCTGAAGAAGCAGTGGGCTAGAGCAATTCATCAGTCTCGGTTGTTTAATGGCGAGCTTTTCCATCATTGTTTGCAATAGGGTATATTCATGTTATTTTTTTATTTTGTTAAACGATTCTATAAGTTATTATATAACCGGAAAAAAATATAACACTTACAGAATATTATTAAATAAGCTTAAAAAAATAATTAAAATTACTATTATTTTTGGACGACTATAAACGCGGTGCCATTTTGCGCTTTTTTCTGTGACGTCACCGTGCATTGTCAATGTCATAGATACACTTATATGTCAGTGTCAGTCAAGTGCAAATTACAAATTCAAAATATTATCAACAAAACAACGAAGTTTTGGATTTACAGTTTTATTTTATAAGTAATACTATCTAATTTGTGATTATAAGTGAGTGATTAAAGCTTTTAATATCAATTCAAATGGAAGGGCGCACAAAATCTTATTATAAATATTGTATGGTTCCTATGTGCAAAAATAACATCGTAACTGCACCTGACAAAATATATTTTCATATGCCCAAATATGCAAATGTAAGGAATCATTCCGCGTATTAGGGTTCGCTGTTTTACAAAACCGAGCTGTAATGCCAAACAGCTAGAGGTTTAGTAAATTAGCGGATTATACCATTCAACTGCAACTGTACATACCTATTGTAAACAAAAAATACATATTGTGAGCAAAATGAGTAGTGTCATCTTTTGCAAAACTACACAGTAGTATTGTAAGTACCTACTTCAATTATTTATAATTTAATAGGTAGTAGACTAGCTGCCTGCTACTATAAGCTATAAGATAATGTACTACCTACCGTAATTAATTAAACAAATTTATATTATTTAAGAAAAAAAATACCCAAAATACTCCAAAAGATTTATTTTTTTTCTCTAAAATTTCCCATTTTTACCCAGATTGCGAAAAAAATACCCAATCTGGTAACACTGCAAATTACAAATGACGTATTGACAGTGACAGATAGTCTTCTTCTTTTTAATTTGTGATTGACAGCACAGACTATTTAGAAAATTAAGTTTGACAGTGTTTCGTGACGTCACGTGGCGTTTCGGAAATTTGCGAGGGAATTTTAAAAATACAGCTTTTAAATAATTAATTTCTCAATGGAAACACGTTAAATTGAAAAGATATATATATGGGTATTTTTCTTTAGCAATGAAGTATACACATCATTTTTTTTGTTCGTTTCTGAATCACGTGCATATTGTCTATTGTTGGCAATACAGTAATCGTCTGGCCTGATCTCAAGAAGCTATAGTGGATAACACCAGCACTGGTCCACCAAACACTAGCCAGAATCTTCTTTTTGGTCAGTTTTCGCTTAGGGCAAGGTTTTGCCGGTTCTCCAGGGTCAAGCCATTGTGATGATCGCTTCCGATTGTCGTACAGGATCCATTTCTCATCACAAGTCACGATACGGTTCAAAATCCCCTCATTATTGTGGCGATTAAGCAAAGAAACGCAGCAAGCAACGCGTGTTTGTTGGTTTGCTTCAGTCAATTCGTGCGGTACCCACTTCGAGTTTTTTATTTTTCCGATTTGGCGCAAGTGGATAAGTATCGTTTTGTCACTTACGCCGAAGGCTGCTGCTAATTCAGAAGTGGTTTGAGATGGATCCGCTTCCACTATCGCCTTCAATTCTTCGTTATTCACTTGAGTATCAGGTCGTCCACGAGGCTCATTGTGTAAATCGAAATTTCCAGAACGGAAACGTTGAAACCAAAAACGCACCGTTCGTTCGTTAGCGGTGCCTGGTCCATACACGTCGTTAATTCTTCGAGTCGTTTCTGCAGCACTGGTGCTACGGTGGAACTCGTATTCGTAAATACCGCGAATTTTCAATTTGTCCATAGTTGTTGTTATAGCAATGTTGAAACTCAAACAAATGATGTTAAAACAAATGAAATATGAATTTTAAAACAATATTTTTCTGGCTTTATTTCGAAATAAATTTGAATTTGGAATTCCTAATGAAACGCAAGATATTTGATTTTAAAGTTGCCAGTATTGAAAATCGGCAATTTCATATGTAAGGACCTAATAGTAAATACATAAGATAGACATTGTATTTAATGTGTGGTTCCGGGTTAGAATAGACTACTCCATCTCTTCCTGTGGATGTCGTAAGGGGCGACTAAAGGACTTAGCACAAACATCTCGTGCTACATTGCATTCCCAAGGAAGGTTAACGTCGGGCGGCGGCCGGTTGTAAAACTTTTCGCACAAATACATTCCCAAAGTGGGTTGACGTCAGGCAGGCGGCCGGTCCGTAAAACTGTAGCCATATCATTTAAACTGTTCCGGCTATTTCTTCTCCATTTTGCAAGGTCTTTGGCATCCTTGGGTGACCATTGACATGCATGTTATATTTGGAGAAGGAAAAGCAGGAAAGCGCACCCCGGGCTCCGAAGCAGCACAGAGGATGACGATGCAACCGGGAACTCGCTTAGACGAAGAAGAAGACATAAGATAGATAAAGGCTAGATATAGGTCAAACGCACTTAAATCTCTAATAAAGAAAAAAACCAAGACCCAGAAAATTTTTAAAAAGGCTAGGGATCGAATCGGGCTATCGAAATAGCGGACTAGCGTGGTTACCTACCGCGGAGGTCGATTTTACCTGGACTAATCTGCCATAAGTGCTCTGCGAAGCTGGTTGCCCTCCCAAATAGTGTTGCTTAATCTTCCTGGCTACTTCAGCTCGCTGGGCGAGAGGCAGAGTGTCGTTGTACTCGAATATATTGCTGGCGAGCTGCTCCCATCTGGCTTCCAGTTCGGGAAGGATACTGGAGTCTGCCTGGTATGCTGAAAAGGAATTATAGAGTTATTCGTCAGAATGTTGTGAAGGTATCGTCGTAACGTAATCAATCAATCCTAATTGTCGGTAATTGCCGTTTTATTGGGATGCCAAAATCTTTTACATATATTTTTATGGTCTATATACAATACCTTCTTAGATTGATAGGTTGATTGATTGATTACTATTGTTAGTATCAGGCTTTTTATTTTTCGTAGACTACACTGCTTTAAGTACATTAAATACTACAATGAACAACTTATCAAGAACCCACAACATGGAATATTTTATATGCGGATGATGTGGCTCTGATCTCAGACAGCAAAGATGTAGGTACTGTTGGAAAATATAGACGCCGCCGCATGATTAAGGCCATACCTAAATTTTCCGGGGTCCAGTGCTGCCCCCATTTAAAATAAATCATTTTAAAGAAAACGGAGACATTATTCAAAATTTTGCTACTACCAAGTCCTAGATAACCCTTCAAAGTATTTTATGAATTACGGTTTACAGTTTAAAGTGAGAACGTTAAGCTTTACTACGCACATTTGCGAAAAACGGCCACTTTTGGCTAATGTGCGTAGTAAAGCTTAACGTTCTCATTATAAACTGTAAACAGTAGTTCATAAAATACTTTGAAGGGTTATCTAGGACTTGGTAGTAGCAAAATTTTGAATTATGTCTCCGTTTTCTTTGAAATGATTTATTTTAAATGGGGGCAGCACTGGACCCCGGAAAATTTAGGTACGGCCTTAATATGCTTCCGTTGAATATTTTCCAAACGGTCGATATAACATTTATATGATGGGTTCCATACTTGTGATGCGTATTCCAATTGGGTTCTCACATATGTGCAATAAAGAATTTTGAGTGTCTTCATATGTTTAAAATCTTTAGAGTTTCTTAGAATAAAACCGAGAAGCTTTTTTAATGATAGAATCAATATGGTCATTGAAAGTCAATTTACAGTCTAATATCACTCCCAAGTCCCGAACATTACTGCATTTCTGTAGAGGTTGGTTGTTAAAAGTGTAGTCAAAGTTAATGGGAAAGAATTTTCTAGTGAAAGTAATAGTAGAACATTTCGAAGCGTTAAGGTCTAGTTTATTTTTTTTGCAATATGTTTCAAGACGATTTAAATCGTTCTGCAGTTCTTCAGCATCACCTAATGTAGACACAGCTCTAAAAATTTTCATATAGTCAGCAAAATATAACACTGAATTGAAATTTGAATACCTTTCAGGATTCGTGAGTTTCTTTGAGCTACCTGATTTCTTTTTCATGTTTTTAGTTTATATTATATGTAAGTTTATGTATACTTAAATTTAAGTTTATTTTTACTAATATATGTGTAGGTTTATATATATATTGTTCATCTTTTATACTTAATTATTGTACTAGCCACTTCTGCCTCAAACTCATATTAGTTAAACATTCCTCTTAATTACTGGCCGGTTGACTGGAAGAGATTCCTATATGGGATAAGTCCGCCGTTGTATGTTTACTTTTCTGTTTTATATCTGCTTCTCTTTTGTATACAATAAAGCTTTATAAACAAACAAACAAACAATCAAGATGCAACTTAATGATAAAAAGTAAAATATAATATGGAAGCATAATCATGTGCCAAAAATTACCTCACCAAAAGTAAATGTAGGCGATTAGGTACTTAAAAAAATGATATCTCGTTGCCTAAAAATACCGTGACAGACGTTACTTCACGATCCAATCTGTGGCTGCTGTATGACGTCATAAATACCTTTTTGTAAGCTTTTGACAAGCTTTTATTTATTTATTTATTTAAAAAACTTTATTGTTCCACAATAAAAAAATGGTACAATTGGCGGACTTAACGCTAAAAGCGTTCTCTCCCAGTCAACCATAGGGATAAACAGATACAAATCATGTTGCGGCGCAAAAAACTAGATACAAAATAAAGTATTAAAATATGTGCATAATATAATATATGTCTACTTAACACTATATAATATAATACAATATATAATATACAAATAAATAAAATATAACTCATAGAATATACCTACATACGTACATAAGACTATCTATAATACATATAACAAATAAATATATACAAACCTACAATATATATAAATAATGAATGATGATGGTGAAAAATAAAGAAAGATACTAACATCGATCAAAAAGATAAGTGTACTCTTCTCTTAAAAGAAAATTTTGTCGAAATATCTTTGATGTCAATGGGTAAAGCATTCCAGAGCCGTATAGCTTGTAAGTTAAAAGAGTTCGCCATAAAATTTGTGCGATGAGGAGGAACAGAAAGGAGAAGATTACCTGCGGCTTCGCTCGCGTATCCCAAATCCTACGGGATCAGTACATTTTTCCGGGATGAAAGGTATGGTAAAGGTATACCCTATGTCCTTCTCGGGACTCGTAACTATGTGTATGCGAAATTTCAAGAAGATTGGTTCAGTAGATAAAGCGTGAAGAGGTAACAAACAAACAAATATTCACAAACTCACTTTCGCATTTATAATATTAGTTAGGATTAGGAAAGTTAGGATTAGGATTTAGCTTGCCCTGTTTGTTGGTGTTTTTATTTTTTGGGTCAAATCTTGCTAGCTCAATTTGAGCGACTTCCCGGTCTCTGATAAGGTATGATGTTTTGTAAGTACTTATGCTAATGTAAATCATCCAATTTTATCTGAAAATGTAATACATAATTTAGTCACATTAGTATTAATGTTACCGGAAATGTATGAAATCAAGGAATTGTATACAAATCCTAGGAAATGTTTACAATTCCGATGCTATTTAGGAAATGTATAAAATATTGTTTAAAAAACTTTTTAATGCATAGATATCCTAGGAAATGTGTACATTTCCTCGGAATTGTATATAATTCCAATATCGTATTAGGAAATTTATAAAATAAATGTTTTCTGTAATAAAACACGTTGTTAAAATGAGAATAATAATTTTTATTATTGCTATAGGTTTGCCCTAACCTAGGATAGAACTTTTCTAGCACTAGCCGGCCGCTGCCGCGGCACGCTCGCTTTGCTCGCTCGGCTCGTGCGTGTGTTGGTCGCAGTTCTAATCTAACCTAACCTATAGGTTTGTGCTAACCTAGTAAAATGAATAGAACATTCCTAGCACTCGCCGGCCGCTACCGCTGTCCCCACGTAGGCGCACTGACAGTTTACGCGGCAGTCTTACATTTCCGATTGCTATTTAGGAAATACATGGATTTCCTAGGTAATGTGTATAATATAATTTATTTCACACATTTCCGTGCGATTTTAGGAATTACATACATTTGCTAGGAATTGTATACAATGACGGATTACATACATTTCCGTTAACATTAACACAAGTAAACAAATCCCTGCGGAAGTAAACACAATCAGTGAGATTTGTCCCTATCTAAGTAGATATTTAATTTATTTATGGGATTACTAGTCCTACAATCCCGTTCCCGCTACCTATAATATATCCTTCTTTAAGATTTTTTGAGATAAGTCTACCTACTTGCAGTAAGGAAGGCAAGCCGAGCCGTTGGTCCCAGCTTTCATCATGGTATGGCAGTCGTCCGTCAAGCTATGTCAGATGCATTTAGGCAGCTTGAAAAATCTGACACCAGTGTTGGTCACTTACAAAGAGCAATAATGTACCTTATTATACCTTCAATATCTTTGGTCACTTAGGTATACGAGAAACAAACAAACCTGCAGCAGGGTATAGACCCTCCTCGGAAGTGACCGACGTGATGAGCGGCAGCCTGTGCATGGCCCCTGCCTGCGCGGCGTGGTACGGGTATAGTGTCAGGAATGGTTCACGAACGGTGCCCCCTTCGGCAGTGGGGATGAAGGGAGTGAAGAAGTCGACTTTCCATTCCTGTCAAATAGAAAATATACGATACGATGTATGATTTTCTCTACTTTTCTCTTGTGATTGTTGTTGTTGATTGTATTAGCTTGCCCTTGGCCTTGTTTCGTGTTTCCTTCTATATGCTTTCCATCTCTTCCAGTGTCCCTCTCTCTTTCTTCTTAGGTCACGAGGATATCACTGCGCGATTTCTTTAGACCGGCCGACAGTGCCGGTTTTAGCTCTACCAGCGCCCCGGGCGAGATTTCCCCCCCCCCCCAAACTGCAATTCAGACTCTGACTTAGGCTTCAATCTTACGGTTACGGGGGGGTACGATATAGGATTCTTCAAATTTGCCGCCCCATTGTAAACGGAGGGAGGGAGGGAGGGGTGCATACAAATAAGAGTAGAAGTTGCCGCCATTAACCAGCCGCTATTTATATATTTATTATTACCTGTGACCCCCCTTGCCCAAAAACGCCCCCTGTCGCCCCTTTGTATCTGGCGCCATGGGCGGTCGCCCAACCGCACCCTACCCTAACGCCGCTACTGAGTGTGTATGTGTATTGTATATTCAATTCAATTGTTTTTATTCGGACAACCATGATCCATGATTTGTTAGTATTACAGTAACTTAAAACTAGTGTTAATACTTGTAGCTACACAGTATTTTGGTAACATAGAATGCAACCTCTGTGTACAGAGGCCCTGCCCTGCGGGCATGCCTTTAAATTTGACCATATAAGGCCACCGGCATGGTCCCCTGCACAAGGTGTCCCATTATTTGCGAATCCAGTCTATCCGCCACAGTTTTTAGAATGCTGTTGTGACTCGACCTCACTCTTCTTAACAGTGATGCCATTTTTTTCCGGATCACGGCATGAAATCCGTCCGTTCTAGCCTGCGCAAACATTTCGGAGGCACTACAGAACCGAGGGAGTCTCACCAACATTCTAAAAATATCATTGTATTGGACGCGGATAGCATCTAATGATCTTTTGGTGCAACAGGCCCACAGACCACCCGTTAGAAACCCTGGCAAAATACCTTAAATAAAGTTATTTTGACTTGATCGCTACAGCGGGCGAATCTACGGGCCAGCATATTACCTCGGATCGCCAAAACCCTCCGCCCCCTTTCTACATCAGCATCGTCTTTAAGGTCGTCAGTAAAAATATGCCCTAAATATTTAAACGTGGTTACCTTATTTAAATTTACACCATTAAGGGTTACAGCAGGTGTATTTTCAGGACACTTACCGACGGCCTTAAAGACCATGTACTCACATTTTTTCACATTGTATGAGAGTCCGTGCGTTGCCGCGAACTTCTCACATACCCTCAACATATCGTTGATAGATCCCGCAGTCGGTCCCAGAAGCACCATATCGTCTGCGTATGAAATGTTGTTTACGGCAACCCCATCCACAATGCAACCGACTCTCATACTACTGAGCTCGACTATGAGATCATTCACGTACATGTTGAAGAGCTTGGGAGATGAAAGCCCCCCCTGCCTCACCCCGCACTCCAACCTATACGCCTCAGAAATGCCATTGACCCATTTTACATAGTTGATTTGGTGATCATACCAGTTCTTAAAAATATTTAGTACTTCCGCCGGAACATTTCTGTCCCTAAGTCCCTTCCACAGCACTTTATACAACACTCGTTCAAAGGCTTGAGAGAAATCAAGAAAGGAACCATAAACCGGCGTTTTACGCTTGGTGTAGTATTGAACCGTATGCTTGAGTGCAACAATAGTGCTCTCAGTAGAAAGTTGGGATCGGAATCCAAACTGGGCGTCGTGTAAATTTAAATATTGGTTTAGCACAGAGTCAAGCATACTGTCCAGCACCTTTGCAATTAAGGTTGCAAGGGAAATTGGGCGATAGTTACATCTGTCCTTACCATCAGAGTTGTGGAAACACGGCGGAAGAGCTCTTCATTCCAAGTTCTACGAATTAATTCTGAGGATGTGGGAAACCGAACATCAACCCCAGGAGTGGAACGTAGGAGTCATATGTCCCATTCACAAGAAAGGATGCAAAAAGAAGTGCAAAAATTATCGGGGGATAGCGCTGTTACCCACAGCATACAAAATTCTTGCGTATGTGCTACTCAGGAGATTAGAGTCTTACGCGGAAATAATCTCAGCGATTATCAGTGTGGATTCCGATCTAATCGCAGCACAATAGACCAAATTTTCCTGCTAAGACAACTCATGGAGAAGAAGTGGGAGTACGCGCAAAGCATTCACACATTGTTTGTGGACTACACCAAAGCCTATGACAGCATAGACCGGCAGACCCTCTATAACATCTTAAAGAGCTTCAAGATCCCTGAAAAACTCGTTGCTATGATCCAAGTCGCGACTAGCACGAGTCGAATGAGAGTCAGAGTCGGCAGTGTGTTAACGGACGAATTTGCGGTGATTACCGGTCTCAAGCAGGGCGACGCCCTGTCACCAATGCTCTTTAATTTGGTTCTAGAATATGTCGTTAGAAAGATTCTAGCACAATGTTCTGGTGTGGAACTAAATGGTAGTCATAAAGTGATAGGATACGCGGACAACCTAGCTCTATTAGGGGAAAACCGCGAAGACGTTCAAAAGTCTGCAAAGGTCCTGAAACTAGAAGCTGCAAGGGTCGGTCTCAGGATCAATCAAGAAAAAACGGAATACCTTCACATGAAGCGGTATAAGAACACCCGTGTCAAGCGAGAGGATCTCCATGTGGATGGCACCGTTTTTAAGGGAGTAGCGAAGTTTAAATACCTAGGATGCACTATTACGGACACAAACACGAGAGAAGACGAGATTAACATCATTCGATGCAGTGCAGCCCTACATAAGGTGTTGACGTCCAAACTTCTCAGCAGAAGCACAAAAATACGGATCTATAAGACGATCATCCGTCCTATACTATTGTATGGATGTGAGGCGTGGACGCTAACATTAAAAGAGGAAAGAAGGCTTCTCGTAGCGGAAAGAAAGATACTTCGCAAGATCCTGGGGCCAGTGAGAGGAGAGGATGGTGTATGGAGGATTAGGAGCAATGCCGAAATACAAGATCTAGTGGACGAGCCTAACATTATGGGCGAAGCTAAAGCGCACCGCCTTTGATGGCTCGGACACGTCGAAAGAATGGAGGAGGATCGGGGAGTGAAGAGAGCATACCAGGGCCGGCCGATCGGTCGCAGGCCGGTGGGCCGTCCCAGGTATCGCTGGAGCGACGTGGTGATGGCGGACCTGCGCGAGCTGCAAGTTGGGGACAACTGGCGAGAGCTAGCGCGGGACCGGGAGCGCTGGCGTGCTCTTGTGCTGGAGGCCAAGACTCACTTTGGGTCGCTGAGCCAGGATAGTAGTAGTAGTAGTACACCTGTCCGAGATATCTCCTGTCCTGTTCTTCACAATGGGCACAACCATGGTTTTCATTAGGTCTGTAGGTAAGTACGAGTGACTAATGCATAGTGAAAAGAACATAGACAGAACCCTCGGCAGGTGGACACCTGCATACCTTAGGTGCTCGATACTAAGTCCGTCGTGCCCGGGAGATTGACCTCTGCTCATCTTCTCTATCACTTTTGTAATTTCCGAAGCAGAAAAATGTAGCATTGGCACTCCCCCGCGCCCACCAGGCTCAACACCGGACGCCCCGTCGGTAGGACCCTGTGGAGCTCGCACCTTAAAATGTTCCCTGAACATGTTTGCGATCTCCGTCGGGTCGTTCTTTCCCTCAACACTCACCGGTCGACCAGGCCCAGCGTTGAGCTTGGACGTGGCCTTCCAAAAACTACAAAGATTATTTGAGGCTCTATGCTGCGCGATCATGTCCATCTTAATCTGGTCCTGATTCTTTTGACACCAATTTAAGCGACTTTTAAATATTTTCCGAGATTCACACATATTCTCGTATAGAGGACCCGACTTTGGTCTGTTATGGTGCACCCATTCTTGCAATCGAAGCCTAACCTCCCGGTGTGTATTTTTAACATGGTGATTCCACCCACACAAAACTCTTGCCTTCTTACCAGTATATGTATAGAAGAATATATTAATGTATCAAAAATGTACATTATTACACTTATACTTTATCTTGCAACCCACATTTAGACTCTCTGTATAACCCAAAGGTTGACAGGCATGACAGACACAGACAGATAGTAGACAGAAATATACGATCGAACCTGGTAGACAATGTTTTTAGCGTTAAAATCGTCTATTAGGTATTCTGTACAATTTGTATTTGATAGACAATAAATAAATAAAATTATTGGATAAGTATACTTACAAACATCTCTCTCTGTGCGTTGACAACGACCTCTGCCGGCCTGTACTTCAGGCAGTCTACCATCTCCCTATTGTTTGTGGTGGGGCAGCCCACAATGGCAGCAAGAGCTCGGGCCTTCTGCGCCGGCTTTACAGCGTGGGTCCAGGAGGCGAAGGCAGAACCGCTGAATGCGATGCCTCGCGCGAAGGTACCTGGGATCGCAAACATTTAAGTAAGTAGCCAAACAACCTTACATCCTGGCACAGAATTAACATAAGGTACCAACGTACAGAACAGAAGCTAACCCCTTCCGCGAGATGACGTTTGGTAAAACAAGGCATAGCATTTCCCATTATTCGATTGATCTGAAACTGCACATAAAGTATGTTGTACCTATGTTGGGTGACAATGCAATATAATGATACCAAAGCCCTGATCGTATGATGAGGCCGGTAGGTAGCCACGGCATCTGTGGGACAAAACAACATAACCCCACCGAGATTGGGCTCAAATGATTCGTCTTGAGGAGTAGGTACTTTAAACTTTTTAGTTCATTTGTTTTAGATAAAAGCTTGTTTTTAAACATTTTTTAAATAATTACTTGTTTAAAGTTGCGAAGGCTGAACAGGTCATCATTGTGTTGTCATCACATGACAGATAACTAAGTGTATTTAAATATACAAGTACTCTTTTAACGCTACGTGTCTATATGTCTTGAATTAGGTCTGTTTGCCCACGTCCCATTGTTTCAAGTGACTACAATTGAAACAAATACACTGTTTATGGGAGTTATCTTTATTAATTTATAACAAAACAACAGCTTTCAGCGGAGTAGAAGATAAATAATGCTGGAGATTTATTACAGAAAACTGGCTAATAAACTCACAATGAAAAAGTGGGAAAATGTTTATTACACACGAAGGCTGGGAAATGTGTCAAATATTTTAGGGTCTGTATTCAAGAGTGGAAGGTTTCCTTATAAGTATATCTATAAGCACTCATTTCCATTGACTTTTGATCAAATGTTATGATTGTTAATAGGTCTGATCTGATTGTCAAAGAAACTAAAAGTTATTTTCAAACATCATAGGTACTGACATCTAAATAGTTTATATATTTCAATTTCAATTTTATATAATTCAAGATGCAGTTAGTACTAAAGTATTTAAATTAAATAAGGCATGGTGACATATAATATGGACGTAATAAATGTTAACAAAATATCGTTATGTAGAAATGATAGGAATTGGATATTGACTTATTATTACATAGACCGGCGATCTCAAACATTGGCCCCTGTTCTATATTTGAATATGGCGGCATGAATTTTATCATACGTAGGTATTTAATTTTCATACTATGAAATCCGGAAGTTTATGAAGATAATGTGACAAAATAGTGATATGTGCTGACTCCTCTTTGGTATTGGAAGAATCATAGAGATACTCGTTGTATCGTATGTAAGTACTTCGTACATCTAGAGTGGTCATTCCCAAAGTAACAAGTGAAAATAAAATTGTGGGAAGATTTTCTATTCTATATACATATTTATTTATTATAAAATATAGTATCGTTAAGTTAGTATCCCACAAATTTAAACTTACTTTGGGTGTGTGTGATCATTTGCCCCTATATATTTATTTATTCACGGGTAATTTTTTTTTTCGCTTTTTATCACACATCCACTGAAACCACTGAAAAAAAATCAAATTTACCCATACGTATGATCCTAAAAATATCAAATGTATGATCTTACAACATCTTTTAATTTTTTATACATTTTCATACAAATAGTTTTGGTCTCGCCATTTTCCCACTAATTTCCAGTCTTGTTACTATTGATATGGTGATAAATATGTATGTATATGTATATAAGGATAAATCACACTGTTTGAGCTAGCCCCAAAGTAAGTTTTGAACTTGTGTTATATGTGGATACTAACTCAACGATACTATATTTTATAATAAATACATATATATATAAACACCCACGACTCAGGACCATTTGAAAAAGGCATTTTTCCAACTTGCCCTGGCTGGGGATTTAACCCAGAACCTCCGGATTGGTGGACTAGCGTGTTGACCATTACACCACGGAGCTCGTCAAATGATAGATAGTCATCAATACAATGGAAGCTATGTTATATTGATCACTAATAATTATTATTATAACAATAGTAACAAGACTGAAAATTCGTGGGAAAATGGCGAGACCAAAACTATAACCAAGGCAAGACGAAAAATAATTGGATCTTAGCGTGTCGATGTGTAAAGGAAGGTATCTAACGAAACTGTATCAACTGAAAATGCAGCTGAAGGCAAAGCGAAAGCTTGCAAATTGGCATCGTAATCCGGTCTAATTGGTTGCTTTGGAGTTTCGTACAATCGTAACATTCGTAACCTCTAATTGGCTTGTTGCCTTTTGTTTAAGAATTTTTTACGGCTCTGGATACGACTTCTTTAGAGCCTACCTCTAGTTTTCCTTTTTTATTTATTCTTAACAAGTTTCAATCAAAGGTTGGTGAAGGTCTTTTGACTGCTTCAAGGGAGCTTTTGGTGACAAATATATACGAGTCCACTGGTTTTCATAGCCGAGAGTGGCGGAAGACGTCTACTACAGTCCGCTAAACAACTACACTACAGCCCAACTTCAGCCTAACTACAGCTCAACTACAGCTTAACTATGAATGTCCACTTTAACTACTTCACATATTGTTTGAAGACCCGTGACTTCCCGCCAAAAACTCTCATAGTTGCGAATCCACCATCTTTTTTTTTTAGAAATCCTAGGCATCAGATACAGAGAACACAACAACACCACTTCCTCGGGCAACATTTAAACGCAGACCGGCGTGTGGACAGCCCATATTGATTTAAACAATTTTTCCAGCGGCCTTTTTGCCACTCATCAACAATGTTGATCAATTGTTGCTAAACAATTGTTTACCATGAATACGAGGCTTTACCTTTAGACATAGGTGAAAGATAGTGGTAGTGCACACTAGCTCCACCCGCTGAGCAGCCGGTCAGCGTGACACTGGCAGGGTTGCCTCCAAACATCATGATGTTGTTCTGCACCCATCGAAGGGCGAATGACTGGTCCTTCAGGCCGGCGTTGCCAGGAGCGGCCTCGTCGCCAGTGCTGAGGAAACCTGGGGAAATATTGCAAAGTTGTTATAAAGTCGGTAAATTAGCACCAATTTAGTGATTTTTTACAAACGCCAATCTGTAGTAAGCCTTTGTGTAGGTATCCGCTATCCGCTAGTTTTCAACAAGTCAAATCATTTTTAGGGTTCCGTAGCCAAATGGCAAAAAACGGAACCCTTATGGATTCGTCAAGTGTGTCTGTATGTCCGTCCGTATGTCACAGCCACTTTTTTCCGAAACTATAAGAACTATACTGTTGAAACTTGGTAAGTAGATGTATTCTGTAAACCGCATTAAGATTTTCACACAAAAATAGAAAAAAAACAATAAATTTTGGGGGTTACCCATACCTAGAACTGAAACTCAAAATATTTTTTTTCATCATACCCTTACGTGTGGGGTATCTATGGATAGGTCTTCAAAAATAATATTGAGGTTTCTAATACGTCATAAATCGTAAACCACAATTTACCTATAAAAAATTTATATTATGTTACTTGCTGCTACGGAACCCTTCATGGGTGAGAGTCCGACTCGCACATGGCCGCTCTTTTCTTAACTACTTTTTTAAATACTTTTTTCTTGACGTCAAAACAAAAATTTTCTATGGGATTTACTTATATGAAAACTCGGACTGTAACGTCATAGTTTCTTGGAGTCAAATAGCGCTCTTAATATCAGTTATTCTGCATTAATAAATCTAAAATCACATTTAAATGGATGTGATCAATGGACATTATTTTGTGACTTTTTTTCTCATCTGTACAAAATAATTTATTTTGAACCCAGTCCTCATATTATATTCTATTGTTATCAATAGTTTAAAGTCTGGTTAATCAGTAACAAACAGATGTCGTCTCTCGTGTGCATGGAGATGTGGTTTGACACAAAATCTTTAAACGAGACCCTCTCCTTATGGTGCAGTCGGGTAAATAGGGTTACAATTTTCATCTTTTGACATTTACAGTAGCGTCTTTTTGTGAATTATTGAAAAGATATTTTTAACATTCAAAGAAGGTATAAATTAAACACTACAGATTTAACCCAAAAAGTAACGCGAGGCCGCGTTCTCAAATCTGAAGGCCGCTAAGCGGCGCGCCGTATTTATCACTGGATTAACCATTGATAACTGTTAATAAATCCAACAATTTATTTTGATCCTACTTCTAATACCCTAAATAAAATAGTAATCATACTGAAAGAGGAAAATATACATTTAATTAACTCTGATTTAAAGTCTCGCAAAGTTTAAACGTGCCCCAATTAGCGCTGCGGTAATGAGTCGGTCAAAAGGTTTGAGTTCAGTAAAATGTACTCGTTATATTTACGTACACTACATGTATTGTATTATATTATATTGCGTCAGTATTAAAAAAAATGGAAAATGACTTATTGGTCTAACTTTAGGTTACACAAAGTGATTATTAAAGGAAAAAGGAAACATATAAGTGTAAAAAACTAAACCCGACTAAGGGAAAATTCTTACTGAAAATAATTAAATAATATTATATATCCCATCGAAATATAATCTCTAGAATTCTAACGCTCCTACATTCACCGCTGCGATTCTGATTCCACGAAACACTCAAACACACACAAAGACAAGAGACATGTCGGTCAAGCAGCCAGCTCCCCGAAGCCGCTGCTCGACCGACACGGCCGCGGTCAACGCCACGAGCGGTGAGGTATAATATTAAAATGTTTATTTACTTACATATGAAAGGTGAGTCCTGTGTTTTTCATGTCTGTATAGCTTTTACACCATTTCACGGCACACGACGGCATTTTTAATGAATCGATTATCGCAAAAACACAGCAATATTCTCAAAGGAAACTTCTTGCGACGCAACCGCACGACTCGAGTGTCAAGGCGAACTGTCGCGCCGCGCTGTTCATATTTTAAGCCCCGCCCGCCGCGGTACATATCGCGTGGAATGATTTTTCGGGATTAGTTACGATTCTAGAGAATTATTGTTTGTAGGTATATCCAGTTAATGCATGCATAGCAGGGATACACAGCTTATAATGTATATATTTTGGAAAGGTACTAATAAGCCCTTTCATTTGATACCCTACACGATATGACTAGATATATTTTATTTTTTAGTTCCTTTCTGGTCTAAAGAGGGCACCATATTGAATTTAATTGTCCGTCTGTCCGTCTATCCGTCTGTCTGTCTGTCCGTCTGTCTGTCAGTCTGTCCGTCTGTCTGTCCGTCTGTCTGTCTGTCCGTCAGTCACAGGGCTCTATCTCTTGAACCGTAATAGCTAGACACTTGAATTTTTTACCGATTATGTATTACTGTGGCGGATATAACAAAAAATACTAAAAATAAAAAATAGTTAAAAATTAAAGGGGGTCGTCATACAAGAATCGTGTTTTTTTCAGCTTTTTTAACTTGATCTTCATAATGGCATTAACTAGATACTTGAATTTTTTCCAATTATGTATTACTATGACCACAATAAGAACAAATACTAAAAATAAAATAAAGTTAAAAATTAAAGGGGGTCGTCATACAAGAAACGTGTTTCTCCAGCGTTTTAAAACATTGTACGGTGGTACGGAACCCTTCATGTACGAGTCCGACTCGCACTTGCCCGTTTATTTATTTTTAATTAGCCGGCAACCTTTTTGGAGCAAGTTCAGTCCGTGATACTGAACCACTTTCCATAAAAACAATTATCGAAAAACGAAAACAAAAGTTCGTCCTTTTTTTCTTCAAGAACAAGTTCTGCTACAAGCTACGAGCCTTGTTACGAAAACTTCGTAGCATTTTAGCATTGCAAAAAGCTACGACTCTGTAGAATGTAGTTACGAAGTGATTTATACGTAATTTGTGCTACCTACTGATAGTATACCTATCTGTATTTATTTTTTACATTTAAAAATTTACATTTAAAAATATTAACATATGTATTTATTATATAGGTATATGCTTTATAATTATGTATTTATTTATGTAAGTTTATTTATATAGGTATGTTTATTAAATTACTTACGTATCTTGTCTATTTATTTATTTAGTTTTGTATTGTACTCGTAGGTACACGCCAATTACCGCTTTCTTCCCATTTCCTCTCGCGGGTCTACTGGAAGAAATTTCCTTAGAAATAAGTAGCACCTAAGTACTGTTTTCCTTATTTTTTTTAAAAAGTTTATACATTTTCAGGTGTACTTGAACTAATAAAATAAATAAATAAAAATACAATATGCAAGGAACTCTGAACATACTTTCAATTTATCATCAGATCTTTTTTAGTCTCCACTGCAGGAGCACGAGCTTCTCTGTACTACCAGAGCCATATATTACCCAGAGGCAGCCAGAGAATTTGGCCTACACTCTCCACGCTGGCCAGACGGGTTGGAGAGGTCTCATTGATGTTCATAAGCTTTGTTTATATGTTTCCTTAATCGCCTCCTACGACATCCACGGGAAGACTTGGAGTGGTCCTATTCTACTCTGCCGGAAACCACACGGCTAATTTACTATAATATTTATTAAGACGATACACGGAGTCCAGTGCTGCCCCCATTCGAAATAAATTATTTGTGAGGAAACGAAACCTAGATAACCCTTCAAACTATTTTATGAACCACTGTTTACAGTTTAAAGTGAGTACGTAAAGCTTGCCAAAAGTGGCGGTTTTTTGCAAAAATGCAAACTAAAGCTTAACGTTCTCACTTTAAACTGTAAACAGTGGTACATAAAATAGTTTGAAGGCTTATCTAAGTTCCAGTAGCTTAAAATTTTAAATGATATCTACTTTTCCTTACAAATAATTTATTTCAAATGGGGGCAGCACTGGACTCCGTGTATCGCCTTAATCATCGCAATTAAGCATTGAATGTGCAATGTGCATATGTTAAACGTTGTACTAAAGCATTTTAAAATTAAATAATTTTATTTTGAATACGTAATACGAAATAAGTTCCCTCTCGCAAATAATATTATGCTAAACCATTTCAAAGGGTTTTCAGTATTATATGAAAATGAAAAATATGAATACTAATACGTTGCATGCCTTTTGCATGGAGTGCATCATATTTCAAACTGAATTTAAATAACATGACGTACATACTTTTCTTTATGCCTTATCCCACCATTTAAGTGGGGGTCGGCACAGCATATCAGTTTTTAGGGTTCCGTACCCGAAGGCCAACGGAACCTATTACTGAGACTCCGCTGTATGTCCGTCTGTTCATTCGTCTATCACAGGCTCTATCTCGGTTTATGAGATAGAGCCCTGTGATAGACACTTGAAGTTTTCACCGATTATTATACAGGCTGACTTTTTATCCACCAGCCAAATTTATGGAGCAAGTTCAGTCTATGATACAGAACTACTTTCCATAAAAACAATTAACGAAAAACTAAAATAAAAATTCACCTTCCCATACAAATCAGCGCTCAGCCAAACGGATTTTGTATGGGAGGACGAAAAAATTTTATCAATTTGTAATAACTTTTTTTATAGAAAGTAGTTCAATATCATGGACTGAACTTGCTCCAAAAATTTGGCTGGTGTTTAAAAAGTCACCTCTATAAGTGTATTACTTTAGCTGCTATAACCACAAATACTTAAAATAAAATAAACTTAAAAATTAAAGGGAAACTAAATAGAAACGTATCTTTTTCAACGTTTTAAAAGATTGTACGGAGGTACGGAACCCTTCATGTAGGAGAACGACTCGCAATTGACAGATTTTTTCTATCTTGTTCTATGTGCAGTCAATTGTTAATTGGTCCGTAATTCCGTGCCGACATGGTTCCTATTCAATTCCTCCTTTACACATTACTCGTACATCTAACGCTTGCTCTGGTCAAGCGTGGCGATTATGGCAAATCGTCCTTTTGGGATTTGTCTCCAGTCCAGCAGTGGACTGCTATATTCTGATAAAGTCATAAAGATGATTGAAAAACAATGGCATGCTTAAAATTCCCTTACCTAAAGGTCCCAGCCTGTAATTCAGAGTGACGACCACCAAATCCCTATCCATGAGTTTGTCCGGGAGGTAGATGCCGCCAGTACCGAACATGAAGGCTCCGCCGTGGATGTAGACCATCACGGGCAGGTTGGCGCCAGAAGTCATCTTTGGAGTGTAGACATTGACGAACAGGCAGTTCTCGTCACCTGGAATGTGCTCATGGTAAGATTTGACATATTCAATACATACATAAATACATTACATGGGTATACAATGTGGAAGGGACATACCCGTTATAAATCGATCCACGTTCTATACTCGATCATTATAGTATACCTAAGGACGACCTCCGTGGCGTAATCGACGCTAGACCCCTAATCTGGAGGTTCTGGGTTCGATCCCCATACAGGGCAAGTTGGATAATGGCCTTTTTCAAATTGTCCTGGGTCTTGCATGTTTATCTATATACTTATGTATTTATCATAAAAATATAGTATCGTTGAGTTAGTATCCCATAACACAAGTTTGAAAAACTTATTTTGGGGCTTTTTCTTCTCTAAATATAATATGCCTGTCAATATGGTTACATGGATGTCAAAGACCTTGCAAAGTGAGAAGAAATAGCCGAAACAGTTTAAATGATTTGGCTATAGTTTCACGACCGGTCACCTGCCTGACGTCAACCCTCTTTGGAAATGCATTCGTGCGAAAATTTTTACAACCGGCCGTTGCCCGGCTTAAACCCTCCTTAGGAATGTAGTTGAAGCACAAGATGTTTGTGCTTATAATCACGTTCACCCACTTCTTGATGATTTATTTTCTTTACTTACCTACTTATTAGCATGACATTAGGGTAGGTTATTAAATCTTATATCTTTGTTAATATTTACTAAACACCTTTAATAAATATAAACAAGGTGATATGTTTACTGACCAAATGACTCCTCAACCTTATTAAACAGAAAACTGATAGCCATTATCTCAACCTCTAAATGTAAATAATATGGGTCTCCAGTTTATTGATGGGTGATATATTTTAATCATATTATAGTATGTTTGAGGTTGATAGTTGCTTTTGCTCTGAGGTTAGTTTGTTACAGAACTGTGAAATAATCCTTGTTTGTTTGTAATAATAATAACTTTATTGTACTTTGAAAACACATAATATATTTTGGTATACATTTCCTCTAAGAAAAGTCACACGCATTTTTGAGCTACATATTCAAATTTAGCGCGTAGTGTAGGTAAAACATTTTTACACTTATACAACGTGTAAATGAACTAACGCAAAACCTCTCAGATGGTACCTCTGCCCATGAAACTGAACAACTTTTGTTCTACAATATTCCCAAAATGCCAAAAATAAAATTCGAAATTTTTTTTGGGTTTCGTGAAAATTGCAGAACAAAAGTTGTTCAGTTTAATGGGCTGAGGTTTTGCGATAGTTCAAGAACACTTTGTAAACATGCACTTAATGAAAGGTTTTCTTCTAGATCTTTGATTTAAAAATTCTTGATAAAAAAAAATCACTTGCGGCGAGCGCCGTATTTTACTATGTACTTATTTGAACCAATATTTTTCTTTTCAACTTTGTCTGTGCAAAAAATTACTTTTTTAATTACTACGTGATAATACAGGGAGAAGGGAGGGGGGTCTTGACAAGTGTCAAGACCCCCCCAAATTAATAGTAAATACTAAAGATGGTCCCCCAGGGGGGGGGGGGGGTAAATATTGTAAAAAAAAAAATGGGTCACGTAGTACTTTGATCAGATGCTGGTAAGCTACTTTAAAGTACGATTTTTCACCGCGGCCGCCGGCCCGCCGGCAAATACCCGGCGGGATAGTGCCGGCGGGTTGACCCGGCTTTAGAGTTTGTGAACCGGACAAATTTGCCGGCGGCACGATAGTCGCGGCATGGAGTATTTATAAATTAGTGATAGCCAAAAAAGACAGCATTAGATACGGTTTTTTAATCGAAAGCCTTGTCTGTCGAGATGGTTCTAAGCTATGTTTGATGGAAATCGATATAACCATATTAACTATCCCGTTATAACAACCACAAAGCGTAGATAAGGGTCTGTTTATTTATGGGTGATCTACTTTAATCATAGTGTTTGAGGATTATAGTGTAGATGGCTTTTGTCTGTGGTTCGTTAGTATATTCAGGATGTTGCAGAACTGCAAAATAATCCTATAAGAACGTGCACAGTCTGTATTGAATCACATCCCAGGAAAGACATTTGGATTTGGACACACTCTATCACGTTTTTATTCCTAATGGGGTAGACAGAGCATTAAGGGTCCTGCTCTAAGCAGACAGAGCCCAGGGCTGCAAGACCGAAAGGCCACTTTTAGTACTAGCGTGATGTAGCGCGTGTCTAAGGAATAGTCCTTAGACCCTGCGGACAACTTGCGAGTTAATCTTGCGGGTCATTTTATAAACGAATCAGCTATAGGGATGAAGAGGGGGGGGGGGGGGGGCGGCACGACGGAAATCGAGTGAGCGAGTCAGCTCGAGGTAAGTAAATACATTTCGACTCGAGTACTAAAATCGAGTCAGCTAGACAGTACAGGACTCGCGTGCAGGACTCGAGTACATTACTCGTATACAGGACTGGAGTCCATCAGACTCGAGTACGGAACTGGAGTCGGCCAGGCTCAAGTCTAATAAATATACTCGAGTCAGCGAGTCCACAGTAGGAATCGAGTCTGTCTGACTCGAGGACCGCCGTACTCGGCACATCTAAGTACCTACCTTGCGCCTATATCTAAGTACCTACCTATTGATAACTTACTTCAAACTTTAAACTTCAAACTTTACGCACGCAGCACTCTGTTTCCTGCCCTTACCTACGATATTTTTCACGTATGGATCGTACTGCAGACAAGGCGATAGAACCCTGGTGGCGTCCCATGTACCCACCCATGGCTTTACCTGTTGCGGTTCCTGTAACAAAACACCTAGATTATAAGAGAACGAAGATTTTTCTACAACAATTAGAAGTACGGAACCCTCTTCACGTTAGTTTAACTCGCACTTGACCGGTTTATTTAATCTATACTAATATTATAAAGCGGAAGAGTTTGTTTGTTTGTTTAAACGCGCTAATCTCAGGAACTAATGGTCCGATTTGAAAAATTCTTTTTTTGTTGGGTAGTCCATTTATAGAGGAAGGCTTAAGGCTATACAACATTACGTTCCGACAACCACGCGAACGAAGTCGCAGGCACAGCTAGTTTATAATAAACCCTGTATCACTCCCACAACGACAATGCAGGCTGCAGAGCCTGCCAAAGTAATTTACTTACATACCTATATGTACTCGAAAAACATAACCTCCTTCTGGCGCAGTGAGATCACTAGTTTACAATTTTTTTAATTTTTTTGCACATATGAAACTTGTTGTTTCTTTTAGATTTTTGTATGCTAAATACGGATCTGATTATGATTTTTTTTAGGACGTCAGAATTGGAAGTATTGTTATAACAAGTTTCCAAATTTTACCAATTTCACCTTTTTTTATTTTTTTTTAGAAAATAAACTACTCTGCATGTAATTTACTTTTATATTGTAAAATAAAAGATCACTCTTCTTAATCGAAATAAAATTTGATTTATCCCTCTATCATTCTTATGTACACAGATATATGAAATTTAAGTTGCGACAACATTTCTCATACTTTGAGCACCGTGCGCATTGTATGGCAATATACCGGCCTATACAAAAACGCGAATAGCTCAAATTCGTAAAAGAATTGAGCTGTGATCTAAATGAATTGTACAATGGATGGCTTGCACTATAATAAACCTAAATTAAAAAGTTACAAAAAAAGTAATTGAATTTATAGTAAAATTTTTAGATTGGCAAAATTTACGATAATTCAATTTTTGACATGAGATATTTTAAAACTTAGACGTCTTAATTTTTTTTATAACCAGATAATGTGTTTTTTTTGTACTGAATTCTTTATGAAACCGCTGCAAGTATGCGAACAGCAAAAACTTTGTAAACCAGTGTGACTAATGATCTAATATTATGTCAAAGGTTATGTTTTTTCCTGACGGGAGAGGCTAGCGTATGGAAAGACATAAATAAAATAAAAAACAAGAGATAGAAAATATCGAAGGATTAAAATTCAAATGGAAACGCATGGTGGTACAAGCTCTGCGTGGGTTGCTTGTTGATTCAGGGATCTAAAAATGTCCTTTTATTTTGACATGTTCGTTTATTCGTTTTTCGTTCTGGGTTCGATCCCCAGCCAAGGCAAGTTGGAAAATGGCCTTTTTCAAATTGTCCTGGGTCTTGGGTATTTATCTATATATGTATTTATCATAAAATATAGTATCGTTAAGTTAGTATCCCATAACACAAGTTTAGAACTTACTTTGGGGCTAGCTTAATCAGTGTGATTGGCCATATATATTTATTTATTTATTCGCTTTTGAAATAGTCTGTGAAGAGATTGCGTGGAGAGAACCGCTTAAAACCACACACACCACACATACACAAATCATGACTTATCCTCTATAACGGACTTATCATGGATACTCGTAATAAAACAAGGTATTCTCTTGCCGTGACAGCTGGGTCACATTATTGGCCCAAGAATACGTCATCAGTTGCCACTGTGTGTGATTAAATAACATGACATTTAAAATAGTTAAGTTAGTATTTCATAAATAATTTTCAATGAACCTAAAACAAAAAACCTTAAAACATATTATATTATAATTAAAATAATTATTAAAAGGAGTCCCTTTAGGCAAGGTTCCGAAGATACTGGCAGCGTTCCCCCTTTGAATAGCTAGACTATTTATATATTCATTAACTACTTAGTACAGAGAGGTTCTTGCTCCTGCAGTGGATACTAAAAAAGACCTGATGTTGATATGTATAACTAGGTAGTAAGCATTTTCCGTAATGAGGACCTATTCCCCCAAATTGAAGTGCACTGCAGCGGTACTATTGCATCATTAATTGTTGCACTAACAATTAGTCTGTTTGTCATTGCAGACTAATTAGACGAATGGAGTGCTGCCTAACTGTTGGCAGTTAGTACAAATTATCTCTTTATTGATATCTATTCAGTTGTAAGTATACTAACATAGAGGACCTTAATGAGGCTAATGACAGAGGGATCGCTGTGGTCACATCTGGTCAAAGATGTTGAAATTGAAGCTACAGTGAAACCATTTCGACTCGATAAGAAGAAGTATACTTATGGTTTTTTTCAGTGCTTTAATTTTTAGAGCTAGTTCAGTCTATGATACTGTTTACATACCCAAAGAAAGTTTTGGCAAAATACGAAATATTTTTTCTTTTTCCCAGCCCAGTCACAATGAAAAAGATGCACTACACATCTGAATCTCAAGGAAGAGGTCTGTAGAGTGAAAATATGATAGACGAACAATTTACCTTTTTTTATGGTCGTTTGGAATACATTTCTTTCTATGGTTGTTTGTGTATGGAATATTAAGACTCTTTGATAAAAAATAGAAGTGCAATGGTGACAGCGAAAGTGTGTGGTGTTTTTACTTTATTTTCGTGTGTGTAAGTGACTTGTGTCAGATTTTTCAAGCTGCCTAAAGAATCAAATATTTCTTCAGTAATTAGGTATGCCATCGCAGGTACTTTTAACGCAGCACTTTTAAAGCAGTTGTATTGTAAGTAAGTATTTCAGTGCGAACATTTTCAGAGCTAGTTTAGGCTATAATAATGTTTACATACCAAAAAAAAGGTTTTGGCAAAATACAAAATAAATTTTAACTTCCCATTTAACCTCGTTGTCGAATTAATAGAGGTACATTTTTTCTTAATATTTTCTGGGGCGAATGCAAAATTGCGCAGTGAGTAAAAAATATCCTATAAGTACATAAAACAAGTTTTTTTAAATAGGTAAGTACCTTTTCCCCTTGAACTCGAAATTGAAAGCAATGGAAAAAGCTAGAAAAAAATCGTACCTATGTTCCACTCATACATACAGGGTGATTTGAACCTCGTAGATATATCCAAGGAAAGTACTCTTCAAGTGAAATAAAAAATACATATTCAGTCATATGTATCTTGTTTCATATTAAAAACCAAAGATATCAGCCTACAAATTCATACCAAAAATCTCGCATTTAAATGTCACTACCGCACTACCGTCAGTATGTTAGCCATATATTACAAATTTGGGAGGAAGAAATCAGTCTTTTTTTAGCTAGCTACAAAATCATATGGACTGAATCTATCCTTAAAATCAGTAGAAAACCTGGTTTACATTTTGACAAGTGGCAAGTGGCAAGTGAAAAGTAAACACTGAGATAAATAATAATAATCACGGTAAATATCCCGTTTTATTTCATACTGGTAAGTGGATATGCAGTAGGCTCATAATTATGTAGAATTCCGAACCGCATGGTAAGTATTAATTACCACAGAATAAATATTACTAACGTACAGAAGTCTCACTCAGCAAAGAAATTCAAAGAAATATCTACTCAATGTGGCTAGCGATATGGTTTAATTTAGCTCACGTCAGAACTCAGCACCTTTTCGTTTACATACATAGACATCCATTGCAAGCCAGATTCATTACTATGGACAAACGTTTACTGAATTTACCTCCCGGAGGGGCCGCCTGCGCGCGTAGTAATAATGTAGGTACATTTTCGATACCTAAACGGGGAGTGACACAGGCCTGGTATTACTAGCGACGGGTGAATGCGACGAAAACGAAGTACCGCGGGGCAGAGCTACTTGCCAGTAGAAAGAACCGGCTGCTTTTTGTTTTTTTTTTATTAAATAATTTTATGGCTCTGGATACAAGTCCTTTAGAGCCTATCTTTAATTTTGTTCTTTATTCCTAATCCTAACCTAACCCTAACAAGACAATCAAAGGGTGGTGTAGGCCTTTGACTGCTGCAAGGGAGCTTCTGGCGATAAATCTATACGAGTCCACTGGTTTACATAGACGATTGAGTGGCGGACGACGCCCGAAGACGTCTACACAGTCCGCAAAATAAATATCACTACAGCCACAGTCACATGTGTGAAATAGTTCAAGTGGACAGTCATAGTACTATGACTGTCCACTTGAACTATTTCACACATTGTTCATGTCATGAGCATTTATAACACCAAACAACACCAATTTCATATTATAAAATTCACTAAAATCTATTTGTAAAATAATTTAAGCAAACCCCAACCGAACCCCTTGACTCCCCGCCAAAAACTCCGAACAGGCTGCTATTCACTTGCCACTTGTCAGTGCCTGTACACACGCAGAATCACTTGTAACTTGCCACTTGTCAGTATCACTTGTCAATATGTAAACCAGGCTTAATTGTTAGATATTATGCAGGTCGATTTTAAATCTAGCTATATTCTTAAGTACTCTCTACTATGCGGCTTCTGTCACCAATACGAGTAAGTCTTTGTTACTTTTCTTATAAACTCAAATTTACTGTTCCTATAACGTACACCAAGTTTACCATGTTTTCGTATGGTTTTCGCTAATATACTGTGGAAAGAGCTCTCAAGCGACTGTGAAGTTTATGGAGATAGCTACTATTGTCAATTTAAAAGGACAAAGCAGAGGTGTGTGGTCTCTCCTCTAGTTAGAGATGGGTATTTGCCTGGGTTTTTATGGACGTATTGAGTAAATGCCCAATAAACGTCCATTTACGCCGAATAAACGCCGAATATACGTCCAAAAACAGGGCATTTATTTCGATCGGAGAATTATACAAATTATTACATCATACTCCGTTAATATTACTCCAAAGGGTTTTTTTATACAGCAAATCTATAATTTCAACTATAAATATCTTGTTTTGTGAACATATATCTATTTTTTAAGTTCGCCGAGACGCGTTTACTTATTTTGTGTATTACTAACTTCCTATTAAAACACATTTTGGTCAGTACCAGCTTTTATTCAGGTAAATATGTAAATAAATGCACACGTGGACACGTCTAGTAAAAAAAAACAAAAGTTTAGAAGATCACTCGTAGCTTTTTATTGATCACTTGCCGATTGACAGTCATTTAGTGATTTGCATACATACTGTTAGTACTTAATTTAAATTAATCACAATTTCGTTCAAAAAGTTTGAGAATTTCACACATCACAAACCGGGGAAGGGAAGGAAGCCAAGGTGGGGAAGCCAAGTTTCTGCATTAAAAAGCGTACAAACCAACAAAGCTGCACTCCAAACTTTAGCAGTCAATGAACAGATTCAACTATCAACTGAAATCAAGGCTACAATACTTGACGAAAACTTTTGGATTATGGTGAATCAATGTGTTAATGTATTGCAGCCAATAACAGAAAGCATTTTTCTACTTGAAGGAAATAATTACAATATTCATAACGTTTTTATGGTATTGAAGAATATCAAATCAAAAATGCAATTCAATTTAGCTACAACAACAATTTTAGAGAATGCGGATAAAGACCTATTGATCACTGCCGTAGAAAATAGGATCGCACAGATCATAAAGCCGATACATTACGCTGCACATCTACTGGATCCTACAGCTGTAGGATGTGAACTTGATCAGAATCAGGAGATTGAAGCGATGGAGTTCATTAATGATCTTGCGAATAGACTAACTATCGATTGTGTGGCTGACTTAGCTAATTATAAAGGACGAGGTGGTTTGTGGAGTAAGCAGTTTATATGGAAAGCTGCAGAAACCGTTGATCCTGTAATGTGGTGGAGAGGAATTTGTGGGTCTACTGCTCTTAGTAAGATAGCTGTTCGTATTCTTACTGCACCCTGTACATCAGCTGCTACAGAAAGATCTTTTAGTACCCATGGATTTATTCACAGCGCGAAGAGGAATCGCCTCACAACGGAAAGAGCCGCCAAAATTTCATTTCTAGTGAATAATTGGAATTTATTGTACAGAGACTGTTTCTTGGGTGATCTTGTTTCTTCAGATGATGATAATGATAATTATACGGAAAGTTTAGTGGAAGATGACAACACTGAAGAAGACACCGTTGACACAACTTCAAACGAACCGCAACCATCAACTTCTACATCCAGATCATTTGAATTTGTTCCAATTGTCCCAAATGATCCTCTTTTTTACGATAGTGATAGTGATTAGCAGGCACGGATCTCTATTACCAAGTATAGTAAAAAGGTTATTTCAATAATACCGCTCGATTGCGTATTTGATTGGTGCCTGTAACATGGCAAACGGCTCAATAATTTTTATTCTTTCGTGTTGTTTAGTTTTACTTGATAAACAATAAAGTAATTTTTATGAGATTGATTTTACATTACGATTATATTTATTTCAGATATTTAATTGAGATCCTACCTTATGGTCATAACTATTGTTTCTCATATGTAGTTATACTACTTTTGTAAGGAAGTACACACCACTATTTGATGTAAAAGTCACAATAACTTTGGAATTTAAGCAGTTTTAGTTTTTGCCCTGTTTTTGGGCGTTTAAAAGACGTTTATTCATTTTTGCCCAATTTGCCCTGTATTTGCCTTTTTTGTCCAGCTGGGTTTAAACCCTCTGCCCATCTCTACCTCTAGTTATACATAATAGCTCTTTGTAAATATGGAGCACCAGCGTGGCCAAATGAGCGTGGAACAACAACAACTGTGTTGTTGCGTTCAAAGGTTCAAACATTACGCAAGCGATCAGCTGTAAAGAGCCTTTGTTCAACAGATCGCGAAAATTGCACCTAGTGTGTACGCCTGTACATACAAAATAGTGAAAATGTAAACGAAAAACTAACGGTCTAAACCATTCAGATATAAATTTAAACCGTTATTATAAAACGTAGACTTGGTTTCAACAACAGGTCTTTTTTTGTCTTCACTAGCAGAAGCACGACCCTCTCTGTACTACCAGGGCCATACTTGGCCAGAACAGTTAAAGGATTTGGCCTACACTCTTCACACTAGCCCCACGGATTGAAGAGGTCTCGTTTATGTTTATAAGCTTTGTTTAGCTTGTTTTTCCTAACTCGCCTTCTACGACACCCACGGAATTCTTGAAGTGGAACTTGAACTTAAAGCCTAGTCGGCATTTTCCGACTATACCTCTATTACGTGCGTGAGTCAACGTTTTAAATTAATTAGGTAATTTGGGAATTTACTTCAGCAATGGCAATATTAATAGAGTCTATTACAATTCGTAAATCTAATAAACATACTCGAAATGAAGGTACCTACCAAAATGATGATATTTGTACCAATGTCACCCAATGTGCAAGAGTTAACGAGGGTTCCGTACCCGGAGATTTTTTAGTTTGTAGGGTGTTGGCGATGGCAACCAATTAACGGTGCGGTATGTTGTTAATGTACTTGTCGTGGCCAGAGCGTAGAATTGATCATTTCATAATGTGGCCAAACATTTCATGATATGGCCAGCTAAATCTGTACATGTGAACGTTTGACTTTATAATTAATGAAGGGCTTCCATGTCATTAAAACTTTCAAATAAACGGGCAAGTGCGAGTCAGGCTCGTACATGAAGGGTTCCGCACTACCGTACAATGTTTTAAAACGCTGAAGAAACACGTTTCTTGTATGACCCTTTAATTATTAACTTTATCTTATTTTTAGTATTTGTTGTTATAGTGGTCATAGTAATACATAATCGGTGATTTAAGGTGTCTAGCTATTACGGTTCAAGAGATAGCCCTGTGACAGATCGAGTGAAAAACGCTGAAAAAAAACTCGTTTTTTGTATGACGACCCCCTTTAATTTTCATTTTTATTTTATTTTTAGTATTTGTTATTGTAGCGGCCACAGTAATTTATAATCGGTGAAAATTTCAGGTGTCTAGCTATTACGGTTCAAGAGATAGAGCCCTGTGACAGACGGACAGACGGACAGACAGCGGAGTCTCAGTAATAGGGTCACGTTTGCACCCATCGGGCACGGAAACCTAAAAATGAAGGAACCTCAGATTAAAGAAAGGAAGGAAATATTTTTCTTGTAATACCACTGAATGAAACACTTTTTGGGATTGAAATCTAAAAACCTGTGACATAGGCATACGTTTCGAACTCTTAGGTTTTTTGTGTGATTTTCATAAAATTCAAGTATACCTACTTAGTTTTGTATCGTAAAATTATAACAGTTAATTTTTATCACATTAATATTAGCTTTTATCAGGATAATTGCCCGCCGCCATGAATGCCATGATGCATCACAAAAGTAAAATTATATCAGCGCCTCAGACGGTGGATAATGTAACTATTTTACGATATGATAACTAATGTTTGACTATATCATGAAGTAGCCAAGCGTTTATATTTTCATATCGTTAAGGCCGTACCTGAATTTTCCGGGTTCCAGTGCTGCCCCCATTTAAAATAAATCATTTCAAAGAAAACGGAGACACCATTAAAAATTTTGCAACTACCAATTCCTAGATAACCTTTCAAACTATTTTGTGAACTACTGTTTACAGTTTATAATGAGAACGTTAAGCTTTACTACGCACATTTGCCAAAAGTGGCCGTTTTTCGCAAATGTGCGTAGTAAAGCTTAACGTTCTCATTATAAACTGTAAACAGTAGTTCATAAAATACTTTGAAAGGTTATCGAGGAATTGGTAGTAGCAAAATTTTAAATTATGACTCCGTTTTCTTTGAAATGATTTATTTTAAATGGGGGCAGCACTGGACCCCGGAAAATTCAGGTACGGCCTTAAACGATAATTTATTAATTGATCTGGGCAGACCACATCATGATGTACCTACACAGCGAGTATTTACCTTATCATGAAAAATAACCATTTCATGAAATGGTCTGGGTCTGTACCTATATCATGGAAAAGACTTCACACTCTTGTGTGGAAATGTCGAAATGTTTTTTGACTGTTATTTTATCTCTCATATTTCATTATACTATAGTAATCTAGTACAGCCCGTGGTTCGATTAATACGCATATCATATGTCCTTTACACTTTTATCAATCTACCTATTTCTAAACAAAGAGTAAATGAAGTACTTACTTAGTGCTGCTGGATACGTACTCGTATGGAAGGTATAAGTTGGCCAGAGACAAAGACATTATTATAAAGAAGTACTATGAGAAAAGGAACTTGTTAAAAACTTTTGATATTAGAAGAGGAAAATTGTTTGGTAATTTTATACGACACGATCAATTTACGTATTAAGGCCGTACCTGAATTTTCCGGGGACCAGTGTGCCCCCATTTAAAATAAATCATTTTAAAGAAAACGGAGACATTATTTAAAATTTTGCTACTATCAAATCCTAGATAACCCTTCAAAGTATTTTATGAACTACTGTTTACAGTTTATAATGAGAGCATTAAGCGTTACTACGCACATTTAAGAAAAACGGCCACTTTTAGCAAATGTGCGTAGTAAAGCTTAACGTTATGGAAGGAAAAGTATAAGCAAGACGAGGGAAGGGAAGACCAAGAAGAGCATTTATACATCAAGTAAAGGAGAAAGTTGACGCCATGATGTACGAGTATAAGGAGGTCACAAGGATGGCTCAGGAGAGGGAGACATGGAAAGGAAACTATTGCACCGACAAGAATGTAGTTTTTAAATTATAGATAGATAAAAGTACTTACGCGGTACCTGTATTTGCCGACAGGAGGCCGAGCATAGGGCACTCCTTGGAAGCTGGCATAAGTTCTACCGTTTGCCGACACCTTCCATGCCCCCCGGAGTATCCCTTGGGATAGCCTCACTATAGGATCGGAGTCTTGTCCAAATGCTGAGTACACGAAGAATAACAACATAAATATTTGAAAGCCGGCCATTTTATAAATAGAAATGGACGCCGCGTGCGCCCGCACCGGTGTCTATTATCAGACTGGTTTGGTTTGGTTTGACTGTTAGTTTGTTATGAAATGAAGTTTTTTAGATAAAGTTGATAGTCACTATGTTAATTGGAGGCCAGGGTGTAGAGATTATACAAGGACAGATTATTTCGCTTGTAAGTATTATATTTCCATTTCGTTATATTTTTAGTAGATTTGAGGGTAATCAGCCATAGGTAATTATAGTGAATTATCATGAACTAGCTGTGCCTGCGACTTCGTTCGCGTGGTTGTCGGAACGTAATGTTATATAGCCTAAAGCCTTCCTCTATGAATGGACTACCCAACAAAAAAAGAATTTTTCAAATCGGACCATTAGTTCCTGAGATTAGCGCGTTTAAACAAACAAACAAACAAACAAACTCTTCCGCTTTATAATATTAGTATAGATTTAACAGCAAAATTGACGCTTCTAAAATCGGTAGCAATGTACCAATACCTTTAAGATTCTTTAAACAGTTATAGGTATGGTACAATGCTACGAAGTATAGTCCTATTTTAGTCCGTCGCCCGTATTTATAAATAAACGGGCAAGTGCGAGTCGGACTCGTACACGAAAGGTTCCGTACCACCGTACAATGTTTTAAAACGCTCAAGAAACACGTTTCTTGTATGACGACCCCCTTTAATTATTAACTTTATCTTATTTTTAGTATTTGTTGTTATAGCGGCCACAGTAATACATAATCGGTGAAAATTTCAAGTGTCTAGCTATTACGGTTTAAGAGATAGAGCCCTGTGACAGTCGGACAGACACGGACAGACGGACAGACGGACAGACAGCGGAGTCTCAGTAATAGGGTCCCATTTCCATCCTTCGGGTACGGAACCCTAAAAAGAAGTTAGTTTGTAAATAAGATAACTAATACGAGTATCTATTATCACGGCTTTTATTAACCCTTTCACCGCGAGACTTTATATCAGTTGTCGTGCTCCCAGAGCGCGAGGAATTGTGAATATCCATAGTTTTTGGTCGGATAAGTCCGACGCTCGCGAAATGGGCACGAAAATGTTTGTCAGATTAAACCGACGATCGCGGTTAAAGGGTTTAAGATGTTTGAAGATCTAAATCGTCGTCTCGACATCACCAACATGTTGACATTCTGCCACAGCAGACCACAGACGTAGTATTAATCGTACAACTCATATAGGTACTTTGTTCACGTGAACATGTGACCGGCATTCACCCAAGAATTTGCAAACAAGAAGAAAGATCGCAATGCAATCTAATTTAACATATAATATAAAATATTGTAATTATACACACACACATGTAGATATTTTTTGTATATATATAGTTGGCTGCCTACGCTTGGACATCATACTGCTGGTTTTATTTCCTCTCACTGTGGCCAAGACACCTTTAGCCTGTGCTGTGACGGTCTTGTGAGTCTGCTTGACCGGCAGTGAGAAAATCTACCTAAAAATAACTTGAATCCTTCCCACTTTCCGTCTGTTACTATAGGTCGCAAGTAACAGACATCCTGCATCTATTTATTTATGTATACAGGGTTATTTTTAATTAACTGGCAACCTTTTTGGAGCAAGTTCAGTCCGTGATACTGAACCACTTTCCATAAAAATTTATTATTAAAAAACGAAAAAAAAATCGACTTTCCATATAAATCGGCGCTCAACCAAATGGATTTTGTATGGAAGGACGAAATTTTGTTTTCGTTTTTCGATAATTGTTTTTATGAAAAGTGGTTCAGTATCACGGACTGAAGTTGCTCCAAAAAGGTTGCAAGTTAATTAAAAATAACCCTGTATTATGGTTAGGGCTAGGCTGTGTAGGAAGGGTTATTACCCTTGGGTTACAGTCTCTCTCTTTTCATACTTCATGTACAGGTGACTAGCTATTACAGCACAAAACAGGACTACACACTTACACTTTAAATACACCCGACACAAACTATACAGGAACACTTTTATAGCTAGTTATCTGTACATACTTATTTCTTTAACAGTAAGAACCATTGCAAGATCATTGGCTTTTCTCATGTTCAACTACATTTACATTTAAGGCCCATTTACACGGTGCAAGTTACTTGTCTGTTGCTAACAATTAAATTGAAGCAATAGAAAACTTGCATGGTCTAAACAGAACGTCAGCCATATAAATCATTTATTGCTTCAATAAAATTGTATGCAACAGGCAAGAAACTTGCATTGTGTAAATGGGCCTTTATGCTTATTTCTTGAGCAGTAAGAACCATAAGACCTGGTAACTGTACTAATAGAATAGGAATAAACTTGTTTGTCCATATTTGTGCTGAGTATTAAGCAACTGAGAACAGTGTATGTAGAACAGATATTTGTACACTTGTTCACAAACGTGTGTATACGCATGACCGTATGCATGATTACAAACACATAAATAACTAGGTTAGCTGTCTGGGTTCTGTCGAACCGAAACCTCAGAAGACAGTAAGAGCCGAAACTAAGATAATAAGAAATGATAAGCTTGATAACTGTTTATCATTATATTAGAAAGCTTATAATAGAAACCTTATAATAATATAAAAAAAATATAAAAGCTTCATTCAGTTATTAGGCCTTTGCAGGCACTTAATAAGTTTTGTATAAAATAAATTGATTATGCAGAGGATTTGGCCTACACTCTCCACGCTGACCAGACGGGTTGGAGAGGTCTCACCGCATGATGTTTATAAGCTTTGTTCAGCTTGTGTTTCCTAATTCGCCTTCTACGACATCCACGGGAAGACTTGGAGTGGTCCTATTCTTCTGTGCCGGGAACCACACTGCTACATACGATAACATTAGGGTAAAGGTATATTAAACGCTTAAAATAGCTTCAGTATATTTTGATACACATTTTAAAGCTCATCCCTAATATGCACTTGATATTGCTCATTCTCCATAAATCCCAGGCTGTCCCAGAAGGATCTTTGGCCGAAGTCGGAGCTGGCCTTCATCTCGAAGGTGGTAGGTGAGGATATCTCCATGTAGTTCAGATCAGGAGAGCCCGGCTGCACTGGTAACCATTCTGGAGCGTTGTTGGTAAGCTGGGGGACGCTGGAAATTAAAAAAAATTGTCATTCGTAGATGTCAGTAGATCCTCTAAACAGATCCATTGTGGATCTTGTGAGATTTTTTTTTCTAATTTGATCCAATCTTTGACAGTTTGGGTCTACTGAGAACGATAATTCTCAGTAGATCAATAATTAACCACATCCTATACCTATATTAAATACACTGGATCTGGAGAGAATTTTTATTTAGATAGATATTAGATTATACAGTAGATCTTTTTTTAAATGTAAGTATCTAATGATTATATGTAGTGTAACTAGATAGAATGTTAAAATAATCTAATAATTCATTTAAAAGCAAATAAAGTTTAAAAAATATGGAATTGAAAGAAACTAGATTTCATTTTTAGGGTTCCGTACCCAAAGGGTGCAGAACGGGATCTGTCCGCTGTCTATCCGTCTGTCTGTCTGTCTGTCCGTCTGTCACAGGGCTCTATCTCTTGAACCGTAATAGCTAAACACTTGAAATTTTCACCGATTATCTATTACTGTGGCCACTATAACAACAAATACTAAAATAAAAAAAAGTTAAAAATTAAAGGGGGTCGTCATATAAGAAATGTGTTTTTTTCAGCGTTTTTAACTTGAATTACAAAATGGCATTAACTAGATACTTGAAATTATCACCGATTATGTATTACTATGACCACTATAACAACAAATACTAAAAATAAGAAAAAGTTAAAAATTAAAGGGGGTCGTCATACAAGAAACGTGTTTCTTCAGCGTTTTAAATTAAAACATTGTACGGTGGTACGGAACCGTTCATGTACGAGTCCGACTCGCACTTGCCCGTTTATTTGTTAATTTCATTGTTTTAAAACCAACCAGTACTCAATACTCAATTATTTATTGCTTCCTTAATGTACGTACATATATGTATTTGATTATAAAATAGATTTAATTGAGGGCCCTGACAGATGCTGCAATGGCAGAATGGCTATTAAAAAAGAAATGGTTAATTTCATATATTTTCATGCACAGTTAAATTTATTTACAAGTGTCATAATTTTAAAAAATATTCACATATTTCGTCTAATATTAAATTATGGCAATGTTGAATTATCTGAAAAGTGGTGCCATCTTGCTCAAAAAATAAACGAATGACATTAGAAGTTGTTAAATTGTTACCATCGCTGTTTTTAGGGTTCCGCACCCGAAGGGTGCAAACGGGACCCTATTACTGAGACTCCGCCATCTCTCCGTCTGTCCGTCTGTCACAGGGCTCTATCTCTTGAACCGTATTAGCTAGACATCTGAAATTTTCACCGATTATGTATTACTATGACCACTATAACAACAAATACTAAAATAAGATAAAATTTATAATTAAAGGGGGTCGTCATACAAGAAACTTGTTTCTTCAGCGTTTTAAAACATTGTACGGTGGTACGAGTCCCTTCATGTACGAGTCCGACTCGCACTTGTCCGTTTATTTTTAAAGTATTATGACAATGAATGATGGCAATACTGGATGTTCATTTTGGTGGTCTGGCCTATGGGCTGGCTCATATTCTCTTGAAGGCGTTGGCGCAGGACAGACGAATAGTCGGGACTACGAGGGGCAAAAGTAAGGTAATCACCACACATGCTACTAAAACCAGAAAAATCCGAAAAGTTGAAGATTACCAAATCTTGATGTGGATGGGATTGAAAACCTTTAAAAACGATTAGGCAGTTCACACCGAGACGCAACGCGCAGTTCAGCGCTGCACAGGCTGCACTGCACTGATGTAATGAGAAATACGCATCCATTAAATGCGTAAGTAATGTGTGATGATGAAATTCATCAGGGTGCTTCAAAGTCACGGTAGCACAATTGGGAGTGCACTTACGGTACAGATTTGAGGGGCGTGAGTTCAAATCTCACCCGTGTCAAAATTTTTCGTCACATATTTTTTAATCAAGATAAAAACTACAAAATCGCGAGTAAAAAAGGTACCTACTTTAAAATCTGTCAGGTAATTTGCCTGTAAACTTAATAAATATAAATAATAATAATACTAGGCAGTGTAGCCAACAGAAGAAGATAGAAGGGAAAAGAGGACCAGGAAGACCAAGGCATAGCTACATGTAACAAATAAAGGAAAAGGTGAACGTCGTGTCGTACAGAGAAGTAAAACAACTGGCAGATAAGAGAGACAAATGGAAGAGAATTCATACTCCATCGACAAGAGCATAGCTCTTAAATATAGATAGATAGATAGTGTAGCCAACGAGCAGCAAGTCACCATCTACCAGGCTAAAATTATTGTGAGAGATATTTAGATAGATGTCCGTATCTCGCTCCATAACTCAGTTATCCGGTCAACTAACATCCCATCCACATAGCCCAAATCAAGTTAATCCCTCCCTGGCAATAGTTCGGCAGCTATGGAGGACTGTCCGTTAGTGCATCTCAATGGTACATAAAGGTATAGACCTCCATAGATGCAGCAATTTCAATTTTTAGATAAAAAGGTACTAAAAGGCCTCTTCATGTTGGCTTTGGCCCCATGAACGCCTTAAAGGATAGGGTCCCTCATGGACCCGTGGCTGAAAAGCGTACCGACGTAATAAGAATATGTAAAACCAATAATAATGTCAAGATAAATAATCCTCCTTCTCGGGCAGGTTAAATATTAATGTACTCGTAAATAACATTGAAATAAGTCAATGTTTGATTACAGTCGTCTAGACAAGAAGACTTTAGGGAATCCTATGATTTTTTATGAATATCAATTGTCTATTTGAGTAGCAATCATTTGCTGGAGAACTGATTATAAGAAAGAAATACAAAAGAGGTTTATTTACTTGTAACAATATTTTTATTATGTCTAATTTTATTTTGAATAAACATCGATACACAAAGAAGAAAAAGTGAGGATAAAACCTACTCTAAAGAAAGAAAGAGTAGGAATAAGGTCCTACAAATCAAGAAATAAAATAATGATTAAGAGAAGAAAATAATGGAGCTTCTAAAATTTCTACTACCTCTTAAATTACAACAAGAAAGTATAGTAAGTGTGTAATTGATTGTTATTTTATGTTATCTGTGCATTTGTGCCCATTCTTTACCCTGTGTCTTAAATTGAAGGTTGACTGGAAGAAATCTCTAACTGGGATAAGTCCACCTTTGTACCTACTGTTCTCTTGTGATTTGTATTTATTTTATGTTTATTTTTAACAAACAAACAACCAAGAAGTAAGTGGAGTTTTGACTTACCCAGTGCTGGCATAGCTGTAGATCATGTCTATAAGAACTTTTTGTATTTTCTTATCTTCATTAGAAGTTAGGTCCAAGGCCTTGCTATAGAAGATCTGCAGGACATCATCTGCGTGGCTGACACCTGAATAATAAACATGGCCATCGTCATAAAGGCCACTTTTAGCGTGATGGCGGGCGAGAAGATGAAAAAAGGAATCAAATAGGTGATGGGTTGCTAGTCATCATCATCATCGTTTCAGCCGCATAGCGTCCACTGCTGGACATGGGCCTCGCCCAAGGCTTTCCAAAACGACCGATCTAGAGCGTTCCACATCCAGCGTCCTCCAGCGACCTTGGTCAGGTCGTCTGACCACCTGGTGGTTGGGTGTCCTACGCTTCGATTGCCAGTACGTGGTCGCCATTCAAGAACCTTTTTGCCCCATCGGCCATCGGTTCGTCGCGCTATGTGTCCCGCCTACTGCTACTTCAACGAGCTAATCCGCTGGGCTGTCAGTGACTTTTGTTCTACGAATTTCCTCATTTCTGATGGGTTGCTTGCTAGTAGGTAGCATTGCCAATATAATTCGCATTTCTGCCAATTCCGTTGATCAGACTTGACGATCTGCGCAGGAAGAGCTGGTACATTCTACTGCAGACTGTGTGCTTGCGAATGCATTAGTTACTCGTAATTCTACAGGAACACCAACCTGAAGTGTCACGATAAATATTCTTTTGACTTAGAAGTGATGTAGTATCTTACCATAATCCACATCGTTATGAGCAAACAAGTTGGATAAACTTTTGGAGCCGCGGTGTGCGTATCGGAACACGTAGACTGGCTGGCCAGACCTGACAGCGTGAAGCTGCGCGAATCTGCCCACGTCTGCTACGAAATGTCGGTCACTCAAAGCCTACGAAGTAAGAATGTTTGCTGTAAAGTACTGATACGTAAGATAAAAAGAAGAAGATTAAAACAAAATTAAAGTAGTGCCAAAGAAGACAGTAAGAGTATACAGAACGGAATCTCCTAAGGTACGCGCAATATGCATCCCGCCTTCCCCGTCCCCGCACTTCTCCCCCGTTCTTGTGTGGCCGCGTGCGCCCTGAGACAAGGCGAGAAGGGGGGAGAGGTGCGGGGACGGGGACGGGGACGCATATTGCGCGTACCTTAGGATATTCCGTTCTGTATACTCTTACTGTCTTCTGTGGTAGTGCGAGAAAGGGACTAGCACAACGTGTGGTGTGACGCACACTCTCTCTTGTCAATTATGTTAATATTTAGCTAACACCAGGTGTCAGGTTTTACGAGAAACTTAAAACTGTGTGATCTGACTGTGATTTTATATAACATAGCTGACAAACTGCAAGAGAGTCGCCTACGCTATGGTCCCGTCATGTCTGGTGGAAACCGGCAAGTTACGTAGGAAACTAATGTATAGCCATGCCGCCTCCGCCGGGCCCTGAAAGACGGGGAAGGCACCAAAAATGCTGGTTTGACGTCGTCAAGGAAGAATGCCAATGGCCTTACAACCAAGGATGCTCAAGACCATGCGAAGTGGAGAAGCAAAAGCCGGAAAGCGGACCACAGGCTTAACAGCTTCACAGCTGAGGACGCAACTGAGAATACGCTGAGATGAGAGAGGGAGAGATTTGACTGTAGTTTTACGACGTCCGCCTATTCAACCCTCCTTGGGATTGCATTTGTGCGAAATGTTTTAAATCAGAAAAGTGATCTATTCTGTTGCACCTTGAATTTACTAAGGTAGATCTGTATACAATAAGTTATGATGTACGAGTGTCTTCTTTAATTTAAGAGCTTGCTCTTGTCGGTAGAATTAAGTGGATATGCCTCCATTCCTCTCTTCTCTCTGCCATCTTTTTAATGTCTTGGTAGGACCTTACTCCTCACCCTTCCTTAATTTGTTGGAAAAACTTCATCCTTGGTCTTCCCCTTCCTCGTCTCCCTTTTATTTTTCCTTTTACTATTACTCTAAATAGATTGTCATGTCTTATTAAATGTCCAATCATCTTCCCTCTTCTATTTTTAATAGTTAGACGGGGTCCACAGGTGGCGGATAGTGGAACGGCCATCAGATATGATGGTTAGCTGCGAACACAAAATAAGCAGTTCCCGACCAATCAGCGGCAGGGTCAACAGAACGTGGTGGGAAGTCCGGTAGGGCGGGATACCTAAAAAATGCCACATAGGTTCAATAAGGGCTCGCTGTGTCATGGCGAAGCAATGCCGCCAGTAAATAAGCATTCCTCTGTCACTAGGCAGCAGTGGTGACAGTATTGGCAGAAGGCCGAAGATGCGGGATCTGGAAGGGTTTCTATCAAACCCAAGCACTGCGGTACGGAAGGAAAATAGGGAAACCACCGTACTACATTCCCTAAAAAAGAGTTAAAAAGAGTACGAGTGTATAAGGCAGATGTAACGCAACTAATAGATTGGGAATTCCTGTAAAGTAGTTGTAGGTAGAAAGAAATAAACAAACTTTGCTTACCTCAACCAAGCGGCCAAAAGTATTCTGCGAGACCGCTTGACCTCCCAGATAATGTTGCTTAATCTTCTTCGCTACCTGAAGTCGTTGTGAGAGGGGTAATGTGTCGTTGTACTCGAAGAGATGACTCGCCAGCTCCTCCCATCGGGCTTCCAGTTCTGGCAGGAAACTAGGGTCCGCTTGGTATGCTAGAAATAAATAGAAGAGGGTTAATTATCGATTAGATTCCTCTAATATGGTTAAGTTGAGCGATGGCTGATCCACGCGTAAACTCGTTAACGGTGCCGTCAAGAGAGACTGATCAAAAATACGATCCATTGCGTCGGAAAGAAGCGGTGAGTTGGAAAACTACACGTTTTGTGTTACACTGACTCTCTCATAAAAAAATAGCATTCCTGCAAAAGTCTACGAGTATATTACTGAATAAAATATTTAATTCGGTTTTAGATTGTTCTTTTGAAATCCATGGATTCTCCAATGTCCCACCTGAACGATGCTCTCAAGATTTTTTATTTTTTAAAGTCAATGCACTTACCTGCAGCAGGATACAGTCCCTCCTCAGAAGTGACGGATGCCATCATGGGCACTTTTTCCACGTTTGCGGTCAGAGCGGCATGGTATGGATATTGTGTCAGAAAGGGCGTCCGGACGGTGGAAGCTTCTAATGTTGGGATGAACGGCGAAAACAGGTGTACCTTCCATTCCTGGGAAGAAAAGAGAAACGTCTGAGATGATGATGTAACTTCTCTGTAATATTCTTTTTTTGTGTCATCATCTGCATAACGTCCACTGCTGGATTTCCAAAGCCTCTCCTAAGGATTTCCAAAACAACCGGGCTAGGGCAGCCTATACATGCAAAACTTCTCAAATAGTACCTCAGCCCATGTAACTGAACAACTTTTGTTCAACAACTTTCACGAAACTAAAAAAAAATTTGAATTTCATACAAACTGATTTATTTTTAAACTTTATTGTTTAACAATGAAATTGTCTTACAATTGGCGGACTTAACGCTAAAAGCGTTCTCTCCCAGTCAACCAACTGATCAGCTGATCGAGTCAGTTTGTATGAAAATCCGATTTTTTTATGGATTTCGTGAAAGTTGTTGAACAAAAGTAGTTCAGTTACATGGGCTGAGGTACCATTTGAGAGGTTTTGCGTACTTTCATTAACACGATGTATATTCAGTCTTTCCAGCGACCTTGGTTCGTTGGTTGGTTGGTTGGTGGTCAGTTCGACTAACCACCTTGTGGGTGGGTGTCCTACGCTTCGATTGCCAGTATGTCGCTCGCCATTTGAGAACCTTTTTGCCGCATCGGCTATCGGTTAGTCGCGCTGTGTCCCGCCCACTGGCATTGCTATGTCAGTAATTTTTGTTCTCCTACAAATATCCTCATTTCTGATTCGATCACGTAGAGAAACACCGAGGACATATGTAGAGATGCAACAGGTAGTGGTTCGGCTGTTCACTTAAGACGATACGTGTCGTTCGGCATTTTCACTTAAGACGATACGTGTATTGACTTTAGTGAAAATGCTAGATTTCGAAAATTTTGAGCTAGTAAACCTAGATAACCCTTTGAATTATAGTGAGTACGTTAAGCTTTAGTTTGCATTTTTGTGAAAAACGGCCACTTTTGGCAAAAGTGCAAACTATAGCTTAAGGCGAAGATATAGGCAAATGGCCTTGAAGTGTGAAATAAATTGTTAACTCGTAAATATGGTGATAATTACCATATTTCTCTACGTCATGCACTAGATAGCCCTTTAAATTATTTTATGAACTGCCGTTAAAACTATTATTGGTGATCCGTCTAGCTTTAAAACTTGCCGTGGCCACTTTTGGCGGAGGCAAGTTTTAAAGCTAGACGGACTAATGTAAATACTTTCAACGGTGGTTTATAAAATAATTTAAAGGGCTATCTAGTGCATGACGAAGAGTAATATGGAAATTATCTCCATATTTACGAGTTAACAATTTATTTCTAATGAGGGCGCCACTTCAAGGTCATTTGCCTATATCTTCACCTTAACGTTCTTTCTTTAAACTGTAAACAGTGGTTAATAAAATAGTTTGAAGGGTTATCTAGGTTTTACTAGCTTAAATTTTTAAATGATATCTCCGTTTCCTCACAAATAATTTATTTCAAATGGGGGCAGCACTGGACACCGTGTTCAAGTTTCGGCGTGTTAAGTTTCGTAGGTACTAAGGATGCGGACAGTATTTTTAAAAGTCAGTACGGAACGTTTTGCATAAACTACTGGTAGATTTACTTTATGCTTAAAAACAGTATTATGGTATGTTGTTTTGCTGCAACCAAATATGTTCGTTGTGTGCTTACATGTGTTATGTATTAATAGTTTACTAAAATAACACGGGAATCAACCGTTCTGCGGTATGGCAGTATTTTGACGTCATATTTTTTATAATAAGTATGAGAATTACTATCCGGTATCTGGCCGGATAGCACGCACATATTCGTCATCCGGCCGGATAGCAAAAAGAGGGCCGGATAGGCCGGATACTGGATAGTGACCGGATATCCGTTGCAACCCTTATACAGGGTGACTTTTTATCCACCTGCTAAATTTTTGGAGCAAGTTCAGTCCATGATACGGAACTACTTTCTATAAAAAAAGTTATTAAAATCGATAAAAATTTTTCGTCCTCCCATACAAATCAGCGCTCAGCCAAACGGATTTTGTATGGGAGGACGAAAAATTTTTATCGATTTTTAATAACTTTTTTTATAGAAAGTAGTTCAGTATCATGGACTGAACTTGCTACGTATATAGCCTTCTCGTAGTCAGCCTGTATATAGCCTTCTCCATAGCGCGTTGAGCGACCTTAAGGTGGTACTGGAGGCGCGGGCGAACTCCACAGCGAGTTGCCTACCGATGCGCTTCGTCGTGTTGCTATTTCGTCGAGAAAGAGAAAGGGCGCTAAAAAAACGAGACAGAGAATCCGTCACACCGCCGGCACCCGCGCGAGGTGTAATAAGGGTGATAAACGGAAGAGGTGTAATAAACGGGCCGTTATAGGCCATGAATCGAAAGGTTTTCGTAGTTTTCGTTTATTTCGATAAATACGATACATACCCAAATAAAACTAAATTATTTGGAATTTAGAGTCTTCACTCTAGTCGTATAATTAGTTTCCATAAGGGTCGAAAATATAATTATTTTCGACCCTTATGGAAATAAAAAAATTAAGTGTAATAGGCGTCTAAATATTACTCGATTTCGTCGATAAAAAAGGCAAATTTTAAGTTGCTATAACTTTTTTTTTTGTTTATTATTTTCGAACCAAAACTAATTACAGATCTAGATATTTATCATCTTAATGCTTGTAAAAAATTTGAATACGATGAGTTTTATGGTTTCGAAATTAAAACGAAAGTACGTTTGTATGGGATTTCGTCCCTCCAGTTAACCCTTAAGCCTTCTTATGATACTCATAGTAAGAGACCGCGTTCCAGTGTCTGGTGCTTTAACTTCTTGTTTTCAGAATCTAAATAAATAAATAAAATAAAAGTACTATAGGCATCAGGTGGAAAACTAGCCAAATAAAAATAAGTCCAAGGATACTTACAAACATCTCAACCTGAGCATTGACTATTACTTCTCCAGGTCTGTATTTTAAGCAGTCCACCATCTCCTTATTGGAGTCGGTAGGGCATCCGACGATGGCAGCTAAGGCGCGGGCCTGTCGCAGAGGCTTCATCGCGTGGGTCCAGGGGCAGAAGGCTGAACCGCTGAACGCAATACCTCGTAGGAAGGTGCCTGAAATAAAAAAATGTTACCAGGTTATATACATATGCAACGTGGAAGGGACCTACCCGTAATAAATCGAACCACGGTTTAACTAGATCATTATAGTAAGTATCATGAAACTAAAATAAGAGCCAAAGAACAAAAATAAAATCGGAATTTCCATACAAAAGTGTGTCGCCGTCCGGGTGATTTGTATGAAAAGGTCCGTTTTTAGGGTTCCGTACCCGAAGGGTGCAAATGGGACCCTATTAGTGAGACTCCGCTGTCTGTCCGTCTGTCCGACTGTCTGTCTATCTGTCCGACAGTCACAGGGCTCTATCTCTTGAACCGTAATAGCTCGACACTTGAAATTTTCACGGATTATGTATTACTGTGGCGGATATAACAACAAATACTAAAAATAAAAAATAGTTAAAAAATTAAAGAGGGTTGTCATACAAGAAACGTGTTGTTTTCAGCGCAGCGTTTTTAACTTGATCTTCATAATGGCATTAACTAAATACTTGAAATTTTCACCAAATATGTATTACTATGACCACAATAACAACAAATATAAACATAAAATAATGTTAAAAATTAAAGGATGTCCTCATACAAGAAACTTGTTTCTTCAGCGTTTTGCCTTCAAAACATTGTACGGAACCCTTCATGTATGAGTCCGACTCGCACTTGCCCGTTCATTTTTTTGTTTTTTGACAGTTATTTTAATTTCATTATACTTTAGTGATCTAGTATAGAACTTGGTTCGATTTATTACGGGTATGTCCCTTCCACGTTATATAACATATTAACTTTATAAACGGCATACTAAGAAGAATAACCGGTCAAGTGCATGTCGTGTAGGGTTAGAAGTTGTCTGTTTCAACATCCCGGAACATTAGGTTTGGGATAGACGAAAAAAGCATCCCTAAATTATGAAAAGGGGAAGGGACCCCTAAAAATTTTCGGCGTGACTAAAATATTACAGAAAAGAAAGAAACAGCGAACAATCTCTCACTATACAGGTCCTAGTCTGAACTTCGGAGTGTTCGGAACCCTAAATAAACGGGCAAGTGCGAGTCGGACTCGTACATTAAGGGTTCCGTAACCTCCGTACAATATTTTAAATCGCTGAAGAAACACGTTTCTTGTATAAAGATCCCCTTTAATTTTTAACTTTTTTTTATTTTTACTATTTGTTGTTATAGCGGCCACAGTAATACATATTCGGTGAAAATTTCAAGTGTCTAGATATTATGGTTCAAGAGATAGAGCACTCTGACAGACGGACAGACAGCGGAGTCTCAGTAATAGGGTCCCGTTTGCACCGTTTGGGTACGGAACCCTAAAATTTGAGTTTCCAAACACATAAAGAATCCTTTAAAACAATGGCTTCTGCTTAAAGATAGAATATCTATAAGTACTAATTGGGATAACTGATATCGATTTGAAGACTCAATCCACCTGGGATACCACTGAGTTGGTAAAGTTGCTGGAAAGTAAAATTAGGTTTAATAATACTTTATTAGAAGTAAGTATGTTGATAGTTGTTGAGAATCGAAGCTGATAGATTTCTCTACTGTTCCAATTTTCGTACCCTTTGTAAGGCAGTGGCAAATATATTGCCACCTAAAATTGAACCTTATGCCTTGATAATAAGGTCCAAAAACATATTTTTTTAAATATACCTACTGCCTTATAAAGGGTTAAGATAATAGTAGGGATTTGATTAATATCCGGAAAACAGCCAATCTCTGAGTATTAAAATTGTTGTATGGATTGAGAAAAGAAACACACAACTATTACACTTTTTAGGGTTCCGTAGCCAAATGGCAAAAAACGGAACCCTTATGGATTCGTCATGTCTGTCCGTCTGTATGTCACAGCCACATTTTTTTTAAATTGGAAATTCACGAATTTTTTTACGCATCTTTGCGGAAAACGGCCACTTTTGGCAAAAATGCGTAGAAAAGCTTAACGTTCTCACTTTAAGCTGTGAACTAGTAGTTCATAAAATAGTTCAAAGGGCTAGGGCTTCACAAAGACAACATTTTAAATGATATGTCCGTTTCCTTTGAAATGATTTATTTCAGATGGGGGCAGCACTGGTCCCCGGAAAATTCATGTATGGCCTTAACTTACCTTTAGACATCGGTGAAAGAGCATGGTAGTGCACACTAGCGTCGCCCGCGGAGCAACCGGTCAGCGTGACACTGTCAGGGTTGCCTCCAAACATCATGATGTTCTCCTGAACCCAGTGCAGAGCAGCGGCCTGGTCCTTCAGACCAGCGTTGCCTGGAGCAAACTCGTCGCCAGTGCTGAGGAATCCTGTTAAAACATTTTTAAGGAATATCAGTGCTTTATTTTGCAGTATCATGCTGAGCAGGCGTCTTTTGGAAACAATGGGCATTGTTAATTTTTTTTTGGAAAGCGTTATTTTGAAATCCGTTTCGAGATACAGAGTTCATGAACAGTTGTAGGTTATTTTTTTGCCAAAATAATCAATGGTTTTGGATATTTCTACAAACAAACGTATGACCTTTGTTTGACTTTCCTCCGCGGCTGTATCGGTTTAAGCTCTGAGTTCTTTCATTAAAAAATACGAGTCGTCTTTATTGTATTTATCCGTCACTGACAATAACGTCAAATGTCACCGTTTCCGCCAATCATAACTAAGAAAATAACTTTCCGCCAATCATGGGCAACTGAATTCACTGAATGACACTGACACTGACAAATACTATTATGTATGACACTATATAGCGTGTCTTTATTTTTTAAATATGTATTGGGCTTGGCCGTTTTGTCTTTGACATGATTTTTATAATAAGTTTTAAAAAATTAACTAAGCTTTAATATGAAAAAATATTTAAATTAGTTTCTCGCAATAAGCTTTATTTTTATATAAAAAAATAAAAATTAGGAGTTAAAAAAAATTTACAAAGCCCAATGTGGCACGGAACGCACATCTAATATATGTTATTGTGTCGTCTAACTTTAGTTTCCCACTTTATAATTTAAATGTTTAGATTTAAGTAGTACTTAAATATGTTAATTAAGAGTATTGCGTCGAATGAGTTACCTTTACCAATAAACTTATATTAATTTCATTTCAAGAAATTGTTACGTCTGTAAATAAGAATCAGTTTCGCGAAATTTCGTAATGAACGTCTGGCCTTCAAATCGATTTAATGCGTCTACTTATGGTCTACTTCGAAAACAACCGCTTTTATTTACGCCTCGTTGAATCGTTAAAAAGTCTCTTATCAAGTCAAGCCTCATGTCGCCGCCACGTCGAATGTACAGTCAATGAAACATATTATTCAAATAAAATTTTTATTTTGACCATCATTATACCTAGGTATAGGTATTGTTAGTTTAAGCTAGCTTAAACTAACAAAAAACAATACTTAAAAAAATACATGATATAAAATTAATTATTTTAAGGTGAAGACATAAGAGAAACCGTGTAAACGAAGTGATTTTGGGCAAATATTTTGGCTTAAATATAGAACGTGAAGTTTTGAAATATTTATATACTGTATAGGATATCCTAAAGTGTTGCTTTACGATTGAAAATGCTTGCTTTTAGTTTCTATTCACATCCAGAAATAATTTGAAAAGCGTCGATCTGTTATTTTTTGGGCAAAATTTTTATCATTATTACAAATCCATTTTAAACCTATACTGGATATATTTGTGCCTTTAGTTTGTGTCTATTATTCAACATTCCAATAGTTGGAAAAAGTAATCAAACAATTGAATAATTTAGAAAAAAGTATTTACGCCTACTGAAAACATGAAAACGTCAAAACTATATTTGCTTGCAAAAACTATCAGGCGCAAAAGCATTCGGCGGCGCGGCGTTGCCGATCTGTACACCACTTGTGAACGCGACGTTGTTGCCACCTCATGCATGTTTCTCTGGCATACATATAGATACATATGTATGCTAGGTATTCTACTAAATACGAGTATTTCGATATAAGTATTTGATGGGAAAAGTTACACTGTGATATATTTTTTTGGAGTTGTTGTTTAGAGTTTTGTGAGTTTAGTTTAGTGCTTTAGTGTTTGTTTTACAAAATGGGTAATAAGAAGGGAAGAATATCGAAAAAATCCATAATGCTGAATCGAAGAAAACAAATACTAAAAATAATTGATGAGAGAAAGCAACGATTCCAGCAAACGTGTGAAGCTAATAATGCTGGTCATCCTGCAGGGCAAGTATCTAACCTAATAAACTACTTAGAGCTCATACAGACTACAGCACGGCACTTTGTGAACGGCAGGTCGACGGGAGCAGTTGACACCGTGGCGGCAGCCATCGACTGCCATACCGTTGAAATGGTGTCACAAAGGTCGCGCCGGTCTTTGAAAAAGCCGATGCCGCTTTGTTGTTATGCCGACGGCAGTTAAAACGAATAGACTTCTTCATCTAAGCGCGTTCCCGGTTGTGTCCTCAGATGTGCTGCTTCGGAGCCTGAGGTGCGCTTTCCCGCTTTTTTTATGTCATAGGACGGCAAACGAACAAGCGGGTTACCTGATGGTAAGTGATCACCGCTGCCCATGGACAACTGCAACACCAGGGGTGTAACAAAAGCGTTACCGGCCTTTCAGGGGGGAGGGGAGGGGGGATGGGGGGGTGGGCTCCGGCTCTCTCACTCACCGAACGAAGCATAGAAGCGGTGAAGGTACTACTCAGACGTCGATTTTCTGTGAGAGTGTGGTACTTCCCCGGACGAGCCGGCCCATTCATGATACTAGCAAAACTGAGTTTTGCCGGTAGCGTGGCTCCTTTTTCTATCCAAATATAACATGCATGTCAGTGGTCACCCAAGGATGCCAAAGACCTACCTTCCGAAGTGGAGAAAAAATAGCCGGAACAGTTAAAATTATTTGACTTTAGTTTTACAACTGGCCGCCTCTCACGTCAAACGTCCTTGGGAATGTATTTGTGCCAAAAGTTTTACAACCGGCCCCGCGCTCCTTGGGTACCTATACAATTGCACGAGATGTCCTTTAGTCGCCTCTTGCGACGGACACGAAACATACATGGAGTGGTCCTATTCCAACCCGGAACCACACGGGAAAGTGAAACGAATAGACTAAGTACTCGTAGGTACTCATGTTTATTTTGTAAGTAGGTGTTTGATAAGCATTCATCTGAATTGCAATGTAAAGTTAGATTTTCTTGGTCGTGACCGCGCGGTATAGGTACCTCGCGGCAAATTTCTCGAACATCGATTGATATACCTTTCTCGCTCACTTGCATTGGCGGGACAATACACAAGAGCTAGAAGGGTATATCAATCGGTGTTCAATACGAGTATGTTTGCTGGGAACTATACAGAGTAGTGTCGAACTGTCGATTCAGAGACTTCATTGTTTTTATAATAGGGGATCGGACAGGTCTCACCAAAAAATCTTTATTCTAATTAGAAATAATGTTAATTAAATAAACTGACCATTCAATGAGTATTTTTGTGAATAATAATGATTTATATTTTTAAATGAAGAAATAAAATGCGTTAATTGCAATAGGTATTTTTAATATGTTCGCCACCTTGAACGAAACACCGATCACAGCGCGTTACGTCATTCGTTTGTTTGTTTGTTTTATATCTTTATTGTACAAGAAATAGTTACAGTTAAATAGTTAAGTAACAATAGACCAAAATATTTTGTACAATGGTGGACTTATCCCATAGTGGGATCTCTTCCAGTCAACCAAGTATCAGCGAAAGAATACAATCAATGGACATAACGGGCAAAAGTCAACGTACAATCGCAATAAAATACATTAAAATAAATTATATATTATATATCTATAATACATAAACTAATACATAAGAAAATAAAGTATCTATAAATATTCACACTCGTGTGATACTGTTAAAAATCTCGCCTAGCGGCTCGATTTTTAAAACCCACACTCGTTTGTTATACTTATATCCCTCATTATGTGACAGTGTCATAAACTAGTATTGTTTCATTTTACATCAACTATCAACATACCCAGTTTTAATACTTTATATAAACACAATAGGGATGACTATGCAACATTTAAGGTGATACATGAAGCCCAGTTTCCTTTTAAATAATTTATTTTAAATAGGGGCACCTATTTAAAATAAATTATTTAAAAGGAAACGGAGATATGAAACTTTTTTCATTCAATAATAAATTAATGTCATCAATTTAAATACATTTCATTTGGCAAAATTCGTCAAATATATGTGAAATCATATTAACGGAGATATTATTAAAATTTTGTTCTAGTAAGCCCTAGATAACCCGTCAAACTATTTTATGAACTACTGTTCATTACAAATAATTTATTTCAAATGGGGGGCAGCACTGGACTTCATGTATCACCTTAATCACTGAACGCAAAGCATGCACTGGTCTTGATTGATTGATTTTGAATGCATAAAACTATTTAGGTAGTTGTAGCGAAAACTAAAAGAACTGTCGTAACATTCGAGGTCAGATTTTTTCAGATTTTTTTTTATCTATCAATTATTTATCAAGTTTAAAATAGTATTATTTATTTTTAAGCTGTGAATAGCGTAGTATTTTTTTTTCCAAACGATTATTAGTCATTTTGATTTCACCACGAAGATGACGCGGAAAACGAAATTTGAAGAAATGCCCATGTATTCAAACTATTTTTTCCAAGTTATTTGAAATAAGAAATGCTAAAAAGCAAAATACTACCTCGTTCATCCGTACTTGTTAGTAACTTCCTAAAAATAAATACTGCTGTTGTATCACGCAGTAAGGTTTTTTTTTATAATTTCTTGGTTTGTATAGTCCTTTAGACATAACCTGCAGGAAATTTATTGTTCCGGATTTTTTTGTTTAAAGCAATATATTTCTAGCAACATAAAAGTAGTTTGAATTAATAGCAAAGAATGTAAAACGTTCGAAGTAAAACGTCAAAACATGGATATAAACTTTTGCAAAAAATCTTATACGAGTAATCTCTGCAAAATATTTTGGGCGACTCTGATCACACGCCATTACTCTACAATCTGTGCTATCATACAATTCGGAGTGGTGCCAGCGAGGTCTTGTCAAAAGTTACCTAAATTTACAAAAAGTAACCTTTTTACAGGAAAAAAAACCATTTACATTTTTACCCTACTTCTAAAAAAGGAGGTTATCAATTCTTCGCAGTCTTTTATTTTTTTATTTTTTTATATATGTTTACCATATTCGAAGACGCCTAGAGTGATTCGAAAAATTCTTTTTAGGGTTCCGTATCCAAAGGGTGCAAACGGGACCCTATTACTCAGACTCCGCTGTCTGTCCGTCTGTCACAGGGCTCTATCTCTTGAACCGTAATAGCTAGACACCTGAAATTTTTACCGATTATGTATTACTATGGCCGCTATAACAACAAATACTAAAAATAAAAATAAATTGAAAATTAAAGGGGGTCGTCATACAAAAAACGTGATTTTTTCAGCGTTTTTAACTCGATCTGTCACAGGGCTCTATCTCTTGAACCGTAATAGCTAGACACCTGAAATTTTCACCGATTATGTATTACTATGACCATTATAACAACAAATGCTAAAAATAAGATAAAGTTAATAATTATTAAAGGGGGTCGTCATGCAAGAAACGTGTTTTTCATCGTTTTAAAACATTGTACGGTGGTACGGAACCCTTCATGTACGAGTCCGACTCGCCTTTGCCCGTTTATTTACATAGACTAAAATATCTTGACAATTGAAAAAAAAAGTATTAAATTTTTTTAAGTTCAAAATTAAACGCAAATATCCTCTATCCTAATTAGGGTTAAAACAACAACTTATACAATAAAAAGGTAGCATGAGCTTATTAATGAAGTAAATGTTTTTATATTGATTAAAAGTAAAAGTGATATATTTCGTTCATGTACTCACTGTAAAAATAACATTATAATTATTTATCCCAGACCGACGATTGTTCTAATAACCCTTCTAATTTAGTCTACTAAACATTAAAAAATATAATTGAAATAAATATTAACACCAACTATAAAATTACTTTTTTCGCACTATGCTTTGTGCCAGTATAGGTCGCAATATGGGTTGCATGTTAAACAAAATTCTAGATAAAACTTGTATAAATTACTGCTTCCCGGACGCAACCTATACTCAAATTTTAGATAAAATTAAATCAACCAAACTGAATTGTAAATCTACTGTTGTATTATTAATAGGCAATAGTAACAAAGTAGGAAAGAAAGAAATAATCAGCTGTATGGATTATTTATCTGAACTAGAAGTAAGCAAAATAATATTATGTGCGTTCCCATATCTACATTGCCAGTCTCCAAAAACTAACAAAATCATTCACTATCTCAATACTTTGATGCATAATATGACATGTCGTTATAGTGATAAATTAGTGTTTTTTGACACTAACAATTTTATAAGTAAATGTCATGTGACAAAAGATAATATTTACCTTTCAAAATATTTTAGACATAAGATTGCTACATTGATAGCAAATAATATTAATTTTTGGACGAGTTTACATTGTAAACAAGATTCTAGTTTTAAGACACCTACAGACTTACCAAGTTTATGTAACGGTAATTCTGTAGACTTGACGACAGATTTAAACTGACCATTCGGACAACGGGAAGGCCTCATGAATTAAGAATACTTCATCAAAATTTAGAAGGTCTTTCCAGCAAAGAATTATTAGTAGAATTAGTCTTAAAAGAAATGGATGTGGACATTTTATGTTTGACTGAACATTGGCTGCATGAGAGTCAGATGATGTTCAGCCTAAACAAATATATTATTGTTAGCTGCTTTAACAGAAAGTCTGCTCAACGAGGGGGTTCTTTAATTTTTATAAAAGATTCTTTCCGTAGCAAAGAGCGGAAGGATATTGTCAGACATTCTGTTGAGCGCTGTTGTGAGGTGGCCTGTGCCGAGCTTGATCATCATATAATTGTTTGTGTATACAGTCCACCAGATAGTAATTTCAAAAGTTTTTTAAAAGCAATGGACCAGGTTCTTAAGTCCTGTTCAACTAGTAAAAAGAATTTAATTATTTGCGGTGATTTTAATGTTGATATTTTAGTACATAATCCAAAGAGCACACAATTCCTAAATCTTTTTAAGTGTTATGGATTAGAAAACTTATTTTTTGAGCCAACCAGAATTACAGCTACATCTGGCACATGTCTTGATAATTTTTTTAGTAATATTCAATATTGTGATAAATCTGTTATTAATAAATTGCCTTCAGATCATTCTGGTGTATATGTAGCTTTTGTCAAAGAGTCCACCAGTAATTTGAGAAAAGATAAGATCTTGTGTAGACCGATTACTTCTAAAAACATACAAAAACTTAAAAATAATTTAGATAACAAATTATTATCAGTGGTATATACAGGAAATAATCCTGACGACCATTATAATAAACTATTTAGTACTGTTTCCTCTGAGTATTCTAAAACATTAAAACAAAAAAGAGTAGTAGTTCATAGTAAATCACAGTTTAGTGAATGGGCTACTACCGGCATCTACATAAGTAGAAACAGGTTATATGATCTATATGCCCAAAAACAATATAACTTTAATCCTTCTTTTATAGAATATGTTAGAAATTATTCTAAAATATTTAAAAAAGTTTGTAGACGAGCCAAGTCGAATAGTATTATCAAAAAAATAAATAATGCTCCTAATAAAATTAAAGAAACATGGAGTGTCATAAATAAGGAAACAGGTAAAAATAAAACCAAAGAAAATATTTGCCGAATCAAATGTAATGGTAAAAATACTTCAAAAACTGAAGAAATAGTAAATATATTTGATGATTATTTTACTAACATTCCTTTGGAACTCACTTCTAATGTGAGTTCTAGCGCCCAGCGTGCTGAGGCTTTGCTTAAGAGTAATGTTAGCCCTTGTGATTCTAAATTTAATTTTAAGCATGTTAGCCCTAGCGATATAATAGATGCTTTTAAACAGTTAAATTTAAAAAAATCAGAAGATCACTGGGGCATGTCAGTAGCCGTAGTAAGTCATATTATACACATAATTGCTGCCGATTTAGCTTTTATATTTAACGAATGTATTGATGAAGGCATATTCCCTAACTTAATGAAATGTAGTAAACTAATCCCCTTATTCAAAAAAGGAGAAAAAACAGACCCTGGCAACTACAGACCTATCTCTATTCTGCCAGTTTTGAGTAAGGTGTTCGAAAAGATAATGCTCAATCAAATGCTACTTCACTTTAAGACCAATAATCTTTTCCATAGCCAACAATACGGCTTTACTGCTGGAAAATCGACCACCGATGCAGGAGTAGCACTTATTACTAATATCTACGACGCGTGGGAAAACAGAAATGATGCAATTGGATCATTTTGCGATCTTTCTAAAGCATTTGATTGCGTTGATCATCCAACACTTTTGCTCAAATTTCGTCAATACGGTTTTGATGATAAGTCAATTAAATTAATAGAATCTTACTTAACTGATAGGCTTCAAACTGTTGATATAAACGGCGTAAAATCACACGGGTCTAATGTGAAAATGGGCGTACCCCAAGGTTCAATTCTAGGACCGTTCCTTTTCTTAGTTTATGTCAATGACTTGCCTTACATGGTTGAGAAAGAGGCTGATATGGTGCTGTTTGCTGATGACACCTCGCTAATATTTAAAATAGATCGACATAACAGTGATGCTAGCGCGGTGAACAGAACCTTATCTTTAATTTCTGATTGGTTTTCGGCTAATAACCTCATGTTAAATGCGAACAAGACCCAATGCATTCGATTCTCTCTTCCTAATGTGAATCAAGCCTGTGTTGACATACTAATTAATGGTCAGAAACTCGATCTGGTTGAAAGTACTACCTTTTTAGGAATCACAATTGATTCGAAACTTCAATGGGGCGCTCATATAACTAAACTTTCTAATAGGCTTAGCTCTGCGGCTTACGCTGTTAGGAGAATAAGACAATTGACAGATGTAGCAACTGCTAGACAAGTGTACTTTAGTTACTTTCACAGTCTAATGTCTTACGGGATACTTCTATGGGGGAGTGCAGCGGACATTCAGACTATTTTTCTTTTACAAAAAAGAGCAATTCGTGCTATTTACGGTTTAGGATCGAGAGACTCACTGAGGGAATTATTCAAGGAAATAGGTATACTTACTTTTGCATCACAATTCATATTTGAAAATATAATGTATGTAAGGAAAAATATTTCCATGTTCAATAAAGTAAGTGATTTTACAGATAGAAATTTACGTAATAAGAATGACTTAGTTAGCCCGTATTACAGGCTGAATACAGTCAGTAAGTCTTTTATGGGGAAGTGTATACTTTTTTATAATAAATTGTCAGAATCGGTCCTTGATATGCCAGACAGAAAATTCAAAGCTTATGTAAAGAAAGTACTTTGTGAGAAGGCTTATTATAGGACCGATGACTATCTTAAAGACAAAAAGGTCTGGCTTGAGCTTGGCGCGGGTCCCTCTTAAAGGTTTGTATACTTAGACATGTCATAATTTAGGTACATTGGTACATACTAAATTTACAAATTGACATTATTTTAAATTTCGTAATTCTTATAATGCAATTTAATTATGACATAATAAACAATGTAATCTCTGTCCATCTATATAACTAATTTTAAGTTTTTAGTTTGTTAGTTGACGTCTTTGGAGAAAACGTGCAGTGCAGTTTGTTGCCGCTTCTTCTGCACTTGCGCCTAGGAAGCGGCGTAAACTTAGCTTTAAGTAACGATTTGACGTCAACATTTGTGCAAAACAAAACAAAGTGACTATTATTAAGAGATATTATAAATATCCTATGATAATAAAGATATTTTGAATTTTGAATTTTGTTACCAATTAAAGATTTTTTGAATTTGCCGCTCTTTTTTAATGCAGAGATATGCTGGTTTGACTACTAGAAAATTTAAAAATTCCGTTTTACGTATACTCCGAAAAGTCACCAAAATGTATCCTTTTGTGTAGTGTAACCTAGAAGTAACCTAACGGAGTTAAAAATCACCTAAACGGTTACTTATGTAACCTTCTGGCAACACTAATTATTCGGACAACAACTAACGACAGCTATATTGCCGCGCAACAAACAATTTGAAAACTTAAGTCTGCCTGCCGTCCATTGTATTTAATTCCTGGTTTTTTTAATAGATGGCGCTGGCTATGTGTCGAAATCGCCAAGGCCATTTGCCTATATCTTCGCCTTAATTTGAACATAGTAAATCACAGATCAGTTACAAAGGCAATAAGTAGAAATTAATAATCACAATCATGAACAATCTTGTACCTTTCACATTCGACGTGGCGGTAATAAAAGACTCTTTTAACGATTCGACGTGGCAAGACTCGAAGTCAAGGCAATCAACCTTGAAATCCACGCTGTTAGTTCTGAAAAAATTCGCCACAGCATACTTTCTCAATATAGGTACAGTACATCGATATTTTAAAAGTCAGAGTTCAGTATGACAGTCAACTGTTTGGTACTGATGACTGGGTCAGAAAAGTGTTATTCTAATTAGTCCGTTGTTAGTAAGATTATCCAAAAATAATGTACCCATATTTTTCAGTTTCTCAAAAGAGTAAAAATTCATAAAGATATTCAGAGTATCTAAGTTCCCCACTCTGGAACTTGGATACGCTTGTGACGTCACGGATGTGTAAAAATCGTACGAAAGCGTGACGTTATGCGAAATTTAAATGCGCTGTATCTTCGTCATTTATTGTTTCTCAGAGAAAAGAAAAAAAATGTACAATATTTTTTAATAATCTAACCGATGGGTACAAAATAATTTTTCAGTCATCATGCCTATTGTAGCTAGAGCTGTCCGACCTCGAGTGTAGGCTGTAGAAAGGTGCTTACCAAGAGGTCCCAATCTGTAGTTGACAGTGACTACAACCATATCTTTATCCATTAGCCTCTCCGGACCGTTGATACCTCCGGAGCCGTACATGAAGGCTCCGCCGTGGATGTAGACCATCACCGGTAAATTGGCGCCAGCAGTCAGTTTGGGTGTGTGGACGTTGAGAAACAGGCAGTTCTCGTCACCTGAAATAGTTTGTGGTAACGAAGGTTTTGAAGCGATGGTGTCCAAGCGGTTAATCTAAATCACAAGTTACCAGTGCAGCTAGGTTTTTGTCAATAGTCATATTTATACACTAGAAATCTAGTGTGTAGCCGAATTACAAACAGACAATCGTTAGGAGTTCGGCGGCGGCCGGCTTTAAAAGGTTTCCGTGGCGTAATGGTTAACACGCTAGACCACTAACCCGGAGGTTCTGGGTTCGATCCCCAGCCAGGGCAAGTTGGAAAATGGCCTTTTTCAAATTGTCCTGGGTCTTGGGTGTTTAAATATACTTATATATGTATTTATTATAAAATATAGTATCGTTGAGTTAGTATCCCATAACACAAGTTAAAAAAAAAAAAACTTACTTTGCAGCTTAATCAGTGTGATTTGTCCCTATATATTTATTTATTTATTTGGAGGTTTCAACCTCCTTATGACTGTATTTATGATGGGGTATGGTTTTAAGATTTAAGTTTTAAGATCGGCCGCCTGGTTGGTTGAAACCAACCAGGCAGCCGATCTTAAAACCATACCCCATTCGTTCCAGAATTTTCTTCTCCATTTTGCGATCTGCGGCTTCCTTGCAGACCATCTTTGGAGAAGAATGAAAAAACCAGAACTCCGAAGCCGCACATCTCAAGATACAACCGGGAGCTTGGATGAGGTATAAAAAAAAATGAAGAAAAGAAAGAAATACTTAGCTACCTTCAACTTGTTTTGACGGTGGGCTGTACTGCAGACATGGAGAGAGGACTCGAGTGGCGTCCCATGTGCCCAACCAGGGCTTCATTGGCTGGGGATCCTGTTCAATATAGTTCTTTACATGTTTGACCTTATATAGTATTATTATATAGTATTCGTGGATAAAAACTAATAGATTGGACTCTAAATTACACACATATCTTAAATTTATACAGGGCTAACTTTGTATATTATACTCGTATAAGCCATACTAGCGAAATATCCCGTTTGGCTTCAATATAAGAAAATTGTTAATTGAAAAGCTCTTCCTTAAATATACATATTACTTGGAAAATTTACTACAAAATACATACATAATCTTAAGAAAACCAGTTGCTAAGATGAAGTTGTGAGGTTGTGACTTGTTTAAAATAGGTAGTAAACAATTAAAGAAAATAGGTAGTAAACATGTAAAATTATAAAAAATAAAGACCCTCATATTGAAACGTGTAATTTCGGAACTCTACTCTGATCGTGGGGCCAGATTTAAACTTAGTGCCGCCCCTGGGCACTGTAGATAATGCCGCCCCAACACTAAAAATGCCACCCCAACTCTGAAATTTTACTTAAAGTTATAGTTTTCATATCTTGAAAAATGCAAAAAAAAACAAAAATTATACATTTAATAAAAAATGTTGACTTTGACTTTGAGCAATTATGATAACACTATAATTTTTTTTGCCTTTCCAAATTTTGCCGCCCTAGAAAATTTGCCCCTAGAATAAATCTACTGCCCCTAGAATAAATCAAGCGCTGCGTGGCCAGGACACGCACTTGGAAATTAATTTTTAGTCGCTTTAGAATGTTGTTCTTGGTTTACAACGTATGGGTAGGTATATCCATAGTTCTGGATTTTCCAATTTCAGTAGTAAATACTATTAGTTAACATATTCAATAGAATTTACTTATTTATTTAAGCACGATAAAAGTGGCGGATAGTGGAACGGCCATCAGATATGATGGTTAGCTGCGAATACAAAAAAACAGTCCCCGACCAATCAGTGGCAGGGTTAGCAGGACGTTAAATTAAAATGTCATCCACACCACCTTGATAGTTGGCAATCAACCATCGTACGTTTTAAAAGGAACTTTCTGCCACGTACGACCGAACTGTGGAATCAACTTCCTGCAGCGGTGTTCCCGAACCGATACGACATTGAAACCTTCAAAAAACGAGTCTATATCTTCCTGATAGGCCGGTAACGCTCTTGTTACACCTCTGGCACTGGTGTTGCAGTTGTCCATGGGCAGTGGTGATAACTTACCATCAGGTGACCCGCTTGTTCGTTTGCCGCCCTATAACATAAATAAACCGGCTAAGTGCGAGTTAAACTCGCGTGGATAGGGTTCCGTACAATTGATTGCATTCTTATAGGTTTTCCTGTAATCTACAAGCAATGAACTATATTTTGTATTTTTTCCAAATTTTAGGCTCAGTAGTTTCGGAGATCAGGGGGGGGGGGGGGGGGGGATGGTCTTCTTTCATGAATAAAATCAAAACTATTTATTTTACAATAATAACAAAAACACATTTGAGATCCTCATAACGAGCCCTTGCATTTAATATATGACACAGTAAGGTTTGCAAAACTTTTTTTTTAAATTTCCTAATTTGTCCGCCGAAAATGACCCTTATTTAAAAAAAATATTTATTTACTTTGCACATATGTGTTTGGGTCATAGGATTACAACATTCTACCAAATTTCACCTGATTCGGTCCAGTATATTGGAAGCAAATTGGCTGTGACAGACGGACGGACAGACAGACGCACGAGTGATCCTATAAAGGTTCCGTTTCTTTCAATTTTTGTACGAAACCCTAAAAAAAGAAAAAAAAACGTGGTGGTAAGTTCGGTAGGGCGGGCTTACCTAAAAAATGCCACATAGGTTTAATGACGGCCTTGTGTTATGGTGGAACAATGCCGCCAGTAAATAGGCATTCCTCTGTCACTAGGCAGCAATGGTGACAGTATTGGCAGAAGGCCGAAGGTGCGGGATCTGGAAGGGTTTCTGTCTAACCCACGCACTGCACACGCACACTGGAAGGCATATGGATGGAATGGAAGGCAATAGGGAAACCACCGTACTACATTCCCTAAAAAAGGAGTTAAAAATGGGAGCATCTCCAATTAACTCCACCGAAAAAAAGCTAGCTTTTAAGTTAAATAAGAAGAAAAATACAAAATTGTAGGACTTACACGAAATCGGTACTTTCCAACAGGGGGGCGTGCATACGGCACCCCCTGAAAGGTGGCAAAAGTTCTCCCATTTGTTGACACCTTCCATGATCCTCGAAGAACACCCTGGGATACCCTCACTATGGGATCAGAACCTTGACACAAAACACAATATACAAATAAAAACAACAAGGATATATTAAAGGAGGCCATCTTGAAAAACAAAATGGTGCGAGCGCCCGGGCCTGTCTCTACCAATGAACTGATAGCAGTATTACCAGTTTTTTATCTATGTATGACTGTATGTCTGCGTATTGTACTGCAGCTACTTTAGCCGACAGAGATTATGCTGTTTTCATAGGGAAGAATGAATGAAAACAAATAACTACAGTATTTCTTAATATAATTAAAATAGTGTATCCAGAATAATAATGCGGATTAAAAAAAATATCCTTTAAGAGGGCGAAAATTAAGATTTTTATTTCTCCGATGTCTCCGAATCAGCGTATTAATTTATTGGAAAAAAAATATCACAGTAGAGTCTGTAGCAGGGTGAAGCGTGGCGCCGTCTTGCTGGAACCCGTCCCCTGAGGAATTTTGGTTAACAAATCCGCACAAAAGATAAATAAAATTTTGTCAAAATTGCAGCCCTAAATTTTTTACTTTTTAAAATATTTGCAAAGGAAATTTTAATTTCGCCACCGGACCCTGTACAAACGACAGATTATTCAAGATTGTGCATCTCGAGTTACCTAGGTTAACCCTGTCAACTTATCTTATTATGCTCATTAAGTACACCGGGGAGCGACGTTAATTTGAGCACGGATTGATTGCCCAGGTGGGATGTTGTGATTCAGTAGGTAGCTATAGTTATGAGCGGGGTAAGCTTCCCAAAGGTAATATGGATGAAATTGCAATGAATCTGTGATATTAATAAAAGTAGTGGTTTTGTCAGCTGACAGATGTTTTTATGTGCGACGTTCAAGGTAATTATCACGTAATTATTTATCCACAAGAAACAGTAAAATTGCTATTCTCTCAAGTGTTTGAACAGTTTGTACACAAGTGTAAACACTTGATAAAATTCCAGTTCAAAAGTTGGTTTTCACTTATCATCACTATTGAAAGTACTAGCGCATAAGAGCTCGCAAGCGACTAAGTCACAGCAGCGATACTCCCTTTATGCAGGCCTGTCATCATTATCATTATCATATCAGCCACAGGAAGTCCACAGCTGGACATAGTCCCCCCCCAAGGATTTCCAAAATGACCGATCGGAAGCGGCCTGCATCCAGCGTTTTCCTGCAACCTTGCTCAGGTCGTCTGACCACCTACCAGGACGCCAGCAAGCAGGCCTCTGTCACTCCCCATTTAGGTATTGAAAATATACCTACATTATTACTAAGCGCGCAGCGGCCCTCGAAGTCGTAAATTCAGTTACTTATACGAATCGTATGTGTTATAAGAATGAAATTCGCCTGCAATGGTTGTCTAGGTATCTAAACGAAAAGGTGCTGAGTTCTGACGTGATCTAAATAAAATTATATCGCTAACCACATTGAGTAGATATTTCTTTGAATTTCTTTGTTGAGTGAGACTTCTGTACGTGAGTATTAATTTCTATTCTGTGCCGTGAGAGTTCGAACGGCAGTGACCTTGAGCCGGAGCGCGTAACGGGTTACTAGTTACTAGGGTTGTACAAAATGGAATATCGTGTGGTGTGAGAGAGAGACGCGAACTAGGTACTAGCCCTCGACCAAAGCAGTCGGCTATGGCTCGTTCCACGCCCCGCGCGCCTCTCAAGGCCCGCGCACATCCAGTCACCCACATATAGCCGCAAGCGATTTTGGACACATGCTTGGTGTCGTTTCTTTTCGCGCTGTGTATTTATTCTTTGAATAAGCGTAGTTTATGGAGATAGCTATACCCGTGTGGTTCCGGGTTAGAATCCATCACTCCATCTCTTCCTGTGGATGTCGTAAGTGGCGACTAAAGGACTAAGCACAAACATATCGTGCTACAATTGCATTCCCAAGGAGGGTTAACGCCGGGCGGCGGCTGGCGTAAAACTTTTCGCACAAATACATTCCCAAAGAGGGTTGATGTCAGGCAGGCGGCCGGTTGTAAAACTATAGCCAAAATGATTAAAAGTGTTCCGGCTATTTCTTCTCCATTTTACAAGGTCTTTGGCATCCTTGGGTGACCATTGATATGCATATTATATTTGGAGAAAAAGACGGGAAAGCGCACCCCGGGCTCCGAAGCAGCACAGCTGAGGATGCAACCGGGAATGCGCTTAGACGAAGAAGAAGTTTATGGAGATAGCTAAAATTTAACGCGACAAAACAGTGATATGTGGTGTCTCCTCTATACTTGAGTACATAATTATTTAGCTCTTTGCATTCGACACCCAGGGTTCTGACCAATTTGGCCAACCTCCAATTTCCTGAAACCGGAACCGGAAGCAACTTGGAGTAGCGTTGCAACGTTGAACATTTATCTTGGTGCTATGTAGCAAATTGAGCAGTGTTGTATACAGAGTTGGGCATTAATCAATTCAAATTTCAATTGACTAATTAATTTATTGAATAATTTATTGACATTGATTTAGTTGCAACAAAATCAATCGCAATAATTTTTTTTAATTTCATGTTATAATTGATTTATTTGGATTTATCTGTATTACTTGTACCTTGCAACTAAATTAACTGCAATTAAATTATTCGCGATTAAAATTTTTAACTATTTTTAAAAGACAATTAAAATCAACAATTAACTAACAATTTTTCCATACGAACATAGGTATTTCCAAATATACCTATATAAATAAAATAAAATAAATAAATATAAATAAATATATACGAACAAATCTCACTGATTAAGCTAGCCCCAAAGTAAGTTTTTTAAACTTGTGTTATGAGATACTAACTTAACGATATTTTATGATAAATACATATATAGATAAACACCCAAGACCCAGGATAATTTGAAAAAGGCCATTTTCCAACTTGCCCTGGCTGGGGATCGAACCCAGAACCTCCGGATTAGCGGTCTAGCATGTTAACCATTACGCTATATGATAATTAAGATTGAATTGTTAGTTTTTAATTGTGAAACTAATAATAAACTAAAAATTTATTAATTGACAGTTGCGAGTTTTCACAATTAAAACTAATTAATTGTTAACTGCAAAATACGCAATTGACAATTGATTAATTGTTAGTTGTTCAAACAATTTAATTTTGCCCAACACTGGTTGTACTTATATCACGCATTTTAGTCAGCGAACATATGGAAGCAGGGCTTGTTAACGATACCAAATTCACACTAAAAGTAACGTTAAATAACGTTATTTAAATGGTAACGTTATAAGGGGTATCGATAATACAGTTAACAACGTTATCAATTAACGATATAAGTAACGATACTTTTTTAAATATTATATAAATTGCTCTAGTAGCCTACTAGACAAACTCTCATCAAATTATTCTGTCAAATATAGAGAAGAAATACAGTGTCAACAATACCTTTTACCGTTAATATCATTGGTAACGTTATCTGATTATCGGTAAATAGTGGAAAAATCATTTCCAACATTTACTAGGAAATGTCAGTTTGAAATGTCAGTGACTTTTTTTTCTTGTGCAAAGTAACAGGCAACATTTTGCTACCCTCAATTGTCATCTATTAATAGGCTATTGTCGCGAACGTGACAGAACCTTCTCGAACAATGTTCGCGAGCCAAAAGAAATACGATAGAATAAAATGAAATACAAGCGAAACTAGGCCCTATGTCTTGTGTCATAAAGTCTAGAGTTGCTTGACCATGTTACACTCACACACATACCCGGCGCCTGGATGCTTCGAAACACGTTCCTCGACTCGACTATGTAGAATATTCGAGATTAATGTGGACCTATTCGATGGCGCATATAAATAGGGAACCGTGGGTGCGCCACGGCAGTTCAATACGAGCTATCAAAGCGATCACTTCGAAGCGAAGGAAACCTACCTTAGTGCGACAAGTGGAAGTACCTGCGACTACCTTGGCGAGATACCTGGACCTCAGCTGCTACGCGACTTGGACCTAGGACGTTTGAAAGACCATCTTCACGTGTCATCTTAGGGTTCCGTAGTGAATAAATCCCTCATACGAAGTTTGGCGTTTCTCTCCAAATTCGAACCCCAGTTTCGTAACACTATTTTAAAAATTATTGAAAATAGAAGAGGAGAGATGATTGGACATCTAATAAGACATGACAATCAATTCAGAATAATAGTAGAAGGAAAAATAAATTATTTTAAATAAATATTTATTTACTTTGCACATATGTGTTTAGGTCATAGAATTACAACATTCTACCAAATTTCACCTGATTTGGTCCTGTAGATTCGGAGCAAATTGGCTGTGACAGACGGACGGACAGACAGACGCACGAGTGATCCTATAAGGGTTCCGTTTTTTCATTTTTTGTACGGAACCCTAAAAAATAAAATCAGTTTTGTTAAGTACTTTGTATGGTCCTATCTGACTGCTTCCGCGGTCCAGTGGTCAAGGCGTTTGCCTTGTGATCCGGAGGTCATGGGTTCAAATTCCATTGGGAAGCATACTTTGTGAAAAGTTGTTTCCAGTCTGTTTAGGATATTGCAGGCTTGAATCACCTGATTATCCGGAAAAAAAGATGATTTCGTGCTTCGGATGGCACGTAAAGCCGTTGGTCTCGAACGCCTAGTAGTGTTTGTACCTATCCGAGGATTGGTTCTGGTCTACCCTTTGGGTTGTGGAGGTCAGAAGGCAGTCGCTCTGTATAAAAACCAGTAACGTCGTCAAATCGCCTAGGTTAGGTAGCGGACCCCGGGCTCTGAAGCGTTACTGCTGACGATACAACCGGGAATACGCTCGGATGATGATGATGAGTAGAGGGAAAAATAAAAGGAATCGAGGAAGGGGAAGACCAAGGATAAAGTTTTTCCAACAAATTAAGGAAGAGTTAGGAGTAAGGTCAAGACATTAAAAAGATGGCAGAGAGAAGAAAGGAATGGAGGCATCTCCATTTAACTCCTTCGACAAAAGCAAGCTCTTAAGTTAAAGAAGAAAGAAGAAGAATAGGCCCTGTAAAATTTTCATCAAGCTGAGTCATTTAGTTTGTGATTGACAGCCCTTTCAAGCAGACAACCTCTTGAGTTTTAACAAAAATGGCAAAAAGTTTCTCAAATGGCGACCACGTACTGCCAAGCGTAGGTCAGACGACCTGATCAAGGTCGCTTGAAAGCGCTGGATGCAGGCCGCTCTATTTCGGTAATTTTAAAAAACCTTGAGAGAGGCCTTTGTCCAGCAGTGGACGTTATACGGCTGATATAATAATAATGAGATATAAAAAAAGCGGCTAAGTGCGAGTCGGACTCGCCCATGAAGGGTTCCGTAGCAGCAAGTAACATTTTACGATTAATGACGTATTAAAAAAATAATTACTAGATCTCGTTCAAACCAATTTTCAGTGGAAGTTTGCATGGTAATGTACATCATATATTTTTTTTAGTTTTATCATTCTCTTATTTTAGAAGTTACAGGGCGACCAACATTTACCATTTTGGAAGTGTCTCTCGCGTAGAAAAAAATTATATTAGATACCTCAATATAATTTTTGAAGACCTATCCATAGATTTTTTTTTAGTTTCAGTTCTAAGTACTTATGGGGAACCCCCAAAATTTATTGTTTTTTTTCTATTTTTGTGTGAAAATCCTAATGCGGTTTACAGAATACATCTAGTTACCAAGTTTCAACAGTATAGTCCTTGTTGTTTCGGAAAAAAGTGAATGTGACATACGGACGGACAGACAGACATGACGAATCCATAAGGGTTCCGTTTTTTGCCTTTTGGCTACGGAACCCTAAAAAGCGACACTTGTTTCCATTGAAACAAGTGTCGAAACTCCGGTTCCTTGACGACAGAAAGGGATTCCAAAGAACTGTGCCTTTTTTATTTGATTCTTACGAATAAATGATGAGTTTTCTTTTAATTTCCACTTTACACTTTTCTTTGCACAACATTTATTTTTAGTACTAGGAAGGTTTCCCGTTTGCAATACACTTACTTAGATGTAAAACAGAAGATCTGCACCTTGACATTTGTAGGTATTTTTGTGTTATTTTGTCACAAGTATAATGTAAGTATAAACAAGTAAATATTTAAAAAATATTTTTAAAAACATGCTTTTTTAAATTATATTTTTTTTTTACAAATCTTTTGTTTCTACAATAAAATTTTCTGTCATCATATGGTATATCAGTTCCTAGTTACATAAAAACGTATTATTTCCTCTTTCCTAACTCAATTCCAAACCCTTAGCACATTATAATCTAATATAAACCTAATTGGGACGAAAATTCTTGTTAGACCTCACTTGGTAGATTAAACTTGGTATAGGACGTATAACTATTTATTAATCTGTGGTATAGGATAAGCTTATATTTTTCTTGTATGCAAATAATTAATTAGTAGCTTTACTTATTTGAAGACAATTGCACGCCTTATAAGCGGAGCGTTGAGGTAGTGCTCTACTCTCGACATGTTAAAAAACCCAGTCTTTCGAAACTTAAATGACTTTTTTTTTTTAATATAACACTTACAGGATAATATGAGTGCACTAATATGAAGTTAAATAATCTGTCTAGCACATATGGTACATTTTATAAACAATTAATTTGTTTAATATAATAAATAATAACATTAAAACTAATCATTCTTGGACGTCCGTGAGTCTGTGTTTATGTGACCATGTATGTGGCAGAGGAATTGGTCGAAAAATTCATCTTACCGGAATACTTTTGTTTTTAATGTATAAAGTATTACACTGTGCTGATTCCTAGTTAATATTAGCGTTCTAAGTACTGTCGTTTAATTATAATTTATAAAAAACTAATATACCACTGTATACTGTATATCTATATATATATATATTTTTTAAATGTGAATGACCGCTATGAGGCGTGCACTTTTGGATTTTCCAAACTTTTTTTATCTTTGATCATATTTTACTCATAAATTGTTAATTTATGGAAAATAAACTTAAAATGTATTAATAAGCTTGAAAAAAAATTGGTTGCCTGTAAAGTCGGTATACGGGCGAAAGTTTTACGTGACAACGACTTCACTCCACTTCACTCCAAACTTGACTTCCACTCGGGCATGGTTAGCCCGCCTAAGAGCGAGAGAGACAGACATAAAAAGTGAAAGGCACGCGTGCCTCTCACTCGCTCTCATTGTGAGCGCATAACGTGAGCGGAGCGTTGAGTGGGAGAGAGACGCAAGGCATTCGGCGGGCCTCTCTCTCGTTCGGTGACTCATCGTAACGTTACCGAGCGTTACACTTTTTCATAAGTGACTCCCAGCCGCAACCTAATTTAAGACGTTGTCACGTCAAAAATCAGTAAATTAAACTTCTAAGGCATACTTATTGATTTATTTGAAGTATGTTTAAGGCCGCCTTTTACACATTTTCCAGTTTTTAAAATAAATATTGTCCTGTGTTTTGTTTTCTGCAATAAAAGGTATTGTATTGTATGTTATAAGAATAATAATACAGGATTTGCTTTCTAGCAGAGTACCTACGCTTTTTGTTAGTCCATTTCAGCCCATGCTAGACGAACAACTACAAGAGGACTAACAACCCTATTCATAAATAATATTGCTTTTACGGTATATGTGACCTATGTTCACAATAAAAGTGCTCCAATAATGCAACCTATCTTCCCCCGTTTTCATCTCCGGCCGGGCTCCGCCCGAACTTCCACCGCCACCCGTTAGCAACGTGAGGCTTCGCGTGACCGTCTCAGCAATTGCCCTCCAATTAATAATTTTATTAAATGAAGTACACTATATGTATATTGTTGCTTGATTGCTGAAGAAATTGCTTAGTGATGGTACTCGACTAAATTGACGTTTAGTTGATTAAATCAAAACAACGGGTAACGAACTACGAAAACCGAGTTATTTCTATTTCACAGTTGACTCACTATTATACCTCTATACAGGTGACCTTTTTTAGGGCTCCGTACCCAAACGATGCCAACCTGACCATATTACTGAAACTACGCTGTCTGTACGTCTGTCCGTCCGTCTGTCAGAGGGCTCTATCTTTTAAACCGTAATACACTTGAATTTTCATCGATTTTAAAAAATAAGATAAAGTAAAAAATTAAAGGGGGTCGTCATACAAGACATGTGTTTTTTTCAGCGTTTTAAAAAATTGTAGGGAGGTACGGAACCGTTAATTTACGAGTCAGACTCGCACTTGACCGGTGTTATTTCAAACTAGTTCAGTCCATGATACATTAAACAAAAATCAAAACGTACGGCCCTAGTTTAAAGTATCATGAGTTGACTAATACCAGGCCCTTATTCAGATTAATCTAGATTGAGTGTTTCATACAAAATGTAACGTTTAAAGTGAAGCCATTTCGTGATATGCGTGTGCGTGAGCACCGCCCACTACGTCCCGCGTGCGTTTATCACGCTTTACAATAGATACCTATATGAAATTGTTCTTTGCGGATGCTACGCATGCGGGCCAATCCCGCGTGCGTGAGCAAATCCGCGTGACACTAAAAGCGCCCTAAACGTGTATTACTATCGTTACTGTTCTTGTGCGTGTGAAGTAAATTATTCCCAGCGCAAGAAAATTACCCCAGAATGTGGGAGATTTTTTTACGTGTTGTTCTTATTCATTTTGACAAATTATAAATAAGTGTATAAAATTAAACCTCGTAAGGGCCATTCACATTGCGTTACAGTGATAGGGGGAGGGGGAGTCATGCCAAACGTGACGGTACGTGTCATAGGGATTGGAAAAAGTGTGACATGTCCAGAAATTTTGCATGACGTAGTATGTGGACGACCCCTAAGCTTTATTGTATTTAGGTGAACAAAAATATAATAAAATAGGTTAAAGAATAAAACACGTATCAAATAAACATTATTTATTTGAGTCCTTAAAAATTTTAATTATATTATATTATAATTTAAAGCGATTGTTCGACGACCACTCTTTGTTGTGTATGTGTCTTGGACACGAAAGTTAGCTGAAAACGTCCTTCCTTTAGGCTGCCACTTCCACCAGAATTCATTTTTCGTCTTATTATTTCGGTCCGATGACTGGATATCACCGGATCAATAGGAAATTTACGGAAACAAGTAATTATTAAAAAAAAAACCCGACTGCTTGATACAACATCAGCGTGATTATATGTTGTTTTTAGTATTTTTCATTACAAATTACATTAAAACGTGTAAGTTATATATATTTGTAATCTAAATATATATAACTCAAAGGTGACTGCTTGACTGACTTACATAGTGCAGTGATCTATCAACGCACAGCCCAAACCACTGGACGGATCGGGCTGAAATCTAAATATATATAACTCAAAGGTGACTGACTGACTGACTGACATAGTGATCTATCAACGCACAGCCCAAACCACTAGACGGATCGGGCTGAAATTTGGCATGCAGGTAGATATTATGACGTACGCATCTGCTAAGAAAGGATTTTGATCAATTCTACCCCCAAGGGGATAAAAAAGGGGATGAAAGTTTGTATGAAACTTTGTCAATTTTAAACGGATCGGGCTGAGACTTTGCATGCATAAAGCTACTATGACTTAGGCATCCGCTCAGAAAGGATTTTGGTAAATTCCACCCCTAAGGGGATAAAATAGGTGATGAACGTTTGTATAAAAAGTAAAGCCGCAAAAACTATACTTCTTAACGCGAGCGAAGCCGCGGGCAAAAGCTAGTCCTTATATAAAATCGTTTCTTTTGATAAACCACTTGATTGGTTTTAAACAAAAAATATTTGGAATGAAAAAATATGTCATTTGGCGCCTAAAATCCGCCATTTTGTATTTTTAATTTTTTTAATATATCTAATGTCACTCTCAGAATTAAGACAAATCTAATGACACCTCTCAAGCTAAAATCCTCCAAGCCGTTTAGGCTATAGAGCGTGCCAAAGAAATACATATACATACACTCGATAAACATAACCCTCCTTCTGGCGCAGTCGGGTAATAACATTATAACGACTAACTTTTTATCCTCAATAACTAACTCATACCTAATAAGTACTTCAAAATTTCATCAATACATACCTACTTACCAATATATTATATTTTTTTCTTAGCGCAATACGAAAATGTTAACGTAAATATATTTTACACAAACGTACATAGCAAAACGTACAAGTAAACATACATACAATAAACTGTTCTCTAAATCATACGATTTGTCGACTCAATAATAAGAGATGGTAAAAATATTCCACACTCTGGCAACACTAAATGTCATGGCGTTGGTTTGTTGACAATATTTTTACGTAATAATTTTACGAATAATACGTAGGAATTAGTCGAAAATTTGCTTACTTACTTATTAAAAGTGATGTCCGTCTCCTGGTCTTATATTTTAGTGTATTTTTTGCACGATTTCACTGCACGATCAGTCATTTTTACAATAAATTAACACCATGTCGTTACGTAGTGACGCCGTGAACTTCCATAGTGTAATGACAAGCTGTGGGCGGGGCTAAGAACGAAGACACCAATTTTGGTGTCTTTTGACTGACATCACTTTTGGGTGGCGTATATGGTATCTGGACCTATATTTATTCTGAGACCAGGCCTGTGTCACTCCCCGTTTAGGTATCGAAAATGTACCTACATTATTACTATTTATATACAATATTACAAATGCGCGCAGGCGACCCCTCCGGGTGGTAAATTCAGTTATACGAATCGTTTGTCCAGAGTAATAAGAATGAAATTGGCTTGCAATGTATGTCTAAGTATTATACGAAAAGGTGCTGAGTTTTGACGTGAGCTAAATTAAACCATATCGCTAGCTACATTGAGTAGATATTTCTTTGAAATTCTTTGCTGAGTGAGACTTCTGTACGTTAGTATTATTTATTCTGTGCTAATACCTAAGTTATCACTTGAAATAATCTGTGTCCGGGAGGCACAAACCAATATGGATGTTCATTCATGTGAACAGCCATATCCCGGAAGGCAACAATATATTTAGACTCCATTTGATTAGGTATTCAAAAAAATGTAAACACTATAAAAATTAATACCTATCCTTGCAAATTACAAATTAATTATTTTATAAATTATAAAATTACCTTATTAATTTTTAATGTGTAAAGATATTAATTCGTAAAGTGTATATTTCAATAAAAATACATGTCAAGATTGTTTACATTTATTATTTATATACCCAAATGGAGTATACAAACTGCCTATTTTTGCCGCGTAGCATACGTAGGTACGTGTACCTACACACAAGTCGAAGTTTTATGTGTTTTCTTTTAGCCTCATTCTCACACTATTATACTTATATTTATTGGAAAACAAGCGATCGAGAAATGTGTTCGAGGGTTGAGGAAAGGAATTACTGCGCTGTATCCGTCCGTCGGTTGAAATTAAATACCGTTGAAGATCCAGTTACGGATTACAATGGAGTAGCTAAGATTTTTTTTATATCAGTGTTGTAAATGTGGGTTTCATATTGTTTTAATATTATGTGGGTACCTACATACATATCTGTCGTTGATTTTGACGGCTGGCTGCGACCAGTCGAATATACCTACGTTGTTCAAAGCACCGGTCGTTTACTTTGACATCTCCCCGCCGTTAGAACAATCAGTGAACACGTCCGTGTCTGCAATAGGATTCAATAATAACCACACCACCGAAGTTCCATACTTTTTGAGCAAACCTAGTTTCTATATTCCGTGGAGCAAACCATATAGGTACCTACAACGTGCAGCTCCATACAAAATTAAATACCTACCGTGCCAAAATGTATGGAGCTGCAGATTTTTTTTTTTGCAATTTCAGGTGTGGTGCCATAGTAAATGTTGTTTACATTGGTAAGTACGTTAACTAACACCCTTTCGGGTTGATACCCTCTTTTTGTTACACCTTGTATTTACTATAGAAAGATGCCGTCATACATGCGTCCGTGTGTGATTATAATTTACATTTTATTATTTACGAGTATGTATAAAAAAAAACTAGTTCAATTTCGGTCTTCTCCACCAGTTCCACTTCACCACAGCTTTCTGAATGCAAATGCTATTTTATCGATAAAACATCAAAATCACTGTGTGCATAGAATACTTACTAGAAGTAAACTTGTTTATTAAGAAAAATAAACGGGCAAGTGCGAGTTGGAGTCGTACACGAAGGGTTCCGTACCACCGTACAATGTTTTAAAACGCTGAAGAAACACGTTTCTTGTATGACGACCCCCTTTAATTTTTACCTTTTTTTATTTTCAGTATTTGTTGTTATAAATCGGTGAAAATTTCAAGTGTCTAGCTATTACGGTTCTGAGCCCTGTACGGAGATAGAGCCCTATGACAGACGAACAGACCGACAGACAACGGAGTCTCAGTAATAGGGTCCCGTTTGCACCCTTTAGGTACGGAACCCTAAAAAGGAATAAATATACCTAATTGAGATTAAACTAACTACCAACTAATACTAATACCTACTTGAGCAGTTCCCTTGATTTCTCGAAGACTCCATCATTAGAATTTCGCCTGGAATCAATGGGACTAATTTGCATACCTAATATTATTATTTATTAATATTTTGTTATGTTGTTTTTTCGCATTCATGTTACTAACACTAGATTAGGTTACCTCTGTTAATTACTAACACAATATGGATCAAGTTTGTCCGAAATAAAGATAATAATTATTATTAATTATTATATACGATTAAAAAGCGGGGCTAAAGGCTAAACCGTGACAAAATTTGTTTGACTTTGCTGGCCAAACCACAATAAATGCTTTTGCTGCCTTCTTACAACAGAATATGCTGCCCCTCAAGTCTCTCGGTATGCGGAGTGAGAACTTAATGTGAAAATCCGTTTCTACAGGGATTAAGGTATCTATTGCAGTGTTGCCATGGCACGGTGTGGTAGGTGCCACTCAGCATGACCTTATCGAACTCTTTGCCGAGATGACGACGCTGGCTTCCTACATTTTAAATTGATTTTCAACATCATTGTAACATGGGAATCAGATATCTCACTTGTAATACAATGTACTTGGTCCAATGGTTGACTGGCAGAGAACGCGGCGTTAAGTCCGCCATTTGTACACTTTTTTATGTGCAGTAAAGTTTAAATAAATAAGGGATATTATTAATTGCACATCAAATAAATAATCAACCATCAATTTAATCTCATCATTTATATACTTTTTTACATCAAATAAATCAACAATGTCATCATAAATACTGACTGCACATCAAATTTACTAGGTTAGGGCAAACCTATAGGTTAGGTTATGTTAGAACTGCGACCAATGAGCGAAGCGAGCGTGCCGTGGTAGCGGCCGGCGAGTGCTAGGAAGTTCTATCCACTTTACCACGCCCCAAATATAAATTGCAGTTTGTTTAGTAATATTTTCAGTTGAGTATTTTTCTGTGCAATCAGTAATTTTGATTTACGTTTAAATACTACCCAATAAATAATAGGTAGTATTAATTGACGCAAGCCTAATGCACGTTATAGGAATAGGATGTGTTGGAGAAATTCAGCGTGCCTGCGTATATGGAACCCTTCCAGTATTCAGCCCAACCAACCCAAGTACTTCTGAGCTGCGGGAAAGCTTACTAAGTTGCTTAATATGAAGTTGCCTAATATCATCATCATCGACAGTTCCTTTATAGTCTCCACTGCAGGAGCAAGACCCTCTCCGTACTACGAGAGCCATAATTACACTCTCCACGCTGGCCAGACGGGTTGGAAAGGTCTTATTGATGTTTATAAGCTTTATTTAGCTTGTGTTTCCTAAGACGCTTTCTACGACATCCACGGTAAGACTTGAAGTGGTCCTATTCTACTCTGCTGGGAACCACACGGCTAATATAGTGTTCGCTACTTTAACCTTTACTAGGTTAAAATAGCGAACAATATAAAACAATTTTTTATTTAATATTAATATAATTATTTAATAATTTTTTTTTTATATTATTTAATTTGTTTTATTTATTATTTTGTTTTGACTATGATGATGTAATTTTGAAATGTTTTGTAAAATGTATTTTGTGACGTATTTATTAAACTAAACTAAATATTATACGAATTTATTATAAAAAAAAAAAAAAAAAATATTTTATTTATTAAGGAACAACAAATAGTTACATTAATAAAGTCTTAAATAACTAAATATAGATATATGAAGTGATAATAACTAAGTAACCCACTACGTTATTCACAGGTTGAATAATGTTTAAATAAAGTTGACCCGTGTTTTATAATAAGGCTAAAAATTTTTCAAATAGTGTTGTATTTCACTCTTTGTTTTTAGGCACCTACTTAATTATTCAATCTGACCTGCGGCTAAGGGCCTCGGTAAATACTGTTGTTAGGTATTTACCATAAATATTGCGTTAACATTGCTAGGCTTTTGTGTACCAAGTTCTGGAAATTAATCTTTTGAAATCAATTTTGATTAAACTAAATCGTTTGATTGCTTACTTTGTACTTGAATAGATTATCGTTGTTAAGTTGTAAGTTAAATAGCTAGTAAAATAATATATCGTTCAGATATTGTCCATAAAATTACTTATATCATAAAGTTTTAAACTTATAAAGAGATTGATACAAAATTCTTTGTTTTACTACGCTTACGTAAATACCCGGTTGTAATCTTTTAAGGTGAATATATGAGCAAATGGCCTTTAAGTGTGAAATAAATTGTTAACTAGTAAATATGGTGATAATTTCCATATTGCTCTTCGTCATGCACTAGATATCCTTTTAAATTATTTTATGAACTGCCGTTGAAAGTATTTACATTAGTCCGTCTAGCTTTAAAACTTGCCTTCACCTAAAGTGGCCACGGCAAGTTTTAAAGCTAGACGGATCACCAATAAGAATCAGACTTTCCCATACAAACGGAGTCTACATTTTATTTTGAAACGACATATTAGATATGGGCAAAAGTCCTACCCTCTAATAATCTTTTGGGCTTTTGAATCCCAGTCTTTGCGAAAAGGGTAAAGGTCATTTCGCCGCTCTCTCTTTCTTTCAAGCAAGTCTAGTAGGTACGTAGTACTCGTAATCACGCACGGCAGAGGTCCCTACTATCTAATAGGTCCAGCGGTCACGCGCTGATCATAAAAAGTTAATTATTTTTAGGGTTCCGAACCTCAAAAGAAAAACGGAACCCTTACAGGAATTTACTCTGAAACTACTAAACCGTTTCAGTTGAAATTTAGTACACAAATGTAAATAATGGGTAGTTAACCCAAAAACGGACGTGAGACGTAACTAAATTACTTAATTTCAAACATGAGGGCCAGTTTTGGGGGTAAATAAAAAAAAGTTTTGTTAACTGTATTGTGTGACATATAAATTGAAAAAGCTTCTTATAAAACAATCTCAAATATATATTTTTTTAGAATTTTAGAATAGAAAGTTTTGATGTAATTTAAGAAAAAAGGAGAAATTTGACCATACCGCCTTATTTCCGAAACTACTGAGCCTAAAATTTTGAAGAAGGTAGTCTCACTCAGCTGGTCCAGCTACCCGAAGTGGATCTTGGTCTCAGAGATGAGGGAGCACCACAATTTTCTTATAGATATCTTGCCAGCTGACAGCTTCCATCTCCCGCAGATCAGCCTGCACCGTATCGCTCCTGCGATATCTGGGTCGACCCACTGGTCTTCGGCCTGATACCTTTCCCAAATAGGCTGCCTTGACGCCACGATCCTCCTTCATTATTTCCAGATGCCTAAGCCATTGTAAACGGAGCGCTTTAGAAAAGAGTACTTACAGAAATTAGTTTGTTTGTAATATTTTTATTGTACCAAATAAATTAAAGTATAAAAGAAAACATTACGAAAGAGCAAATATGCAAAGGCGGACTTATCCCATGTAGGGATCACTTTCAGTCAACCTACGATAGATTGAGAGGATATTTACTCTGTTATAAGGTAGAAGCAGGTACATACAAAACCTATGTACAAAATTATACTTACATTTTTTTTAAATAGGTACCTATATAAGGACAATTCACACTGATTGAGCTAGCCCCAAAGTAAGCTTTTTTTAAACTTGTGTTATGGGATACTAACTCAATGATAATATAGGTATTTTATAATAAATACATATATAGATAAACACCCAAGACCCAGGACAATTTGAAAAAGGCCATTTTCCAACTTGCCCTGGGCTGGGGATCGAACCCAGAACCTCCAGATTAGCGGTCTAGCGTGTTAACCATTACGCCTGGGAGGTCGTCGAAACTTACATAGCTATACACATACATATACACCTACATAAATTCATATATATAAATAGTTCTTCACCTATAGATTACAGGTAAACCTACGGACCCCTCTTCACGCGTGTTTTTACACGCACATGACCGGTTTTTTCGTATTTCGTACTTTATGGCTCTGAAACGCTTACTATGGATAAGGATAAATAATACTCATAAGAAGGCTCAAGGTTATCCCGCGGGCTATGGAGTGGAGAGGGCTATGCTTAGTGTCTCTCTACGTAATCAAATATTATAAATGAGGAGTTTCATAGAAGAACGATGGTCACTAACATAGGTCAGCGGATTAAGCGAGCGCCTGATGTCAGTAATCTAAATTTTGCTCCCGCTTCCACGCACACAAATTTACTCTAGCCGAAGCGAGACAAAGAGCCATGCGGGGCGTCGGGAACTCGGGAATCGCGGTGGGTCAATGAGGCTGGTTCTGGTTTTGAGGTTATTTTCGATTTACAAAGAATATTTAAGAGTTATTTAAAAAGTAAGACATATGATGACTGCCTTATGTTTAATACAATTATAATCCAAAGTGCTACATTATTGTATTTCTTGAATACTTTCTGTTTTAGTATAATTCTGAGGTGATTTGGAGGCAACTTCGCAATGTTTTTCTATCGAGAAAATTTTAAGCAATCGTTTTTTCGAAACTTATTATGTTTAGAGTTAGTCCTGAACTTTGCTGTTTTTTATATCAAAGTGAGTATTTCAAAGTGAGTAGTAATATTTAAGATCGCTCTAAGAACTTTAGGGTAGTATGGGCTCTTAAATATACAGTCATCATTTCAGCCGTACAGCGTCCACTGCTGGACATAGGCCTCTCCCAAGGCTTCCCAAAACGACCGATCCAGAGCGGCTTGCATCCAGCGCTTTCCAGCGACCTTGGTCAGCTCGTCTGACCACCTAGCAGGTGGGTTTCCTACGCTTCGCTTGCCAGTACGTGGTCGCCATTCGAGAACCTTTCTGCCCCATCGGCCATCGGTTCGTCGTGCCATTTGTCGCGCCATTTGTGGATTAGCTCGTTGAAGGGGCAGTCCCTTTCAACGAGCTAATCCGCTGGGCTATGTCAGTGACTTTTGTTCTTCTACGAATTTCCTCATTTCTGATTCGGTCACGTAGAGAAACACCAAGCATAGCCCTCTCCATAGCGCGTTGAGCTACCTTGAGCCTTCTTATGAGACCCATACATAGTAAGGAACTACGTTTCAGAGCCATAAGTCATCACTGGTAACACACATTGATTATACACTTTCGTCTTGAGGCACTGAGGTATTTTGGACGAGAAGACACTTACCGAACGCTGCCCAGGAACTAACTGTAAAGGCTGACTTTTTATCCACCGGCAAAATTTTTGGAGCAAGTGTAGTCCTTGATACTGAACTAGTTTCTATAAAAAAGGTTATTAAAAACCGATAAATTTTTTTATCGATTTTTAATAATATTTTTATAGAGAGTAGTATCATGGACTGAACTTGCTCCAAAAATTATGCCGGTGGATAAAAAGTCACTATTATCGAAGTGGCTACGAAGAATAAATGCCTAATGGGGCAGAAAAGGTTCTTGAATGGCGGCCACGTATACCGGCAAGCGCAACGTGGAATGGAACTCGCACATGCTAGGGTCGGACGACCTGACAAAGGTTGCGAGAAAACGCTGGATGCAGTGTGACATCGCGCGGGCTCCTGCACTCCTCCGCCCCTCTTAGGCGCAGCGGGGGGGCCCATGCCCATATATAAGGCGCGGCGGCCGGCGCTCGCCTGGGTCTTCGGCAGCATGTGAAGCTAAGTAGTTCTTCTACCTAGAAGGGCTACTCAACTGATCTAGTGCCTATAACTCACGACCCTGACTACCTAATCTGTACCTAGTGTTCTTTTGAATCTTTGTAACTAATGTAATGTAATAGTTGTTCATTATACCTATCTCATTTGCCGATATCTGGTCTATCTTTTATCTCATCTATCTTCCTAGATCCTAAGTCTAGGTTTTACTAACTGAAACGGTACGGTATGAGATATCGACTAAAATTCGCCTTAAATAATGCATAGGTACTACTTTTGGTCAGAACTATTCCACGAAAACAAAATGTTTGTAAATACTGAAAATTAAACTTGAATAATTAGGGATGTGTTAAATTAAACGGAAGTTTTGGGTAACCTTAATTTGACTTTACCTACCGGCCGAACTTTCCGACGAAAGCTGCTCATTACATGATTTAGGTAAACAAAAGTTATTTTCGTCTCTATGAACCAACGTGAGGTAAATATTAGGTAAACGATATTGATGGTGTCCCTTTGGTTTATTGTATTTAGGTACCTATCTGTTTGTCTTTTGTTTGAACATCGCGCAGCGAAACTATGTACCTATATAGATACAGATACACTATCACGTCTTAATCCCTAACGGGGCAGACAGAGCCCAGGGCCGCAAGACCAAAAGACCACGTTTAGCGTGATGGTGGGCGAGCGAATTGAAATAGTGATGGGTTGCTAGCCACATCGCCTCTATGTAAGTAAACATGATTCAGATTTTCGCCCATTCCCTCGATCGGCTTTTACGATCTGCGCGAGAGAAGCAGCTGGTACATTCTACGTTTTTTTCTTTTCTGCTAGACCTGCGTTTATACAATCTACTCTATTATTTAAATATTAGAGTTGAGTATTTTTTAAGCACAATTTTAATCATTAGTAAGCTCGGACAAATTAGGTTAAGGCCGTACCTAAATTTTCCGGGGTCCAGTGCTGCCCCCATTTAAAATAAATCATTTCAAAGAAAACGGAGACATTATTTAAAATTTTGCTACTATCAAATCCTAGATAACCCTTCAAAGTATTTTATGAACTACTGTTTACAGTTTAAAGTGAGAACGTTAAGCTTTACTACGCACAATTGCGAAAAACGGCCACTTTTGGCTAATGTGCGTAGTAAAGCTTAACGTTCTCATTATAAACTGTAAACAGTAGTTCATAAAATACTTTAAAGGGTTATCTAGGACTTGGTAGTAGCAAAATTTTAAATAATGTCTCCGTTTTCTTTAAAATGGTTTATTTTTAATGGGGGCAGCATTGGACCCCGGAAAATTTAGGTACGCCGTTAATTTATTGCCAAATTATGTACAGTTGCTCAGCATCATCATCATCCGAGTGTATTCTCGCTGGTTACACCTTCAGCGGTAACGCTCCAGAGCCCGGGATCCGCTACCTAACCTAGGTCAAAAGCTTACGTGATCTGACGAGGTTACTGGTTCTTACACAGAGCGACTGTCGTCTGACCTCTGCAACCCAAAGGGTAGACCAGAACCAGAACCAATCCTAGGATATACAGGGTCTAACAACATATACTGAAACTGTTTTAAGGGTGCATTCAGTCAATTATACTGAACAACTTTCCCCAAGAAACATGTATCGAAATGTAAAAAATATTTTTTTGCCTCCCATACAAGTTGACCGATCAGCTGATCCGAGTTTGTATGAAAAGTCAAAAATTATTTTTCATATTTCGATATAAGTTCCTTAGGGATAGTTGTTCAGTAATATGGACTGAAGTCACCCTTAAAATAGTTTCATTATATTTTGTTAGACGTTATATACGAGTAGGTACAAGGTGGAACAAACGCTAGATGGCGTTCGGGACCCACAGTTTTACGTGCCTTCCGAAGCACGGAATCATCTTTCTTTTCGGATCATCAGGTGATTCAGACCTGCAATATCATACAACTTTTTAAAAGTTTGCACGACCTCTGGATCGCGCAAACGCCTTGACCACTAGACCACGAAGGCAGTATCACTTATGCTAAGTAAAACCACAGAATACAGTAAGAGTAAACAGAACGGAATCTCCTAAGGTACGCGCAATATGCGTCCCCGTTCCCCGCACCCGCTCCACTCCCCCGGTACTTGACGGCCAACGTGAGTCATCGAGGCGAAAACGGGAGAGAGGTGCGGGGACGGGGAACGGAGACGCATATTGCGCGTACCTTAGGAGATTCCAGCCTGTGGTAAAACTTACTTATAAAACCTAAATGCTTTTTGGCAAAGGAGTGTCTCAGCATGTGTTACCTTGAACCAAGGTTCGATCGAGGTCACGCTGTTTTTCAGGCACTATCTCCCTAAGTATACGGGATAGTAATATATGGGGGCTAAACCCCTAAACTTATCATTTATATACACACCCATACACACCCATAGGCTTTGTTTTTCTGTCTTATAAATTGGTCAACTATGTATGATAGTACTAGAGATAAGAAAGAGCGGAGTCTCCTGACATAAGCATGCTTTTTGCTTAAAAGGAGGCTCCAGAAACAAAACTTTGTAATTTAAATAGTTACCTAATAAACAATTTTTTTTATTTTTATTTTGTAAAATTTTTTTTATCTTTACATAAATATCTATTGTTACAAAATGTATTGAACACCTAAGTATTTTATTTAACCGATTTAAAATTTTTGCTGGAGCTGAACATGCCCTTAGTGACATTATAACAATACGCGTTAGTACAATATTTTTTTAATAATCTATCTGAAAAGCCTTTTTCAGTCCACACGTCGAGTAAACTGAACATCCCAAAATACGAAAAAATAATTCACTCCATCCATTGAACGTCCCATTTCGCTATGAGCAGAAAGCTAAAAAAAAGAAAGTTCAAAGATTACAATACAATAAATACCCTATAATGCACAAAAGAAAAATACAGGACATACATACGCAAAAGGCGGCTTTATCGCTGAGCAATCTCTTCCAGGCAACCTCGAAGATGTAAGTACATAGATATGGATATGATCTCCAGTTTCTCACACTCTGACAGGGCCAAGGTTGCCTAAAATTACGAAAACAAGCATACTGTCTACCTATATACCTATATCTGCAGCCTAAAGATGCGACCCTGCGTATCCAGACGCAGCTGCGGGGCTGTACGTCAGTTTTGCTCCAACATTTCCGTCAGGCGCTTGTGTAAAATCGCTTCGCGAAATCCGGAATTTCGGCCCCGCGAATATTAAATTTTACAATGTACTATAGAATCAGGAGTAAATTAGATGGTTTCACGTTACATATTTGGTGATAGCACTGTAATAGCTGCTTTTGTAGTGACCGTTATGGCTTATAGTGATAGTCCAAGTCAGTATTCCTGAAATTTTAACGACTAACTTCAATAATTTCGTACAGCTCAAAGTGTTGATGTCTAGTTCATATCTTTAGGTACAGTGTTATGAATTATGAATGAAAGACTTTATTGAAAAATTGCATTGAATGAATCTGGAAGGTAAGTGGTTTATTTACAAATTAGTTAGGTATCTACTTTGGTAGTTATGTAGCCGAGTACATGACCACATTACTTAGATATCTGTAAGTGCATAAATTTAACATACTACATACAAACTTATTATAAAATTCATAGCAGTAGATACCTACACATAAAAAGTAAAGTTAAGTTCCCTATGTAAGGGTAATTTTACTTTTAAAATGAATACTCTAAAGATGCCACGTTTTATTTGTCATACATAAGTTGTTTTCTTTTTACGAAAGATAGGTTACTTTTACTTCTTTTTAACAAGTGTCTAAGACGGATATTGTTATAGAGCGGCTGTATGTATGTATGTCCATTCCCTCCGTAGCCCAAATTCTGAGACATTATTTTATATTTACGGAAATAAAAAGCCCACAATTTATATATTTTATAGGTCCACAATTACTTAACTAAAAAAACGCAGTCGAGTTTATTTGGGTAGGTACCTACCTACTTCCCATTAATTTTTCACTCAACCTTCTGTGTTTCTGTTGATATCCAAACTTAATTAAATTGCGGTTCGTTAGCTTACCGGCTTTGTACGAAATCCGAAATGCATTATTGTTACCCGGTACATATTATTTCTATACCATAAGGATATGCTTTTGTAAGCCGTTAGAAACGTGCTTAGAATAATTTTCTGTTTTATCTTTGAAATATGGAAATACAAAAACTTTTTTGAAGCATAAAAATACAACGAATGACGTTGAATACAAAAGGAAAACAACAAAATATGCTACCAAAATGGTTACCCTCAGCATTATGTCGAGCCTCTCTGAGGCCAAGACGCTGGTTTTCAGAGGCACCGGTTGAGAAAGCAAGGCTCTGCAGCTTAAAGAACTTGTAATTGGTATAAAATACATTAGTTAAAATTTATAACGTAAAAACGTCTTAGCGTAAAATAAATAATAATTAAATTTGCTGCCCAGTCTTTTCCAGGTAATATCAAATAAAACAAGAAATGCGTATTAAATAAATACGCAAGAATGGTAATGGTTGTTAGCACAGTACAGCTGATTAAATGTTACATTGCTCATTAAGTAAATAGGTACCTCTTGAGATTATGGCTAAAGGAGTAAAAGGAGAGAACATACCTATTCGTATTTTGTTGTGCATCCAACCGCCATGCCCTGCCCAATTTTCAATTTTAGTATGGCAGTTCTATATCCCATATCAACGATTTTTGTTTATAATGAGTCATTATTAATGACTGAAAAAATGTACTTAGACCGAAGAGAATAGAGAAAGATAGAAGTGAGATTATTAAAAAAATATTTGATGTACTTACATGTATCTTTCTGATTACAATTGCTGTATTTTCGTAGTTAAAAACTACGAAAATACAGCAATTGTAATTTCGCGTGATGTCTTTTCCACTTTGTGTAGATAAGGCGATTATCACACTACCACGCATTACGCTGCATGTTGCGTTTTCTGGATGCACTTTCTGTGAGTCGGACTGTGCGTGTTTTTTATACAAACGGAGATACTTACAGCAACGTTGGAACACGCATTCACGCGCTACGCTGCGTAGTGCGGGGCAATGTGAGAATCGCCCAAGGACCAGCAATCCAGCATAAAAGAGTTATGCATTTTATTTAGTTCCGAGAATATACTTAATATCTGGCGCTTATATTCGAATGGCCAAAATATATTGCAGAAGTTGAGAACATTTTTCATGGCCCGTTTTGCCAGTCCGGGCTTTATAAGTCTAGTTTTTCAGTCCAACAGTACGTAGGTATATTTTCTGTGAAATTTTTATTTGTTTCTTGGGGAAACTATTTAGTTTCTTTTCCTGAATAACAGTCATGTCATTAAAATAGAGTAAATACTAGAAACATATTATATAGTAAAATTAAACTTAATCATAAAAGTAGATTATAAATTAAACTAAACTATGCGGCTTAAACTAGATTTACTTATATCTGAAAAGAATATAATATTATTACATTTTGTAAAACCTTATTTAGTTCCGAGTAGGCACGTATCAGAACGACATCTCGCGTTTATAAACAACTGGACACAATTTATTGTAGAAGTTGAAAACATTTCTCATGGCCCACTTTGTCGGATGGGGTCGTATTAAGCCTAGCCTTTCAATCCAACAGTATATTTTGTCTGAAATTGTAGTTAAATAAAACGGTTTTTATTTGTTATTAGGAAAGCTATCTAATTTCCCTAACTGAATTTGTTCGTACAAATATTGTAAAAATTTTGTAAAGTGTCCTGAAAACGATTAAAATTGTTTGATAAATTTGTTTCTCAAACTTTACTTTTTCATCAAACAATAGAGTAGATCAAACTAAAGATCAATTTCGTCAAATATTCCCGTAGATTTAATTTTACACATAAAAATACTTAAATTAAATATTAATTAAGTACAAATGGACAAAATGTAGAGTATGTAGTTTTGCTTCAAATAATAATAATTTAGAAAAAACGTAGAGTAGAGAACATTTTTCACGGCCTATTTTGCCGGTCTGTACCAGACTTTTCAATCCAACAGTATCCCTGAAATTGTTTTTGAATACGAGTAGCTAGCAATTTGTTCCCAAGGGAAGCTAATTAGTATCCTTGATATTGCAGAAGTAGAGAACATTTTTCACGGCCTATTTTTCCGGTATGTACCAGACTTTTCAATCCAACAGTATCCCTGAAATTGTTTTTGAATACGAGTAGCTAGCAATTTGTTCCCAAGGTAAGCTAATTAGTATCCTTGATATTGCAGAAGTAGAGAACATTTTTCACGGCCTATTTTGCCGGTATGTACCAGACTTTTCAATCCAACAGTATCCCTGAAATTGTTTTTGAATACGAGTCGCTAGCAACTTGTTCCCAAGGGAAGCTAATTAGTATCCTTAATTGAAACCTATTTGAGAGAAAATATTTTTAGGCTTGTTCTTTCAATGTAAAATATTGAAAAGAAAAATTAGAACAAAATATATTTAACTAAAATAAATTCTAAGTTTCTAGTTTTTACTTTCCTCCCAGACCAGCATGAAAGGAAGCATTACATTCGCTATTACACACTCGATGAGAAGATTTCGCCGTCAAACGCGTCATGTCATGGAACCTTAATAGAATTGTACATTATCTCGGCCCAGGCGAACCGAAAACCACCCAAAGAGTTCTTGCTATAGCTAACCACACATAACACATTGCGTAGAAAGGTCAGGCCATCGACCCGGGGGAGTGGTTCCACTTCCATTCAGTGTGTCAGTCCATTGATTATGAGAGATTGTAGGGACTTAACTCGAGGACCCACTCAAGTGGGTGAATGTCGAATCTACGAAGGTTGTCTAATTGGGTCCCGAAAAAAAAACAGTGTTGTGTAAGGGTTTTAAAGATAGCTCCGATTTATTTTGGAATTATTAAACAGCAGGTTTTATAAAGCGGTGTGGTTTAATAGTTTTTAAAGAACGTAACCTAGAAACCTAGAAAGAAGAAAAAAAAAAGATAAAAATATATAAATAAACCGGCCAAGTCGAGTTAAACTCGCGTGGAGAGGGTTCCGTAAAATTGATTGAACTCTTATAGGTTTTCCTGTAATCTACAAGCAATGAACTATATTTTGTATTTTTTTCAAAATTTTAGGCTCAGTAGTTTCGGAGATCAGGGGAGAGAATGGTAAATTTTCGTCTTCTTTCATAAAAAAAATCAAATCTATTTATTTTACAATAATCACAAAAATATATTTGAGATCCTCATAATGACACCTTTCATTTGGTATGTAACACAGTAGGGTTTGCAAAACTTTTTTTTTAATTTCCTAATTTGTCCCTCAAAAATGACCCTTATTTTAAAAAAATATTTATTTACTTTGCACATGTGTGTTTGGGTCATAGGATTACACCATCCTACCAAATTTCAGCTGATTCAGTCCAGTAGATTCGGAGCTAATTGGCTGTGACAGACGGACGGACAGACAGCCGCACGAGTGATCCTATAAGGGTTGCGTTTTTTCATTTTTTGTACGGAACCCTTCGAAAAACACATTTCAAAAGTTTTTTATAAAAATTCATCCACAAGCTCTTGGATTCCGAGGTGTTGTTTACACCAATAATCCAGGGCCAGTCGATAGCATTCCACTGCATCCCTTTTTCATCCCTTCTGAAGACTCAAACAGGAGAACTGTCTATTTTTTAATTAACCTATTTCGTCCCACTGCTGGGTAAAGGTCTCTCCCATTTCCCACCATGCGTCCCTGTCCACGCAATTGCCGACTAATCACGTTCAAATGCGTCAAGGTCGTCGCGCCATCTCTTTCTTGGCCTCCCCTATAATTAAAGCTATTTTATATTTTTATTTCAGTGATGTCTACCCACAGACACAGACCCAGGAGGAGTGCTATTTTATTAAATTGGGAATCACACAACGAATGATTTGCGCGAGGGTTTCCAAACGGGCGCATTTTTGAATTGATCGTATGCGAAAGATTTGACCGAGTGGTCTTGCTTGACTACATAGGGCGCACTGTAAGTTTCCGGAACTGGCCACTTACATAAACAATATTTAAAAATTTATTGCAACATTTGAAAATAGAACTCTTTGGCTGTAGAATGCAGTGTTTCATCTGACTGTCTTTGGTTTTTACCTTGTGGCGCCATTTAAAAAATTGTGTGTCTGCATCAACATGGATTTAACTCGGGAAAATTTTCATAGTATGATTTTCTACGATTTTAAGTGTAATTTGACAGCTCAACAGAGCATCGCTCGGCTTGAAACAGCTTTTGGCAATGAAGCACCATGCAAGACAACTGTTTATAGCTGGTTTGCAGAATTCAAGCGTGGTCGTATCAATCTCAGTGACGAATCTCGCGATGGTCGGCCGTCCACCGCTGTGACCAACAAAAACATCAATGCTGTGCGCCGTATGATTGAAACAGACAGGCATGTGACCTACCATGAAATTCGCGCATCCTTAGAAATAGGCATGAGTCAAATACAATTAATCCTACACAAACATTTGGGTGTGAGAAAGCTGTGCTCGCGGTGGATCCCACACAACTTGACCGAGGCTCAAAAAACGGACCGCGTCACTTGGTGCAGTGCCATGCTTACCAGATTCAACGAAGGTGCGTCAAATTTGGTGTGGGACATAGTAACAGGTGACGAAACATTGATTTATTGCTACGATCCCAAAACAAAGCAGCAATCGAGCGTATGGGTCTTTCAAGATGAGCCGAAACCAACCAAAGTGGCGCGCGTGAAAAGTGCATCTAAGCGGATGATTGCTTCTTTTTTTAATAAAACTGGACACGTGGCTTCTGTTGCTTTAGAGAATCGTCGTACAGTGAATAGTGACTGGTAAACGACCATTTGTTTGCCGGAAGTTATTGACGAAATCCGTAAAAATAACCGTAAACGCCGTATCATCCTGCACCACGACAATGCTAGTTCTCACACGGCCAGACAGACAAACGACTTTTTGAAGGCGAAAAATGTAGAACTCATGAGTCATCCTGCATACAGTCCCGACCTGGCACCTTGTGACTTTTTTCTGTTCCCAAAAATTAAGAACCAATTACGCGGTCAACGATTTTCATCACCAGAAGAGGCTGTCGAGGAGTATGAAAAACACGTTTCAGAGGTCACCACAGAGGAGTGGCACAAAAGTTTTCAAAACTGGTTTCATCGAATAAAAAAGTGCATAGACGCCAAGGGAGATTATTTTGAAAAACAATAAATTGATTTTAGTATTTTTTCATATTCATTCCGGAAACTTATAGTGCGCCCCTATACATATAATAAAACAGTAAAAATCGCGTGTCTGTACATTTAATAAATTTATCAAAAAATGAGTCTGGGCGATTAAAAAAGAGTAACTGAATACATAAAAGATTAAAAAAACATTTTTGTCTGTCTGTCTGTATGTTCACGCTAATCTTTGAAATTACGGGACGGATTTTAACGCGGTTTAGTATCAATAATAGATTAGGCTCATCTCGGAGCAACATATAGGCTTTGTTTCATCAAAATCGGAAGTCAGGGAAAAAAGTTATCATAATGTTAAGGTTATTTTTATTACGCCGCTCGATCGCCTTTTAAAATAATGCGTATATATATAATCGTGTTAATGAAAGAACGCAAAACCTCTCAGGTGTTACCTCAGCCTATGTAACTGAACAACTTTTGTTCAACAACTTTCACGAAATCCAAAAAAAATTAGGGTTTTCATACAAATTGATCAGCTGATCAATTTGTATGAAAATTCAAATTTTTTTTTTTAGTTTCGTGAAAGTTGTTGAACAAAAGTTGTTTAGTTACATGGGCTGAGGTAGTAGGTATACTTATAATCCACGATTATAAACATTTTTTGCCTCTCTCTACCTATATCGAGAAGAAGATTTCGCCAAAACATTTCGCCTTTGACAATTAAAATGGCGATGGCGAAAAAAAGTTGAGGCGGCCTTTATCAGTGATAGCTTAATCATATGAGCCATTCGTTTTGAGTGATTTTGGGATTCTGTAATACTTATGCCAGGTCCTTTGCCGTACAGGAAAAAAAATGTAAGACAATCTAAAGATATTTTACGCTTTTTGCGACTCTGAGCAGGAAATTGAAGTAACTATCGAAAGGGTAACAATAGTCCTCTCAAATCTATTCAAAATATCGTCTTTTCAATTGGGGATAGGGCATTACTATTTCACTTCTTAAAAAATTTTACTTCAAAATAAAAAAAATGTACGTACAGCGAGGTGTGCATAATATACGTAATGATTGAAAACGGATCACCATGGATGTCCCAAACGGCATTTGGAAAGACATCAAAACGATTTTCGTCAAAATCCTAGCACAGCAATTAAACCTAATGTGTAACATGAAACCAGGACAAAAAAAAAGGTGTTTCAGGATTTGCTGTCTAATAGTTTGGGATGTATGCACAATCGCAAACAAAAAAGCCGTCAAGATCGTAGCTGAACATTAATCGTGAGGAACGTAAATTACTTTTTTCAGGAATTCACAATTGAGAAGATCAGGTAATACCTTCCTAGTAACCTGAACTTGGGGATCAGCTGACGAGATCAATGAAATAAATTAAGCTTGACAACGGTGAACTTTTGACCATTCAGATGACCAAAATTTTTCTAATGTTTTAGCGAAATTAGAGAAGAATACGGTCAGCGGTCAAGTGACTCTTCCGGAAACACTTGCCAAAGAAAATTCAGGAAATTTACTCCAAAAGTGGCAGGACATGCGTACGTAGCTACGTGTCTTGAACGCTACGAAATTAAAGTCTAATTTGGTTTGACACCAAAATAAGACAACACTACACACACAACAATAGATACCTGTCGTGTTATTTTATGAAGTAAAGGTCCTCATGGATGTTTAGAGTGTACCACATGAAGAAAATTCTACGTTACGTGTACGCACTTTACTTCAAGAAATGACGAAGCCGCTGCAATCAATGGAAATATTGTCACAAACTATTGGGAATTAAGTAGTCAGCTTTTGAGTTCATATACTGCAAGTCGTCTTAAAATTACTCTCAAACTTGGTGTACCGATAATGATTTTTAGAAATCTTTCTCTGCCTAAATTGTGCAATAGAACTCGACTTAAAGTAACTAACTATATTACAAAGGTGGTCGTAAGCCGTGTGGTTCCTGGCAGAGTAGTATAGGACCACTCCAAGTCTTCCTGTAAATGTCGTAAAAGGCGACTTAGGAAACACAAAAAATCTATGAGACATCTCCAACCCGTCTGGCCAGCGTGGAGAGTGTAGGCCAAATCCGCTAACTGCTCTGGCTAATATATGGCGCTGGCAGTACAGAGGGTCGTGCTCCTGCAGTGGAGACTAAAAAAGGAACGTCATCGAAGCAGCGATTCTCAGTTGATTAAGTTCAGGCGAAACTGTGTTGATACCACAAAATAAATACACCACTGATCCCCAACAATGTCCACATAATTTTCTATAGCAGCTTACATCGCGACAACCGTAAAATGTCCCAGATCGATCTAAGTCTAAATGTTTTTGGGCAGTTGTGCGTTGCCTGCTTGCGGGTAAATAAGTAATACTGTAGGTAATCTATATAGTGGTAGCTTTGAGACCAAGCAACAATAAAACTATTAATGTCATGTTATTTTTGTCGTCGTGTAATATTATATACGAGTAATGTATGATTCCGTGTGGTTCTCGGCAGAGTAGAATACAACCACTCCAAGTCTTCCCGTGGATGTCATAGAAGGCGATTTAGGAAACACAAGCTAAACAAAGCTTATAAACATAATGAGACCTCTCCAACCCGTCTGACCAGCGTGGAGAGTGTAGGTCAAATCCTTTGACTGCTTTGGCCAAGTATGGCTCTGGCAGTACAGAGAGGGTCGTGCTCCTGCAGTGGAGACTAAAAAAGACCCGATAATGAATATATGTGCCGAATTACAATAAAAAACACGGACTGTAAATTACACACTAAGTAGGTAACTATTTTTTTCAAATCGCACAATAAAACTGAATTTCACGCGGACGAAGTCGCGGGCACCAGCTAGTATTATATAAATGTCAAAGAAACCTTTCTTATCTTGAAATTTTAAGATAACCATTGACAAATTTATAACATTTTCTGCGTAAAACATTAGGTATACTTTTTGAGCGATTAGTTGGAAAACTACACGGTTTGTTTGCTGCGTGCCTCGTTGAAAAATAGCGTTCCAGATCATTTTAACTGGCACCTTAAAAAGACTAAGTTACTTTTTGTTAAAGATCATTTTGAAAGTAACCACTTACAAGTTTTTGTAGCCTCCTCTTAATTCTCTTTACTCCTTTTTTCATTGTATATTCAATAAAAAAATTAAACTTTCCTTAATAGCATTTTTGCGGAAAACGGCCGCTTTTGGCAAAAATGCTAAGAAAAGCATAACGTTCTCACTTTAAACTGTAAACAGTAGTTCATAAAATAGTTTGAAGGGTTATCTAGGGCTTCTCAAAGACAACATTTTAAATGATATCTCTTAGTTTACTTTCAAATAATTTATTTCAAATGGAGGCAGCACTGGACCCTGGAAAATTCATGTACCCCCTTAATCAATACGCCACAGAGGTCATTGATGTTATCCTCCAACTGAAACTGGTGGTGGTAGTTGAAGATGACCGTACGTACATCATACATGAGTACGCCGCTTCATTTGCCGAAATACGAAAATGAAAATTCCGACCTCTCATTCTTACGCTACCTTTAATCAAGTTACCGTGAGTTTGTTTAGTGAGTCGATTTCAAAGCCTATAGTTAGCGGGTCAAAGGGCAGATTCCAAACTTATTTGTGAACTAGTACCTAACTACCTATCTAGTTTATATCGTAGGTACTTTTTCTTTTCACAAAAAAAAAAAACTGTGAACTCGACATTAATGCACTTCGACGGTTTTATAAAATAAAGGTTGATGTTTTCCGAGTGTATGTACGTATATACAGGTTGATTTTGCTCACCCTAGCTATAATAAAAGGTAGACGAGGAAGGGGAAGACCAAGGATGAAGTTTTTCCAACAAGTTTAGGAAGGGAGTAAGGTCCTACCAAGTAGTGATGTGCCGTTCCCGGGGAACTTTCCAGTATTTCTAGGGAATGTTACGGAATATTGGATATACTAGCTGTTCCCGCGACTTCGTTCGCGGGTTGTCGGAACGTAATGTTATATAGCCTAAAGCCTTCCTCTATAAATGGACTACCCAACAAAAAAAGATTTTTTCAAATCGAACCATTAGTTCCTGAGATTAGCGCGTTTAAACAAACAAACAAACAAACAAACAAACAAACAAACTCTTCCGCTTTATAATATTAGTATAGATGTATTTGAATTATAACCATATCAAGCGATGCATTTACGTAGGTAAAATATATTTACAGTGTAAAATAAAACTTTCCCTGACATTTCCATTTTTGGGAACATTCCCGGGAACGTTCCCGGAAATCTGGGGAACGGGAACGGCACATCACTAACCAAGATATTAAAAAGATGGCAGAGAGAAGAGAGGAATGGAGGCATCTTTACTTAACTCCACCGACAAGAGCAAGCTTTTATGTTAAAGAAGAAGATGCTATATTAGGTCTTGAAATGTATTTTTATTTTTCAGAAACAGTAAGAAATAAGAAAAAAAATTGTAAAAAAAATTCTCCCGTAATAAATGGCTATCCTACTGAATTTACTTTACGCGCAGACGCTTCCCTCACGGCTTACCGTTCGCCGCCCGCCAGTCACTCGGTAGCGGGCGATGCCATTCAAATGGGAGATTATGCACATTTTATTATTTTAAACATAAACGCCCGTTGAGAGTACGCATTGCGTGATTTGTCCGTATATTGCTAGCGAATGCGTAATCCCAACGGACCACACACAGTATACCACGTGGAAGGGACATTTCCGAAATAAATCGAACCATGGGTTATTCTGGATCACTAAACTATAAAGAAATTAAAATAACAGTAAAAAAACAAACAAAAAAATCGATATTCCTATACAAATCGCCCGTGCCGGGCGGCTGCACACTTTTGAATAAAAATGCCATTTTTTTTTTGTTTTTGGCTGTTATTTTTATTTCATTATATTATACAATACAATACAATACAAATTATCTTTATTGCACCATAATAATTCATAAAATAAAAATAACAAACACAAAGAAAATATTGGTACAAAGGCGGACTTATCGCTAGATGCGATCTCTTCCAGTCAACCTTTGGGGCTTTGGGTAGAGGAAAAATTAATAGTACGGAATAAGGTGGGCGCAGTATCTATACCTAATTATATACTTACATATTAATACTTATATATATACATACATAAGCTTATTCTATAATATATCTATACTAATATTATAAAGCGGAAGAGTTTGTTTGTTTGTTTGTTTGTTTGTTTGTTTGTTTGTTTGTTTGTTTGTTTGTTTGTTTGTTTGTTTGTTTGTTTGTTTGTTTGTTTGTTTGTTTGTTTGTTTGTTTGTTTGTTTGTTTGTTTGTTTGTTTGTTTGTTTGTTTGTTTGTTTGTTTGTTTGTTTGTTTGTTTGTTTGTTTGTTTGTTTGTTTGTTTGTTTGTTTGTTTGTTTGTTTGTTTGTTTGTTTGTTTGTTTGTTTGTTTGTTTGTTTGTTTGTTTGTTTGTTTGTTTGTTTGTTTGTTTGTTTGTTTGTTTGTTTGTTTGTTTGTTTGTTTGTTTGTTTGTTTGTTTGTTTGTTTGTTTGTTTGTTTGTTTGTTTGTTTGTTTGTTTGTTTGTTTGTTTGTTTGTTTGTTTGTTTGTTTGTTTGTTTGTTTGTTTGTTTGTTTGTTTGTTTGTTTGTTTGTTTGTTTGTTTGTTTGTTTGTTTGTTTGTTTGTTTGTTTGTTTGTTTGTTTGTTTGTTTGTTTGTTTGTTTGTTTGTTTGTTTGTTTGTTTGTTTGTTTGTTTGTTTGTTTGTTTGTTTAAACGCGCTAATCTCAGGAACTAATGGTCCGATTTGAAAAATTCTTTTTTTGTTGGGTAGTCCATTTATAGAGGAAGGCTTTAGGCTATATAACATTACGTTCCGACAACCACGCGAACGAAGTCGAGGGCACAGCAATAAAGTATTTAAATGTATTTAGTGACACTTAACAGAACTGAGACTTACTGGCATAACGACAGATAATATTTATGGAGACGATTTTTAAAGCTTGTTTTAGTCTGAGCAGTACGAACTCTACGAGGAAGAGCATTTCAGAGGTAGACAGCTTGGACTGTAAAGGATTTCGAGTAGAATTTGGTCGAATGAGTTGGGGTTTTAAGACGTAGATCTAGTATAGACCATCATTGGATTTATTGCGGGTATGTCTCTTCCACGTTGTATAATTAAGTACATACATACGAATTCACCACGTAGGTACCTATAATCTGAGAACTATGCACGTTCGTTTGAAAATTGGCATATTAAATGCGCTACTTACAAACAAAATTATTCAAATAAGGCGCTAAAGTCCCGGATCATTACAATAAATTTGAATAATCTAACAGATCGCATCAAACGTCGATATTTGAATATTAACTTTATCAGTCCGTGGAAAAAGCCCCGGATCTGATTATGGAAAATTGATTCTGACATTGTTCGTTACGGTTTAACGCTTTTGTTCCGATTTTTAACTTTCAACCCACGATAAATGCGGAGCGGAAGACGTTCTTCACGAGAATGCCTTACGTATTTTTTCCTGACTGCGCCAGAAGGAGGGTTATGTTTTTGTACAAACATACAGAGTCAAGGTAATTTTTTTTTATTCAATGTAGGATAAATATATCATTTATTGAAGGTCATTATTTTGATTTACTTTAAGTGCAAAAGCTACCGATACTAGCAACATTATGTTGAAATATGTTTCAAACGCATTTCCCTCCATTTATATGTTTCAAAAACGGAATCATCGCAAAGCAATCATCTTTCTTTTCGGATAATCAGGTGACTCAAGCCTGCAATATCCTAACCAGACTGGAAACCACTTTTCACAAAGTATGCTTCCCAGTGGAATTTGAACCCACGACCTCCGGATCAAGGCAAACGCCTTGACCACTGGACCACGGAGGCAGTCAGATAGGACCATACAAACTACTTCACAAAACTGATTTGATTTTTTAGGGTTCCGTACAAAAAATTTAAAAACGGAATCCTTATAGGATCCCTCGTGCGTTTGTCTGTCCGTCCGTCTGTCACAGCCAATTTGCTCCGAATCTACTGGACCGAATCAGGTGAAATTTGGCAGAATGATGTAATTCTATGACCCAAACACATATGTGCAAAGTAAATAAATATTTTTTTAAAATAAGGGTCTTTTTTGGGGGACAAATTAGGAAATTTAAAAAAAAAGTTTACTATTCCCCCCCCCTGATCTCCGAATCTACTGAGCCTAAAATTTTGAAAAAAATACAAAATATAGTTTATTGCTTGTAGATTACAGGAAAACCTATAAGAATTTAATCAATTGTACGGAACCCTCTACACGCGAGTTCAACCCGCACTTGGCCGGTTTATTTAAATGGGAATAGAAAGGACATTTTAATATACCTATATCAGTTTGAAACCCTTTCCAATCAATATGTTTCGCAGAACGTTCGCCTAAACAAATATCTACCTACATATTGCAGGCCGTTTTAAAGAAAGGTGAGGTAAGGAGAACCCAAACCCGGGAGAGCATGCATGGAGGGATTTATTCATTTTAAAGAATAAAGCGTACTCAAACTTAACAATGAAATAAGAAATGGTGAAAGAATACCACGCGAGCAGGACTTGAAGTCTTGAACCTTAGTACCTACTGCATCTTCTTCGTCTAAGCGCGTTCCTGGTTGCATCCTCAGCTGTGCTGCTTCGGAGCCCGGGGTGCGCTTTTCCGCTTTTTCTTCTCCAAATACAGGGTGACTTTTTAAACATCAGCCAAATTTTTGGAGCTAGTTCAGTCCACGATACCGATCTACTTTCTATAAAAAAGGTATTAAAAATCGATAAAAAAATTTCATCCTCCTTGGGAATGCAATTGGAGCGCGAGTTGTTTGTGCTTAGTCCTTTAGTCGCTTCTTACGACATCCACAGGAAGAGATGGAGTGGTCCTATTCTACCCCGGAACCACACGGGTAAGGGTAACCTTAGTACTGCATCTTGCCAAAAAACCCTATAATATAAGAATGACGAAGCGAACGAAGTTTGCAAGGATCGTAGTAATGGTCTTCTATGCTGGTCTGGGAGAAAAGAAAAAAACTTACAATGTATCAGCTGCTTTTCTTCCCCCGCAGTTCGTAAAACGGGGGAATGGACAAAATTGCAATCATATGCGGATATGCGTTCCCCATCCCCGCACCTCTCCCCCACTCTTGCCTTGTCTCAGGGCGAGAGCGGGCGAACACAAACTGCACAGCGCACGCGGCCGCACAAGAACGGGGGAGAGGTGCGGGGACGGGGAACGGGGACGCATATTTCGCGTACCTTAGGAGATTCCTTTCTGTATACACTTACTGCCTTCTGTGCTTTTGTTTCCTTCACTGGCCACCTTCTCGAACATCATATTAAAAGTGGCCTTGGGGTCTGAACGCCGTCTAGCGTTTGTACCTATACTAGGATTGGTTCTGGTCTACCCTTTGGGTTGCAGAGATCAGACGGCAGTCGCTCTGTGTAAAAACCAGTAACCTCGTCAAATCACCTAGGGTAGGTAGCGGACCCCGGTCTCTAAAGCGTAACCGCTGACGATGCAACCGGGTATACGCTCGGATGATGATGGAGTGTGTGTGTAGCAAGTGCAGCGGTGATCACTTACCATCAGGTGACCCGCTTGTTCGTTTGCCGCCCCATAACATAAATAAACGGGCAAGTGCGAGTCGGACTCGTACATGAAGGGTTCCGTACCTCCGTCCAATGTTTGAAAACGCTAAAAAAAACACGTTTTTTGTATGACGACCCCCTTTAATTTTTAGTATTTGGTATTATAGCGGCCATAGTAATACATAATCTGTGAAAATTTCAAGTATCTAGGTAATGCCATTATAAAGATCTAGTTAAAAACGCTGCAAAAAAGACGTTTCTTGTATGGCGACCCCCTTTAATTTTTAACTTTTTTATTTTTAGTATTTGTTGTAATAGCGGCCATAGTAATACATAATCGGTGAAAATTTCAAGTGTCTAGCTATTACGGTTCAAGAGATAGAGCCCTGTGATAGATGGACAGACGGACAGACAGCAGAGTCTCAGTAATAGGTTCTCGTTTGCACCCTTCGGGTACGGAACCCTAAAAAATGTCTATACTGCTAGCACCTATTGTTTAATTATGCGGCGATATCTAGGTTAATACGATTTAAACAACATATTGACACTGAAAATTGCACTGAAACGATAAGAAGACGCTTAGACCTATGGGAAACCACCATGATAATATGTAATGTACCTACTGTAGGTACGAGTACCTTGTTTCGTAAAAGGCATTTATTATAAGTAAATAGACTTTATTTGTTAGAGCGTATTCGTAGCGTAACAAGAAAACCAGCAATCCCTTGAGTGCAAATAAATTATGAAGATTTTATTCCCTAACTAATGTGTTCAGTCTCGGGTCTGATTAAACTTCGTTTCGTGGAGAGGAATAACCTCTAAGCATCCAGTCTCATTAAATAAACTAGTTTAACTAAGTTACAATTACTTATGAAGTGTTATGTCCTTGTTCAAATCCTCCTGAAGAGAATTTATCGTACAATACACGAATATATTGGCGGCGTAGAATGTCACCTCACTATTCCTTTCTCAAATTTAAATCCTTTTGGCAGTGGACCGATATAAGCTGTACAAAACTGGCCAAATAAGAAACTTTAAGGGTTCCTTGTTTACTACTGAACCCTAAAAATAAGTCTTTATTATTCGTAGCGCTACATATCGCATCTTCACCTTTAGAGAGAATTCTGAGATAAATAAATTAATGGCATATCCTATTTGTTATAGGTACATATCTTTTCAATGTTAATAGGGTGATGACTGGGTCAGAAAGTATTCTAATAAGGAATATGCATGTAATACCAATCCGGCTCATATTTTTATTTTACAATTTCTTTTAATACGTTACCACGCCTAGTTAATTATTTTTCTTACTGACTCTTATTTGGATTAGAAATAAATTATTGAAAATATGCAAATATTGCGCGGGAACTTTTGACAAACAAAAGGGAAATGACGACAAAGTTCATAAAAAGGAAATGACAAGTTTGGGTACGTTCGGTAGAACTGTCCGTCAATGTAGTTTGACTATCGATGACATTCGAAATGTATGTACTTTTATATAGAAGTTTAACAAACATCACTGGCTGATAACATCGAAAGTACCCAAAAAAGAAAAACATGCGTTGACAGCTTCTGTCTCTAGCGGATATTGCAGACGTTGACGTTATATTTTAAAATGGCGTGTTTTAGTCGTTATAATCTATTTGCTATTTTTAATATTTATTTTCTACACCATATACATGTTTTTCGGCACTGATTTATTTTTTGCGGCTATTTCTCGACGAGGACTATCGATTAAAAATATAAAAAAAATTCATGCATACTCTCTCCGTTAGTTACATTATCCAAAAACAATGTACCGACTAATTTATTTCTTATTGACGAAACTGTTGTGAATTTTGTATTGATTTTGAAATGATTAAATTTCTTTTGATGACGACGGAAAATGTATGAAGATAAGTCTTGGTAAAAATTTAAGAAATACGGATTTATGTAGGAGAACAATTTTATGGCTGAGAGCGATGGATGAGCAAGTGAGCATTCAACTCATGAACTTTTTGATATTATCTCAAAATCATAGAACATTTTAATAAAAATAAACATCCTCACACTCCAACTCAGACTGTATTGGTTTTAAATAGAGAGAATTTATTTTATTACATGTACCCATATTTTTAAGATTATCAAAAAAGTTAAAATTCACAAAGATACAGAGTATCTAAGTTCCAAAGTGGGGGCTTGTGACGTCACCGTTGTGTCAAAATAGTACGAATCCGTGACGTCATGCGAAAAAATGCGCCGTATCTTCGTCATTAATTGTTTCTCAGAGAAAAGAAAAAATATGTGTACAATATTTTTAATAATCTAACTAAAATCTAATCCGATTGGCCGAAAATATTTTTTGAGTCATTAGGTATGCCTATTATTTAAATTCTATTGAGTCTCAAGAAGTCTACTACGCAGCGCTAATAACCTCCGTGTCGGAATTACTGTTCACTTCAACGACTTTACACGCGGTAGTCGCGGTCTTTCTCGGTTCGAGCCGTACGTCTATGGAACTCCCTACAATTTCTATCCGATGCGCGCCGAAACGCTAGCCAGCCAAATCCCAAGTAGATGATGATATAAATTATTAAGTATTGAAATGAATAAAGAGAATTATAAAATGAATAATACTATATTTTAATCGGTAATTCAGTGATTGTGTTTTTTTTAACTGTAACTGGAACGCACCTGCAACGCAGCATTAGGAATTTCAGAACGAAAGGCTGTCATGTCGTTTTCAACTGAAATCCTTCTATAATTTAAGATTTTAACCCAACTAATTGGCTCAAACAATGCAAATTTTTAAATTAAAACATGAAAATTGTATTTCAACAATTCGAGAGCATATTGGATTCTTTAAATTTAGTTACTAAATTAAATATTAATGTCAACAATTTGCATTCAGATATAATTTATGTGAATATTTAAGAATAATGAATCTCAGTTCATATTTGAAAATATAATGTAAGGAATAATATTTCCATGTTCGATAAAGTAAGTGATTTTACAGATAGAAATTTACGTAATCAAAATGACTTAGTTAGCCCGTATTACAGGCTAAAAGCAGTCAAAAAGTCTTTTATGGGGAAGTGTATACTTTTTTATAATAAATTGCCAGAATCGGTCCTTGATATGCCAGACAGAAAATTCTTATGTAAAGAATGTATTTTGTGAAATGGATTATTAGGACCGATGACTAGTCTGGCTTGAGCTTGACGCTGGTCCCTCTTAAAGGTTTGTATACTTAGACATGTCATAATATAGGTACATTGGTACATACTAAATTAACAAATTGACATTATTTTTAATTTCTGAATGACACAACAAACAATGTAATCACAGTCCATCTATATAACTAATTTTAAGTTTGTTAGTTGACGTCTTTGGAGAAAATGCTGCAGTGCAGTTTGTTGCCACTTCTTCTGCATTTACGCCTAGGAAGCGACATAAACTTTAGCTGTAAGTAACGATTTGACGTCAACATTTGTGCAAAACAAAACAAAGTGACTATTATTAAGAGATATTATAAATATCCTATGATAATAAAGATATTTTGAATTTTTGAATAATATAGGTATATGAATGAATGAATTTATTTAACAAATATATTTAAGTTATTTACTTTTTACTTTCCATACCTTCTACTTCCGCTTTTACAGAAACAATTTTTCCGTTAAGAATATAAAATGGCGAGAAGAAAGGAATTAGAGATATAATTCAGTTCTCTATTAATTTAATCAAAAATGACTTGCTCTTTTTGAATGGAAGAAACTCCTAAAAAAATTAAGACGGGTGTTTTTTTTGTTATTTTTTTTTTACTTTTGAGTTTTGACGTTTAACGAAGTCTCATTCTAGCAACAGTAAGGCTCTGCGCAAACGGGCCACCGAAAAACGCGGCCACCGTCCACTTTCCTACTAATTAAGTGGCCGCCACCGGCTTCACCGTGTGCGGCGAGTCAATACAAAATGTATATGAATTACAGGAAAGTGGTCGGTGGTCGCGTTTTTCGGTGGCCCGTTTGCGCGGATCCTAAATGTCGATAAGAGGGAAAGTGACAAAAGATGGGTTTAACCAGATTATCTCTACCTATAAGAAGGTACCTTTTTTCTCTTTGCTCCTTATCATTTACCGGCGCTACCTTCAAGTTTTCTCTGACGTGGACATTTTTCACCCTATCCATTCGCATTATCCAGCACATCCATCTCATCGAAAAACCAGGAAAATGTTTGAAACAAAAGTGATTACTTACTAAAATTGGAATCCTAGTTTTGTCGTTTATTGAACAGAGATGACTATATGCTGATAAAAATAGGTATGGTGCTGTTTCTAGACTTATTGACCTAGCGAGCGAAGCGTCTGTTTCAAGATTGGTCCAAAATGCTTGTCCGTCTGTCTATTCTCGCCTACGTGTCGCATTTTTCAACCGATTTCGACGAAAATGGGAACACAAGTTCCTTGATTTCTTAAAAAGAAAACAGTCGATCGCTATTTTAGAACTTTGCTGCTGCAGTATTTATTAACGGATGTAAATCAAGTTCGAGAGGCACACTAAGGACTTCATTCTACACAAATATTGCAAAAAAAATCAAATGGGGGAGTGGAGGGAGAAAATTGGGAAAGTTGCTGTAGAATTATACAGGGTGATTTTATAAACACCAGCAAAATTTTTGGAGCAAGTTCAGCCATGATATTGAACTACTTAGTCGACCTCCGTGGTCAACACGCTAGACCGCCAATCCGGAGGTTCTGGGTTCGCAGCCAGGGCAAGTTGGAAAATGGCCTTTTTCAAATGGTCCTGGGTCTTGGGTGTTTATCTACATATGTATTTACTATAAAATATAGTATCGTTGAGTTAGTATCGCATAACACAAGTTTAAAAATAACTTACTTTGGGGCTATATATTTATTTATATAAGTACTTTCTATAAAAAAAGTTAAATTTTTTCGTCCTTCCATACAAAATCCGTTTGGCTTAGCGCTGATTTGTATGGGAAGGTTAATTTTTATTTTAGTTTTTCGTTAATTGTTTTTATGGAAAGTAGTTCTGTATCATGACTGAACTTGCTCCATAAATTTGGCTGGTGGATAAAAAGTCAGCCTGTATATACCTATGGTTGGATTTCAATAAAAATGGCTTTGCTAAGCGGGTCCGACATTCAAGTCCAATTTACATGTATTCAAATGAATTCAGCAGAAACAAGAATGTATCGGTTATTGCATGGTTATAAGACAGCTCTGTGGTTATAAGACAGATTTGTGGTTATAAGCGCCTGCGAGGTCTACTGATCTCACAGAACTACTAGTAATATAAATAAATGAATAAAATGGTTATTTATTTACCCACGATTTATCTTAAAACTAAGTTAAGACCCAAGACAATGTAGGGTATTAAATGGATACCCCTTTCCCTCTTATTTCTTCTTCGTCTAAGCGCGTTCCCGGTTGCATCCTCAGCTGTGCTGCTTTGGAGACCGGGATGCGCTTTCCTGATTTTTCTTCCCCAAATATAACATGCATGTCAACGGTCACCAAAGGATGCCAGAGACCTTGCAAAATGGAGAAGAAATAGCCAAAACAGTTTATATGATTTGGCAATAGTTTCCCGTCCGCCTGCCTGACGTCAACCCACTTTGGGAATGTATTTGTGTGAAAAGTTTTACAACCGACCGCCGCCTGACGTGAACCCTCCTTGGGAATGCAATTGTAGCACGAGATGTTTGTGCTAAGTCCTTTAGTCGTCTCTTACGACATCCACAGCAAGAGATGGAGTGGTCCTATTCCAACCCGGAACCACACGGGTCACCTTTCCCTCTTATTTCTCCCCCTAAAATAAAAATAAATAAATCAAGGAACTTTAGTGCCAATTTTCGTCTAAATCGGTTGAAAAATGCCACTTGTAGGCGAGAACATACAGAACGACAGCATTTTCTTTGTCAATCTTAAAACTGAGATGCTTCTGGCCGTGACGGAATGTTTCGGTAGCTTTTTTTTTAAAGGATTAATAATTTAAATATAAATAAAAGTTACACGTAATTAATACTGAACTTATTGACGTGTAAAAGTTATCATCAATCATCAACAGGTCTTTTTAGGGTTACGTACCCGAAGGGTGCAAACGGGTCCCTATTACTGAGACTCCGCTGTCTGTCCGTCTCTCCGTCTGTCTGTCTGTCCGTCTGTCTGTCTGTCACAGAGCTCTATCTCTTGAACCGTAATAGCTAGACACCTGAAATTTTCACCGATTATGTATTACTGTGGCCACTATAACAAAAAATACTAAAAATAAAAAAGTTGAAAATTAAAGGGGGTTGTCATATGAAAAACGTGTTTATTTCAGCGTTTTTAACTCGTTCTGTCACAGGGCTCTATCTCTTGAACCGTAATAGCTAAACACCTGAAATTTTCACCGATTATGTATTACTATGACCACTATAACAAAAAATACTAAAAATAAGATAAAGATTAATAATAATTAAAGGGGGTCGTCATACAAGAAACGTGTTTCTTCAGCGATTTAAAACATTGTACGGTGGTACGGAACCCTTCATGTACGAGTCTGATTCGCACTTGCCCGTTTATTAGTTTTCACTGCAGGAGCACGACCCTTTGTACTACCAGAGCCATATAAATGCCACAGCAGCAGCCAGAAGATTTGGCTTAGGCCTCGTGTCCACGTAACTGGTTTGCGCCGTGACGGCGCGCCGGACCGGCGTCCGGTCGATCAGTCATGTATGAAGCCTCTAGGGAAGGTGTGTCAAAACCGGATACGTGGACACGAGGCTTTACGCTCTTTACGCTGGTCAGTCGGGTTGGAGAGGTCTCATTAATGTTTATGAGCTTTGTTTAGCTTGTGTTTCCAAAGTCGCCTAATAAAATTCATATTTACTAAATAAACATTTGAATTCAGCCTACAGCAGGCCTGTGTCACTCCCCGTTAAGGAATCGAAAATCTACATTATTACTATGCGCGCAGGCGCCCCCTCCGGGTGGTAAATTCAGTTATACGAATCGTATGTCTAGAGTAATAAGAATGAAATTGGCTTGCAATGGATGTCTAGGTATCTTTACGAAAAGGTGCTAAGTTCTGACGTGAGCTAAATTAAACCATAGCGCTAGCCACATTGAGTAGATATTTCTTTAAATTTCTTTGCCGAGGAAGACTTCTATACGTTAGTATTTTTTTATCTGTGCCTAAAGGTAGAGCTCTAAGCTGGGTTGCAAGTCCCGATGACCACTTTTAGCGTAATGGTGGGCGTAAATATGGAAAAAAGAATTAAATATTGATGGGTGGCTAGCCGCATCGACTATTAACATGATTTAGATTCGCGCCCATCCCCTCGATTGGCTTCTACGATCTGCGCGGAAAGAGAAGCAGCTGGTACTTTCTAATATTTTTTTCCCAGACCAGCTTGGAAGAAAACTGTACAAACAAGACAATTTGTTATAATCTCACCGCCGTCGCCTTGAAGTAAAGCCAAGATAATCCCAATTTGATTAAAACCCTCAGATGCTAAGGAAAATATACCCTTATTAATATATTTCGCCTGAATTTTATTATACTAATATGTTTCCATTTAGTTTTTTCTACTTGTGTAGGAATTTCGATTATGTTACAGCTCCGTAACAAGAATATTTTGCCCTTGCATTTCACATACTAATACACTACTTTACAGAATGTATATTTACCTGCAGCTAATATCACATATAAACACTATACCTAGTCTAGCCATAATTATTGTAAAAAAGAAAAAAAATCTATTGCAAATAACATTTATCACTTTTACAATGCATTAGTTTATATAAATATAAAAAAATTTAAAATACAGGGACTAACAAAATATACTGAAACTATTTTAAGGGTGGATTCAGTCCATGATACTAATTAACTTTCCCCAAGGAACATATATCGAAATATGAAAAATAATTTTTGGCCTCCCATACGAGTTGACCGGTCAGCTGATCGAAGTTGGTATGGAAAGCCAAAAATATTATTCATATTTCGATATATGTTCCTTGGGAAAAGTTGTTCAGTATCATGGACTGAATTCACCCTTAAAATAGTTTCAGTATATTTTGTTACACGTTATATATAAAGCTTATTCGAAGTGGTTTCCATTGGCTGCAATACAGTCCTTTAAACGTTGAGGCCAGTTATCAATAGAAGCAGGCACTCTTTCCATGGGAAAATTATTCACTGCTAATCGTATGGATTGTTTTAGGGACTCCAAATTATCATGACTTTTAGAGCAAGCCGTACTCTCTAAAACTGACCATAAATCATAATCCAGCGGATTAAGATCGGGACTAGACGACGGCCAGTCTTCAGCTCTGATGAAGTCGGAAACGTTCGATTCCAACCAAGACTGCGTAGACCAAGCTTTGTGACCCGGTGCCGAGTCTTGCTGGAAGGACCATTCTTGGTTATTGAACATGGTGTTGTTATGGGGCTTAACTACTCGTACCTTCTCAAGAATGGTATCGTGATACACTTGTGCCGATGTTTTGATACCTTTTTCACAAAAGTATGTCTCATTCCTTTTTTTTTTCTCATCCGTAAACTAAATTTTTCTGTGACCTCCCTTTGCGTACCGCTTCAGTAGTTGTTTCGATTCTACCACCCTATTCTTTTTTAAATTATTAGTTAAGAAATGAACAGTACGTCTCTTATAGGCTGCAAGTCCTAAGTCATCTTTTAAAATACGCGACATGGTTCTAGGTGCTATCTTCATCTCCCGTGATAAAATCTTTTGCTTTCGGACAGGATTTCTTCTAATTCTTTCCCTTACTGCTTTGACCATCTTTTTCGTACGAACACTACGTGGACGGCCAGATCTTTTTCTGTCACAAATAGAGGAGGTCTTATTGTACCTATTAATAGCCCGGTACACAAACATTTGACTAATACCAAGCGCATGCAGAGTTTTAAAAATTGCATTTGGCTCCATACCTACTTTGTGTAATGCAATCACAGCGATACGGTTCCCTTTATCACCCCACTCCATTTTAATATCGCAAAATATTGTACAATGTGTTGGCGCCAAAATAAGAAAAGCGGCCAAGTGCGAGTCGGACTCGCCCATGAAGGGTTCCGTAGCAGCAAGTAACATAATATAAAAGTTCTAAAGGTAAATTGTGGTTTACGATTTATGACGTATTAAGAAATAACTATCTATGATACCGAGACCGCTATAGTTTTAATTGAAAGTACATACTTTGAGGTATATACCACATTTTTATCAGAATTATTTTAGTAATATTTCAAAAGTAACGGTGGGGGGACACCTCAAATTTGTGGTTTAAGAACTTTATTCATTCTCATAAAGAAATATTACATTTCACTTACTGAGAATAATCCTTATACAATAATGTACTTACAAAAATTTGATTACAAAAATAATCCTCTGTGAGCATACACGACATTAATTAGCATTGTTAAAATACACTACACACATACAAAATTTTGGTTATACAAATGTTCTCCTGTGAGCAATAACATACATGGCATTAACATAATTTGAACGGAACACGCACAAACATAATAAATATTATAATTTATTTTTCGGGTATTTCGATATTTCTCATCGTACGACAGGACAGCGACTAGCTGCGTCACCAGGTAAACATGGATGTAAAGCGCTCGGAGCGTACATTGTTCTAGATGTCTTATGCAAGTTAGTTTTGATAACAAAACCAATAGTTTTGGCCAAGGATAATTATTAGGTTTAAAACAATTCATAGAAAAATATTCGACAATATTTATGTAATATGTGATTAATGTGTGAATATTAATATTAATAAGATTTCATAATAAATTAAATATTAATGTTGTTGTTTTTGTGTTAAGTAGTTAATTTTATTTATTAATTTAATTAATTATATATTTTTTTATTGTAATATCATAATTTAGTTGTTATTTTATAGGAATGAAATATAATTAAATATTTATGTTACCCATTTATTAATAGAATTATAAGTATTTTATTATTATTATTGTTTTCTTATCTCTAATTTAAAATAAACATTTTAAGTTTTCTTTTAAAGCTGGCCATTGTTTGTGCATCCTTTATTTCTGTTGGTAGTTTATTATATATTTTCACACCTTCAAACTGGATATTTTTGGTACCATAATTTTTTGTTCTTGGATGACGTGATATCAGATGGTTAGCATTTCTTAATTTCATTTTCTGCACTTCATGTTTTTTTCGAATAGAAATTGATGTGTGAATTTGTTTATTTAAGATTTTATGAATTAATATGGATGTGTAATAAATATACGTTTCTTTAATTGTCATTATTTTTGTATCTTTATATATTTTTTGAGTAGATGTACGAAAATCGTAGTGAAATAAAGTTTTTATTAGTTTATTTTGAGCTGTTTGTATTGTTTCCAAATTAGTTTTCGCTGCTGTACCCCAGATTTCAATTAGATAGTCAATGTTCAATTAGATAGTCAAATTTTAACTTTGTATTAGATTATCTCAAGCCTGGGGGGTTTGATCTACATAGTTTCAAAGCAGTTTTTGTTGCATTTTAAAAGACCTTTTCAACGATACCCCACACGTTGGGGTTAGTCCAATAAAATTTTTTAAATTCACTTTTCGTTGTATGGGAGGCTGAAAAAAATCATTTTTTCATAATTTTAAAAACCAACTTTTGGAACGTCAATATCTATATCTCCACCAATTTTCGTGACAATCGGTGCAGTAGCGGCGGAGTACGAGCCCGGATGGACAGACAGACGGACGGACGGACGGCGGACGGACATGACGAAACTATAAGGGTTCCTTGTGGACTACGGAACCCTAAAAAGACAATGAAAAATCATATAAAAATAACGGATTCCAAATTCAAATGTAATATTTTGTTTATTTTTAATTGTAACAGTATTTATGGCCTGACTAAGTATTTTAATTCAATTAATCGTTATTATTGTCTATAAATTAGGTTAAAGTCCCCTTACCCTGTCCCAAATCTGACATGGCCAAAGAAGTTAAAAATCACAATTGAAAAACCTGTTTTGTTAGATATTTACAACAAGCAAATGTGTGCTGCTGTGAGCTCTTTTAGACGACCACCGTGGCGTAATGGTTAACACGCTAGACCGTTAATCCAGGGCAAGTTAGAAAATAGCCTTTTTAAAATGTCCTGGGTATAGGGTATTGATTTATCTATATTATAGTGGATAGTCTAAGTTTTGCTCCCGCTCTAACGCACACAAAACTTTACCTGAAGCGAGACAGCGAGACCATGCGGGGTGGAAAGACCATGGTAGGTCAATGAGGCTGGTTTTGGTTTTAAGGTTTTTTTCGTTTTACATAAAATATTTAAGAGTTATTAAAAAATAATACTTATTATGACTGCCTTATGTTTAATACAATTATAATCCAAAGTTACAAAGGCTAATTTGTTGTATTTCTCGAATACTTTCCGTTTTAGTATAATTCTGAGGTGATATAGAGGCAACTTCGCAATTTTTTTCTATACAGAAAATTTTAAGCAATCGTGTTTTCAAAACATATTATGTATAGCGTTAGTCCTGAACTTTGCTGAGGTTTTATTTCAAAGTGAATATTTCGTTAATATTGATAATATTGAAGAACTTTAGGGTAGTACGGGCTCTTAATGATGTAATATCGTTTATTTAGTATCCCATGACACAAGTCTCATAAAGGCAAATCATTATTGGAAATAAGCAATTAGGTGCGAGCTAAGGATAGCCACGGAATATAGACCACAAGGACATAAAATCTTTTAAAAATGTCATATAGGTAAGCTTATTTTAACTAAATAGAAATCTTTAACTTTATAATTATGAACATCTTTTTCCAAAAAATGTATATCGAAATAAGAAAAAAAAAACCACTTCCCATAATAACTAGATCAAGTGACTAAAACCCACACAAATCGAAGTAGTCAGGCGATGCGGTACCCATCACTATTTTTTTTTTATTTATGTACCGGATTACATGATTTATTTTCTAACTTAAATAACAATATAACCTACGCAGGTTTGTCCTTATGTTATTAATCATTTACATCGGTAATTAAATAAACCTTTAATAGATACCTACTCAGGAACCAGATAATCATCGGATATTCTCTTCAAGAAATATTTCTTTAAATTACCTATAGTAATTTAGGTTTACTTTGGTTCCGTAATTTGCCAAGTAATTCATTTATAAATCGATGTTTTGTTTCCCTTATCCACCTTCATTTCCAGCATCACACTAAAAGTGGTATTTAGGTCGTTCTCTAGGCTCTGTCTTCACCTCAGAACATAAAATAAGGGTCTACACTGATAAGGTGTAAGGCAAGATAGTATACTCAGAAAGCAAAGAAAAACAGAATTCAATACAATACCCTTTATCGCACAAAAGAAAAATACAGGACATAAATCTGGGAAATTCCGAAAGGCTACCTTATCGTTAAGCAATTTATTCTTTAACAACCTCGCTTAGACAGAATATATCAGCATGAATAAATAAATATAAATATATATATAGGGACAAATCACACTGATTAAGCTAGCCCCAAAGTAAGTTTTAAACTTGTGTTATGGGATACTAACTCAACGATACTATATTTTATGATAAATGCATATATAGATAAACACCACATGGAAGATAAATGTAAAACACTAGAAAAATAAGCTCCAGATCCAACATCCATTACATATACGTACAAAGTATGCAAAAGGAGAATTCCCGGAAACGTGCAGCCCATTATGAGTTAGCAATTTTCAAGGAAGTACACTCGGCAACAAAAGACAAATGGGTTTATGTGTAGTAATTTATTTCTGTTCCTACCCGTGTGGTTCCGGGTTAAAATAGGACCACTGCATCTCATCCTGTGGATGTCGTAAGAGGCGACTAAAGGACTAAGCACAAACATTTCGTGATACAATTGCATTCTCAAAGAGTTGACGTCAGGCAGGCGGCCGGTCGTAAAACTATAGCTAAATCATTTAAACTGTCGTCGTAAAACTATAGCCAAATCAATTATAAGGTTGGTTAAGATGGCCATAAAATGTTATTGTGACTTGTGTAACTGAGATAAGCAAGTACCTGCATTGAATTGGTTTTGTTGAAATTATTGAATAGGTGTTAATAATGATAAGGTCGATCAAGGCGGTCATAAATCATATGTTGTGGTAGTGAGATAAGACCGTGTCAAGTGGATTTGCGGAAACTAATGAAAAGATGCGCGGCACTATCTAGGGAAGCGGCACTTTGATATTCAGGCGACACGGTCAGAAAAGCAAACCATTATCTGTGACAGTGACATAGACAATGTATTTACAATTATTAAATAAATTGAAATACTAAATATGTTTCTTATAATTAAAAGATTGCTTTTATCCATTTTAAACTATTTAAGAATGCCCATTAAAAAAACAGAAGCCCCAAAGCCCCAAGCCTATAAAAATAAATAATTTGTTAAATATTGCAACTTTAAAGTCACATAACTTTTGTCTTGCACGTCGTAGATCAGTTCGGTAAAAAACATACGAATGTACATATTATAAGCTTTTTACTCATATAGGTTAAAAAGTGTTACAATTCTGGGTACGTTGCGCCCATTCTCCTTTGATTTTGTTTATTTTTGTATGAAAAAAAATAATCAAATTAAAAAAAAGTGATATAACAAAAGTAAGTTTCTACTCTTGATGTACCTATTTAAGTCGCCTGTAGAAGGTTTTGCATTAGATACCAATAACCCTGTATATATCTATTTTTACTTCAGGTATTGACAATATGGACCAGATAAATACCTGTACCAAACAATCCGTGATATCGCTGGACCGCACAGTGTCGATAATGTTTCGTTCATGTCAGGCTTAACAATGGACAGTGAACAATATTATTTCCCATGCAATATATTTCTTTACCTGCTTTTTTTTTACTTAAAAATAATCCAATGTTAGTTTTTAATTTGGGAAACAATTTTTTTTTAAATCTTTTTATTTTTATTTACACATCATCATCATCATCATATCAGCCACAGGAAGTCCACTGCTGGACATAGGCCTCCCCCAAGGATTTCCAAAACGACCGATCAGAAGCGTGGGACAACCTTGCTCAGGTCGTCTGACCACCTAGCAGGTGGGTTATACACACAATTTTGAAAACACCAGCCAAATTTTTGGAGCAAGCGTGCTGCCCCTGTTACTGTACCTCTATATTGAGACTCTACTACATTCTATAAAAATATTTTTTGAAAATCGATAAAAGATTTTTGTTCTCCTATACAAAATTCGTTTAGCTGAGCGGTGGCGCGGCGATTTAAATGAACGCGACTTTTTTTTGTTTTCGTATATTGTGCACATAATTCATTTATCTATTCTTCATTGTGCGAACCGCTAAGGTGTGGAATTCCCTCCCTGTGTCGTTGTTTCCCCCTACATATGATTTAGGGATTTTCAACGTAAGAGTGAATAGGCATTTTTTGAGTTGTTGAGTTTTTAGCATTTGTTGAGTTACACCTTATACCTCATCTTAGCTTCACATCAGGCTCAGGTCAAACGCACTCAAATCTCTAATAAAATAAAAAAAAGATTGTGACAAATGAAAGAGCTTTTTTACGAGAACTTAAATATAATTTTTTTAGATCAATATTTTTAAAGTTAGGTAGGTATTAATATTTTTTCAAAACAAAAAACCGACTTCAATAGGTACCAGAAAAGCTAAATATTCAAACAATTGTATACGTGGACGATATGTATTTTCGAGTTATTTTCGTTTAAAAAACAAACCACACAACCGATTTTAATAAAATTCATATGGGACAATGAAAGTATACCCTTTCAAACAAAGAAAGAATTTTCTAAATCGGTCCAGGCGTCTTTGAGTACCTAATCGGGGAACATACATAAAAAAAAACATTAGATTTCGACGAATTGATAACCTCCTCCTTTTTTGAAGTCGGTTAAAAATAGGTTAAACACTCTCCCTTATCTCCAAAATTACTGAGCCTAAAATTTAAAAAAAATAAGAAATATAATTCCTTACCTATAAATTTCAGGAAAAATTATGAGAAGTACGGAACCCTCTTCACGCGTTAAACTTGTACTTGGCCGGTTTATTTTTGTATAATTTTCATCAACCTATGTAAGAAAAGAGTTTTACGACATCAAAACTATTACTATGTTTACCTAAAACTTCTATTTTTTACCCAAACCACATGTCACGCTTTTTTCCGATCTCAACACGTTTGACACACAACATTGTCAGGTTTGGCACTATCCCCTGATCGTGCTAAACCTGACAATACATCGGGGAGGGGTCCCCCCCTTTACTGTGACGTAATATATGGTTGGCCCCTTACGAGATTGGTTGTTACATCTTTATAGCCATGTTTTGACACATTTCGGTCCATACGGAACATCTAACAATGTTGTTGAGATGAATGTGGCAAGATACTTGTGTACAATTGGTTATGTCTGGAGACTTGACCCAGTTTCAATAACACACGTCTTTTAGGCGCGTAAGTTCTGTATTTACTGTCATACGTAGTATATTATTAGTATTCTGTGCTGTCATAAAATAATTTGTCATACTATAGCTTCAAGTCAGCTTCAAGTAAATCATTTTTAATGATTAGAATTACTAAATATTTATGTGTAATATAGTGTACAATCAATGTGTGTTACCAGTGATGACTTATGGCTCTGAAACGTGGTCCCTTACTATGGGTCTCATAAGAAGGCTCAAGGTCGGTCAACGCGCTATGGAGAGGGCTATGCTCGGTGTTTCTCTACGTGATCGAATCAGAAATGAGGAAATTCGTAGGAGAACAAAAGCCACTGATATAGCTCAGTTGATTAGCTCGTTGAAGTGGCAGTGGGCGGGACACATAGTGCGACGAACCGATGGCCGATGGGGCAGAAAGGTTCTCGAATGGCGACCACGTACTGGCAAGCGAAGCGTTAGACACCCACCCACAAGGTGGTCAGACGATCTGACTAAGGTCGCTGGAAAGCGCTGGACGCAGGCCGCTCTAGATCGGTAATTTTGGAAATCCCTGGGAGAGGCCTATGTCCAGCAGTGGACGTTATGCGGCTGAAATGATATGTGTAATATGTATGTATGTACCTTCTTTTTCTTCTTATTTAAGAGCTTAGTGGCTCTTGTCGGTGGAGTATGCGCCAATCTTCTCGGTTCTCTGCCTTACTTTTTAGTGCTTGATACGACATGACCCCTGCTTTTTCTTTCAGTTGGTCTACATGGCTATATGTACCTATATGTCTCATATATTTTTTTTAATGTATGTATGTATATGTCTCATAGTATTCAACATACAATTTAAAAAAAATTAACCAAGCACGGGCAAGCCCCAACCCGCATCGCGATTAAAATTTTACTTGAGTTACCTGTTTCTCGCATATTAACAATGTCTGGGTCACACGTTAGTTTTCACCAATAAATATAGTATCGTAAAAATTAAACGCCTATTTCGAAAAGTATTTTTATAAACATATAATCGTATAATACTCCCGCAGCGATAAAGTAACTGAACATAATACTAATAACGCAAGATATTAAATATTCTAAGAATGTGACGACGCCATCGTACGAGTATTATGAAGATAGCAATGGAGGAGTGAGCATTTTTGGGCGGGTTACAAACGGTCGGACCTAACGTAATGGGCCTCCATACGAGTTACGTACGTAAGTTTGTACATACCTTATATGGAGTAGCTGATTACGGTAAGGCAAAGTGGTCGCGTTTTACGAAATACTTTTCCCGACTGGCCCAAGATTTCAGGAATATACCACGACTGTATTACCAACAGAGATCTTCAAGAAGAAAACACTACTACACAATACTCAGTCCACAGCAGATCGGAAACAGTAGTTACCGTGGATGTAGACTGAAAGGTAGGACAGGGAAAACAGCTGTATTGTTAAGCTCCTAGAAAGAGGATGAGAAATAAATGTGCAACAGGGGACAGCCTTAAAAGATTTGTGAAGAAAAGTGCATTCTAAGAGCAGAGACGCAAGTTGAGTGCACATCTCTGCACAATTCGGCCAATATAACCGAAAGGCTGGCATGGCCATAGGAGGTGGAGAGCAAATGCTGGTCCTAGATTTCTATTTTATATAGGCAAATTTCAGGCGGCTTGCAGAATTCGCGCACCGGTGGCACCACATCCAGAGCGGCCTAGAAAGTGACATACACCAGGACTGGTAAAAGTAGAAACAACACAGGTCTTAAGGAGAAAGGAAGACGGAGCTGTAGAAGAGAAAGAAGAAACCTTGAAAGACTGGATGGTTGTGTGATGTGGAGCCCCCAGAAGAGGGTAAGAATAGTAATGAGAATAAGAACAATGGATAGCCTATAAAAAGATTGGTAGGGAGTGGAGAAAGCTGCTTTCGAGCAAATTACGCCTATAAAATGTAACCAAAAGGTTTGAATCGCCACCAGTGGAGGTGGTAAAAGGCTGGCCCTAGATTCCTAGTCAGTTAATAAAGGCACGTCAGCTTCAGAAATCCTTCAATATGTTGCGACCGAGTAGTATGCTCAAATGTACTAACTACTTATATGGCATATTTGATGCGGCTCAGCTGTTTCCCCCTTTTTGCAATTAACAGCCTGTATACAAGGTGGAAGGGACGTACCCGTAATAAATCGAACCGTGGGCTATACTAGATCACTAAAGTATAATTAAATTCAAATAACAGTCAAAAAACCAAAAAAGAATCCGACATTCCCATACAATCGGCTGAACAATTTTGTATGGAAATGGCGAATTTTTTTTCGTTTTTTGGCTGTTGTTTTAATTTTATCATACTATAATGATCTAGTATATACCGTGGTTTGATTTATTACGGGTATGTCCCTTTCACGTTGTAGACCTGTAAAAAAATCTAAATTATTTATTCATTAAGCGAATTATTAGATTAGAAGATTCCTATGTAACATTTTTGAGAAATAAACTGTAATAGTTTAAATTACAGTGATTTTTTAAAAACACTCATAGTTTTCTTGGCTCTGAACTGACGGGGCCTTTTGTAGAGAATATTTATGTAAGAATTTCCCTTATCCCTCGTAGTTCCACCTTTGTATACAATCGTATTTATGGTGAACTAATATTATAAAGCGGAAGAGTTTGTTTGTTTGTTTGTTTGTTTGTTTGTTTGTTTGTTTGTTTAAACGCGCTAATCTCAGGAACTAATGGTCCGATTTGAAAAATTCTTTTTTTGTTGGGTAGTCCATTTATAGAGGAAGGCTTTAGGCTATATAAGATTACGTTCCGACAACCACGCGAACGAAGTCGCGGGCACAGCTAGTGGTGAATAATTGACTGATTACTGACTGATTTGTTGGGAGATACCTTACAGAGATATCTCCGAACAAAGGTAGAATTTGAACCACCAAGCCGAAGAGGGGGTGAATACACTATCACGTCTTTATCCCCAATGGGGCAGACAGAACTTTTAATTGTGTTGTGGTCTTTGTTGGTACAAATAAAGCATTTACTTACTTACTAGCATTTTGGATCTTGCGGCTCTAAGTAGACAGAGCCCAGGGCCGCAAGATTAAAGGCCACTTTTAGCGTAATGATGGGCAAGAAGGTGGAAATGGGAATCAAAATAGTGATGAACTCCCTACTCTCACAGCCGTGGTAGGAATCGCGGGGGAAGAGGAGTGTCGGTGTATCGTTGTCGCTCGCCCTATCCTCCGCGACCAAGCGCGGCCGTGGCGCTTGGCACGGCATCGGTGTGGCCGCAGGGGAAGAGGAGTGTCAGTGTTACGTTGCCGCTCTCCCTATCCCCTGCGGCTGACTGGGTGGGCCTCAGTCGCCGTCAGGCGGACTGGGGCAGGGCCTGCTTCCGCAGGCCCCAAATTATGAGTGCTGGTTCGACGTTGGAAATGGGATTCCATCGTCCAATAGACAGCCTTCCGGAGTGGAAGGTAGGCGCGTGTCGTTTCAGCGCGCCTGTCCTTGTCGGGCCGAGAGGCCAAAGCGATGGCTGCTCCGGCCCCTCTGATTCAGCAGAGGGTGCCGTGAGGCCGTAGGCGAGCCGGGGCCGCTGATTAGCGGTCGGCCGCGCTGAGGCTGTGGACAATGTGGAAGCACACGGCCTCGGCCGACAGTGGCTGAGAGGTGACACCGCGGAGTTTTTAGTGGTAGCAACACATAACCTAACCGGTGTCCCATAACCGGTAAGGTATCCGAAGGGACTTTCTCCGCGTCAAAAAAAAAATCTCGGCCCGCCCCAGTTTGCTCGTTCCTATTTTCTATCTGACTGCGAATGTAAGAAATTTCTCTCGCATAATCGGATAAAACTTCTTAAACGTTGTTATCAGCTATGTTTAAGAAGTTGTATTTAAGTTCCATTTAACTAGGTACAGTTAATGACAAAATTCAATTAAAATTAGATTTTTAAACACACTATTATTTTTTAATTTAGGTTTTTATTTAGTTTTTTAATTTAAATTTTAATATAGTTTTAGTTAAATAAATTGTTTAATTTTACGATTAAAATCAGATTTAAATATTCACAAATGATGCTGCCGTATTCCTATACAACGTGTAAGGGACATATGATTAGCAAATCGAATCACAGGCTGGACTAGATCACTATTGTTTAATGTACCTAATAAAAATACTTAACACTCAAAACACCAGCTGCACACTTTTGTATGAAAATGCCGTTTTTTTTTTGTTTTTTGACTGTTATTTTAATTTCATTTCACTATAGTGATCTAAACCGTGATTGATAACAACGCAATAGGTCGATAATTTTTAATGACATATTTATCGCCTTTTTTGTACATTTATCAGGGTATAAGCCGTAGACAAACAATTTATATGACAATGAGGAATGGCTATTGCAAAACCTACACCTACACCCTTACCTAACATTAAGTACAAACCGGTCAAGTGCGTTTCGGACTCCTACAGAAGGGTTCCGTACCTCCGCACATTGTTTTAAAACGCTGAACAAACACGTTTGTTGTATGACGACCCTGTTTAATTCTTAAAACTTATTCAGTATTTTTGTTATAGCGGCCATAGTAATACATAATTGATGAAAATTTCAAGTGTCTAGCTATTACGGTTCAAGAGATAGAGCCCTGTGACAGACGGATGGACAGACAGACAGACAGCGGAGTCTCAGTAATAGGGTCATGTTGGCACTCTTTGGGTATGGTACCCTAAAAAGTACCCGATTTTCCGATCTTTACTTGTTAAATGTCTGGAATTAATAAGCATTTGACGTTATCTAATAACATGCCTTCACATTTGCATTTTATTCATTTATCCAATATTGGCTCACAATAAATGCGACCTCGAATATGAAATTTCATAAAATTCCGATATAAAATTCCAATATTATTAAGTTATCTGAATGGACATAAATAAAAAGTTGCCAGTAAACATTTGAGTTTGTCACAGTTTGGTCCCAGTAGACGTACAAAGTTAGACCTACGAAGTTAATCTAATACCAGTAGGTTTAACGAGATTTTTCGTACCAATAAACCTACTAAATGATAAGCGTTGCCTCTTTGTACTGGCAAGAGAATCGCGACGTGCGCGCCCTCCTTTCGGCGGGTAAACTCCAAGAGACGGCGATATATCAGCGCCAAAGCGTCAAGATAGGTCTCCGACGCCGTTGAAGGCGTGTCAAGTTACAACCTTATTTAAGGGAATTGGGCTTGGATCATATATTCTATAGATGCACAGTTGCCGCCAAAAAAATGCCACCGGAAAAACAAGGCATAAAACAGTATTATGCCTTGTTTCACTCTCATTCGCTCGAAGGCCGCGCGCGTGACGTTACGTCAAAGATGCCAAAGTGCGTGGTGAAAATACGGATTTATTTCCACGCTTATCTCACTTACATATGGTTTAAATTAGATTAAACTGTGTGACACTTTAGAACTTTTTTCGCAATCCTTGAAATGGTAGATATACATCTACTCACCTAACCTATAATATGTACGTATTAACACGGGGCCAATATTTTGTTTGAATTTGCAAGGAACTGTGCATCTATAGAATATATAATATTATATGATCAAAGGATTGGGTCCCAAAAATATTATTGAAGTGAAAACTTCTTAGGCGCGTTGGGCATTTTTTGAGATGGAAAAAATAATTGAACTCGCGACACTGTTACCGACACCTCCTAATTGTTCAAGTTTTCACTTCTGTCGCCACTCCCGGAGTGCCACTGTTTTTTTTTATTATTTACTAGCTTTTGTCCGCGGCTTCGCCCGCGTAGACTACACAAATTAGATTGTTTTTTTTAAAACTGGGGTTGCAATTAATAAAACCACTAATTAAAAAATGTCATATGTGTCTCGCTTCAAAATTGACGAAGATTCATACAAACTTGCAACCCCTATTTCACCCCTATAGGGAGTTAATTTTCAAACTCTAATAAATGCATTATTACTTTCTACGAACTACTAAAATACATTAAAAATTTCATGTGTCTCACTTTAAAAATTACGAAGTTTCATACAAACTGCCAACCCCTATTTCACCCCTTTAGGGATAAAATTTCCCAAAATCCTTTCTTAACGGACGTCTCCTAGTCACATTCTACCTTCCTGCCAAATTTCATCTTCATTGGCTAAGTAGTTCTCGAGATTTTGAGATGAGTGAGTGATTTTCGCTTATATATATATACTAGCTTTTGCCCGCGGCTTCGCCCGCGTTGATTCGGGCTATGAAAAATAGATGTTGGCCGATTCTCAGACCTACTCAATATGCTCACAAAATTTCATGAGAATCGGTCAAGCCGTTTCGGAGGAGTACGGGAACGAACATTGTGACACGAGAATCTTATATATAAAATTCTAATCAATCCGTGGATCCGTGGCTTAAAACTTGGACTATTGAAAAACACTTAGGTACTTTGATAAACCGAAAAATATGGGTCTATTGTTTTTGAATTATCTAACTGACGGACTAAATAGGTACTTATATTTTTGAAATTTGCCAATGAAGACCTTTCATTTGATTCCCGAATTAATATCAAAACAAAAAAAAATGATGACTTGCACGTTTTGTTGGTGTGTGTTTTCAACAGTTGAAAGAGGTTTTCCATTTTAGGGTTGGGAACGCTAAGAATCAAAACTACACGAAGTTAATTTCCGCTAATCTTTGTATTTTGTGTCCTGGTCCGGTGGCAATCTCGTTTATAAATCATCTGGTTCATTCTCTCGCCTTATTGCAGATTCTATAGCGTTATAAAACATGTTTATTGGAAGAAAAAGTTGAATTATCGCTACCATTTATATTATACCAGAGATTAACGATGTCGTTTTAAGTATGTTTGGATGTAAAACCCAAATAAGGACAGTTCGCACGATATCAAAAACAGCATAAATGTGAAACAGTAACTTTACAGGACGCGACACCGTTGCGTAACCTACAAATTTTCACTTCTGTTCAAGTTTTTACTTCTGTCGGCAAAACCGAAGTAAGTACCAGTTTTTTTTAAATTTTATGAGTGAGTTTCTATAATACCAAACGAAAATCTTTTTACTAACTATATTTTTCCTTTTTAATGAATTGTTAAAATAAAAGTTTTATGTCTACAGTTTATCATTCACTAAAAATATTTTGTCAATTTTTGTTTTGTTACGAAATCGAAAAAAAGGTTTTTTACAATAAATATTAGGCTGTTCGTTGTCGCTTGATTCCTGTTAATGTTTATCTGTTCAGCTTAGGTACGCATGAATTATCGGGCGCCATATAGCTTTTGTAAGAGTAAATTTATAATATAATGTTGTGTTTTCCTCGCAAATATTTTGACAAACGGTTTATGGCACTCGTGTGTTGTTCATTATAGTTTCGGGTCCATAGACATACGCAGCGGCTTCTTAGGCTGGTATTGGTATGTCAAACCCTTTTTCTTTTTTTTTTGACGCGGAGAATGTCCCTTCGGATACCTTACCGGTTACGGGACACCGGTAAGGTGGATCGTGGACCTTGTCACGATGGGGGGGGCTCAGTACCCGCGGATGAGGCAGTCCGCAGGTACTGAGCCCCCCCCATCGTGACAAGATGAGAATCCGGGCGGGGGGGTGGTATGTCAAACCAGCCTTAACTGTAATGAATAATTTTCCACACTTTTATCATAACATAAACGACTATTTTAAGAAAAGTTAGACGATTCGTGTATTTAATTAAGGCCGTACCTGAATTTTCCGGGGTCCAGTGCTGCCCCCATTTAAAATAAATCATTTCAAAGAAAACGGAGACATTATTTAAAATTTTGCTACTACCAGATAACCTTTCAAAGTATTTTATGAACTACTGTTTACAGTTTATAATGAGAACGTTAAGCTTTATTTACTACGCACATTTGCCAAAAGTGGCCGTTTTTCGCAAATGTGCGTAGTAACTTTAAACTGTAAACAATAGTTTATAAAATACTTTGAAGGGTTATCTAGGACTTGGTAGTAGCAAAATTTTAAATGATGTCTCCGTTTTCTTTGAAATGATTTATTTAAAATGGGGCCAGCACTGGACCCCGGAAAATTTAGGTACGGCCTTAAAGCACAACATCGTGGGCAGCACTTTTCCGCTTAGTACTTAGCAGTCTATTGAGATTTTGCTTGAAAGAGGTATTTTTCGGAGAATTTAAATCAAAAATGTTTGTTTGTTTGTTTCTAATAACTTTATTGTACTTAGAAAACACATAATTAAATACAAAAACAACATATAGAGTAAATTGACAACGGCAGACTTATCCCATAATGGGATCTCTTCCAGTCAACCGGCGAATAAGTAATAATAATGTACTCAATGACAAATAATCTCTCCACTATTCATATAGGTACTTACATGAAAAAAAAAACAACAGTGGCACTCCAAGAGTGCCGACCGACAGAAGTGAAAACTTGAACAAGGTGGTGTCGCGGTAACAGTGTCGCGAGTTCAGCAGTTTTTTCCCATCTTAAAAAAATGCCCAACCTGCCTAAAGAAGTTTTCACTTCAAACAATATAGTTATTAAAGTTCGAACACAAATAATTTTATAATTAAGGCCGCACCTAAATTTTCCGGGGTCCAGTGCTGCTTCCATTTAAAATAAATCATTTCAAAGAAAACGGAGACATCATTTAAAATTTTGCTACTACCAAGTCCTAGATAACCCTTCAAAGTATTTTATGAACTACTGTTTACAGTTTCTAATGAGAACGTTAAGCTTTACTACTCACATTTGCCAAAATTGACCGTTTTTCGCAAATGTGCGTAGAAAAAATAATTTTAAGGTGAAGACATAAGAGAAACCGTGTAAACGAAGTGATTTTGGGCAAATGTTTTGGCTTAAATATAGAACGTGAAGTTTTGAAATATTTATATACTGTATAGGATATCCTAAAGTGTTGCTTTACGATTGAAAATGCTTGCTTTTAGTTTCTATTCACATCCAGAAATAATTTGAAAAGCGTTGATCTGTTATTTTTTGGGCAAAATTTTTATCATTATTACAAATCCATTTTAAACCTATACTGGATATATTTGTGACTTTAGTTTGTGTCTATTTCCTCAGATTCCAATAGTTGGAAAAAGTAATCAAACAATTGAATTATTTAGAAAAAAATATTTGCGCCTACTGCAAACATGAAAATGTCAGAACTATATTTGCTTGCAAAAACTATCAGGCGCAAAAGCAAACGGCGGCGCGGCGTTGTCGATCTGTGCAGCGTTTGTAAACGCGACGTTGTTGCCAGCTCGTGCACGTTTCGCTACCTAACCTACGAGTATTGTGATATATTTGATGGAAAAAGTCACAATGTGATAATTTCGAGTTGTTGTATATTTGATTTTAAAAAAATGGGTAATGTTTATTTTTCGTGTATGTAAGTGGCCAACACTGGTGTCAGATTTTTCAAGCTGCCTTAAGGCATCAGACATAGCTTGACGACTGCCATACAATGACAACCGAGACCAACGGCTTTTAGGTGCTTTCCGAAGCACGGAGGAGCTCGAGAAATTTTTGTATCACTTGTGGTCACCCATCCAAGTACGGACCACACCCGGGGTTGCTTAACTTGCAGTAGCGGCGTTAGGGTAGGGCGCGGTTGGGCGACCGCCCAGGGCGCCAGATACAAAGGGGCGACAGGGGGCGTTTTTGGGCAAGGGGGGTAATAATAAATATATAAATAGCGGCTGGTTAATGGCGGCAACTCCTAGACTCTTATTTGTATGCATATTGTAAACGAAGGGAGGAAGGGGATGGGCCCTTTCTCCCTTCGTTTACAATGGGGTGGCAAATTTTAAGAATTCTATATCGTACTTGCACCCCTCCCCCCCGTCGGCAAAAATAAATCCTATAAGATTGAAGCCTAACTCAGAGTCTAAATTGCAGTTTGAGGGGGGAGGGGGGGGGGGGAACATTGTTAAGAGAAGAAATAGGCGGAACAGTTTAAATTATTTGACTTTAGTTTTACGACCGGCCGGGCGGCCGCCTTACGTCAAACCTCTTTGAGAATGTATTTGTTCCAAAAGTTTTACAACCGGCCGCTGCTCGACGTAAACCCTGCTTAGGAATACAATTGATGTCCTTTAGTTGCCTCTTACGACATCCACGGAAGAGACATGGAGTAGTCCTATTCTAACCTGGAACCACACTGGAAAGTTGAACAAATAGAATAAGTATAATAGGTAGGTACTCATGTTCATTTTGTAAGTAGTAATCTGATATGCATTCATCTGAATTGCAATGTTTAAGATTTTCTATGATTTTAACCGCGCGGCACACAACCAAAGGATTTGACTCAGTACCTACATTGCGTGAATGTATAGAGTTATATCGATTCAGAGACGTCATTGTTTAAATTATACCTACTGAAGTTGTTACAACAAATAATCCAAATAATTAAATTCGTTTTGTTTTTACCCGACTACGTCGAACGAAAAAAGATGTTCATGCATGTGTTTCGCCGCTATGCATGTATGGTACGTGTTCATCTGTTCCCTCGGCATGTTGATGATATCCATGGGAAAAAAATACACGTGTATATGTATCCAAGTTTTTCAAAATTTCTGAAGGCCGTACCTAATTTTTCGGGGGTCCAGTGCTGCCCCCATTTAAAATAAATCATTTCAAAGTAAACGGAGATATCATTTAAAATTTTAATGTGAGAACGGTTTGTGTTGGTATGTATTAGTAGTTATTGGTATGTGTTGATAAGTATTGGTATGTGTTGGAGATAAAATATGAAGCATTGTAAGATCTAAAACCTTTCCTAATTTCATAGGAAAAGTTAAGACTATACGATATATCCATATATAAAGTAAAGAGGAGTAAACTTGTCTAGTTTTATTTATCCTATACCATTATAGGGTAAATAAAACTAGACAAGTTTACTCCTCTTTACTACTTACATTTTTAACTTTGGTTCAATTATGGAAATTTACAGATTTAATGTTATGTAAATACTAAAGTTAATTTGTATGAGTACAATAGCCTCTTTCGGCTTATCTATCAGACAACACCGTCACACTCACGTTCTTTTCTTTCTCTTTAACATTCTATTTAATCCTCGCTCACACGTATATCTTCATGAAAAATTCTCCTTTAAAGTTTTTGATAGCCGTCGTCGTTCGTAGTGAACCACTTCTACAGATCCCAGATCACATTCCTCACAGACCTACGCGAAGTCCTTCGCTGTGCTCGCTGCGCGTTTATGGAACGCTTTACCAGTGGAGATAAAATGTCTCAATTATTAGGGTCCTTTAAATCTAGACTTGAGTAAAATAAAATATTTATTTATATATTATATGTAGCATATTCATTAGGTATGTATGTAGTGTATTTGTAGCGTTTAAGCTTTATCATTATACTTGATTTTTTTTTCATTGCTCTGTACGTACTTCTGCCTTCCCTACTAAATTTGTAACTATCCTCTGCCCTACCTACTGGTCGACTGGAAGAGATCCCTTCTGGGATAAGTCCACCATTTGTAATATCAATTATTTTATTATGTGTAACTATCGCTGATGTACAATAAGGGTTTTTAAATGAATTGTAAAATTATTACCATCATAGAAAGCCTTATACGTCGTATAAGATAATAATGTTTATGTGAAACCATTTTTTATCTATTTTGTTTCGTACAAATTCTTTAGATAGTAAGAGAAAAGTTGAATTATGTTTTAATTTCTAATTTGAAAAATTGTTTCGAAAAGTATTTACTGTGTTTCATTTTACATCAACTATCAACATACCCTGTATTAATTATTTATAAAAATACAATAGGGGTCATCCCTATTGTATTTTTATAAAGATAGTTGATGTAAAATGAAACAAAGTGAGTACTTTTGCAACATGTAAATACTCAACGCTTGTGCAAAGCATGTACTGGTCTTAATTGATTGATATTTAATGCACAAGACTATTTAATTGTAGCGAAAAGTAACAGAAATGGTTGTTTTTTTTACTGGTGTGACTTTCGTGGTCAGATTTTTTCAGCATTTTATATCTTTATCAATGAGAATCAATAAATTAACAGAAAACAGATTTTGACTAGTGTTTCGCATGCATCATGATTTTTTTAGTACGGTACTTTTTGAATTTTTGAAATCCGTTCATAAATGCAGAAGATATTAAATATTTTATTGGACCCGATTTAAAAACACGCGTCTGCCAGCCGCAAGTAGTGATGACGTCACTCCGGACCATACGGCACGCCACCGCCGCGCGCCGTCCGCCCGCAAATATCGTGGTTAGTGGTCAACACTGTTGGTTTTTTGCATTGTTTCGGTAACTGTAATAATAAGTAACAAATTGAAAGATGGATTTGAAAAAGGACTATCCATAAATCAGTATTTTATATATTTATGGGTACAGAACCCTGAAAATTAGTTAATCGTAACGTTTATTGCAGGTTAAAATACAGTTGTCTCCTGAACTATGCATGTACCTAAGTAGGTAGATAGGCGTTCAGATAACCCAAACGTTTACTTTCAGATTTTAAGCAATGGCCGATGGGTTATTAAAAGGCTGTACCAGGTTGAATTAGGTAAATCTAGCAATAATGAGAAAAAGAGATAGATAGGTACCTATAATATAACCTATTTCTATTGATCGTTTAGGTAGGTATGTACATACTTAATTAATACTAAATAAGTACTATAATATGTCAAAATGATCTTCGCAACAGTAAAAAGTACCTACTCTTGCTTGCTAGTGGATCTCTCTTCATAACACTGATCCACTTTTTTATAGTTTTTTGGTCCGTCGGAACACGAAAAATAACGGCTAAGTGAAAGTCAGACTCGCCCATGAAGGTTCCGTAGCAGCAAGTAACATAATATAAAAGTTCATGTAGTTCGTTGTAACTTTGATCGATGTTTTAATGATAGTGTATTTTTTTTTAGTTATTTGCGGTTTAAGATTTATGACGTATAAAAAAAACTACTTACCAGATCTCGTTCAAACCAATTTTTGGTGGAAGTTTGCATGGTTATGTACATCATATATTTTTTTTAGTTTTATCATTCTTTTATTTTAGAAGTTACAGGGGCGGGGGGGATACACACACATTTTACCACTTTGGAAGTGTCTCTCGCGCAAACTATTCAGTTTAGAAAAAAATGATATTAAAAACCTCAATATCAATTTTGAAGAGCTATCCATAGATACCCCACACGTAAGGGTTTGATAAAAAAAATTTTTGAGTTTCAGTTCTAAGTATGGGTTCCCCCCAAAATTTATTGTTTTTTTTTTCTATTTTTGTGTAAAAATCTTAATGCGGTTTACAGAATACATCTACTTATCAAGTTTCAACAGTATAGATCTTATAGTTTCGGAAAAAAGTGGCTGTGACATACGGACGGACAGACAGACAGACAGACATGACGAATCCATAAGGGTTCCGTTTTTTGCCATTTGACTACGGATCCCTAAAAATTGTTTGTTTGGAGTAGGTACCTACTATTAGAATTAGAATTTCATTGTTGGATTTTTTTGTTTGAAGCAATATATTTCTGGCAACAAATAAGTTGTTTGAATTTAATAGCAAATGATGTTTTTACGTCAAAACATGGGTATATAAAATTGTATTAAATTCTCGTAAAAATAGACTAAAATAGTCAATCTTCTAAAAGACTAAAATAGACGAATCTATAACGTGAATAAGTCTGTGTCCAACAACTAACGACATCTATACAGACGCGCAAAAAACTTTTTGAAAACTGATATCTGCTTGCCGTCCATTGTATGTAATTCCGGTTTTTTGATAGATGGCGCTGGCCATGTTTATATGTGTGCACTCAGTGGGCGTATTAGGTTGTGCATGTGTGAGTGAAAACAAGCGAGGTCATTTGCCTATCCCTTCGCCTTAAATGATGTCTCCGTTTTCTTTAAAATGATTTATTTTAAATGGGGGCACACTGGACCCCGGATACCTACCCATAAAGAAAATTTTGATAAGGTAATACAATACAATACAAATTATCTTTATTGCACCATAATCTACATCTACACTTATATTATAAAGAGGAAAGATTTGTACCTATTTTTGTATGTTTGTAATGAATAGGCTCAAAAAGTACTAGGCCGATTTAAAAAATTATTTCACTGTTGGAAAGCTACACTATTCCCGAGTGATATAGGCTATGTGTGTACCACGGGCGAAGCCGGGGTGGACTGCTAGTAATTCATAAAATAAAAATAACAAACACAAAGAAAATATTGGTACAAAGGCGGACTTATCGCTAGATGCAATCTCTTCCAGTCAACCTTTGGGTAGAGGAAATATTAATAGTACTTACCTATACGAAGAAAAAAAATGCCAATCACACGTATTATTTTTCAGTCCAATCCTGTCACTCAAAGATCAAAGTGATTGTCTTTGAGATAAGGCCGCCTTTTGTAGATTTTTATATACGTTTAAAAATAAATGTAAAGATTTCTATGAAAAAGTCGTAAAAGACCAGGCGGAAACGGGAATTAACAATAGTGGATACTTATTACGTATACCTCTAGGTTAAAAACCTTTGCCCAAATCTATAGGTTACCTATACCTAGGCTAGGTTATTACTAAATGCCACTTATTACAAAATATGAGAGTCGCCGTGGAATTTGTACATTTTAAATTATCATATTTTGTCTACGAACTTAAAGCTCAGATAAGCGTGGGAAAGAACGGGTGTTTCTTATAAAATTTCAATATTAAAATGACAAGTGAAGCGTGATAAGTTTTTCCAAGAATCGACAGGAAATTTATACACATTTTTAACGTTGTCAAATTATCTACAAAGTATTCTTTAGGAACTCATAATGGGAATTCCTACGGAAGACATCCCAAAGGTCCGTCCTTTTTTCTGTTACCTAATTAATTTTCTTGTCTATAGCTTTCTATTTTTTCTATTTATCAAATAAGGGTAGTATTTAAACGCAAATCAAAATTACTGATTGCACAGCAAAATACTCAACTGAAAATATTACTAAACAAACTGCAATTTATATTTGTGGCGCAGTAAAATGTATAGAACTTTCCTAGCACTCGCCGGCCGCTGCCGCGGCACGCTCGCTTCGCTCGCTCGGCTCGTGCGTGTGTTGGTCGCAGTTCTAACATAACCTAACCTATAGGTTTGCCCTAACCTAATAAATTTGATGTGCAGTCAGTATTTATTTGCTGTGCAATCAGTACTTATGATAAGATTGTTGATTTATTTGATGTAAAAAAGTATATAAATGATGAGATTAAATTGATGGGTGATTATTTATTAGATGTGCAATTAATAATATCCCATAAATTAACTAGATTACTCAATAATTACAGGAAATAAGGCTGCTCTATGGAAGTCAAATAACTGAACTCAATAACTAAGGTACAGGATATACGAGTAAGTCTGATCCAACGGTGTTATTTTCATATACATTTCCTCTAATTTATGGGATCAATCAAAATTTTACCATCATACAAAGTATACTTTTTAGGGTTCCGTACCCGGGTGCAAACAGGACCCTATTACTGAGACTCCGTTGTCTGTCCGTCTGTCCGTATGTCACAGGGCTCTAATCTCTTGAACCGTAATAGCTAGACACCTGAAATTTTTACTGATTATGTATTACTGTGGCCGATAATAACAACAAATACTTACAATAAGATAAGGTTAATAATTAAAGGGGGTCGTCATACAAGAAACGTGTTTCTTCAGCGTTTTAAAACATTGTACGGTGGTACGGAACCCTTCATGTACGAGTCCGACTCGCACTTGCCCGTTTATTACACCTAAGTATGTACACACGTACGGATTGTATCACCCCTTCAATTGAAGATGACTCAATCCTCATATGAAAACTTTTCCTAGTTTTTTTGTGAATTTTCCTATACGGATGAAAATGATAAAATTACGAGATACCTGTTTTGTATTTATAAGATAAATTGTTCAAACTGTGTAAGTGAGTCAGCCCATATATCTCGCCTTTATAAGCTTAAAGGCCCATTTAGACGATACCATTTTCTTGCACATTCAAGTTTAATAATTGATTGCAATAATTGAAACGCAATAATGCCCCTCAATAATGTAAGCATTTGTTTACACGATGCGCATAGTAAAAAACTTGAATGCAATTATTATATCTCTATTTCGGGTATTGTAAGTAACCTTTATTTATTTGTCCCTAAAAGTAAAATAAAATCCGTCATTTTTCTATCAGCATACCCTATCACTGCATTTACTCATGTTAAATACAAGAATTGCATAATACATTATTGTATACTTTTACTGTTTACACTAATGCAAATTTTGCATCGAAACTTGCACAATAGATTCAAGAATGGTACGTGTTGTTTAGACCATGCAAGTAATTTATTGCTTTCATAAAATTGTGTGCAACAGGCAAGAAAATTGCACCGTCTAAATGGGCCTTAAAACACTCTGTTTGAGACAATGGCTCCACCGCGGCGAGATGGTTATTGGTTATACCTCAGCTCTTTGTGATGTTTTTCTATCAAGCCTAATGGGGCAGTTCGCTTATTTTATTATTCATCGCCACATTATGCTGACGGTAGGAACTGGCCTCCATAATGTTTCTATTGTGCTTTATTGTATTAAAAAGGGGTTTCTTATTACTTTTTCGTGGTCCGTTTGTGTCTGATTTTTTAAGCTTTCTTTCTACTCGTAAAATATACTTCCTGTCCTGATCTTGTATGCGTTCCCCTGGCAGAAAATTATCGAATGATAGTCTGACTGTATTAGATATTTTGTACATAGCTTAGTAAATGTTCGTCGAAGTGTAAATATTGTCCCCCGCCTACCTGTGCTTCTCCTATATTTCTAGATGTCACTACTATCTCTTCCGCTAGTCATACAATGAATGCTGGGTACTTAGGCTGACGGTATCCATGAAAAATCAGAGATGGCGCTTGTTTGTTCGTAGAAAATTTACGCTTATACCGCCATCTTTCCGGTACCACTACGAAACTACCTTCTTTCGAACTAGTAGCTCCATCTAGCTACAATATTTAAACTAAAAATCAATTTAGGTAGGCTTAAAAAATGAAGGTTGTATATTACTCTAGTGTTTGTTCGTCCATGATTTAATTAAAATTTATTGTACAAAATACAATTTGTATAGCACAATAGGCGGACTTAAAGGATTGCCTGACATTCAATCTTTCTGCTAATTTAATTACCAACCCTTTTACTAATTTGAACAAATTGAAAAAGCCCCCATGTTTGTTTTCCTCGATTTGTCGAAAATATCATCAGATACGAGTTAAGGCCGTACCTGAATTTTCCGGGGTCCAGTGCTGCCCCCATTTAAAATAAATCATTTCAAAGAAAACGGAGACATCATTTAAAATTTTGCTACTACCAAGTCCTAGATAACCTTTCAAAGTATTTTATGAACTACTGTTTACAGTTTGTAATGAGAACTTTAAGCTTTATTACTCACATTTGCCAAAATTTACCGTTTTTCGCAAATGTGCGTAGAAAAAATAATTTTAAATGATGTCTCCGTTTTCTTTAAAATGATTTATTTAAAATGGGGGCAGCACTGGACCCCGGCAAATTTAGGTACGGCCTTAAATGAGGCATAATCGGCGTAGTCATGGAAATGTAAGTGGGAAAAGATACGTGACAAAGCAATTTGTGGAAACATTTTTATGGCTTTCATACTAATAAATTTGGAACGTGTGTTTTTGATAGGGAGCGGGATTTACTTTACGACTGTTTTAGCAAAATACTCTAACCTCTTTTTACCCGACTGCGTCAGAAAAGGTTTATATTGTTCGAGTGTTTTTGTGAGTTTTTTGGCACGTTCTGCAGCCTAAATGGCTTGATGGATTTAAATTAGGTGTCGTTAGATTCGTATTAATTGCAAAGATAGGTATTTGGGGAATGTACATAAGGTACATTATTGCTATTTGTTCCAGTATCAAACAGAGTTTTTCAAGTTCAAAAAGATTTTAAGGTGAAGTGGTAGCGTAAGTGGCGCCCTCATTTGAAATAAATTGTTTAAAACTAAATATGGTGATATTTAAAAAATTGATTTGTATCAATGTCTAAAAAGACCTTCAAACTATCACCATATTTAGTTTTAAACAATTTATTTCAAATGAGGGCGCCACTTATGCTACCACTTCACCTTAAAAGTGGACGATGACTAAAAAGGATAGAGATAGATTAGAAGCGTTTGAAATGTGGTGATGGAGGAGAATGAAAGAAATAAGTGGTACAGAAAAAAGTAATAAACGAATAGGTATCATCAGATAATGTGGGAAAGAAAAGGCAAATATTACATAATGTAATTTGGGGAAAATTGTTCAGATCATGAACTGAACCTACCATTAAAATAGTTTCAGTATATTTTGTTTTGTTTACTTATCGTAATACAAGTATAAGGCCACGCGGCGCGGTGTGCTACGCGGGTTGCCACGCGAGTCGCCGCGCGAGGGCCGCCTGGTGGACCGCCGTAAAATTTCCATAGTTTGTAGTCGCGGCGGCGGCCGCTTAATACCGCGCCGCGTGTCCGTGGACGCGGCCTAAAGATGTAATCGTGATTGGGCTAAGGAATTTATTTGAGACTAGCAGTCCACCCCGGCTTCGCCCGTGGTACACACATAGCCACTAACATTATGTCACTCGGGGATAGTGTAGCTTTCCAATGGTGAAAGAATTTTTTAAATCGGCCCAGTACTTTTTGAGCCTATTCATTACAAACATACAAACATACAAAATAGGTACAAATCTTTCCTCTTTATAATATTAGTATAGATAGTATAGATATAGAAGTATAGATATAGATGAAAGCTCCACTTTCTTTCGTGCTCATCCATGAATGAAGCGGTTTAGTAGAAGGTTTTTAATAAGTTCAATTATAAGGCCTTTTAAATAATAATTAGTTACAAGTATTATGACATTACCTATTCGATAACGATATGAAATCCCATTTAAATCAAATGTAAATTTATTCCCGGGTAATTTCAGTGTTCAAAGGAAACCTTAATACCTATAAACACAAACTCATTGGGGTTCAGTCGATAACCGCTAGCAAAAAATTAAAAGATAATAGAAGGATAAGACTTGTAAATTGACTGACTGATGTCAATTTTATATGATTCATCGCGTTCCCAGTTGAATCCTTATCAGTGCTGCTTTGGTGCGCTTTCAGAATTTTTAAGAATGTGGCCACGGTCTCTATGGTTTCACAGCGAAGGATGCCGAAGACGCCGAAACCTTTAAAACAATTTGGCGCGCTTGCCTGACGTCAATCCTCTTTGCGAAATCAGTCATAGCACAAGGCGTAAACCTAGAAATTGTTTACTGTGTAAAAAGATCACGAAAGCCGACTGCGATAAATAATACTATAACGGTCACCCTGATAAGAGCTAACGAGATAGCGATCAAATTGACATGTGACGAGTCTTGGTACAAGGTGTGTCTGCCCTTGTCGACTCGGCACGAACATCGTCACATGGAAATTGGATTTTTCAAATTCGTGATCGCCCGTTCTAAGTATATATAATTTCGTTTGACGTTTGAGAAAAAACACCACATAAATAGATACTTTTAGTAGTAAGTTGCGTCTTACACATAATTTTTATGACGCATATTGTCACAGAATAAGTACCAGTACTCACGTAGAGAAGTCTCACACAGCAAATAAATTCTAAGAAATACCTACTCAATGTGGTTAGCAATATGGTTTAATTTAGCTCACGTCAGAACTCAGCACCTTTTCGTCTAGAGACCTAGACATCCATTGCAGGCCATTTCATTCTTATTACTCTGGACAAACGACTCGTATAACTGAATTTACCACTTCGAGGGGCCGCCACGCGCTTAGTAATAATCATAGATCTCGTTGGTAATAATTTATTTATTTATCAAACTTTATTGTCCAAAGTAAAAATATACTTTTAACAAATGGCGGACTTAATGCTAAGAGCATTTTCTTCCAGTCAACCTTAGGGATAAGCAAATAGAATAGTGCAGGGCAAAAGTTATATGTTATTATATTTATTAGTATATGGATTGTGTAAGTACTAATAAATATAATAACAAAGAAATAGCTAATGAAAAGAAAAACTGAATGATGATGACTTTATAAAGAAAGGGAGTTTGAAAGGTGGGCGTGGACTTTCCCACTTAAAACAGAATTTGGTAAAAATTTCTCTAATGTCAACGGGCAAAGCATTCCAGAGTCGTGAAGCTTGAAGAGAAAATGAGTTTGACATGAAATTAGGGGGATAAAGAGCTGATGAGTCTCATTAGAACGAAGTTGTCGATCATGAGTATCTGAAAGGTATGTTTTATTTATATTTATATATATACAGGGTCTAATAAAATATACTGAAACTATTTTAAGGGTGTATTCAGTCCATGATACTGAACAACTTTCCCCAAGGAACGTATAGCGAAATATGAAAAAAAATTTTTGGCCTCCCCTATAAGTTGACCGATCAGCTGATCCGAGTTTGTATGGAAAGCCAAAAATTATTTTTCATATTTCGATATATGTTCCTTGGGGAAAGTTGTTCAGAATCACGGACTGAATTCACCCTTAAAATAGTTTCAGTATATTTTGTTAGACGTTATATATATATATATTTACATTTTAAATATTGAGGGTAATCAGGATTCGTAAGGATCGAAAAGAGAGTACACGTTGGTTGTTAAATAATGTAGGTATATTTTCGATACCTAAACGGGGAGTGACACATGCCTGATATTGTATCAACTGTCGTATCTGTCTATCCCTTTAATTTGTGTCGCACGTTACAGCGACGATGGAAAGATAAATTTGTTTTCGCGGATACTTTGCGACTGCGAGCTGTATTGGATTACATTCGTATGTATTCAGTTCGGAGTGCGAAGGGTCAATGTTTACAGAAATCTCGCTTAAAATGTAGTTAACTTATATACTTATTCTTTTTTAGGGTTCCGTACCCGAAGGGTGCAAACGGGACCCTATTAGTGAGACTCCGCTGTCTGTCCGTCTGTCCGACTGTCTGTCTGTCTGTCCGACAGTCACAGGGCTCTATCTCTTGAACCGTAATAGATAGACACCTGAAATTTTCACCGACTATGTATTACTGTGGTGGCCGCTATAACAAAAAAATTAAAAAAATGAAAATTAAAGGGGGTCGTCATAAAAAAAACGTGTTTTTTTCCAGCGTTTTTAACTAGATCTTTATAATGGCATTAACTAGATACTTTAAATTTTCACAGATTATGTATTACTCGTACTATGGCCAATAATATAATATAACAACAAATACTAAAAATTAAAAAAAGTTAAAAATTAAAGGGGGTCGTCATATAAGAAACGTGTTTCTTCAGCGTTTTAAAACATTGTACGGTGTTACGGAACCCTTCATGTACGAGTCCGACTCGCACTTGCCCGTTTATTTTGTGTGTACAGGGTGCCATCACTTAGAATTACCCTTACCCTAGACTTTTACAAACGTAGCCGTTTACGTCCGTAAATAACATGTAACGAGACGTAACGTAATTAAGCTGCGGATTACGTTAATAACTGTAAGGATAGAACGTATGAAATAAGAAATAAAATAATAATAATACTGAAAGCCCTCTTCATGTTGGCTTTGGCCCCATGAACGCCTTAAAGGACCGCCTTATGTTTAATACAATTATAATCCAAAGTAACAAGGACTAATTAATTGTTTTTCTTGAATACTAGCCGTTTTTGGAGGCAACTAGGCAACTTTTTCTATGGAGGAAATTTTAAGCAATCGTGTTTTTGAAACATACCTATAATGACTAGAGCAAGTCCTGAACTTTGCTGTGTTTTTATTTCAAAGTGAGTATTACGTTAATATTGATAATATTCAATTAAGGTCGCTCTAAGTACTATCAGGGTCATACGCGGTCTTAATGCCACTTCCATTTGTATAATGTCTCGTATTTTCGGATGTCGTCACTCCATCTTATTATGGTGAAGACCTTTGCCCAGCAGTGGGACAAAAGAGGTGAACTCAAACACTTACCTCACATACTTACAGAATCTGCCATACAAGACTCATTTGAAAAAAATGCCTCCTGCTCCCTTAGCATGACACCCGCGACAGCGTTTATCTAGAGCTATCATCTCGCTCTACGTCATGATAAAGAGCGTGATAGCACTAATCTGCCGCGCGATATGTACCTGGCCTATAGGCCTAGGCCGCCTATTGTACACCGTTGATTTCTTTGTTGTATATAATTTTTTTTCAAGTGTTTTGGTGCAGTAAAGTGTATTATTATTATTATATATAAACTTTATCTGGGAATACGCCGAGATGAGAGAGAGAGTGTAAACTACTTCAAATATTCTTATCCGAAATAGTACCACGCTACCCAACTGAGTACACACTGCTGTTAAACATGGCAAACATCTTGTCACAAGCAAAAACTCAATTCTATTTCAAGTGACGCGGGTCCTCTCAAATATGGAGATTAGGGTCCGAGTGCTGAATCAAAATAATTTACATTACTACACGTCATATCATCATAATTATAAGTGCGTTTGTTTTATATTTGTGGGATTTTTACTTTCTGCCTTGCTGGTCAAGTCAATTTAAGTGCGAGTTAAACTTGCGTGAAGAGGGTTCAGTACATCTCATAGGTTATTCTGAAATCTATAGGTAAAGAACTATTTTCTAGTAAGTAGTCTGTATTAGTAGTAGTTTCGACCGCGTAAGGATATGTGCGAAAAGTCGGAATTTTAACTCCCGCAAGTTTGTAACACCTGAGTTATCTATACTATCTATATCTATACTTCTATACTAATATTATAAAGAGGAAAGATTTGTACCTATTTTTGTATGTTTGTAATGAATAGGCTCAAAAAGTACTGGGCCGATTTAAAAAATTCTTTCACCCTTGGAAAGCTACATTATTCCCGAGTGACATAGGCTATGTGTGTACCACGGGCGAAGCTGGAGTGGACTGCTAGTATTATCTAAAATTCACATATCTTCTTGCCTTATCCTTATACAGCGTATAGGGAAATGGCAAGGAGAGAAGAAAAGATTTTACTTGTAGCGAAGTTTTTCATAACTTTTTTTGTATTTAAACTAATCATATCTTGTTTCAGGATGCCATCAAACACCCTGAAAGTGGACCACTGTTCGTCACACTGCACCACACCGTCTGAGATGATCGAGCGACCTGTCACTGTCAAAGTGGGCTGTCTACATATCAACCCAGCTTCCAAGTTAGTATACATATACTTATGTTGTTTTCTGGCCTGCCTCCGTGGTCCAGTGGTCAAAGCGTTTGCCTTGTGATCCGGAGATCGTGGGTTCAAATCCCACTGGGAAGCATACTTTATGATATGTTGTTTTAGTCTGGTTAGGATATTGCAGGCTTGAATCACCTGATTATCTGAAAAGAAAGATGATTCCGTGCTTCGAAAGGCATGTAAAGCTGTGGGTCCCGTACGCCATCTAGAATTGGTTTAAACCTATCCCAGGATTGGTTCTGGTCTACCCTTTGGGCTGCGGAGGTCAGACGGCAGTCGCTCTGTGTAAAAACCAGTAACCTCGTCAAATCACCTAGGTTAGGTAGCGGACCCCGGGCTCTAAAGCGTTACCGCTGGGGGTGCAACCGGGAATACGCTCGGATTATGATGATAATGTATTCTTAAACGTCATACTGAAAGTGGATCGTATACTCTACGAAGTCAGAGTGACCGTGTGGTTGCCTAGAATATGACCACTCCATTTCTTCCTGTGGTTGTCGTAGGAGACGACTAAAGGACAAAGCACTTACATGTTTTTTTTATGTCCTTTCGCTACTGCGTATTTAGCCAGCAACAAGTTAAGGAATAAAGAATTTCCCACGTTTTACGTGGGAAATTCTTTATTCCTAACAAGTTACAATCAAAGGTTGGTGTAGGCCTTTGATGGCTATAAGGGAGCTTCTGGCGACAAATCTATACGAGTCCACTGGTTTTCATAGCCGATTGAGTGGCGGACGACGCCCGAAGACGCCCACACAGTCCGCAAACAAATATCACTACAGCCGTACTATGACTGTCCACTTTTCACATACCTATTGTTCATAAGCATGAGCATTTATAACACCAAACAACACCAATTTTATATTATAAAGTCCACTAAAATCAATTTGCAAAATAATTTAAAGATGACTTCCCGCCAAAAACCCCCAAACGCTTACATATTGTGCAACAACTGCATTTCCAAAGAGGATTGACGTTGGGCGGCGGCAAACCAAATCTTTATTCAGCATGAAGAGTAATAACAGACTCACATGCTGTCCAGACCCCACGTAAAGTGGGATAAGGTGAGGAAAAAGACTCCACAACGTCAGAGGGGATCGAGCGGCTTGTCACTGTCAAAGTGGGCTGTCTACCTACATGTCAACCCAGCTTTAACTTGGATGTGCTTAAATGTACTGAAAAGAATAATCAGTGGTAACACTTATCGTGAAATTCGTGACGTAGTCTTGGGCCATCGCGGGAATAGAATATATTCTCTACATCCTTGTACCATGGCCTAAATCTTTAACGCTTGAATAAAACCCCGAAATAAGAAAAACATCAAACGCGTGACGACGTGATCCGCTTATCATATTAGAACAAAATATTGGGCGTTCGGATGTTGTTTTCCTTTACAGCTAATATATCAACATCATATTCGTTGCCTGGTTTCCAGCTTATCCGTAATGAAATGACCGCCTTGGAGCGGTCTGCGGTGATGTCAAATCAAATCAAATCAAATCAAAATATCTTTATTGTCATAGGATATTTATAATATCTCTTAATAATAGTCACTTTCTTTTGTTTTGCACAAATGTTGACGTCAAATCGTTACTTACAGCTAAGTTTACGCCGCTTCCTAGGCGCAAGTGCAGAAGAAGCGGCAACAAACTGCACTGCACGTTTTCTCCAAAGACGTCAACTAACCAACTTAAAACTTAAAATAATGGACTGAGAATACATTGTTTGTTATGTCATAATTAAATTGATGTAGCTATTTACTTTCGTTCACATATCTCATGTAATATTGTCTCTCTCTCTCTTAATCTACGAATCCTTTCCAGGAACCTGAATAGATAGATAGATAAACTCATTTATTTGCTGCTGTAACACACATACAAAAAATAAACAAAAAAGGAAAAGCAGACACTAATAAAAAAAAACACACCTACCTGTTTAATTTAAAATGTGTGTGCTACAGCAATACGAAAAGGACACAGCTTAGTGGTAATATTGCCCGGGAGCAATCTCTGATTTTCAGCTGTGACCTGAAGAGATGCGTGGTGCGATACCAATACTTAATAATAAAAAATAAATAAATTTATATAAATAAATAAATAGTTTGATAGAATAAATAAAGAAGTTTTAAATACATGAATACCTTTTCATTGAACTCTCCTTCTATCATACTAGAATTCTTATTGGGGTCTATGCGTAAATTCATTCTGTCAATCGATATTTTTAAAGCATAAAATATTTTTATGCTTTAAATATATATGTTTAAAGAAGATTATGCTAAGAGTGTTATGCGAAATAGATTTCAGAGCATCACAATTCTGCCAGATAGAGGTAACCCGATTATAATCGGGTTCTCTCTATCTGTTCCCTATATCTATATGTTATACTAGCAGTCCACCCCGGCTTCGCCCGTGGTACACACATAGCCTATGTCACTCGGGGATAGTGTAGCTTTCCAACGGTGAAAGAATTTTTTAAATCGGCCCAGTACTTTTTGAGCCTATTCATTACAAACATACAAACATACAAAAATAGGTACAAATCTTTCCTCTTTATAATATTAGTGTAGATTTGGCATAACCTTAGGGCATAACACACTTAGCATAACCCAATCCCCAAGAAGAATTTTAGTATGGTAGCAGGAGTAACATTATTTTTTTCCGTTTTGTTCTCTTATCCATCATCATCCGAGCGTATTTATCGTCAGCGGTACGCTTCAGAGCCCGGGGTCCTTACCTAGGTGATTTGACGGGGTTACTGGTTTTTACACAGAGCGACTGCCGTCTGACCTTCGCAACGCAAAGGGTAGACCAGAACCAATCCTAGGATAGGTATAAGTGCTAGATGGCGTTCGGGACCAAAAGCTTTATGTGCCTTCCGAAGCACGGATCATCTTTCTTTTTGGATAATCAGGCGATTCAAGCCTGCAATATCCTAACCAGACTAGAAACAACTTTTCACAAAGTATGCTTTCACGGTGAGATTTGAACCTACAACCTCCGAATCACAAGGCAAACGCCTTGACCACTGGACCACGGAGGCAGTCGTTTTGTTCTCTTATCCATTTCATCTATTCCGTACACTCTTGACTTATCCATTTTGGAAATGACCTTTATCAAATTGTCCTGGGTCTTGGGTGTTTATATTTATATGTATTTATTAAATATAGTATCGTCGTAGTTATATAGTGTATTTATTTATTTACACTTTATTGTACACACATACAAATGTAATAGTACAACAGTCGGACTTAATGCTAAAAACATTCTCTAACAGTCAAACCTTTGTGTCCTATAATACAAGTTTAAACTTAGTTGTGAGCTAGCTCAATCAGTGTGATTTGTCTTTGTATGTATATTTATACAATACAATACAATACAAATTATCTTTATTGCACCATAATAATTAATAAAATAAAAATAACAAACACAAAGAAAATATTGGTACAAAGGCGGACTTATCGCTAGATGCGATCTCTTCCAGTCAACCTTTGGGTAGAGGAAAAATTAATAGTACGGAATAAGGTGGGTGCAGTATCTATACCTAATTATATACTTACATATTAATACTTGTATATAAACATACATAAACTTATTTCATAATATATACATATATATAATACATATACGATGCTAAAATATTTAAATGTATTTAGTGACACTTAACAGAACTTAGACTTACTGGCATAACGACAGATAATATTTATGGAGACGATTTTTAAAGCTTGTTTTAGTCTGAGCAGTACTATTTATTTTAATTTTAATTTATTTTTTATTTGTTTATTTCAAAGCTTAAATCTATTTTAACAGTTTACATTAATACGATAGAATAGCACCTTAAGACGATACACGGAGTCTAGTGCTGCCCCCATTTGAAATAAATTATTTGTAAGGAAACGGAAATAGTTTAAAAAAAAACGGCCACTTTTGGCAAAAATGCAAACTAAAGCTTAACGTTCCTACTTTAAACTGTAAACAGTGGCTCATAAAATAGTTTGAAGGGTTTTCTAGGTTTTACTAGCTCAACATTTTAAATGATATCTCCGTTTCCTTACAAATAATTTATTTCAAATGGGGACAGCATTGGACTCCGTGTATCGCCTTAAATACAGTAACTTAGTATATACAATGATGTTCTTATAAATTCGCTCAGAGAACAAGAGAATAAATCTACACATTCTGCGATTTGATTGAGGTTGCGCAACGTCATGTCATTGTTTGTTCACAGACGCGGCCGCAGAAAATTCTTCATCCAAATGTTGATCCTGTGCTTCGTTCCTCACGCTGCACTGATCGTTCAGAACTGTGCAATCATCACACAGCTATCTAGCACATTAGATTCTTCATTATATCTACATTCAGAGGTGAGTGCCTACCTTTCCTAGTTTCCGCGTTACCTTTGGCACACTTGATGTCGTGGGTCCTCTTTAGGTAATATGATTGAGTTCAGTAATGGCTGATCCACGCGTCAACTCGTGAACGGGTGTCGCCAGTAGGGAGTGGTCAGCTCGGCTCCATGTTTTAAGACTACTCAGTATTACTTTTTTCTGTTAATTGGATTTGGCACTCGTTCGCAAGTTACAACTTTACATGTTATATTGTGATAGCATTGAAGCCTTGTAAACTGGCAAAGCCCTTATGGCACGTAGGCCACTGTGCAAATGATTCGGTGACACAATTCGGTGTTACTTCTCAGCAGTGCTCATTGCAAAACATATCGATAGCTTATATTTAAAAATATTTAATAATTTAAATATAAATAAACTTTACACGTAACGTATATGTAGAGGTATACTGTAAAATGAATGTTAACAAAACAAAACTTAATGATGTGTATTGCCTGCAAAGGTCTAATTACTAAATAATATTTTATTCTTGATTCTTGACATGACGTTAAGAATAAAAAATAAAATATTATTCAGCTTTTCTTTGGTCTACTATGTCTGCCGGGGACCGGCGGAGACTAGGTAGGCTAGGTATATACATCTGATTTCCACGCAACTTGCCGGTTTCCGCAAGACATGACCGTACCAGCGTAGACGACTTTCTTGCAGTTTGTCTATGTCCACGCGACGCGATTCCCCCCGCTCGCATATCTTTTACAAATATATGATTGTCATGAAAAAATAAAAGTATAAGAATGAAAGCAGAGTGAATGATTTGAATCTGAAATGAAGCGGGACCGGAAATCCCCCATCGGAAATGAGTTCCTCACGCCTCGTCTTCAAAAACGACGCGACGTTCAGTTCCTTCCTGGAGTGCTATTTTTCATTCAGGGACTCAGCGAAACACAAAACGTGTAGTTTTCCAACTCACCACTCGCGTTCCGACGCATTGCATCGTATTTTTGAAACCGCCGTGTCAGTGATAAGTAATATTGTGTTACACAGAAAATATCATAAATTTGTCAATGGTTTCCTAACATTTCAACAAAAATAAAAAAAAGCAGCGTGAAACGGAATTGATTCTCCATGGAACGTTTCTTTGACATTTGTACGCTACAAATGTCAAAATTACGAGTGGTTCAGACCACTCTTTGCAAATCCTTCACATACGATTAATTCAAAAATGCGCCCGTTTGGAAACACTCGCGAAAATCATTCGTAATGTGACTCACTGAATGAAAAATAGCGCTCCTGGACCTTTACTCAAAAATCGGCACAACATGCGAACTTTGCGAACGTAGCTTTGCGTTCGGTTTGCAGTGTCAAGCTATAGGTAGGTATTGATTGCTACGAAACAGTAATAAAGTTTAATTTGGTTTGACTTTGAAATAGGACGAGACTACGTTACGGATTAGTTAGTTTGTATTGAAAGTCGTTTTTTTTTTCACATTTGAAAAGTCTATACCTTAAAGCAGACAGAGCATTTTGGGTCTTCCGGCCCTAAGCAGACAGGCCACTTTTAGAGTGATGGTGGGCGAGAAGGTGGAAAAAGAAATCAAAATAGTGATGATGAAACATGATCCGCATTTTCGCCTATTCCGTTGATCTGCGCGGAAAGAAAAACAGCAGGTACATTCTAAGTTTTTTCTTTTTCTATGAACAGAGCATTAAAAGTACGTAGCTAAAAATACATATTTAAATAAATCCATATGTCTATTCAGAAATAAGTATAATATATAATATTTAATATACAGGGTCCAAAAAAATATACTGAAACTATTTTAAGGGTGGATTCAGTCCATGACACTGAACAATTTTCCCCATGGAACATATACCGAAATATAAAAATTATTTTTGACCTCCATACAATGGTCAAATGGTCGGTCAACACCGATCAGCTGATCCGAGTTTGTAGGGAAAACCAAACAATATTTTTCATATTTCGACATATGTTCCTTGGGGAAAGTTGTTCAGTATCATGGACTGATTCTACCATTAAAATAATTTCAGTATATTTTGTTACACGTTATATAAATTACGACTAAGATGATTCCGATAAATAATGATCTTTTACTCGTCTTTTAAATACACAAATCGATTTAGATTTACGTATCGAAGGTGGTAACGTAATGAGTTTCATTGATTTGGTGTAATTCTTGTGGCTCGTGATACCCTGACTCTTGGGAGAGATTGGAAATGAAAAATAATCTTGAAATGAGGTATTCCCTCTCCCGCACTCGTTCTATTATTCCCGCATCGACCCTGCAGACTCGTTATGTCAAGTTTATGTTAAGGTAGAATGTTCGAAGGAAGTAGTTTTAAATTCAATAATGTTTCCGGTATCTTGGTACGGTCGGCATGGATATTGTGAGATATATGGTAGTTGGAACAACTTGCAAAAAGCGTACTCTGCTAGAAAGCCATAATCCTGTATTATTTCAAGATGTCACTACTGTCTTTCCCGCTAGCCATATAAAGGATGCTGACTGGGTACTTAGGCTGACGGTATCCACGAAAAACCAGAGATGGTGATGACGCTTCTTTGTTCGTAGAAAATTAACGCTTATACCGCCATCTATCCCAAATTAAGCGACATCACTACGAAACTACCTTAGTAGCTCAACTAGTTGGTTAGATTGAAAAAAAACCCTTCATTGAGTTCCATTCTAGACACCTAGTTGATCGGTTTAGTTGGTCGGATTGGAAGGACAGCCATCTAGCTACAACATTTAAACGAAAAGTCGGATTACGCTTCAATGTGAAGATTGTCAGTCCATTAGTATTGTTCGTCTATGGTTTAAGTAACCCTTTAAGTATCGACCGTACCTACATCTACAGCTCGTATGTTTATCTCTCTATTTTTTTACTCCCGACAAAAAAGAGGGATGTTATAAGTTTGACGCTAATGTCTGTTGGTCTGTCTGTTGGTCTGTCTGTTTATCTGTAGTAGTAGCGCTCGAACGGATGGATCGATTTCGATGAGGTTTTTTAAGTTAAAGTAAGTTCTCTTGCGGTGGTTCTTAGCTATGTTTGATAAAAATCGGTTCAGCCGTTTAAAAGTTATTGGGGGTTAACGCTTGAAAGTCAGGGCTCTCTCTAGCAAATAATAGATGGCGCTACAAACATCAAGTCGTATCGGTAGTTCCGCTACTCATCACTAGATGGCGCTCTTGACAGTCGGGTTTTTTTGATTTGCCTAGCAAATAATTGTTCTATTATTTCTTGAGACCCGTGCCTGTGATCCTAAATGAGATTGAAAAATAATCTTGGAATGATAAATTCCCTCTCCGAATTCGTTCAATTATTCCCTCATCGACCCAGCAAACTCGTTAAAGTTATGTCAAGTAAAAATGTTCGAAGTCATTTTAAATTCAATAAACGTTTCCGGTATCTTGGTACGGTCGGCAGAAATATTGTGAGAAATAGTTAAAACAAAAAAAGTTTGATTTAATTAATTAAGTATATTTTTGTACAAGCTTTTATACCGTTAATTTTTGTCATTAAAACATGGACATCATGTTTCATTTCACTGTCTTTGACAACCAGAGTGAAGTACCCATTTTAAACAATTTACAACTTTATTTCAGTAATTGTTACATAACAATTACTGAAATAAATGTATGAAATTTGTCAAATGGGTACAACAAGTTAGGCGGCTGTAATTAACTAGCTACCTTAGCCGGCATGGTTATCCTTTAAAGTTCAGTATATATACTACTAAAACTAATCATGTTTTTTTTTTTTAATTTTTAGTCTTACATGCCTATTAACCCTACTAGATATTTTATAAAAATTAGGGCCCGTAACAGGCGCATTTACCCTACAAGGTTCACCTTCTATTAGCGGTACAATCTGAGCGCATTTACGCTACTGGGTGAATCGGTTTTCACTTTGTTATCATTATAACACATAACTTTTGAACAAATTTTATATACCTACCTAACAATGATAACAATCACAACGTTTCCTGTTATTATTATAAAACTCGATCGCACAGCTATTGTGATTGTAGTAGTGACCTACTATAACTAGTAGAACTCGCATCGTTTGTACCTACCTATATTTAAATAGTGGTGATCACTTACCATCAGGTGACCCGCTTGTTCGTTTGCCGACCTATAACATAAAAAAATAAAATAGACATTATACAGGATGTTACTAACTCTTGACTTGTGATCCGGATAGTGGGTTCAAATCCCAATGGGAACCATACTTTGTGAAAAGTTGTTTCCAGTCTGGTTAGGATATTGCACCTGATTATTTAAAAAGAAAGAGTATTCCGTGCTTCGGAAGGCACGTATAGCTGTGGGTGCCGAACTCCATCTAGAGTTTGTTTAAACCTATCCTGGGATTGGTTCTGGTCTACCCTTTGGGTTGCGGAGGTCAGACGGCAGTCGCTCTGTGTAAAAACCAGTAACCTCGTCAAATCACGACCCCGGGCTCTGAATCGTTACCGCTGAGGACGCAACCGGGAATACGCTCAGATGATGATGATCAGAGTCCAACTAAATATACTGAAACTGTTTTAAGGGTGGATTCAGTCCATGATATTAAACAACTTTCTCCAAGAACATTTAACGAATTATTTTTTATCTCCCATACAAGTTGGCCGATCAGCTGATCCGAGTTTGTATGGAATGCCAAAAATTATTATTCATATTTTAACAAATGTTCCATGATTAAAATATTTTCAGTTTGTTTTGTTAGACGCTACGAGTTGACGTATGTTAGGGTCTGTGATATCATGACTTGCGTTATCAGAGAGTGTCGTAATTGAATGAAAGTGGCCACTTACTAAATTCGGTGAATAATTTTTGAAAGAAAGTTAAGGAAAGGATAGATTATTGTTACAAGTAGGACATTGAGACCGCGGCAAGATAGTATATTTATTTATTTATTTACACTTTATTGTACACATATACCAGTACAAATGTACTAGTACAACAGGCGGACTTAATGCTAAAAGCATTCTCTACCAGGGACTTCTCTCTAACCTTTGGGTTGATTGGGAGAGATTATGTGGATGTAACACATATTAAAAAAAACGACGGGTTGCACTCCGGGAGTACGGGCAGAAGTGAAAACTTGAATATTAACGTTGTGCATTTTTGATATGACATGATATAAATATATACATATCTATAAATACATATTATACAATCAAGTCGGTCTCATATTTAATTGAAAATGGAGGTGTCTGAAAATTTTAATTTTAAAGGAGTAAATGAACAAAGGAGAATAGAATAACTATTGAAACTGTTACTGAGAAAACATCATTTGATAGTTCCCCTAATAACATATAAAATCTTTTATAATATATTATGTATAAAAGGATAGCAAGCGCTGCTGAGCTATTCCGCCGAGCCACAGCGGCGACACTCTCTGTACGTGAGAGTTCGAACGCCAGAGACCTTGAGCCGAAGTGCATACCGCTAGGGTTGCCGGTTGATACCGAACCGAAATGAAATACATACAATATAGAATTGTGCCAAAGAAAATTATACATACTTAGTATGTTATATAATATAAACTTGTGTAAGGACATTTAGGTAAGGTAGGTGAAAGATACGTCAAATTTTCAATCAATTTTTATTAAATATTTTTACAAATTAAAAATTGCTTACTCTATTATATTTTTGGCTTTTATATAATAATAACAAAAAATATAAAAGTAATCGATTTTATATTTTTTGTTATTATTTGTAACAATTGCAAAAATTGATATAATTCAGATTCTTGCATATAATTCACATTCCCTTAATCGGCTTTTACGATCTGCGTGGGAAGAGAAGCAAATGGTACATTCTATGTTTTCGTTTCTCCCAGACAAGCTCGGTCTGAAATTATTTCGTTTATATTTTTAATTCAAACATGCACCGGTAAATGTTAACATACACCAAGACGATTAGGAGAATCTTAGATACAGCAATTTACAAAGTACGCACACGCTAGTTTTTGTGACACGACAGAGTGATTTATTTACCACCCGTGTGGTTCCGGGTTAGAATAGGCTCGCATCTCTTCCTGTGGATGTCGTAAGAGGCGACTAATTGCATTCCCAAGAAGGGTTAACGCCGGGCGGCTGCCGGTTGTAAAACTTTCCGTACAAACACATTCCCAAAGAGGGTTGACGTCAGGTAGGCGGCCGGTCGTAAAACTATAGCCAAATTATTAAAACTGATCATTGACATGCATGTTATATTTGAAGTAGAAAAAGCGGGAAAGCGCACCCGGACTCCAAAGCAGCACAGCTGAGGATGCAACCGGGAATGTGCTTAGACGAAGAAGAAGAGTGATTTATTTACTACGTGTAATACAGACGGTACCTACTACTAGGTAATAGGATATTAAATTAATATTAGTAGGCACTTTTCTGGGTCGCTAGGCAATGAGAAAAAGCTTTTATTATTACTCGTATTCTGTTTTTGGTGATTGCTACAAACCATAAACACAACAATAAATCTTGCCGCCGCCGGTCATGCAGTCAATCCGAGCCTGCATGCTCGAACTAGGTACTTGCCCTCGGCCGAAGAATTCAGAGACGGGTCGTTCTCCGCCCCGCGCGCCTCTCAAGGCCGGCGCACATCCAGGCACCCACACATAGCCGCAAGCGATTTTACGTGCACACATGCTTAAGTGTCGTTTCTTTTCGCCTACCTTACCTACATTATTACTATGCGCGCAGGCGGCCTCTCGGGGCGGTAAATTCAGTTATACGGATCGTTTGTCCAGAGTCATATGGATGAAATTGGCTTGCAATGGATGTCTAGGTATCTATACAAAAAGGTGCTGAGTTCTGACGTGAGCTAAATTAAACCGTATCACTAACAACATTGAGTAGATATTTCTTTGAATTTCTTTGCTGAGTAAGACTTCTGTACGGAGTATTAGTATCTATTCTGTGCTAAAAACAAGAAGGACTACCCCAAGCTGATCGCCGACCTTTATTAGTTAGAGAGGCACTAATACTACAGGGTGTCTCAGAACGATCCGACTATTTCGAGAGTGAACGAAACGCAAATTAAGCGAATTGGCTGTATGTAGTGAGTGTCCTGTGCCTGATCCGTTCTTAAATTTTTAATTGCCGCCATGATTTACGCGGGAGAACATCGTTCGTTTTGTGTTCGTGCTTATTATGAAAACAATCGATCTCTGATTCGTGTTCGACGGTTATTCCGACTTCATTATGGATTGCGGAATATTGGGGAAGCACCAAGCAATGCAACAATACTCACTTGGATCCAGACTTTTAACACTACCGGAAACACTATTGGCGACACCCACCATGGCCGTCCACGAACTGCAAGAACACCGGAAAACATAGAGTTAGTTGCAAATTCAGTAAGGCAACAGCCTCGGGTCAGCGTCAGGAAGCGCGAGTCACAATTAGGACTATCTAGAGCAACGATTCACCGCATCATGCGATCTGATTTGCATCTTAAGGCATACAAAATTCAAATTGTGCAAGCTCTGAATGAAAACGATTTCGTTACAAGACTCAATTATGTGAATGTAATGTTGGAGAGATTTAACAATTTTGACAACATTTTCTTTAGTGACGAAGCGCATTTCCACCTGGATGGTTATGTAAACCGCCAGAATTGTCGCTTTTGGGGAGAATCTAACCCAATGATGTTGCATCAACGCCCGTTGCATAGCCCCAAAGTAACCGTGTGGGTCGCTATGTCAGCAAACTGCATCATTGGGCCTTATTTTTTTGAGGACTACAGAGGCAGAGCAGTCACAGTAAATTCACCACGCTATATCGACATGATACGCAATTTTCTTGCTCCTCGACTGCAAGAATGTGAACATTACAATCAGTTGACATGGTTCCAGCAAGATGGAGCGACGGCACATACCACTAACAATTCACTAGCAGCATTACACGAAATCTTCCCTGAAAAGGTCATTTCACGGAGGGGTGACATTGAGTGGCCGCCTCGAAGCCCCGATCTGACCCCACCAGATTTTTTTTTATGGGGTTATCTTAAGAGCGTTGTCTACGAGGACAATCCACGAAATTTGGCACATTTAAAAAGAAATATCGAAGAAAAGATAAGCTTGATTTCTCGACAACTTCTAAGAAAAATCTTCCGTAATGTTCGTGAAAGATTCGAGGAATGCCGACAACTAAACGGACGCCATTTGAACAATGTCATTTTTAAAAAGTAAAATTTCATTATTTTTCTGTTTGATGGTATTAATAAATATTAGTTACAAAAAGTTTTTATTTTAACTATATAGCATTGTAATAGTTGGATCGTTCTGAGACACCCTGTATAACAACATTGAGGTACAATTCTATGCACCTTTACTACCAAGGCCACCACGACCCAAGTTTCATAGTAAGGGATCGTTCTTACCTGTTTTGGAGACATACATACCTACATAGAAAGAATAAAGAAATATCTTTATTAGGATCAAATACTAGGCCATTTAAAAACATCACGTGCGATGACATCCGCAGTAGTTTACAAAAAAAAAAAAACTATCGCAGGCATCAACGCCCGCAACGTTGTCTGTTTTTAGGGTTCCGTACCCGAAGGGTGCAAACTGGAACCTATTACTGAGACTCCGCTGTCGGTCCGCCTGTCCGTCTGTCTGTCCGTCTATCACAGGGCTCTATCTCTTGAACCGTAACAGCTAGACACCTGAAATTTTCACCGATTATGTATTACTGTGGCCGCTATAACAAATACTAAAATTAAAAAAGTTGAAAATTAAAGGGGGTCGTCATACAAAAAACGTGTTTTTTTTCAGCGTTATTAACTCGATCTGTCACAGGGCTCTATCTCTTGAACCAGAATAGCTAGACACCTGAAATTTTCGCCGATTATGTATTACTATGACCACTATAACAACAAATACTAAAAATTAAATAAAGTTAATAAATAAAGGGGGCCGTCATACAAGAAACGTGTTTCTTCAGCGTTTTAAAACATTGTACGGTGGTACGGAACCCTTCATGTACGAGTCCGACTCGCACTTGCCCGTTTATTTGTGAGTATGTGTGTTATAGCAACAAATAAATGTATTTCAATTCAATTCAATTCAACGAAAACTTTCAGACTATAAAATAACGGAGTTATGAACGTCGCGGGCTCTTGGGCTATATTATTTTAATAAATAATAATGATCATAATATATTGCAAAAGAAAGAAAGGAAAATAGGAGTTGGCAAATATAGAAAAAATCAATCTAGAATTTTTTTATCAAATAAAAGAAAAATTACTAGACTAGCGCGTTAAACAATACGCCACGGAGGCCGACAATAATTTAATAAATTAACTTTGATATTACTGTAGTTATATTTAGAGCAGTCACAGCACTCACAGCTGCTTCCATGTACCCTGGGACCGCAATCAAAACCAACGGCTCAGAATTAATTTAATATTTAGTGAGCATGAGCCAGATGTCTTAGTTCCATCTGAGTGTTACGAAAGTGTAACAAATTATACTGTTACATATTACACCAAGTTCAAGAGCTCTTGTTGGGGGACCAAATACATAGTAAAGGCTTTCAAATAAAAAAAAAACATAAATCGGTTCAAAATTGGCAAAGATATTGCGTAACATACTTACATAGAAAATGAAAACATACAGTCGGATTTATAACCTCAAAAAAAATTTCTGCAATTACACAGGTCATTGTATTCTCGTGAAGTAAGGAGCCTACACGAATTGAATATTGAATCAAGATCCTATTGAGTTGCAAGTTCAGAGAACTTTGGATGTGTTTCCTATTACAGTAGCTCTTAGTTGACTTAACTGCTTTACTTTGTAGCACAGTTTCTTGCTTATCGTGATTTAATTAGGTTTGGTGATTAAATGTAACACATTACTTCGGTAAATATTATTTTGGACACTGATTAAATTAAGTAATGCCAATGCTAATGGGCTTCGCCCGCTTGTGAATCAACCCTTTTTTTTGACGCGGAGAAAATCCCTTCGTTATCTATATATATATATATATATAGGTATAGCGTGTATATATACTCGCGCCTGCCTTCCACTCCGGAGGGCTGTCCGTTGGACGATGGAATCCCGTTTCCACCGTCCGACCAGGCCTCATAATTTGGGGCCTGCAAAAGCAGGCCCTGCTCCAGTCCACCTGACGGCGACCAAGGCCCACCAAGCCGGCCGCAGGGGGTAGGGAGAGCGGCAACGACACACCGACACTCGTCTTCCCCCGCGACCCCTACCACGGCTGTGAGAGTAGGGAGATCACTGGCTCACAGCCAGGCCATTCCCACCAGGAATGGCCTCCACCGGGCCCTGGGAGGCCTCAGCCTCAACCCGGGCGATGGGTTCCTCTGAGCTTCCCCGCGGATGCCCAGGCTGCATCCGCAGGTACTGAGCCCCCCCCCCCCCCCCCCATCGCGACAAGATGGGAACCCGGGCGGGGGGGACTTGTGTATCAACCCGCCTCAACCTCAACTGAGCTGAACAACTTACCACACTTGTATCATAAATATATTGATTCCTGTCCAAAAAATACACAGTGTAAGATGGGAAGGCAAGAAAAGTGTTGAAGTGCTGGATTGGGCTAACATTTTCAGGCATATTTAAGTTACGCTATATCCCTAATAGATACAGCATTTTGGTTTTTGGTTTGTTTTTCTAAGCAGACAGCTGAGGGATCGAAGACCTAAAATTTACTTTTAAATTTACCATGATGGTGGGTGAGGAGGTAGAAAAAGGAATCAAAATAGTGATGGTGAGTCGCATATTCCCTTGATCGGCTATTACGATCTGCGCGGGAAGAGAAGCAGCCAGTACATTCTTTGTTTTATTTTCTCCCAGACCAACATTGAAGAACAACTGTTACTGGTACAATGAATACTGTTCAAGTTACGCGATTTTGGAATGCCTTACCCGAAGACATCAGAAGTATCTCAAATAGGTACCTTTTTAAGAAAAAAGTCCACACGCACCTTTTGATAGTTTGCCATTATCTTAAATTGTATATTATATTATATACCTATTTATATGTATAGTGTGTGTAGTTAAATGCTAATAATTTATTTCTGTTTTTCCTAAAGGCAGACTGGTCGAATGCATTAGCATTCAGTCCACCTTTTGTGCCATTTTGGTCAATCAAGATTTAATAAATAAATGAGAACCAGAAGGGGAAAATAAAATTAAAGTTAATATTTTATTTTAGTTTACGAGTATCTTCATCTTATACCTCGCTGAGTGATACGAGAAAAGACATTTGTTACACTAAGAGCCGACTTCCTTATTCCCTCTAAGTGATATTACTAAGAGAAGTAGTATATAGGTAACATCTGTTGGTGGGAAACTAGTACAGTCAGCAAGAACGTGGATGTTCTAAGATAGAATTGATATGTTTTGATTCCATTCCTATTTCTTTCATACAAGCTTTTATTGTAAGGCCTAAGTACTTATCAAGAATAATTAAATTTTTAACAAAAAAAACTACCGACTTCAATTTTTTTTAGGAGTTTCTTCCATATCTCCAAAGTTCTTCATTATTTCTTCACCAAATTAAAACGGGACTAACTTGGTAGTAAAGGCTTTCAAATAAAAAAAGAATCATCAAAATCGGTTCACAATTGGCGAAGATATCGCGTAACAAACATACATAAAAGAACCATACAGTTGAATTAATAACCTCCTCCTTTTCTGAAGTCGGTTAAAAATAAAATAAGCCCAAACTCGATACGGTTGCGTCGTTTTATTACAGGGTTCCTATAGCCACCTTCCGGCTCCATCTTCAGATCAGGTCATTGGTACAGTATGTGAAGTTTCAGTTCCCTTGAATAATGGAAAGTTGTTCTAATTTAGCTTGCAATATTTGATTACGGACACACAGACAATGGGACAGGTGAAACGGAAAAAAAAGCTTGTAAAATAAAATATCGTGGGTACGTATGATACGAGTACTTATTTAGTAATGTCTCTAAAGATACATACATATGTATGAAACTATCGCGTTTTTTATTCCTTAAGGGATAGAGCTTTTAGTTTTTATGGCCGTAGCATATAAATTCGGTTTTTACGCCACGTTCAATGTCTCTGTCTGTATAGAAGAAAAGTTAAATCCGTTTTTAATACTTCAAGTACATATTTACATACTTACATAAATATTATGTAAATATCACGTCTTTATCCCTTTGACAATATTAGCACAGAACACAGGATATCGCCATAACGCCCAGTAGTTTGTAGCTTTTGCACTGAAAATAATTTGAAAATGACCTTCTACAGGCTGACTTTTTATCCATCGGCAAAATTTTTAAAGCAAGTTCAGTTCATGATGGCTACTTTTTATAAAAAAAGTTATTCAAAATCGATAAAAACATTTCGTCCTCCCATACAAATCAGCGCTCAGCCAAACGGATTTTGAATGGGAGGACGAAACATTTTTATCGATTTTTAAAAACTTTTAACCAGCCAAATTTTTGGATCAAGTTCAGTCCACGGTACTGAACTACTTTCCATAAAAACAATTTACGAGAAACGAAAAAACATTTCATCTTCCCATGCAAATGAGAGCCCAGCCAAATGGACGAAAATTTTAATTTTTTTAATGGAAAGTAGTTCAGTACCATGGACTGAACTTTCTCCAAAAATTTGGCTGGTTGTTAAAAAGTCACGTTGTATTTTGTCCTACATTTAATAACACTTTTGACTTTGACTCACGACATGGACAGAACCTACGGCTATATAAACTCAAAGCCACGTTCAATGTTATAGATATAGATGAAAACTAAAAGCCGACTATTTTTTTGACTACCATGAATATGTACGTCTATTGGGACAAAAATTTACTGTGACTAGCTCAAATACAGACTAGTTTTAGAGTAATCGAAGAACTTTTTATAGCTATACTACCATATATCATATCAGGGAGAGAGAAACTAACTTTAAAATAGATCATCATCATCATCAATGCTCTTGTCGATGGAGTATTAATTCTCTTCCATTTGTCTCTCTCGTCCGCCAGCTGTTTTAGTTCCCTATACGAAACAACGTTTACCTTCTCCTTTATCTGTTTTAGATTTTAGTAGGTATCATAATAAAATTTAAAGTCCCTTGGGAAAGAGAAAGTAAGCTTCAGTCATAAATAAAGTTATTTTTTCCCTGAAAATTGTTTCCCTGCATAATTTGTGATTCACGGTTTATGAAGTCAATCAAGTGCTCGTTATAATGTCTATTTGAAAACTTTATGCAACTTTAATTAAGTTAACGGAACAGCTTTGATTCTCACTTCCTCATTTAGGGGCCTAGCAAACGTGCGTAATTTTTTGAGTTATGGGTCGCGTTAAACAAGTTGCGTAATTTACGCTGCATTCGGTCGGAGCTTGTAACAACATGTTTGGCAAATTTTATCTTTATCTTATCTTGTTGGCGCATTCTCCGCCTTATAGCTAATATAATAGCGTTTGATTTGTGAATTTCTTTTCTTCTTCTTGATGTTACCGCGTTCTCGGTTGCAACCCTCAGCTGTGGTACTTCGGAGCTCGGGGTGCGCTTTCCCGTTTTTTTTTGTCCAAATATAACAGGCGTGTCAATGGTCATCCATCGATCATCACCATCGATGCCAAAGACCTTGCGAAGTGGAGAAAAAAATCGCTGGAACAGTTTAAACGATTTGACTATAGTTTTACCACCGGCCGCCCGCCTGACGTCAACCCTCTTTGATTTTTGTGCTTTAGTCGCCTCTTACGGCATCCACAGGAAAAGACGAAGTGGTCCTATTCTAGAACGGTAGCCACACGGCACAATTTGGTTTGTGAATTTCTATAAAACGAAAATTGCGCTACAAATTTTTTGAAGTCATCATTACTCAAAAAATAACGCTCATTTGCGTGTGCCTTTAAGTTCAGCTTTGACTTTCCTTTAGTTTATCATTTATAAAGGCTGACAGAACTTCGATGATATTGAAAATTCATGAATTCGAATATTGATTAACATTATTGATTTTGTTATTTGTTGGAGGTTGGTTAAACTTAGACCATACGTTGTAGTTACGTTGTAGATAATATTAGGTCCTTACATATGAAATTGCCGTTCAGTAGCAAAAAAGTTATTTAATCAATCGAAGTATGCGCCGTTGTTATCGATACACTTCCGCCATTTTATAGGCAGATCATTGATACCTTTGGAAAAAAAATCCTGGGAGCGAGAGTCTATGAACTGTTTGAAGGCGGTTTTGACTGCCTCATCAAATTTGAAATTTTTTCCTTGTAAAAAGTTATCCAAATTTTGAAAAAAGTGGTAATCGGTTGAGACAAGATCTGGAGAGTATGGTGGGTGACGCAGAGGTTCCAGTCGCAGCTCCTCTAACTTGGCGATCGTTTGATGTGCAGTGTGTGGTCTAGCGTTATCCTGAAGGAGCAGTGGGCTAGAGCAATTCATCAGTCTCGGTTGTTTAATGGCGAGCTTTTCCATCATTGTTTGCAATTGTTGGCAATACAAGTCTGCAGTAATCGTCTGGCCTGATCTCAAGAAGCTGTAGTGGATAACACCAGCACTGGTCCACCAAACACTAACCAGAATCTTCTTTTTGGTCAGTTTTCGCTTAGGGCAAGGTTTTGCCGGTTCTCCAGGGTCAAGCCATTGTGATGATCGCTTCCGATTGTCGTACAGGATCCATTTCTCATCACAAGTCACGGTTCAAAATCCCCTCATTATTGTGGCGATTAAGCAAAGAAACGCAGCAAGCAACGCGTGTTTGTTGGTTTGCTTCAGTCAATTCGTGCGGTACCCACTTTTCGAGTTTTTTAATTTTTCCGATTTGGCGCAAGTGGATAAGTATCGTTTTGTCACTTACGCCGAAGGCTGCTGCTAATTCAGAAGTGGTTTGAGATGGATCCGCTTCCACTATCGCCTTCAATTCTTCGTTATTCACTTGAGTATCAGGTCGTCCACGAGGCTCATTGTGTAAATCGAAATTTCCAGAACGGAAACGTTGAAACCAAAAACGCACCGTTCGTTCGTTAGCGGTGCCTAGTCCATACACGTCGTTAATTCTTCGAGTCGTTTCTGCAGCACTGGTGCCACGGTGGAACTCGTATTCGTAAATACCGCGAATTTTCAATTTGTCCATAGTTGTTGTTATAGCAATGTTGAAACTCAAACAAATGATGTTAAAACAAATGAAATACGAATTTTAAAAGAATATTTTTCTGGCTTTATTTCGAAATAAATTTGAATTTGGAATTCCTAATGAAACGCAAGATATTTGATTTTGAAGTTGCTAGTATTGAAAATCGGCAATTTCATATGTAAGGACCTAAAGCTACTCATAAATATGAAAAATATTGATCTAGGTATGGGACCAATTACAAAATTCACATCTATAGGTACATTTTGGCGCGTTATGTATTTTATTTTGTATGAAATAGCTGATCCTTATCGCGTTTTCGGAGTTGGTCTTGTTGCAAAGTTGTTCATATAAAGGCAATGACCTTCCATACACAAAAGGTGTACTTTCAACTCATAAACGGGGGTCGCCTGGAGAAACTGATAAGCTCGGCTTCGCTTTTTGACTACTTAGTATTTCTCATTACGTTATTTATGTTTGTTCGCTTGTTCGCAAGCATTATGTGTTATATATAATGTGACATATGACAAAGCCCTTCTGGAGAGTAGGCGACCAATACTGTGTTAATGAGTTTCATTGGCTTTTCTTTTCAGCAGTTGTTGTTCTGAAACAAATAGCCGTAGCTTTTCTTCAAATAACGAGAATTATAGACGTATGCCAAACTTGATGTGTGAGCGCCTGAAAAGGCTTAATTACCTACTGAATAAACATTTGATTATTTGATTCTGTGATTCAGCTTTCGTATAAATAAATATATGTACATATAAGGGCAAATCACACTGATTGAGCTAGCCCCAAAGTAAGTTTTAAACTTGTGTTATGGTTTACTAACTTAACGATACTATATGTATTTTATAGTAAATACTTATAAAGGTGGATAAACACACAAGACACAGGTCAATTTGAAAAACGCTATTTTCCAACTTGCCCTAGCTGGGGATCGAACCCAGAACCTCTGGATTGGCGGACTAGCGTGTTGACCATTACACCACGGAGGTCGTCTTTTATTTTTTAAACTAGCTTTTATCTAAAACAATGAACTGAAAAGTTTAAAGTGCTCAAGACGAAACAAATGAGCCCAAACACGGTGAGGTTATATTGTTTTATCATAGAGATGTGTGTTCCAGTTGTTTCCAGTCTGGTTAGGATATTGCAGGCTTGAATCACCTAATATAAATTTGAAATGAATGAATGAAAACAAAAATGAAAATTTACCGAAAAGAAAGATGATTCCGTGCTTCGGAAGGCACGTAAAGCTGTTGTTCCCGCGTTATCTATCTAGCGTTTGTACCTATCCTAGGATTGGTTCTGGTCTACCTTTTGGGTTGCCGACGTCAGACGGCAGTCGCTCTGTGTAAAAACCAGTAACCTCGTCAAATCACCTAGTTAAGGTAGCGGACCCCGGGCTCTGAAGCGTAACCGCTGACGATGCAACCGGGAATACGCTTGGATGATGATGCAGTGGCTACCTTCCGGCTTTATCATGCGGTCAGGCCATTCTTCTTACTCTTAAAGTGCCTCTCCAATTAATGAAGGTCGGCAATCAGCTTGGCGTAGTCCTTCTTGTTTCAGGTCATTGGTACCATAATATTGCATTGTCACCCAACTTACATAAGTGTGTGAAGTTTTAACTCGATCGAAAATGGGATGTGAATTTAGCTTGCAAGACACACAGACAACGGGACAGGTGAAGAAATTAAATAAAAGCTTGTAAAAAATCAGCCTCCGACCACGTCTCTCTAGCACGCTGTTGAAATCGTTTATTATTGCAAGATCTCTTCACTCATCCCAACTATCCCAACTAATATTATAAATGCGAAAGTGAGTTTGTATATTTGTTTGTATGTTACCTCTTCACGCTTTATCTACTGAACCAATCTTCTTGAAAATTATATATCGCATACACATAGGTGGGAGTACTGAGAACGACATAGGGTACCTTTCATCCCGGAAAAACGTAATGTTCCCGGCAAAAGCTAGTTATCTATATTTAAGAGTTATAATATGCTCTTGTCGGTGGAGTATGAATTCTCTTCCATTTATCTTTCATCCGCCAGATGTTTTACTTCGCTGTACGACACGACATTCACCTTCTCCTTTATCTGTTTCATGTAGCTATGCCTCGATCTTCTTGGTCCTCTTTTCCCTTGTATCTTTTCTTCAATGATACAATTAATATATAAGGAGAAATCACACTGATTGAGCTAGCCCCAAAGTAAGTTTTAAACTTGTGATATGGGATACTTATTCAACGATACTATATTTTATAATAAATACATATATAGATTAACACCCAAGACCCAGGGCAATTTGAAAAAGGATCGAACCCAGAACCTCCGGATTGGCGGTCTAGCGTGTTGACCATTACACCACGGAGGTCGTCAAAATGATAGTCTTTAAGAAGTTGTTGTGTCGTAGCAGATAACTCAACATCTTTCTCTATTATATCCAGAATGCACCTTTTCTCTTCTACTCTTTTCAGGACGTCCTCATTTGTAATTTTTTCAACCCAGCTGATCCGTTCTATCCTTCACTCATTAAAAGGAACAAATAGCAGCAATTAGCAATAAAATTAACTAGGTAATTACCGTAGAGTGGCAACCCTACTTACTTCATACTATAAAAACTTTGAAGCTGTGTCGAACCACAAGCAGCGCAAGTTGCGCGTCACAACTTGTGACTTTCATACAATATTTACCCGCGGAAATTGCGCGTGGTATGAACGGTGGGTTGAAATTCTATGAGACAACATGAAAGGGCGTAATGCGACGTAAGTTTCATCGCGCATCTTACGCTGCGTGCTTAATTATTGTAAGATCCCTCTTCACTCATTAAGAGGAAAGCAATTTAATTAGCAATGAAATGAAATAAGTAATTTATTTCCGTAGAGTGGCAACCCTACATACGATAAAAACTTTGAAACTTCAATATCTGGAGTGGTTACTCGTTGCGATTCTTATTGTTAAAGTTTTTATATCTGTACGTTGTTCAAAGCACGAGTTCGTTTAATTAAACAATGAAAAATTTGGAAGCATAAAGTACGTGCTTATTTAACTACTCTCGGAAAATTCAGCCTTTCTGGGAATGCTGTATTGTATATGTAGTAGTATGATTTGATAATTCGAAAAGATAGAGTTTTTGCATAAACACGAGTTGCTCTTGAAGTAGCATTTGAATATCCTTAATTATGTTTGGCTTACTATTTAACAAAATATTAAATAGTAAGCATCTGATATAAAAAAATAGTATTTCAACACTACAGCCGTACATACTTACGACTCTCCACTTTAACTATTTCACATATTTTGAGCATAAACTACGCAAAAAAAATTGGCAAAACAATTTGAAGCAAATCCCAACTGAAACCGTTGACTTCCCGCCAAAATCTCATCAAATATATCCCGCCCGCGTTGTACTTCAAGCTCAATTGACTCGAAATCATTGTTCAAAATACTGTAGTGGTGTAGCTTTCAGAGTCGAGTTCCACCAACTCCAGCACCAAATGGGGGACCATGGGATCATTTGGTGCTTATATACGTAATACGAACACAGATTTTGTTTTCCAGGTGAGCACAACCCTACTGGCGGAGAGCACAGTGGTCTCATTACAAGAAGAGCGATATCGGATAGTAAATTACACGTTTACACAAGATTTACACAAGTAAGTGGCACTTTGTGTTGATTAAACTTTAGGCATGCCCATTGACAAAGAATATTAGACCACCTATTTCAAACATTGGCCCCTGTTCTAGACTTCCCATTGACATAGAATATATAGACCAGCTATTTCAAACATTGGCCCCTGTTCTAAACTTTAGATCTGCCTATTGACAAAGAATATATAGACCAGCTATCTAAAACATTGGCCCCTGTTTTAAACTTTAGACCTGCCCATATAATATATATCTAGACCAGCTATTTCAAACATAGGCCCCTGTTCTAAACTTTAGACCTACCCATTGACAAAGAATATATAGACCAACTATTTCAAACATGGGCCCCATTTCTAAACTTTAGATCTGCCTATTGACATAAAATATATAGACCAGCTATTTTAAAATCGGCCCCTGTTCTAAACTTTAGACCTGCCCATTGACATATAATATATAGACCAGCTATTTCAAACATTGGCCCCTGTTCTATTTTTAAATGTTCGGCGTGAACTATATCACACGTTTTCAATTTTAAAACAATGAATTAAATCCCATAATTATAACTATGTATTTTATGAACTACTGTTTACAGTTTAAAGTGAGAATGTTAAGCTGTTAGCATTTTTTGCGGAAAGCTGCCACTTTTGGCAATAATTCGAGAAGCTTAACGTTGTCACTCAGTCGTTCATAAAATAGATTGAAGGGTTATCTAGGGCTTTGCAAACACAAAATTTTACATGATATCTCCATTTCCTTTGTAATAATTTATTTAAAATATGGGCAGCTCTAGACCCCGGGAAAATTCATATAGCCCCTTAATTTTATTTGTTATTTCGTACAAAATATTGTCCAAATACAAACACAATCAAATTCCCTATCATGTAATGTGAGATAGGTACATTCCACCTCCAATTAAGTAATGTTTAACACATAATTCGAGGTAGTCCTAGGAGACCAAGCAATTTAGTCTTACAAGGTCGAAGGTTTATTTTCATTCCAATAGATCTATGAGTTGGCTGTGACATCGCAGTGATGCTTTTGGGAATTTTAGTTCTATCTTTAGATCATCCAAGCGTGCTTCTGGTTGCATCCATAGTATAAAACAAAACAAGGTATTCTCTACTCGCGATAGCCCAAGATTGCGAACACGAAAAGTGTTATCACTAATTGCTCTTATCAGTAAATTTCAGGACTTTCTTAGTTACTTAATGAGTATAGAATACTAACTAACTTAACTCTTACGTATATCGTGTGATGCATCTGTTGAATTTTTAATAAATTTATATATTGAATTTTTAGTTCATGATTGGTTTGTAAAGTTAAAATATGCACTTTGCTAACTCCCAACTGATGACGTATTTTTGGGCTAATCACGTGACCAGCTGTCACGGAAAGAGAATACCTTGTTTTAATATTATTAATATGGTTGCATCTTACTGTGGTACGAGTAATTATAAGACCAGAGTCTGCTTTTCCGCTTATTCTTCATTCCGCGCATAAAGAAAACAGGCTGGCTTTCTATATCTTTTCGCTACTCCTAGACTAACATGGAATATTTATTTATTTATAAAACATTATTGTCCAAAGTAAAAATATACTTTAAACAAATGGCGGACTTAATGCTAAGACCATTTTCTACCAGTCAACCATAGGGATAAACAGAAAAATTATGCGGCGCAAAAAAGTAATACAATATACATAATAAAATATTACTATATTATAATATACAATACATATGTACTACATAATATCAAAATGAATATCTTCTTACACACTACATACATACCATTATAAATATAAATATACATACATATAACTAGCTTATGAAGAGATATCCCTCTGAGCTGCGTCTAGCTAGAACATAAGTGGCCTGTCTTTCTTTAACCGACATCAAAAAAGGAGGAGGTTATCAATGCGACTGTATGTTTTTTTTATGTATGTTTGTTACGCGATATCTTCGCCAATTGTAAACCGATTTTGATGATTCTTTTTTTATTTGAAAGCCTTTACTACCAAGTTAGTCCCATTTTAATTTGGTGAAGATATGATGAATAACTTTGGAGAAATGGAAGAAAGTCCTTAAAAAATTGAAGGCTGTTGTTTTTGTTGTTAAAAATTTAATTATTTCGTATCTGTGTTGTGCTTAATGATGTGCCGTCTTTGGAAACTTACGAATATTACCGTTAACATTTTTGGAAATATTCCTAGAATTGGAAAGTTTGGGGTATATTTACGGAAAAATTAAAAATATTTACGGAAAAATTGGGAATATATACGGAAATATTTGACACAATTAAGGAAATATTGGAAATATACCCGTAAAATTACAATGGGATATTACTCGTAAACTTGAATTATTTCCAGCGGCACAACACTAGTGTCAGTGACCTCTTACATTTTTACTAGTATCAGATTCATTCATTCAAGCGGCGTAAAGGCATTTGAGCTTGCTGGACTGGGAGAAAAGAAAAAACTTAGAACGTGTCAGCTGCTTCTCTTCCCGATCATGTTAATATACGACGCAGCTAGCAATCTATAACTATTTTGATGTATTTTTCCACCTTCTCGTACATCATCACGCTAAAAGTGGCGTTTAAGTGTTGCGGTCCTGGACTCTATCTGCTTAGAGTCGCAACACCCAAAATGCTCTGTCTGCCCCATTAGGGATAAAGACGTGATAGTATGGATATAAGTATTTGTGTGTATTTATAATTTTACGATTTCCATCGAGTGATCAAAGGGACTAACTGCGTTTACTTGTGGGTCACTAATCCAAATGTGAACCACGCCCCCATGGACTAGAGAAATTAAACTTGGTATTTGTAAAATCTATTGCTGTCGCGCTGTGCCCGCACAACAACCGAGCAAGTGCGATAGAGACATACTGCAGCTTTGACTGAAAATACCTATTAAAAGAACAGAAAATCAACGATTAGTAGTCCCCTGATTTCTACTCCAAAACTTAACCAATACTCGTATAAGTACTTTTTGCATTACGAATTAACAAAGACTTGAGCGGTGTTCCTGTTTTAATTTTTTTATATAATTTAGTCTTTGTTTTCTGGATGTTTGAACACAGCGGAAAATCTGGCCATTTTTTTAACTGACTTCAAAAAAGGAGGAGCTTATCAATTCGACTGTGTGTTTTTTTATTTTTTTTTATGTATGTTTGTTACACGATATCTTCGCCAATTGGGAACCAATTTTGATGATTCTTTTTTTATTTGAAAGCCTTTACTACCAAGTTGGTCCCATTTTAATTTGGAGAAGATATGATGAAGAATGTTTTTGTGAATTTGGAGATATGGAAGAAACTCCTAAAAAAAATTTAAGTCGGTTGTTTTTAAAAACGGTTGTAAAAAATTTAATTATTACATTTTGGAACGTTTATATCTGTTTTAATAATTAATTTATGAAAAAAAAGAATAATAGGGACATGCTAATAGTGGCTATAGATATTCAAGAAAAAATATAACTCTAGCGGCATTATCCAGGGACAAAACAAGGGTACTACGTTTGTATGGAAAAACGGCCGTTGTCTTAACATTCGTAAGTTTTAATATTGCGTACTCCCGCTTCGTCATCGATTTATTCTAATCCAATACCACGAACGAATACCACTGGTATTGCTTTGAATTTTAATTATTTTCTATTTCGAACGGATACCACTATTTAAACCAATACCAAAACAAGTTTAAAGGTACAGTTAGTGAAAATGCTTTGTATGAAATTACAACATTTTTATTTGCAAAAAAAACTCTTAGATCAAAATAAACAAATTTAGTTAGCTGTCTAGTTCAATTATATAATAATAATAATTTTAATAACAATTCCAATTCCTGCAAAATTTCACATAAGAACAATTATACCTTGGAAATTAAGTGAATTCGGAAAGTTTCAACTTATATTTCGATGACATAAAAATATTAGAGAACAAATTTAATTTCATGACTGAGCTGACTGTACGAAATTCAAGTTTTGGTATTCGTTCGGACATAAAATTAAATATTATTAAATTAATGCATAAGGGAATTAACGCGAAACGTACCTTTTTTTATTTATTTTGCTGACGTTTCGTTCGGGTTTCACCGAACGTGGTCCCAGCTTGACTCAAGCTGTCAAGAAGTCAAGCTGGGACCACGTTCGGTGAAACCCGAACGAAACGTCAGCAAAATAAATAAAAAAAGGTACGTTTCGCGTTAATTCCCGTATGCATTAATATAATAATAATGCAACGCGATAGTTTAAAAGTATTTAAAATTAAATAATTTAAAGAGTGGTATTTGTTCGGAATAGAAAATAATTAAAAATTCAAAGTAATACCAGTGGTAATCGTTCGTGGTATTGGATCGGAATAAACCTCGTCATCGACCAAAATGCTTAGGGTTGCTACACACTTATTCGGTTCAGCAGTATTAGTCAAACAACAAAGCCGACCTGAAGCAATTGTATCGGCTTTCCCCCCGAACATTTATCTACTTCTACATATACTCGATTTTACCGCCCAGCTGTGCCGATTAATGCTGCTCCGAATACGTGTGTACCAACCCTTATACACGTGTAAAGTTTTCAATTTATTTTGTTTCAGACGGCATCTTGAGCACGTGTTTTCGAGATCCGACGCCAATTTGGAAGAACTAGAAGTTTTAGTGGAGAACCGCTATAAAATATATTTGTAGTAAGTACATTATTATTTCATGATTAATGTATACAGGCTGACGTTTTAACCAGCCAAATTTTTGGAGCAAGTTCAGTCATGATACTGAACTACTTTCCGTAAAAACAATTACCGAAAAACTAAAATAAAAATTTGCCTTTTCATACAAATTAGCGCTCAGCCAAACGGATTTTGTATGGAAGGACGAAAATTTTTATAATTTTTTTAAAAATTTATTTTTAATAATTTTGTTTAATAACTTTTTTTTATAGGTATTTATAAATACAAAAAAAGTTAAATATATACATAATATATATTTAACTTTTTTTTAATAACCCGATTTTTAATAACTTTTTTATAGAAAGTAGTTCAGTATCATGGACTGAACTTGCTCCAAAAATTTGGCTGGTTTTTAAAAAGTCATCCTGTATACAGGGTCTATCAAAATAAACTGAAACGACTTTTTTGAGGGTGAATTCAATTCATGATACTCAACAACTTTCCCCAAGGAACATAGGTATACTGAAATATGAAAAATAATATTTGGCCTCCCGTACAAGTTAACCTTTCCGAGTATGTATGACAAGCAAAAAAATATTTTTCATATTTCGATTTATGTTTCTTGGCGAAAGTTGTTCAGTATCATGGATTGAATTCGCCCTTAAAATAGTCTCAGTATATTTTGTTAGACGTTATAATAAATCAGCCTACTCCTCACTCCACCTACAATAATTCCTTTGAACCAGGTGTGCCGCCTAGGAGTACTATTTTTCATTTAGGGACTCGGCGAAACACAAAACGTGCATGCTATTTTTGAAACCGTCGTGTGAGCGATAAGTAATATTGTGTTAGGCAGAAAATATCATAAATTTGTCAATGGTTTTCTAAACATATCAACAAAAATAAAAAAGCAGCGTGAAACGGAGCTGATACTCTATGGAACGTTTCTTTGACATTTGTACGCTAGTGGTTCAGACCACTCATTGCAAATCCTTCGTATACGATCAATTCAAAAATGCGCCCGTTTGGAAACACTCGAGCGAATCATTCGTAATGTGAGTCCCTGAATGAAAAATAGCACTCCAGTTCCATTTTAGAGTCGCAACTCTACAGACAACAAAATCGATTAAAGATTTTTTTTCATTGTGTCCTTCGTCGTTCTTTGCATGCTGGCAACGAAAAATTGGCCGCCTTCGAACACGATGGAAGATGATAAGAGCTGGTAAACTATTGCCAAGTTTGCGGAAAACTGGAAAGGAGGTCTTTGCCCAACTATGGGACACTATGGGCTAATAAAAAAAAACGACGGGTTGCACCCCGGGAGTGTCGGCAGAAGTGAAATCTTGAATAATAACGTTGTGCATTTTTGATATTTTGGAATGGTTAGGGAATAATTTTGCACGAATTGCTTTAATTATCTGTATAAAAGTACTATCATTTATGTGGTAGAATACAATATTTATTTATTGCGCTATCGTACACAAACATGACAATTTATATTACATTAAAAAGTTTATCTCTCAGCTGAACGAAACAGCAGGCGCAGGCATACAAGTTCGCCGCGCCGTAGAAAGAGAGGAGGTTACTTCCTCTCCTACGCCGCGCCGGCTGTCTACTCTCCATCCGTCTTACGAATTTTCGATCAGGACACGTGTCCTGACGCGAGTTTAACATTTTTTACCCATTACATAAAAAGTGCACAACGCCGCTAAAGAAGTTTTCACTTCGAAAAGAAAACTGTGACTTGCAACTTTACTTTTATAACCTATCGAAGTATCTATCATACCTCAGTATCATACTTACCCTGAGATCAATTTAGTTTTTTATCATTAATGAAAGATAAAATTAAATAAAATCCCTCCAATCGTTCAATTATAATTAGCATATTTTTAGTGATGTAGGTGCATGTCCAATTTGCAAATTCGATAATAACAGAAAATCACAAGAAAACCGACATAACAGATTCAATTATTTCTTTTTTGTATCATATTGTACATATGTAACTGCCAGCACTTCAAGATCTAATTTATATCTATTAACTTGAAAGATATAATAAAGAATTTGAGTAAGTACTCGTACGTATCTACCATGTGGGTATTAACATTTAGGTAATATAACACTGCGGATTTCGTATAATTAATTACACAACTATTTTTCGTGTAATATGCCTCACGTTTTCGGGATTCTCGCTTTCTTATATAATACATATATTCGGAACAAATAGGCTACTTTTTTAATAGGCTATGTATTTATATAATAAACACTAATTAATATATTATCCTTCTAAGGAACATATATAGACAAAAAACAATAAATGCCTAAATAAGCTAAATCTTCCGTGAACCTAAGTTATAGTTACCTACTTACTCAGTCTACCTAATATTAAAATTTTCATAGGTAGGTACTTATCTAAATATTTTTTAAATATAGCATTAATTTCTAACTTTCCCGTAACAAGCAGCCATTTAAGGGAGGACATTTTAAATAGCAGGTGAGTGCAATTATTCTTACTTATCTTCGAGTCCTAAATTAATTATTCTCGCGAATTAAGTACTTATAGGGCTTGAATACGATCGTAAAAAAATGTTGGACTTTCCGTAACTAATTGAACGGTGGGCTGAATACACAGATCTGTATATACTACTAGATAAAGAAAGTCCTTTAATTTGTATGAAAACCTGGCATGTAAATTCAATATTTAATAAGAAATTTAATTACAAACGGAAGAAATCTTTTTTATTACTTCTTTCAACGTTTTTCGACCAGTTTCTACGGCTCAGAACGGCAGATTTAGTATTTTACAGTAGAGCTCAATGTCCGATCTAATCTATTTACATACACGGACTGAAAGTGACGATTCTAAATCAAGTCAATTTGACGTCAGATTGACACGCAAATTTATACAGAGGCTGTGTCTCTCTTGATCCATGGTCTGTGGCTGAACATGTTTGTGTAAAAAAGACGATTTTTTACAAGCTTTTATTTATAGCTTGCCCGTTTTGTAGTTGTTTATTTGTTTGGGTCACTTCCCGATTGCTGATTGAGATGTTTTGTATGCTAATGATATAATCAGATGACAATGCAATATTATTATAACAAGAAGCTCATCCAATGATGGAAGGTGGCTATAGGTAACCCTCTAATAAAACGACGCAAACCTGTCGAGTTTAATTTGGGTAGATGACTGGGTCAAAATTGAATTATTTGGTTCTGTCAAGAGAATAAACGTCACAAAATAGTGTCACTTGTCATTGATTATATCCTTTTTAACATGATTTGCAAACTGAAATTAAGAGCGCTATTTGACTCGAAAAAATTGTGACGCCACGGTTTTGTTTTCTATACAAATCCCATAGAAAATGTTTGTTTTGACGTTTAGAAAAAGTGTTTGTATAGTTGTCATCTAGCGGTTTATCTTAATCAGTTACTTAGACCTCACAAAATAAAAGCTTGTACGAAAAAATGATTTCTTTTATAACTTATTCATGGACAGCTTTTGTTCGCGTCGACGTGCCAAAACCAAAGAAATTATCGGTAGAGTAGCCAGCTCTACCGATAATTTCTTTGACTTTGGCACGATGCGACCCGCAGACTATGACGGCGTATGAAAAGTTGTACACCCTCGTAGACACATCATTTTCTGACATGCACAAGCCGATTCTGCGACAATAGATGAATTCTGCCTTGAATTTCCAAGCCCTATAGGTAAAGAAACTGCCTCGTCACTAGAACCAGCATCAATTTATAACCCTAATTCTCATTGGTACCGACAGACAGCCTGACTTTAATTGATATTAATGGGAATACGAAAAGGATTTCGGAAATACTCTTTTGCATATATTTCTTCTGCGGGATTGTCTAGAGCGGTACACCTGCTTTGTATTCTGATGAGGAAACAGACAGTAATATTGCTAGGTGAAGCCAAAAAGAAGAATCACACTCGAGGGGATTACTCTTGAGAGCCGGATCGGCTGCCAAAGGTGCGAAGCTTGCCAAGCGACGCAAATATGTATCTCTCAGTAAGGATTATATATTTGTGCCGATTGGTGTGGATATGTTTGGGCCATAGGGCCCCAGCGCGAAGGCTTTCCTCAAAGAGATAACTCCGCGTTTGATCACCGCCGCTGGCGGCAAAAGACTAGCTCTTTTCTCAATGAATTCGCATAGCTTTTCAAAGAGGAAAAGCTGCCAGCGTTCTGGACACCATGCCGCACGGTCATAATCTTTTAGATTTCTAAATCAATAATTTAAACTTTGTTTTATTTTCAGGTAATAATTCAATATATAAATTTATTAAAAGATTAATCATATGATATATATAAGAAATAGTATTTTATTTTATATTCATGAACTAATTGAGAAAGTCTTTAAATTTACTGAAAGAATGTGTGACCTCGACTTGTCCCGGCGCTCTAGGCCAGTTCCCACATAGAAGATAGTAGGAGAAGTGGAGAATAAAGACTCGATAAACGATGGATTATATGAAATTTTTTATCTGATACTGACTGTTACATACGAGTATAAAAGAATAATATTTAATAAGGTACAACAGATAGACAGAAGTAAGATGATAGCGGAATGAGTGAAAAGGGATCAGTCAATGATTTGAAAATGGAATGAAAGGGAATTTGAAATGAAATGAAGAATGAAAAACGGACAGGATGAGATGAAGAAAGGAGGTTTGAACATGATGCATGCAGCATCGCTACAAGCACTATCAGTGGTAACAATTTTCGTGACATTTGTGTCGTAGCTTGGGCCGTCCTTGGCGTTGGAGAATACCTTATTTTATGATACCATGGTGAAGAGCTAAGATAGAGAATTTAACACACACGAAAAACAAACAACAATAGATGAGAGACTTCTTAGTGCGCTGCGAGGACGATCGTATCGATATGGCCGAAGAAAATATGCATCATCCCAAAATTTTGGATAAAATTAGCAATATTCGATAAAAATAGGGCTATATATGTAAATGCATAATTGTGTCGCTAAACTTCAAACGCGGACAAATCCAATTCTAAGAAATTTTTAAGATTTTGGCACCAAAACACAATTGACAAAGTTGTTTCAAAACTTTTTTTTTCCTTTTTTTGGTGACAGAATCTTAAAAATTCTCAGAATTGGATTTACCCGAGTTTCCGCAGAGTTCTTGAGAAATAAACTGTCAAAATCATATTAATTTACTAAAGTCAGATAGATCCATGGGGCAGTTATTTTCAAATGTAGATAAGTCCATGAGAGCCAATTAGCGAATTGCGTTTGTTCAACATGGCCGACATATTTATTTTTAACATAAATAATTTGCATTCCATTATATCAAATGAAGGAAAAACCAATCTAAATATAAAATTTTCGAAAGAATGAATGGTGTTATTACAAAATTTACTGAACAGGATGGTTTTGTTCAACACTGTTGCCATGATAAAAACTGCCTTATAAATCATGGAATTAAGATTATTATCATTTTTTTAAATGTCTCCTAAAAGGGTAGAGTGGATTTATTCGAGTTTGAAATTAATTATGATGCGGTCTCTGGTAATCAATGACATAATGAACTGAAAAACACATTTAAGTACGTCTACCTATCTACGTATTGGTTGAGTAAAAAGCCTGTTTTGTATTCCGCTGAGGAATCAGACTTATGTTGCCAGGTTTTAAAGATGATTACATGTCACGTCAAACGTATCCGTTTCACAAGCGGCTTTCTATGTTTACCTTTGGGTCTATTTTTTTACACGCATATGCGGCATTGATGTTACAGCATATACAGGGTGGCTTTTAAACCACAAGTTAAATTTTTAGAAGGTTATTTAATATCGTAGATACTGAACAACAACAAAAAATAAGTATTAAAAATCGATAAAAAAATATCGTCCTCTCATACTAAATCCGTTTGGCTAAGTGCCGATTTGTACGTAAGGAAAGGTGAATTTTTTTTTAATTTTTCGTTGTGTTTAAGGAACGTAGGTAGTTCATTATCATGGATTGAACTTGCTCTAAAGATTTGGTCGGTGGTTAAAAAGTAATTCTGTAGGTATTCAAGAATTGATTTGTTATTAAAATAAAGCCTGGTCAAGACGTACGTTTTATAAGGCAAAAAGTAATATGGGAGCTTTACACATTACGCTGCTGCGGCGCGGTCTGTGATTGCCACAATGCGTTGTGGCCGTTTTTGGTAAGGGCCACGACAAGACACGAATTTCGCGTCGTGGCCGTTTTACAATAGCCACAACGCGTTGTGTATGGCCTATTATTTCACTAAATGAGCGAATTTGGTCTTTGAGCGTAAAGGTGCTCGCTTACCGGGAGCATTCACGTGTAATGTAACATTATAGATTCGACTTTGAGCACTACATTACAAAACTACCTCCCTGACTGACGAGCATTCACGTGCGTAGGTAATGTACCTAACCTAATATTATAGATTCGACTTTGAACATTACATTACAATACTACCTCCCTGACTGACGAGCATTCACGTGTAATGTAACATTAGGTATAGATTTGACTACCTACATTCATAATGTCAGATGAAGCGGTCATTGTGCTGAGTACGGCAATATTAATTCGACATTGTTATTTACGTAAAAATTGTTGATAGTGAAAAAAGTATTGATGGTACAAGTTGTATCACACACATATATATTACATATTGTATAATTACAGGGTGCGCATTGTAATGCTCGGTTCTCCTCCTTTACTGATGTATACCCGTTTTGTATGATAATAAGGTGCGCATTGTACCTAATGCTCGGTTCACCTCATTCACTGATGTAATGCTCGAATCTGTAACGTTGCATTACAAGCGAATGCTCCAGGTGATCCCGAGCACCGTAACAAGCACACGTCGGCGTAATACTAACAAAGTCAAAAGTGGCGAAAACCACTGCTGCTATGGCGTTATATGAGTAATATGTAAATGTTTGAAGGATCGTATCAAGTTTAATCACAGCGAAAGATCTAAGTACTTAGTCAAATGATAATTAAATATAACAATATATCCTGTAGTGCTCTAAAAATGCATTGAATTATTCCTACTGTCTGTCTACCTCTAAGTATTAAAAACGTAATAATATATTTTATGATAGATCTATAATTAACACATTACCTGATTTCAGGGACTTTAAGAAATTGGACTTCTTCAAAAGACTGTCAGTATATGAAGAAATAAATTCAGTATTACTTCTGTACATAATGAAGAATATTAAATCTGCTACATCGTCTTTATGGAGGTGAGAATTTTAATGTTTTATACCCAACTTTCATATCTAGATTTTTTTTTGTATTTACGTTAAATCTTATATACAAGTTGGAAGGCACATACCCGTAATAAATCGAACCACGGGCTATACTAGATCATTATAGAGTAATGAAATTAAAATACCAGCCAAAGAACAAAAAAAAAATTGCATTTCCATAGAAAAGTGTGCAGCCGCTCGGGCAATTTGTATGAGAATGTCAAAGTTTTTATTGGTTTTTCGACTGTTACTTTAATTTCATTAAACTATAAAGATCTAGTATAGCCCGTGGTTCGATTTATTACGGGTATGTCCCTTCCACTTTGTATATCTACCTACTTTCATCTATTTAACCTTTATTTTTCTCTGATCCGATTGCACCGGTTTTGGTGTGAAAGCGGAACCAACATCAATACAAACTTGAATAATACATATTTATAGAATGTGCGAAGAAAAAAAAAGAGGTAAAAATATGAAAATGATTTTGCCTGACGTCAACTCTACTTAAGAAACAAATACTTAAGTACTTGATTGCCTAAAACATATGTCTATCAGGCGTCTAAGAAGTAAAGGATGTCTTTCTTTGTACCTCTATTTATCTTTTCAGCATTTGAGAGAGCATAGCATTGCCACTAATTTACGTGATGAACTCAGGTATTGAATTCTGTAAGACTAGACTGGACATTCTTATATTATACTAGCTGATGCCCGCGACTTCGTCCGCGTAAAATTCAGTTTTATTGTGCACATTGGTTGGCGTATTTAAAAATTTAGTTATTTAGTGTGTAATTTATTTTACAGTCCGAGATTTTTAATACGATTTGGCAGATAGATTACTCGTATATTATATCTTTATAATTTCTTTTTTAAGAGCTTCTCTTTTCGGTAGAGTTAACAAAAAACTGTTTATCATTGGTCGCTAGCTCTATCTACTTATATATTCTATACCTAACGGCATTTGCTTTGAGTATTCCAGCGCATTTATATTCCATCACAGTATGTGCTTCACAAAGATGCTATCAGGCTATCACAGCGTTAGTTTGCCCGCATATTATACCTAGTTTAATTAAGAATAAGCGATGCGATCAACTCCTTTTCAACTTAGATTACAGAAGTCAATAACTTAGTTCATTATGCAAACCACTGTCGCTGAAGTTTGCTTGTTAAGCCAGTGTTCCTTTTACTTAAGTATTTGTTAATAATGCCAAGTATGCTTGGACTGAAACTAATTGATCGAGTGCGAAACACCACTCTGCTCCCAGACTCGTATCGTCGACGTAGTCATTATGGCAGCTCTCTCAAAATGGAGAATGGGCTGGAGTCTGGACACGTCATCTGAATGCATGATTAAATACGAATCGATTCGGTTCGGTTCCTTTTGGTTTGGTTCGGTTCGTTCGGTTAGGTTAGGTTAGGTTAGGTTCGATTCTGTTCTATCCGATCCGGTCGGACCCGATCCGATCCGATCCGATCCGATCCAATCCAATCCAATCCAATCCAATCCAATCCAATCCAATCCAATCCAATTTGCGTAACAAAATGAAGGTTTTATTTATAACTAGCTGACCCGGCGAACTTTGTTTCTCCCGTTCCCGTTCTTTTTCCCATATTTTCTCACCGTTTAAACCTTCCCTGGACTACGACAAACATTTCAAGACCAAAATTAGCCAAATCGGTTCAGTCGTTCTCGAGTTTTAAGCAGACTAACGAACAACAATTCATTTTTATTTATATAGATATATATATATTAGACATACATCCTTTCCAGCTCTCAAGGGGCTGGAGAGGATGTCTAATATGGAAAGGATGTCAGACAGTCTGGGCAAAAGAAATGGCGAAGTAAGGCTGACTATGGGTTTAAAATATTTTTATTTTTTTTAATTAATTGACTGGACAGAAAAATCTGATATTTTCTTATGTTAACTAGGAATGTTATTCCTAACCACAGAAAAATATTTAAGCATTTTCTAAATTTTCATCCCTTCCCTATTAACATGAACCCTGTATTCGGCCCTAGCCCACACGGATAGATTAATTAAAAACTAGCGATGCGATCAACTTTCATTCTTTTTCAACTTAGATTACAGAAGTCAATAACTTAGCTCATTATGCATGCGCCTGGTTTGTTTCTGAACTTTAGCTGGCAAAAGTTTTGTTAAGCTAGCGTCCTTTTGCATATTTACAAGATAACTTATGAGCCTTAGCCATGTCAAATATTACTATTTAGTAATATTTGATCGATGGCCATTTTGAATACGTCAATTGGTGTTTTATACGTAGGCAATATAGTTTTTGGCTTACTATACAAATAGCGATGTAAACTGGGGTTTAAATTTAATTATTTTGTTTTGTAACTGATAAGATAATTCACAAAATATTGTAACTTGTCATACATTACATCCATTTTGAACGTGATTTTAGATTACCGTATCTATTTCTCAGTTAGAATTTTTCCGCAGTGGGGTTTTGGTATTTAAATTTACAACTTGTCAGTATTTCTCTTGAAATGCAGTCAATTTTCTTTCAGGCAGCTGTCAGCATGTTACGAGCTCCTCAAGGGCATGGAGGACTTGTCACTGTCATACGCATCCATAGCCCAGCTAGCTGTCACCCCAGACATGGACGTGATGGCGTTCTTCCAGAACAGACAGCTGTCAGTCCTGGAACACCTGGAGCTGGCGCTGCAGTACATGCAGGTGGAGATGATGATGAGGGAAATTAGGATTTTAGAAGAAGTTGTTGATTAGTAAGTTTTATATTTAAGATGTTCTTTTTATGAAATCCAGCGAATCCTTAGACCGTAATTTTAGAACCTAGTGTCCAAAGGTTAGTTTTAGAACATAGTATCCAGTTCTAAAATAATGTTCCAAAAATTCTAAAATTTGGGGGTGAAGTGCCATAAAAAATTAAAAAATCTTTTTAAAAGAACAGTTTTATCGCGCAAAATACAAGGAGGTGCGAAGAACCCAATTTAAAAAAAAATACTTAATTTAAGGTCTTTTAAGCGGAAAGTTGTAATTCGCAAAAACAGAAGGGGGGTTGGGGGAAGAAGCGGCTGTCGTAAAAAACATTCTTGGTAACTTGCCGCCTAATAGATCTTGAACGAGCCGATAATTTTTGCTAGCAAAGTCGTAGCACCGGTATGGGCACCTGAGGGGTGTGAGACGTGTGCTGCGTTTTCTTCGAAGTTTCTCGCGACGTTATGTCCTTTAACACTTCTACCGCTGGAGCAGCTCTAACGACTCCACTCTGCAAGTCCAATTAAGTACTCCCTAAACTATTAGATAACACTGATGTACAAATGGCTATTCTCTAAGCCATTTGTACATCAGTGTTATCTAATAGTTTAGGGAGTACTTAAAGCTTGAAATTCCCCAACACTGTTACTTGACCTTTGTTTATTTCATCCCTTGACAGATCTTTATTTATATCTGGTTTAACGCCCACTGTACCGAGCCTTTCAACCCGTAAAACATTTTATGTTTCGTGTGTAGCCATAAATTGGATATCTATTGTTTGAGTTATAGAACGTGCAAAGTTATCTGAGTCAGCTTCATGGCGTTTTTATGTATGTATGTTCAATGATAACTCCAGTTCTTTGTTTGGAGCTTTATGAAATTAGGTAGGTAGGGTAGGCTAGTTTGGAGCTGTAGTGGCCAAGCGATTCAGGCACTGGCTGTGCGTCTCTGAAGCACGAGTTCGATCCTCACTAGGCCCGACTTGTACCTCAGAGATTGTACTCATGTGCGGTAATTTTCACCTACCACCACTTGCTTTCGCTAAAGAACCAGCACACTAGTTCACTAGTGTGTAATAGTAACTGTTGTCACTAGATGACAATCATTAAGCTATCTCAGAAGTATTTAGGCAGTTTGGAAAATATGACACCAGACACACTCGATAAGAAAAGAGAAAAAGAGACCTCATCATAGACCTGTCCTTTTATATGGCAGTAAAGCGTAGCCTGTGCCAGAGTGGCACAAGCAGGAACTGCGTGTCACGGAGGTACAAATGTTACGCTCGCTCCTAACGCGGTCTCTCACGAATCTCGCTGAGAGACCGCGTAAGGAACAACCACATTCGCGGCAGTCTTCATGACCTTGAAAAGCAGACAAACTGCAAGAGATGATGTAGAGATGTAGCCTACGCTGGTACACGGTCATGTCATCTGGAAACCTGGAAACAAATTTATAGCCATGGCTCTTCCGCCTGGCCCCAGCAGATATGGTAGACCAAAGAAATGCTAGCTGGATTCGTCAAGGATGATACGCATGTCAGCGGTCTTACTACTTTGTTGATGTCATCATTATAATATAATGACCTTGCGGTTAAAAAAGTTGCTACATTTCTTCTTCTCTTTTCTCGATTTTCTCCATCTTCCATTCCAGCTACCAACAAGCAAAATTACCAGCTCACATAGATAACATCAATGGGATCCAGGTGTACACAATCGAGGAAGTGGAAACTTACGCGGATCAGGCGCAGTTCTGTGTGGATCAGCTAAAGAACATCCAGAAATGCTTATGGAGCACCGTAAGGTATTTTTCTATCATACTTCTATTACTTTAGAAAGTATCAATCAGTGTAGGCTAAGTACTTTATTTGTTAAGTCTAATCAAAGAAGCCTCATAATAAAACCTAATACAAAAATTTAAATAAAAAAAATTGTCCTCTTTCGCCAACAATGGTGTAAGAAATTTCAAATAACAAGCTGTCTAAATGCTTGACGATTCATCTTATGTCGGCAATATAAGTATAGTTCACTAAAGCACACTTGAATTCACATAGAGACATTCATGAGATATGTGTAAGCGCCAATCATGCGTACGCTAGCTGAGATTTTCAAATCCCCGAGGTGACATGGCTGAGACTGCTATGTTTTGACAAGCAATAGGATTTTATTGTTCTATCTCTTTAGATGTGTCAATAACAAAATATAATTGGTTGTAAATATTCTTATTAATATAAAAAAAAACCTTTGTATTTTAGTATGTGTTTAGTGTGTGTATTATAAATCCACGTTAAATTTTGCTGGAGGCTTGGCCTAATAAATAACACGTTTATCATTTTAGTATCACTGATAGCCTAGGGCAGTTAACATGAACATTATCCACGAGTGCATCGTGTGGTTGACTCATCTGTAATATATTGGCTGAACTGTTAACAAATTTTCCAGGGAAACCGTAAGAGAGGAGATCTGGGCTGCGAGAAGAACCTTAGGCATTGGGGTCACCATTTTCTGCGTCGTACTTCTGGCATCACCAGTCCTCGTTCTGCTATTACAGCACACTGTGCAAACTATACAAGTAGGTATAATGTTTCATAAGATATTCAAAAAAAAAAAATTAAACCCTATGAGTATCCGCGATACTAGTTACTGCACAAAATATTGCTTGGTAAAGTTTGACAATTCTTCTTCTCGAGTCAAAATAATCCGATAATTTTTATAGCCATTTCATGTTTATTAGTGTTGTTTCCTTTTTTAATTTTATAGCGTATATGTAATAAATGTACTTAATTTTCCAATTTCCATTTTATTACTAAATAAGATCAAGTTTATATTCAGAAAGGCTAGTTTCTAGTTTTGGAATGTTGAGGCGTTCATTCTCACTAGTACCATTGAAATGTGTCCCATGGTACTACTGCGACCGTTAAACTCGTAGTAGTACCATTACATCTATTGATGGTACAAATGCGACTAGATCAAAATGTAAGTTCTCACTAGTACCATCGGTTGATGATGATGATGGTAACAATTGCGTTTAGATTTTATTTTTCAATTTCCAGACATTCACTCAGTCAATAGACCTGAGCACACAGAAGTTGATGGCAGAAAAGCAGAAGAGCGACTTACTGCTATCAAGAATGCTGCCCGCACCTGTTCTTCGTAGACTCCGAGCCCAGAGAACTGTTCCTGCTGAGGCCTTTGATGCTGTGACAATATTTTTCAGTGATATCGTCGGGTTCACCACCATCTCGGCGACGAGTACGCCGATGGAGGTTATTAATATGCTCAATATGTTGTACAGGTGAGATTTCAAAGAAAGATCTTCATATTTATTCTTCTTTTGTCGTTAGATCCTACTTACTCTTATGATGATTTCGTAAGTAAATAAAAAAACGACGGGTTGCACTCCGGGAGTGCCGGCAGAAGTAAAAACTTGATAACGTTAAACTTGATATTAACGTTGTGCGTTTTTGATATTTTGGAATGGTTAGGGAATAATTTTGCACGAATTACTTTAATTATCAGTATAAAAGTACTATCATTTATGTGGTGGAATACAATATTTATTTATTGCGCTATCGTACACAAACATGACAATTTACATTACATTAAAAAGTGTCCTGACGCGAGTTTAACATTTTTACCCATTACAAAAAAAGTGCACAACGCCGCTAAAGAAGTTTTCGATTTCCAGATGTCGATGTCGTTTCAAAGGAAGAAGAAATGATTTTCTATTTAGTTGTACATATATTCAAGATTTAGATTTGAAAGGTTCAAATGTCACTCGTGGTTGTAGAACTTTTTCTATTTAAACAAATTGCAGTGACAATTTGGAGGAAATTAGAGAGATTAAACCGTTTACGATACACCGACCATAAAAATTAATCTTTGTATATAACTCGTTGCAGGTTGTTTGATGAAAAAATTATGCAATACAACGTCTACAAAGTTGAAACTATTGGAGACGCTTACATGGTTGTGTCTGGATTGCCGCAGAGAAATGGTAAGATATGACATGACATGTTACAGACATGTTATAAGATTTTGGAACACATAGTACCTAGTTTTACCTTTAACGTATTAAATAATGTTTTTTTAACAATTCCGTCACTTATTAAGCGTCCATTTTGAGATAATTGCTGTATTTCGTCGTACAGGTGAAAGTTAGATAAATGTGCATCTTTATTGGTAAAGAAAAATTCATTCATTATATGGGGACTTTTTTAGGAGCCAAGCAGTTTATGGGCTTAGTACAAAAACTTACTTCTGCAAAATTACTTGTTCTTGAATTGTTTTCAAAACAATTCCAGATAATCGTCATGCGTCAGAAATAGCAGACATGTCGCTAGCCCTGATGCGAAGTCTTGAAGGTGCGAGAGTGCCGCATCGTCCTGACGAACACTTGCAAATTCGAGCCGGAGTGAACACCGGACCTTGCGTGGCTGGGGTTGTGGGGACTACCATGCCAAGATACTGTCTCTTTGGAGACACAATCAATACCGCCAGTAGGATGGAAAGCACAGGAGAAGGTACGTTTTATGTTAACGAAGAAATTAATATGTCATCTATATAGTCCAAGCAATCATCTAATTTCAAAAATTTATCACAAAAAACTGTTCAAACTATTAATGATTATGAGTTTTTCATTCAAATTTTATTTCACGGCCCTTTGTATTGTTTTTTAAGGAATAAAATATTTTTTTGGCTATAACTATGATCTGAAGGAACTCCTATGTTATTTTTTCTGAGTAGTAAGAATGTAACAAATAATGTTATTTTTCTGTTGCAGCAAATAAAATTCACATATCATACACAACGAAGAAAGCACTAGATGAAATTGGAAACTATGAAATTGAGTCTAGAGGAATCATGGATGTTGCTGTAAGTTAATGTGATATTTTCAATTCTATTGTTTATAATTATAAAATTATAAAACTTTACTTTTATGAAAAAGTAAAGTTTTTGAATATAACTATTTCCTAAAAGGGCTATGTATATTCTCAACAATTTAATAAAATTAGAATTAGGACGATATAATAAAAATATTGTGAAACTATTTTGCCTGCTATCATTTAGTAATTTCTTTAATTTAGGTTATTTCTGTATAATTTTCATCATTGTATGACCATGACCACCCTTTTTAATTTACAGGGGAAAGGTAATATGGAGACATTTTGGCTCCTCGGCAAGATCGGCAGCATACAACATGAGAGTCCACTATGTCTCCGCTTGAATGACTATGATCAGAACCTTTTAGAGCTTATAATAAGGTCGTAATTAGAGTAGCTAGAATCAATTTCTTTTAAGAATCGACTAACGTCTATAATAGGTCGTAAATGTACAATCGAAATATACTTGAAGGGGCAACTTAGCCCGTCAAATTTTCCTATGGGAACAATACTGGGATCTGGAAAAAATTGTAATATGTATATGTTTGTATAAGACATACATGGTGTATTTTGCTGGCCGGACAATTTATGTGAAAATGTATAAATTCAAATATGTATTGACCGTGCAATTTACATTTGATATATAATGGGTTAGACAGACATGCTATTACTTGAATTAAGGATTCAAATCGGAACAATACAATAATTTAACTAGTTAAAAATCATGTTAGTTCCACAAAAATTTTCAATTTGGCGGAATCTTTGACTGAATCCTTCTAAAGTATATGTTAGAATAGGCCTAATTATGTAGTGATATTGTCATGGTCAGTATTAAAATTTCCTCTCCAAAATGTATGTACTCACTCATTTATCTTTCAATTGAGAAAATATTCACTTCTCAAAATTACTTAATACGTAAAAGATTAATGGCATTAAGTATAAATAAACCTTTCTGGACCAAATTGTGTTAACTTTTATAATTAGCTAGGAGATTTATTTGTACTTATTTAGTTTTATAAAGTTCAGCGTTATTCTAAATTTTGTACATAGTTGTCGTTGAAACTTCTAAAATACTTTATCGCTAACTCTGTAAGACTTCAAAATATACGATTAGATAGAACTGTCAATTAAATATTTCTATTGATGTTATTGTTAGATTTTTATTTAATTTATTTCAGATGAAAAGGTGTTTGGCTTTACATCATTGGTCGCCACCGATTTATTCTTTCAAATCGTCGCGTCGTTTTGACAGGTTAGGGACTGTGTTAGAAAAGTAAGACAAAAACTAACCAACGTCAATAAATTTATTGAATACATATAAAAGATCCACAGAGAGCAGCATTGCATTTTTCTCTAAAAGCATAAATCTTGAGCTCAAACCTTTAAACTTAAAATGGTCTTCTGAAAGTTATAAAAATGATACAATAGATTTGATAGATTTAACGGAATTCGTAGATATTAAATAGGTGGTTGACAGCCAGTCTTACTTATCACTAACATTTAAATGCATCTATTTCACAAAGTTAAGGTTTTTTTTTAACTTACGTCCAATAGGACTAAAAACGTCGTCAATAGACAAAGTTGCGAACATTTAAATTAAGCGTTCTAAATATATTAGAAAAGACACCAAGAAACTGCTCAGAATTTTTTTGGAGTGTAACTTTCTATGGTCCTTTTTTTCTCATTTTCTTTTTTATCGAAAGAAGTTAAAGTATTTAAAAAAAAAATTGTGCCTATGGTCGAAATGAAAAATAAAACACTGTAGATGTCGTAAGAGGCGACTAAAGGAAACACAAACATCTCGTGCTACAATTGCATTCCCAAGGAACCATTAACGTCGGGCGGCGGCCGGTTGTAAAACTTTTCGCACAAATACATTCCCAAAGTGGGTTGACGTCAGGCAGGCGGCCGATCGTAAAACTGTAACCAAATCATTTAAACTGTTCCGGCTATTTCTTCTCCATTTTGCAGGGTCTTTGGCATCCTTGGGTGACCATTGACATGCATGTTATATTTGGAGAAGAAAAAGCAGGGAAGCGCACCCCGGGCTCCACAGCATGCAGCACAGCTGAGGATGCAACCGGGAACGCCCTTAGACGAAGAAGGAGGTCAATAGGAAAACAAAACTATTTTTTAAAATTACTTTGACATTTAGAAATAACTAGTAGCGACATTTTTATCTGTACAACCACCACAAGAAAGACGTTGTACAAATAGAAAACGCACACGCTAATATCCGGGGCATCTACATATTACGTCACAGCGATGGAGGGAGGGCGATCATGCCAAATGTGACAGTAATACGTGTGATAAAATAGAGCGTGACAAGGGGTCTGAATTCTGCGAGACGTGATATGTGGACGACTTCACGACGATAAAAAAACTATACCGATTTATCTTGATTTTTATAAAGTCAAACAAAATGAAATAGATGAATATGTTCACTATAACGCAAGAGACGGCTTAGAAAGGAACCCACCTCGAATTGTTTGTACGACTACTCGAGTCACAAACAATTCGAGGTGGGTTCCTTTCTAAGCCGTCTCTTGCGTTATAGTGAACATATTTATTTAATGAAATCGACACAAAAAAACTTGGTGCCTTTTAATGAAGTATTCCTAAATAAATAAGTTTTTTTTACACTTTTTTCGAGATATTTATTTTTTACAAAAAAAATCCTAACATTTATGTCTAACAGTTCGATGTGCTTAACATTTACATAAATTCATCTATTTTATTTATATATATTGACTACTACTATTCTAATGATTGTTCCTTTTTGACTCTGGTTGGTATCTGGGCGAGGTTCTGCTGCCCTGGGAATGGATCCTGGCGAGGAAGCTGGGCGTGTAGTCCAAGGCAGTTGTAGGTCTGACGGGTGAAGGCCCAGTCCTGCCTTCCAGCCAGTGAGTCATCATTTCCCCTTTACCCTGAAATATAAGTCTGAGTCAATTTTTTTATTCAATAATAATATATAACTTATTGAAGGTCATTATTTTTAGTGCAAAAGCTACAAACTACGTATACTTAACTAAATATATATTTAAAAATAAATTTAATTCTTCTGCTGCTGCAGGTCTGGGAGAAAAGAGAAAACTTAGAATGTACCTGCTGCTTCTTTTCCAGCGCAGATCATAAAACCCGATCGCGTGAATGGCAAAAATAAGGCTAATGTTATAAGGCGATGCGGCTAACCAATCAATAGTTTGATACCTGTTTCGAACTTTTTTAGAGTCTTCCCACCATCACGCTAAAAGTTGCATTTGAGTCTTGCCTGCCTTGCGACTCTGAACTTTGTGTGCTTAGAGCCACAAGATCCAAAATCTTCTGTCTGCCCCATTAGAGATCATAAGTTAAACTTAGAGGTAATAGTCGTGCCTAGGCTTGTTCGGACCAGGCGAGTATTTTAGTCAAGTGGCGAGTGATTTAGTAGCCAAATTACTCGCTACTGCCCAGAAACCGTTCGCCTGTTTTGCAACGATAGGTCAAAATTGTATAATTCCAGCAATGTAACACAATGTCACGGTCGGACTACGGCACACATTACAACCTGCAGTACAATACCAAGTTGTTACTGCAAGTTGTGTTGTGTGCCATTTTGTGTCGCGTCGTGTGTAGGCAGGCAGCATTAGAGGTTAACGGCAAACTGGCTAGGCGCGACCAATGGGGCTCGTGCGGCGGTTAGTAAGTGATATCACACTACCTTACTACGAGGCTGATGTACGATGGCGCTACGAAGTAGGTAGCTACAATTAATGCATCCTACTATAACTAAGCTGCGGTGAAACCTACTGAGGTGCTACGCTGAAGCTACAGCTCAAAGAATCAAAAGGATTTTGCATGTTATAATAATATAAGGTATTCTCTTCCGGCGATGGTCTAAGACTACGTCACGAATGTCACGATAAGTGTCACCACAAATTGTTCTTTTCAGTAAATTTTATGGAATAAATTTAGTATCTTGTGTGATTCATCTATATAATTTTTAATAAATTAATATATTGAAATTTAAGTTCGTTAAAAAATGCATTATGCTCTGGTACAGCGGCGATACTCCCAATTGATGACGTATTCTCAGGCCAATCACGTGACCCAACTGTCACGGGAAGAAAATACCTGGCGAAGACTAAAAAAATACTTTTAGCTCATCAGGTAGATTATTAACAAATATTGTATACGTATTTTTTCTTTTTTCCGGTAAGCAAAGAATAACAAAGATACAGCGCATTTAAATTCTGCATGACGTCACGATCAAGTACGATTTTCACTCCGAAACTTCGACGCGCTGTATCTTTGTGAATTTTCACTACTTTGATAAACTGAAAAATATGGGTCCATTATTTTTGGATAATCTAACTGTCGGACTAAATAAAATACAATTTTTCGGACCCAGTGCACATCCCTATTATACTCTGAGTTTTTGTTTGCAGATGTCGCGTTGTTGCCGTTTCTATAGATAGGTACAGATACAATATCACGTCTTTATCCCTAACGGCGCAGACAGAGCCTAGGGCAGTAACGCCAAGGCCACTTTTAGAGTGATGGTGGGCATGAGGGTGTAAATGAGAAATCATAAGAAGGTTACCGATTCTAAATAAATAAATTTAGTTTCTACCTATAGTCTGTGACTATAGTAAAGATTTTACCTTGACATCGACGAGTCCTCTTGGCGATGTCACAAACTTTCCAGTCTTGTCTAAAGCTTTCTTTACGTCTTCGGAAATCTGGATCTTCATAGCTAGAACAATAAACAAAACCATTTTGCTGAGATTGTTACTAAAAAATTCACAGCATGTGGTTTGTACTGTTGGGGATAATTGAAAAAAAAAAAGGTCAAGTGCTAGTCGGGCGCGTACATAAAGGGTTTTATACCTCCGTACAATGTTTCAAAACGCTGAAAAAAATACGTTTATTGTATGAAGACCTCCTTTTCTCTCATCTTATAAGTATGTTGTTATAGCGGCCACACTAATACCTACATAATCAGTGAAAATTTCAAGTGTCTAGCTACGAGTATTACGGTTCAAGAGATAGAAGCCTGTAACAGACGGACAGACAGCGGAGTCTCAGTAATAGGGTTTCGTTGGCAGTGTTGGCACCCTTTGGGTACGGAACCCTGTAAATTAGGTTTGCAATATTTTATATTGTAGAAAACAACTTACGTTCCCCAGTGCTTTCCATTCTGCTTGCAGTATTGATAGTATCCCCAAACAGACAATATCTTGGCATCTTGCTGCCGACAATGCCAGCTACACAGGGTCCGGTGTGGATTCCACTTCTCATGCATAGGGTCTGAGAAATATAAAGCACAATAATGTATAGATTTGATCTTTGAGATACACAAGAAGCGAGTCCAAGAAGTGAAGTTAAGAATATAGAAACAATGACCGGTTGGGCGAGGGAACTGAGGAAACCCATATGACCAGGCAGTTATGAAAATGCAAGTAAAGGGATATAGAAACAGAGGAAGACCAAAGGAACCTTGAATAGAATGTGTTAAGGAGGATATGGGTAGGAAGGGAGTGACGGACATATTGGCCAGAGATAGAGCAAGATGGAAAAAACTGACATGCTGTGCCAACTCCACATAAAGATTGGGATAAGGATAAGGCAGAAGAAGAAGTAGAAGATAATCCGACTTCAGCCTTCATAGCATGGTAACAGCGATGAGGATTTATCTTATAGTTTGTCGTATTTCGTGTTATTTACCTTAGTAATCATAGATAAAATGCAGCGGCTGTCTCACGTGCGAATATACGTTTGTCAGGTTAAAGTGGATATTTCGACACATAAGACGCGCCGCTAGACACGCTACTTACGCTGAAATTGAGCTTTAAGGTACAAGTTCGTAGTCCACTGCAGACAGCAGCGAACGAACTTGTAGCGAAGCAGCTAAAAAGATCACCATCTCGCTCTATTTAAATAAAGAACGGGATAGAACTACTCTGTCGCGCCATATAAACTTTATCTAAGTTTATTAACGGTGCCATGCTAACACAGGAAACCAATGATACATATTGCAAGAATAGCACATCTATTAAACCGTGTGGTTTCCTTGGATTAAGCACAAATATCTCGAGTTTCAACTACATTTCCAAGGAATTAACGTCGGGCGATGGCCGGTTGTATAAGTTTTTGCACAAATGCATTCCCAAAGAGGGTTGAAGTCAGGTAAGCGGCCGGTCGTAAAACTGTAGTCAATTCATTTAAACTGTTTCGGCTTTACCATCTTCACTTCGCAAGGCCTTTAGCATCCGTGACCATTGACATGCATATTATATTTGGAGAAGAAATATTGGGAAAGCGCACCCTGGGCTCCGAAGCAGCACGGCTGAGGTTGCAACCGGGAACGCGCTAAAATGAAGAAGAAGCACATCTATTAAACGTTCATGCAAAGCAGAGTGATCTAGAACACTGAGATAGTTTACCTAAGTAGGTACCTGATCAGGTCGGTGTGGTAGGCGGCACATGGACGTTGCTTCGAGTAGTTCTAACGCCATGCTTGCTATCTCTGTTGCGTGTTTGTTACCTGGAATTAATGAATCAAATTATTATAGGTATTTATTTAGAAAAAATGGAAATACATTCTGATTTTTTAGACAAACTTTTCACTCATCTCTATTAGTCTTTTAAAATTTCAATTAAATTATAGATGCCTGATTCTACGATTAAATTTATTAAAAAACGGGAGAAAAAAAATGACAAAATGTAAGTCTATTTTCTTACGTTTTCGTGTTATTGATTATAATTCCTAGATTTTAATATAGCTAGGAGGTGCTAGGTAAAAGAGCCTCAGACTAATATAAAAGAACTAGATTACGTATTTTTATAATTATTATGTGTTACATTTCTATTATTGTTTAAAAAGTATTAATGATATTAGTTATGCCGTGTGGTTTCAGGCAGAGTAGAATAGGATCACTCCAAGTCTTCCCGTGGATGTCGTAGAAGGCGACTTAGGAAATACAAGCTAAACAAAGCTTATAAAAATCAATGAGATCTCTCCAACCCGTCTGGCCAGAGTGGAGAGTGTAGGCCAAATCCTTTGACTGCTCTGGCCTAGTATGGCTCTTGTAATACAGAGAGGGTCGTGCTCCTGCAGTGGAGACTTAAAAAGACCTGATGATGAATGATATTAGTAAGCAAGTTTCGATATCAATATGCGAAAACCTATTCTTATATTACTAGATATTTAAGTCCTTTGCCCTAAGTAGATATTAGAACTCAAACACAGCTGATGACGATTATGAATTTAGAGTTAGTTACCATTTCTGACTGGCAATCCTGAAGCGACCATGTACGAATCTCCGATGGTCTCAATCTTGTAAACGTCGTAGCATTCTATTCGCTCGTCGAACAACTTGTACACCGAGTTCAGAAAACTGATCACCTGAGAAAAAAAAAACTTACATTGATGTTCCGCGTGATTTCTGGCAGATTAAAATAGGTCTTTCCTTGGATGTTGTTAAAGGTGACTCAGGAATTGTCATTGGGAATAGTTGTTCAAAATGATGGACTGAATCACCACTTCAAATATTTGTACTTAATTAAAAAGTACACAAGCAAAGATAAGGTCACTCTATTATAATTGTGGCCCAGCGCAAAAGGTTACTTTAGAAATGTGATCTGAAACCAAATCTTTTAATCCCCGCTATAAATGGTAAATTTCAAAGGAATTAAGTAAGAAAATTACTTGTTAAAAGGATAATTACCTGATAAGGTGTGGATACTGCTGCAATCGCGGTAAAGCCAACGATATCGCTAAAGTAAACGGTGACAGAGGCAAAAAACTCGGCAGGCACCTGAAAACAATACAAGTTACTTATACTCGTATAACGTGTTAATGAACTAAATTAATGCATACGGGAATTAACGCGAAACGTAGCTTTTTTTTATTAATAATGCAACGCGATAGTTTAAAAGTATTTAATGAACTAACGCAAAATTTCTCAGATAAGACTAAACTGACATCTGAGAGGTTTTGCGTTAGTTCATTAACACGTTGTGGCACGGTACAGTCATCTAAAAATCATCTGCATGTCACGGAAATGTTGCTGGATGTGCTGAGTCTCGCTAAAAGACCACGTGAGGAACACCCGCATTTGCGGCAGCCTTCATGTCCGTGACATAGTAGACAAATTGCAAAAAAGGCGCCTTAACTGGTACGGTCATGTCTTGCGGAAACCGGCAAGTTACGTGGTAGACTTAACAAATGCTGGCTTGACGTCATCAAGGATGATATGCGTGCCTATGATCTTACAACCAAGGCTGCTAAAGATCGTGCGAAGTGGAGAACATATAAAGGATGATATGCATGCCAATGGTCTTACAACCAAGGCTGCTAAAGATCGTGCTAAGTGGGGAGGAAATCAAGGGTGATATGCGTGTCAATAGTCTTACAATCAAGGATGCTCAAGATCGTGCGAAGTGGAAAAGAAAAAGCCAGAAAGCGGACAGCAGGCTTCACAGCAATACAATTAAGGATGCAACTGGGCATACGCTAAGATGCAATTTTTCCTTTCTCCCAGCATGTAATCAGAGTCAGACCATGATTTATAGTTATTGATTTACTTACTTGCTGAGTTTGTTTTAGCTGCTTAGCGACACTAGGTGGCAGCATCTGGTAGAGAAGAGAATCACTCAACTCCTTCTCATATTCCAGTTCTCTTGCCTTTTCTGATAGGTTTCTTGCATACACCTGAAAAAGAAAATTAGACACATGTGTGAAGTTTAATCTTTATTTTTATTATTAAATTATTGTAGAAATATAAAATTACTTAGTACCTATTGTCTAGATTTTAGTTTGATTTTAATTGCCTTTGAATAATATTCTATGGTAAAAATCACAGCCGAAATATTATTATTTAGAATCTTGATAACATTTAGAATATTTTAAGTCAATAATAATACAAAAAAATATTTTGCTTTTTATCTACTAGCCGCCCAGGGTAAGAAGATTTAATTTATAATCTTCTTCTTACCCATCATTCCATTTACTTCAGATTGGTTCTCATGGTGTGGCGTCGCCCAGGGTACTATCCTGGGTCGTCTGCGGTTTGACTGGACACTATAATAACCGTGTAGTTATGGAGTACTGTCATCAAAAATTCTATTTATATTATAAAGGTTAAATTATGTTTACCTGTATTGTGTTGACAGCATTGGTGACCAAAGCGATGATTACAGGTGACACCACACACACCAGAACCAATATTGCTGCGCAAACGGCTTCGCTGCGACGCGCTTCCCGAAGACTGTCGTTTACACCATCTCTGGAAATGTACCAATGATTATCAGCATTATCATCATCATTGTTAGCCATCATGAACACACTGTTAGGCTTAAGCCTTCTTCTGTCTGCGCCATCTTGTTCTGTCGCTGGTGATCGGAATCCAGTTCTTTCCTGCAACTTGCTACATATTCTTAACTCACCTAGCATCCGGACGTTCTACACTACGTTTCCCATTTTTAGGGTACAACTAAGTGATGGCCTTACTCCACCTTCCATCGTAGTTGGAAAGGCTTATTTAGAATAAAAAGAAACCGACATTAAGTGAAGAAATTAAATAAACAAGAGTAGGTATTAAGTAAGTTCTATATTCTACATAAAAGGACATAGTTGAAAATACAAAACATATAGTACAAAAATGGACTTATCCCTGTCAGAGATCTTCCAATCAACCCTAAAACCAGAGAAGATTATGCCAAAAATTGGGTGTACAATACTTACATTACAATTCTACTTACTGATAGATTGGATTCTTATATTTCTATTGTACTTTAATCTGTTTCTAAACAGATTTGTGTATATAATCGGGATTTCGGATTTTAGTTAAGTTACATTAAAATGAGGCATTTACCTTATGTATTCTCGGAGTTGTCTCTGAACCGCTCTCAGCTTGTCCAGCAGAGTGGCAGTCTGGTCGAAGTACTCGATGGCATCGTTCACACTGCCAGCTTGGTGTTTGTTATCTACTATTTGTTGATTCCTAAAAATATAAACATTCATCACACTTTCCATATTCAATTGGCATATACACACTATTTTTGTTCGTGTTTGGTTCTTTACATATTTTAAAATATTGTCAGTACAATTCAATAGTCACACTATTTTTCCACTGGTTCCTTACATATTTAAGAATTTTATCAGCAATTAAAATGCCACTTGCGATAGATCTTACTCGTATAAGACCACTCTCACAGAGTGATTTATAACTTTACCTGTTTAATACAATTAATTCACATAACTAATCTGACTCATTGACAACATGAATGTTCCTGTTGAATAAAGAATGACGCGAACAGGAAAAATCAGACACCTCGATGTTGGGGACCTGTGTCATCAGTTTATTATTGTAACTTGAGTATTGATGTGTACGCCTACCACGAGAGATTTTTTTTCTATTTATCCCGAAGGTTGACTTGTAGAGAATGCTATTAGCATTAAGTCCGCCTTTTGTACCATTTTGTTTTGGTTAATAAAGTTTTAAATAAATAAATAATATTATAGAAATGAACTGTTTATCAAAAACACACACATTTTTATAGTAAATATTTTTTTACCTTCCATACAAACTCGGATCAGCTGTCGGTCAAATTGTATGGGAGGCCAAAAATTATTTTTCATATTTTGATATAAGTTCCTTGGGGAAAGTTGTTCAGTATCATGGAATTAATTCACTCATAATATAGTTTTAGTATATTTTGTTACAGCCTGTATAAAATACTCTATGGCAGTTTGTATATTAAACACACAAGCGTTGAAAGTTTTTCGTGAGTGTAATTGGCTAACACTTGTGTCAAATTTTTAAGCTACCTAAAGGCATGACATTATCATGACATAGATATACAAAGATGACCGCCGGGTCCAACGATTAAAAGGGTCAGTTCACACCGAGACGCGACGCGCGACGTAGTGCCAGTTTGATAGAAATATAGAAGTTGTTTACTAGATAAAAAGAGTGAGCTTTCCGTGAGAGCCCGCTGTGCCGCGCTACGCAGCGCTGCGCCGCGCGATTTAGCAGGTTGTCGCTGAAATAAGTTTAAACTTTTGTCTAGTTAACAAGTTCTATATTTCTTCGAAAGTGCACGCTACGTCGCGTCACGTCACGTCTTGGTGTGAATTGACCCTAAACGTGGCTTCCAAAGCACGAAGGAGCTCGAGAATTTTTATGCCACTTTTAGTCGCCCATCCAGCGAGCCACGCTAGGATATATATTTAAAATACTCTATATAATAAGCGCGTTTAGCACTCTATAATTTTAAGTTAATCAGGAACTTACTTTTTCTCCAAGACTTGGTACTCAGGGCTGTCTTCTTTGATATCCATGTGCAGGGGGATCAGTGACGGTACCAAGTTCAGCGTATTGTCTAGGAGATCTCTGCCGAGTACCATGTGAGCTATATATCTGAAAATACATGTTCAGGTTGCCATTTCATCTGCAAATCGATATTTCCGTAAATATTTTTTTTTACTTATAAGTACCACAGAGTAATAATACGTACAACTTATACTAAGTGTTTGGACATGCATGACGATTAATGTCATCATCACGTCCCACAGATCTGAATCTGAATGGAGTGACTAGTATTGAATAAAAATATAGGTACAGCTTTGCAGATGAATATAAAAATGAAACAACTGAAATTTTTGAAGTGAAAACTTCTTTAGCGGCGTTGTGCACTTTTTTTGTAATGGGTAAAAAGTGTTAAACACGCGTCAAGACACGTGTCCTGATCGAAAATTTGTAAGACGGACGGAGAGTGGACAGCCGGCGCGGCGTAGGAGAGGAAGTATCCCCTCTCTTTCTACGGCGCGGCGAAAATGTATGCCTGCGCCTGCTGTTTCGTTTAGCTGAGAGATAAACTTTTTAATTTAATATAAATTGTCATGTTTGTGTACGATAGCGCAATAAATAAATATTGTATTCTACCACATAAATGATAGTACTTTTATACTGATAATTAAAGCAATTCGTGCAAAATTATTCCCTAACCATTCCAAAATATTAAAAATGTACAACGTTAATATTCAAGTTTTCACTTCTGCCGGCACTCCCGGAGAGCAACCCGTCGTTTTTTTTTGAAGTATTTCTATAACCCAACCATGAAAAAAATACTCGGTCAGTGATAGAGACAAAACACGGCACTCTTTTCTATTTCTTCTTATATACATTGTAATAAGACTCTCGCTCTATCAAAGCTTGTCAGGCCCATGGTTTCCAACCAGGTCAAATCATTTTTTCTTGACGTCAAAACAAACTGTCAGTGGAGATTGATAGCAGTCAATACAACTTTCATCAAATATTCTTTTTTTATTCAAATTCAATTCAATTCAAAATATCTTTATTATCATAGGATATTTATAATATCTCTTAATAATAGTCTCTTTGTTTTGTTTTGCACAAATGTTGACGTCAAATCGTTACTTAAAGCTAAGTTTACGCCGCTTCCTAGGCGCAAGTGCAGAAGAAGCGGCAACAAACTGCACTGCACGTTTTCTCCAAAGACGTCAACTAACAAACTAAAAACTTAAAATTAGTTATATAGATGGACAGAGATTACATTGTTTATTAAGTCATAATTAAATTGAATTATAAGAATTACGAAATTTAAAATAATGTCAATTTGTAAATTTAGTATGTACCAATGTACCTAAATTATGACATGTCTAAGTATACAAACCTTTAAGAGGGACCCGCGCCAAGCTCAAGCCAGACCTTTTTGTCTTTAAGATAGTCATCGGTCCTATAATAAGCCTTCTCACAAAGTACTTTCTTTACATAAGCTTTGAATTTTCTGTCTGGCATATCAAGGACCGATTCTGACAATTTATTATAAAAAAGTATACACTTCCCCATAAAAGACTTACTGACTGTATTCAGCCTGTAATACGGGCTAACTAAGTCATTCTTATTACGTAAATTTCTATCTGTAAAATCACTTAATTTATTGAACATGGAAATATTTTTCCTTACATACATTATATTTTCAAATATGAATTGTGATGCAAAAGTAAGTATACCTATTTCCTTGAATAATTCCCTCAGTGAGTCTCTCGATTCTAAACCGTAAATAGCACGAATTGCTCTTTTTTGTAAAAGAAAAATAGTCTGAATGTCGGCTGCACTCCCCCATAGAAGTATCCCGTAAGACATTAGACTGTGAAAGTAACTAAAGTACACTTGTCTAGCAGTTGCTACATCTGTCAATTGTCTTATTCTCCTAACAGCGTAAGCCGCAGAGCTAAGCCTATTAGAAAGTTTAGTTATATGAGCGCCCCATTGAAGTTTCGAATCAATTGTGATTCCTAAAAAGGTAGTACTTTCAACCAGATCGAGTTTCTGACCATTAATTAGTATGTCAACGCAGGCTTGATTCACATTAGGAAGAGAGAATTGAATGCATTGGGTCTTGTTCGCATTTAACATGAGGTTATTGGCCGAAAACCAATCAGAAATTAAAGATAAGGTGCTGTTCACCGCGCTAGCATCACTGTTATGTCGATCTATTTTAAATATTAGCGAGGTGTCATCAGCAAACAGCACCATGTCAGCCTCTTTCTCAATCATGTAAGGCAAGTCATTGACATAAACTAAGAAAAGGAACGGTCCTAGAATTGAACCTTGGGGAACGCCCATTTTCACATTAGACCCGTGTGATTTTACGCCGTTTATATCAACAGTTTAAAGCCTATCTGTTAAGTAAGATTCTATTAATTTAATTGACTTATCATCAAAACCGTATTGACGAAATTTGAGCAAAGTGTTGGATGATCAACGCAATCAAATGCTTTAGAAAGATCGCAAAATGATCCAATTGCATCATTTCTGTTTTCCCACGCGTCGTAGATATTAGTAATAAGTGCTACTCCTGCATCGGTGGTCGATTTTCCAGCAGTAAAGCCGTATTGTTGGCTATGGAAAAGATTATTGGTCTTAAAGTGAAGTAGCATTTGATTGAGCATTATCTTTTCGAGCACCTTACTCAAAACTGGCAGAATAGAGATAGGTCTGTAGTTGCCAGGGTCTGTTTTTCTCCTTTTTTGAATAAGGGGATTAGTTTACTACATTTCATTAAGTTAGGAAATATGCCTTCATCAATACATTCGTTAAATATGAAAGCTAAATCGGCAGCAATTATGTGTATAATATGACTTACTACGGCTACTGACATGCCCCAGTGATCTTCTGATTTTTTTAAATTTAACTGTTTAAAAGCATCTATTATATCGCTAGGGCTAACATGCTTAAAATTAAATTTAGAATCACAAGGGCTAACATTACTCTTAAGCAAAGCCTCAGCACGCTGGGCGCTAGAACTCGCATTAGAAGTGAGGTCCAAAGGAATGTTAGTAAAATAATCATCAAATATATTTACTATTTCTTCAGTTTTTGAAGTATTTTTACCACTACATTTGATTCGGCAAATATTTGCTTTGGATTTATTTTTACCTGTTTCCTTATTTATGACACTCCATGTTTCTTTAATTTTATTAGGAGCATTATTTATTTTTTTGCTAATACTAATTGACTTGGCTCGTCTACAAACTTTTTTAAATATTTTAGAATAATTTCTAACATATTCTATAAAAGAAGGATTAAAGTTATATTGTTTTTGGGCATATAGATCATATAACCTGTTTCTACTTATGTAGATGCCGGTAGTAGCCCATTCACTAAACTGTGATTTACTATGAACTACTACTCTTTTTTGTTTCAATGTTTTAGAATACTCAGAGGAAACAGTACTAAATAGTTTATTATAATGGTCGTCAGGATTATTTCCTGTATATACCACTGATAATAATTTGTTATCTAAATTATTTTTAAGTTTTTTTATGTTTTTAGAAGTAATTGGTCTACACAAGATCTTATCTTTTCTCAAATTACTGGTGGACTCTTTGACAAAAGCTACATATACACCAGAATGATCTGAAGGCAATTTGTTGATAACAGATTTATCACAATATTGAATATTACTAAAAAAATTATCGAGACATGTGCCAGATGTAGCTGTAATTCTGGTTGGCTCAAAAAATAAGTTTTCTAATCCATAACACTTAAAAAGATTTAGGAATTGTGAGCTCTTTGGATTATGTACTAAAATATCAACATTAAAATCACCGCAAATAATTAAATTCTTTTTACTAGTTGAACAGGACTTAAGAACCTGGTCCATTGCTTTTAAAAAACTTTTGAAATTACTATCTGGTGGACTGTATACACAAACTATTATATGATGATCAAGCTCGGCACAGGCCACCTCACAACAGCGCTCAACAGAATGTCTGACAATATCCTTCCACTCTTTGCTACGGAAAAAAGAAACTTTGCTTTCTTTTTTATAGAATGTGTTAATACCTACCTAACACTGGAGTCAGATTTTTCAAGCTGATAGGCTTCTGAGGTAGCTCGATGACTGTCATTTAGTAACAACAGTCATTATTACATTCTAGTGAACTACTCGTAGTGTGCAGGTTTCCTCTCGATGTTTTTTTCACCACATGCAAGTACATGTACAGTACAGTACATGAGTATAAACTCAGAAGTACAAGTCGCGCCTAGTGGGGATCGAACTCGTGCCTCACAGAGTGCCTAAACCCCTTGGCCACCACTGCTTCTTCTTCTATTAAATATTGAAATATTTTAAAAGTTTCACTCTATCTTGTTCTTCATTCAAGCGCGTTCCCGGTTGCATCCCCAGTTGTGCTGCTTCGGAGCCCGGAGTGCGCTTTCCCGCTTTTTCTTCTCCAAATATAACATGCATGTCAATTGTCACCCAAGGGTTTCAAAGACCTTGCGAAATGAAGTAGAAATAGCCGGAATATTTAAATGATTTGGCTTTAGCTTTACGACCGCCCGCCTGCCTGACGTCATCCCTCTTTGGGAATGTATTTGTGCGAAAAGTTTTACAACCGGCCGCCACCCGACGTTAACCCTCCTCGGGAATGCAGTTGTAGCACGAGATGTTTGTGCTTAGTCCTTTAGTCGAATTATCCACAGGAAGAGATGGACTGGTCCTATTCTAACCCGGAACCACACAGATACCAGAAGTTTCACTCTATATTACCTAGGACTAATTCGATACACTTACCGTTCATGAGCTCTAGGCTGTAAATACCCTCTAGCGAAGTAGTTGATGCCGAGCACTGAACCTATGCCCTTACATTCGATACTTCGCAGTAGATTTTTGAATCCAACCAAATACCTGAAAAAAAGAAGAAGCGTTATGTGTAAAAGCTCTTATTTATTCGTTTTATTTCGAGATAGGTACTCTTTTCGACAAAGTCCAACAGTTGTTACAAGCTTTTAGTTAGTTTCACCTGGCCCGTTGTCTGTGACCGTAATTAAATCTTGCAAGCTAAATTAGACCCACTTCCCATTATCCGATTGAGCTGACATTTCATATACTTATGTAAGTTGGGTGATAATGCAATATTATGGTACCAACGACCTCATGATGAAGCCGGAAACTGGCCAAGGCATCTCTGTAATGAAAAAACATAACCCCACCGAGTTTGAGTTCAATTTGTAACGATGCTGCATGCATCATGTTCAAACCTATCTTCATCTCATCCTGTCCGTTTTTCATTCTTCATTTCATTTCAAATTCCCTTTCATTCCATTTTCAAATCATTGACTGATCAATTTTCACTCATTCCACCATCATATCTTAAGCTGATCACTTACTTTTCTCTATCTGTTGTACCTTATTAAATATTATTCTTTAATACTCGTATGTAACAGTCAGTATCAGATAATAATTTTCATATAATCCATCGTTTATCGAGTCTCTATTCTCTACTTCTCCTACTATCTTCTATGTGGGAACTCGCCTAGAGCGCCGGGACAGGTCGAGGTCCCACAAATTGATTCGTTTGAGGAGCACTTTCAACTTTTTAGTTCTATGTTTATGATAAAAGCTTGTTTTTAAAAATATTTTTTTTTAAATTTTAACTTGTGTACTATAATAAGGGCAACTCTCGACGTGATATCGTATCAGATTATTTTGATAAAGCCGAGTGGTGGTAAAAGTATAATAACATAAAATATAACGACCACCACTCCTTGACAACAGGGAGCACTTAAATTGATTAGCTGTTCGGTGAAACAGCTTTGCGATGTTTATTTAATGGATTAACAGCACACCCTTTTTCTTTCAAAACATCTTACCACTACCTATGGTCAAAGTCGGTTTCAACAGGTGTAAATGGTAATATCTCAGTTTTAGCGTTCCTGGTTGCATCCTTATCTGTGTTGGTTTAGAATCTGGGGCCCGCTTTCTAGCTTTTTCTTTTCTACTTGGCATCTTTAGTATCTTTTCTTTTAGGACCTTCCTTGGTTGTAAGGCTGTTTTAGTCCTTATCCGTGTTGTCCAATCAATGAACCACTTATTATCATGCCTAAAATGCCCCACGTCCTGCATAATACAAGACCTAAATTTCAACAAACATTGCCCAGATATAAGATATGATTTTGGAATTTTGGATCTTGTATGTATATTTTTAACATATTAAGTAGGATACCATTTGAAATGAACGCTTTAGCGAGCCTAGTAATTAATTTAGATTTAAATTTAAAGCCAGCCCCGGGTCGCATAGTGCATTAGCCGCACCCGCACCGCACTGACATTGCAGACAAAAAGTATTGATTTTTAGTCTGCTTCCTTTAGTTGGGTCTTTATTATTTTTACAAGCTTGTATGTTTCCTAGTTTGTATTCTTATCAAGTAGTTTCAAATCACCAAAGTTGAATTTGACCCAGAGGCAACTGCAAACTAGGTACGTGTCTAGGGGCGCGAGGCGCGAGGTAACAAAATGGCGCGCGGGATTTCCAGCCATGCAAAGTGACAAATAAAAACCTCTACCACACATGTAGTAACGTTAACTATAGTCATCAATGTTTACTATTACCAGTACTACTTAGTTAAAAATAACATGGCCGCTACAGGGGCCGCCTATAAGGTGCTTGCTTAGGGCGCTCTAGACATTTAATCTACCTCATATTTGACCTAATACCCGGGGTTTGATTGAGTTGTAGGGAGTAGGTACTTTACAAATCTCAGGATACGTTACTAAGTATTTAAATATTATCTAGAGTTGTATAATTTTCTTACGAAAAATTCTAGTTTTTTTAAAAGTTCACTGATGATCCGCGACGATTCGAATCGCGCACACCAAATGAAATAATAAAAATAAGTTTGGAAAATCCAAAAGTGCACGCCTTATAGCGGTCACTCAATTTTCACAAAAAAAAAAAAAAAACAGAACTTGAATATTGCATATTTATCGGTGTATTATGAACAAAATAAAAAATTTACTTTTAAATCTTCGCGCCATTGCCCACACAGAAAAGAAAGGTACTGCGCATGTATTGTTAATGTCAAGAAGAAAAGAAAAATGAAAAGATTAACATTGTATCCAGAAAAAGAATGGAAATTAAGAATGGCTGAAAGGCAGATGCTAAACGCCGTAAAAAAATAAAAATAAAAAATTGACAATGTCAACGAACCTTATTTACATAGATTTAGATATACCAACGATAGGTGGATTTCAGTTTATTGCTAATTATAATTGAACTACATTGAATTAGACCGTGATCTTCGAAAGGACTTAGTTTTGGATAATACTGAAGCGTATAAAAAAAAATGGACTTGATCAGATAAGTTTTTCGGGAGTTATCGTGACCACGCCAGTTTCCATACGTCCCGACACACGGTCGTCCACAAAATGATTTTATTAAACATTGTTTTTATTTATTTAAAAGGCAAAATGTCTTTTAAAAATATCATAAGTGTTGAAACTAGTGTTTTTCCTTGACAATCATGTGTAAATATTATTGTACAAGTGCGATAGAAAATAAATAGAGACACATTTAGTTGAAAAAATCACTTGATTTTTGTAAGGCGAGAGTAGAGCACTACCTCATATGCGCTTCGCTAATGAGGCGTGCAATATCATTAAAGTTAGAACTACATAATTCTGAACCTTATTCTATGTCTGTACACTACCTATAATAAGAATCTAAAACACGAAAAAATATACAAAACCTTTTTAAACTTATTAAAAAACCATCTTCTATAAAAACCTTATTATTCAGTCGCCAATTAATAAATACGCGTTTGTATGTATGTCAAGTTTAAGTTTTTCGTGTGTGGCCAACAGTGAGGTCGGATTTTTTATGCTGCCTAAAGCCATCTCACTTAACTTGACGACTGCGATTCAATGATGGCATCATGACATAAGCTCGGCTGCCACCGCCTTTACGAGCCTTCCGAAGTACGGAGGATAATTTGTATGCCATTTGTGGTCACCTGGCGAAAGCGCTAGTAATGCGTATCTCAATCAATATCATATCAATCTGATTACGACTTCCCACATCCACACCAAGCATGTAAATCACGTAGTCAGTGAGCTAAGCACAAGATATTCCATCCACGTGCGATTATGTCACTCAATAATCAAACGAAGTAGAACAAGTAAACAACTAGCGGTTCTATGTGAGAACAGATCGCGCGAGCTCGTATACATATACAGGTGACTTTTTATTAACTGGCAACATTTTTGGAGAATTGTTGCCAGTTAATACATATTATCACGCCGGTTTCCCACAAGGGTAGGCAGAGACTATGGACCTCCACTTGCTACGACTCTGACAGACCTCTTTCGCTTCATCTACACTTATCACTCTTCATACATGCCCTTCGGTTCCGAGTAATTCTTACCTCCTTATATACTTAATAATTATAGTAACGTACAACGTTGTCTGTGACAACGGGACAGGTGAAACGAAATAAAAGCTTGTAAAAATAGTGTATAGTTGACCGGCCACCTGCCATACGTCAAAACTTGCACGAGACGTTTGTCATTATTATTATAATATGACCTCTAACAACAGGAAGATTATGTTTATTTGTACGTACCTGCTTCTACTTTATAACTGAGTAAATATTTTCTCAATCCTTTATGGGACTTAAAATAAAGTGGGATAAGCCTTTGAATATTTTCCTTTTCGTATTATGTTATCTTTGAATACTTACTAATTATATTAACGTAATTCCTTTCAAAGCATTTGCAACCTGAGCTCTTATGCATTAACTGACACTTTCCCTTGGCTTAAAAGCCATTTCAGTGAAATCTGTCCATTTACAAACGTTATGCAAACTTCCCTATTCTCCCCTCCACTTTCTCCTTTTGGAATTATTTTCGCAACATCTTGTGTAGAATGAAGTTCTTACAGTGCCTCTCTTTGATTGAATGACGTCAATAATTACGCTACAGCAAAGTTCCCCCCTTTTCTTCTTCTTTTAGTGCCTCTCCATTACTGGATGTTGGCCGTCAGCTTCCCAAACTCCTCTCTATCCATTGCCAAGCGGAACAATTTCTCCACTTTTCCCTCCTATTTTCCGCCAATCATAAATCTCGGTTGACTAAAAAATTTAAATAAATCAAGGAACATGTGTAACAATTTTCGTCAAAGTCGGTTGAAAAATGCGACTTCGAATGCATTTATGGGCAATTTCGAAACTGAGACGTTTTGCGAAGTGATCGCTCGCTCGGGGGATGCTTAACTCGAACAAGAATAATATTTTAATATATACACTAACTGCTATATATAATCACTATTATGGCAGCTGTCAATTTACTTAGTAAAGCTAGGATTTAACTTCGAAATATAGCTATCATTTATTCAGTTAAATCGGTATACAAATCTATCAATCAATTAAGCGTAGTGACACAATATTGGATCGTTTCGATAAAGTTTTGTTTAGTTTCTATTTGCTGTTTCCATTAAACCATACTATATCGTTCTTCCATGCATTCTTACGGTTTTGTTTTTATTAGTGTTCTGATTTCAATACCTATATAATATTTCATAGCTAGGGGATGAAAAATCAACCTGTATAGAACCACACCATAATCTTGTTTGTTTATAATAACTTTACTGTACCAAAAACATTTAGGTAAGTATTAAAAACTAACATTATACGAAAGAGTAAATATTCAAAGGCGGGCTTATCCCACTTTATTTTAAGTCATATAGGATTGAGAGAAATATTTACTCAGTTATAGGGTAGAAGCAGGTACGTACAAATTAACATTATCTTCCTGTTGTAAGAGAGATAAAGATATTAGTACTTACAAACATCTAGTGCAAGTATTGACTAATGGCAGGTGGCCGGTCGCAAAACTATACATATTGCTAAACACTGTGAGTAGATTTTTCTTTGAAAACGTTTGCGGAGTGAGACTTCTGTACTAGTGGTATTTATTCTGTGGTACCATGCAGTATGTGTTCGCCCGCTCTCGCCCGTCATCAAGGCGAAAACGGGGGAGCGGTGCGGGGACGGGGAACGGAGACGCATATTGCGCGTGCGAATTCCGTTCTGTTTACTCTTACTGTATTCTGTGACTATACACTATTTTTACAAGCTTTTATTTCGTTTCACCTGTCCCGTTGTCTGTGTCTGTGTCTGTATGTCCGGAATCAAATCCTGCAAGCTAAATTAGACCAATATTCCTTCGCCTTCCCAATACTCGATCGAGTTGAACACAGTGGTAACTTTTATATATTTTAAGATCTTTTGTAACCTGTGCTCCATAATAAAGATATTTGATTTGATTTGAAACTTCACATACTTATGTAAGTTGCATGACAATGCAATATTATGGTACCAATGACGTGATATCATGATGAAGCCGAAAGGTGGCCACAGCATCTCTGTGATAAAATAACAAAACAAAAGCGGCTAAGTTCGAGTCGGACTCGCCCATTAAGGATTCCGTAGCAGCAAGTAACATTTTACGATTTTTGAAGTATTAAAAAAAAACTACTTACTAGATCTCGTTCAAACCAATTTTCGATGAAAGTTTGCATGGTAATGTACGTCATAATTTTTTTAGTTTTATCATTCTCTTATTTTAGAAGTTACAGGGGAGGGGGGACCAACATTTTACCACTTTGGATGTGCCTTAGCGCAAACTATTCAGTTTAGAAAAAAAATATATTAGAAACCTCAATATCATTTTTAAAGACCTATCCATAGATACCCCAGACGTATGGGTTTCATAAAAAATCAATTTTTGAGTTTCAGTTCTAAGTATGGGGAACCCCAAAATTTATTGTTTTTTTTTCTATTTTTGTGTGAAAATCTTAATGCGGTTCACAGAATACATCTACTTACCAAGTTTCAACAGTATAGTTCTTATAGTTTCGGAAAAAAGAGGCTGTGACATACGGACGGACAGACAGACCAGACAGACAGACATGACGAATCTATAAGGGTTCCGGTTTCTGCCATTTGGCTACGGAACCCTAAAAACCCACCGCGTTAATGGTCTTACAACTAAGGATACTCAAGACCGAGCGCAGTGGAGAAGAAAACGCCGGAAAGCGGACCCTAGGCTTTACAACAATAGCTGAGGATGAGAGAGAGAGAGAGATAGCCCCACCAGGTTTAGGTTCAATTGTTTCGTCTTGAGGAGCACTTTAAACTTTTAGTTCATTGTTTTAGATAAAAGCTTGTTTTTAAAATATATTTTAAAAAATAAATTCTTGTTTTATCGGGGAACGAGTTTAGATGTGAAGGGGACAAGGAACCTTAACAAAATGTACATAGATTTTACTATATTTCATTAAAAAGTGTTTTGATTAACCCAGCTAAGGTCAAAGTGTAACGCAAAACGAGAGTTGAATAAATAAACGTGGAAATCTCTTGTATTTTCTAAATTCCGAGAATTTCAGTTGGCAGTTTGTAACTGCGCATTGATTACTACGAAGGGTTGAAGCCTTAGGGAATAAGAACTAATAGCTTGGTAATTAAGTACTGACATATATTCATATTGATATAGAACGTACAATTTTCAAGTTAGTGTATTTCCTAGTAATTACTAACGTTAGTAAGTTTACATAAGATATATTCCTCAGGGATCGGAAAACCCATTAACGGTAACCTGTATAAACTCATTCGGTTGACAAATTATACATATAACCCATGCGATAAGGGTTAACACGTAACAGTTAAGAGGAAACCTTAAGGGCTAGAGAAATGAAAAATAGGTATTTGTAAAATCTATTGCTGTCGCGCTGTGCCCGAAGTACAACCGAGCAAGTGCGATAGAGACATACTGCAGCTTGGACTGAAAATACCTGTTAAGGCCATACCTGAATTTTCCGGGGTCCAGTGCTGCCCCCATTTAAAATAAATCATTTCAAAGAAAACGGAGACATCATTTAAAATTTTGCAACTACCAAGTCCTAGATAACCCTTCAAAATATTCTATGAACTACTGTTTACAATTTAAAGTGAGAACGTTAAGCTTTACTACGCACAATTGCGAAAAACGGCCACTTTTGGCTAATGTGCGTAGTAAAGCTTAACGTTCTCATTATAAACTGTAAACAGTAGTTCATAAAATACTTTAAAGGGTTATCTAGGACTTGGTAATTGCAAAATTTTAAATAATGTCTCCGTTTTCTTTGAAATGATTTATTTTAAATGGGGGCAGCACTGGACCCCGGAAAATTCAAGTACGGCCTTAAAAGAACAGAAAATCAACAATTCGTAATCCCCTACTTTCTTTTCCAAAAATTAACCAATATAAATACTTTTTTCATTACTTGTGCGGTGTTCCTGTGTTTTAATTTTTTTATATAATCTAGTCAAATTTGTTTTCTGGATGTTTGAACACAGTGGAAAATCTGGCCATTTTTTTTAGGTTTTTTGATAAAACATAGGGACATAGTAACATTGGCTATTCAGGAAAAAAATATAACTCTACCGGCATTATCCAGGGAGGAAAGAGGGGACTACGGTTGTATGGAAAAACGGCCCTTGTGTTTCGTCTTAACCCAAAAAAAATTGTAACCTGAAAAGGTTAAATTTAGGGTTTCGGCGATGCACAGCCGATTGGTTGGGTCGTGCAAGCGCTGTTGTAGGGATAGGTACCGCGACTGGGTGACGAGGAATGAAACACGTGTAGTAACATGCAGAAACCTATATTTCGATTCAGTTAAGGTTAACCGGAATTATCCTGTAACATATGACCACTCCAATTCTTCCCGTGGATGTCGTAGAAGGCGACTTAGGAAATAAAAGCTAAACAAAGCTTATAATTATAGCAATGAGACCTCTCCATCCCGTCTGACCAGTGTGGAGAGTGTAGGCCAAATCCTCTGGCTGCTCTGGCCAAGTATAGCTCTAGTAGTACAGAGAGGGCCGTGCTCCTGCATTGGAACCTTAAAAAAAAAAAGACCTGGTGATGATGATCCTGTAACAGGCTGTTTCTATTAACAAAATGTCTAAGTAAACAATTCCAATTGGGTTAATAACAGATTATTTCTGTTAGTTTTTTTATTACCCTAACCTCCTCTAGGTCTGGGAGAATAGAAAAAGACTATATACCAGCTGCTTCTCTTTCCGCACAGATCATATGAGCCTCTGAATCATGGTAATACTAAAACGCGAGGAAGCAAACAATTACAAAGATACAGCGAATTTGAATCCCGCATGACGTCACGATCAACATTTTTACTTGACGGAGACGTCAATCACCCCCACACCGAAACTTCGACGCGCTGTATCTTTGTGAGTTTTCACTACTTTCATAAACCGAAAAATATGGGTCCATTATTGATAATCTAACTGACGGACTAAATAAAATACGGACCCAGTTCACATCCCTATTACAAGAATAACACCTGTAGCCTGTACCATAAACAATACAAATGTACCTTGTTTTCGTCACCTTCTAATAATATCAGTCATTTATGTTACGATGGCATAAAAATTCTCGTAAACTCACTTGTACAGATATCTCTGCGAGAGACATACAATAAAGTGAAGACATAAATGTTTGTAAATATTTGTACTAATGGCGTTTGTTGGTTAATTATATTTGTTGCCTTACTATATTTGTTGTTAAAAGTTTTTTAAGCTATGTTCCTGGCATCATAACTGGTATATTTATTTATTTCCAAAAGTAGAAGTAAAGTGGAAAAGAGAAGATCAATTAAATAATAAGACGAACAGACACAGTGGCCAGTGATTTTATTTATTTTTATTTATTTAACTTGATTACAAAAAATGTTACGACCAGAGCCTTTTTTCTTCCAGTCAACCTACAGGCAGTGCTGATAAAAGCAAATTTACAGATAGCATGAGTAAATAGAAAAAGAAACTGTGATACAAAATATACATGTTAGTTAAAAAAAACAGTTTAGAAAAAAAATATATTAGAAACCTCAATATCATTTTTGAAGACCTATCCATAGATACCCAACACGTATGGGTTTGATAAAAAAAAAATGAGTTTCAGTTGTAAGTATGGGGAATCCCCAAAATTTATTGTTTATTCTCTTTTTTTGTGTAAAAATCTTAATGCGGTTTACAGAATACATTTACTTACCAAGTTTCAACAGTATAATTCTTATAGTTTCGGAGAAAAGTAGCAGTGACATACCGACGGACAGACTGACAGACAGACATGACGAACCCATAAGGGTTCCGTTTTTTGCCATTTGGCTACGGAACCCAAAAATTAAAAAAAAAAACTAAATACATCAGTACTTTCTTCTACTGATGTATTTAGTTTTCTTTTTACTTTTAATAAAAAATCTATCGAGTCCTTTACTTTAGAATCCACTTACGTCACTCCGGACCACAAGTCGCATTTATCACCTGCTACGAGTGCGTAATATGCCACTTCTAAACCAAGAGAATAAGTAAAATTGTATTCTCACGTGCCACGGGTGGTAAATTGGTGATAAAGCCACCATTTATTTACAGAACGTTTATTTGTAAACTTTGAGTAGACAGATAAACATTTTACACGTAATGTAAAATAAAATAAAAATTAATTACCGAAAACCAACGAATGTGTATCCCCGTGCAAGTCTGGTGTGATAAGACCGCGATCCTCAAAGACTGTACTATAAACTTACCTCCATATAGTGCTGCTGTCGGTGTCCTTGATCTCCCTAGTGAGATGACTGAGGAAGGCTGCATTAGCGTTGGTGTACCACTCCACCACTTCAGTCATTGATATACTAGCATTTATGCTGGCTCTGAAACAAATTATTCATCATCATCATCAGTTCTCTTCCATGCTGGTCTGGGAGAAAAGAAACGTAGTACCAGCTGCTTCTGTAACCGCGTAGACCGGGAAAATCGATTTATCGAAAATCTAAATTAAAACAATAGGCAATTCGGCTTACCCATCACCACAGGCTGGAATCTCCTAAGGTACGCGTAATATGCGTCCCCGTTCCCCGTCCCCGCACCTCTCCCCCGTTTTCGCCTCGATGACTCACGTTGGCCGTCAAGAACCGGGGGAGAGGTGCGGGTGCGCGTAACGGGGACGTATATTGCGCGTACCTTAGGAGATTCCGTTCTGTTTACTCTTACTGTATTCTGTGCCATCACTATTATGAGGATTTTTTCATATTTGTTTGTGCCTCCTGGATACAGGCGTACCATGTTTTTCGTAAAATATTGTTTCGGGTGATAAGTGTTTTCCACATCTAAAACTGTCAAATTTTACAATTTTAATATTATTCGACTCATGACTGGTCATTTAATCGGGAGCTTATTGAATTCAATTTATTCATTTCTCAAAACAAAATACATTGTAATAGAAATTACAAATAAGTATAAGCAAATACACATAGCGTAAACGTACACATAGCGCCACAAACCGATGGCCGATGGGGCAAATAAAGGAAATTAATAACTATATTGACTAAGAAAAGACACACAGATTGAATTGATTGAATAATAAAAGGAATAAGTAAATATTTGTTCTCAAACCACCAAAATAACAAAATTTGTTCCCGCATCAAACCTAAACCTTCGTTAATAATTGACGAATAAAACATTCTATACAAACATACCTTCATTGTGTTTCATTCACCACAAAGTTTATATTTCGCTCTCAGTATTTACCAGCCCGTTTTGTTAAGGGCATGAAAGCCAGTGGCCTCATTTTAAATTAAATATTTTATGGAAATACAGGGCTAAAATCGAAATCTTTAAGTGTGGCTTGCTATCTAGAATAGTTCCGTGTCGTAAGAGGCGACTAAAGGACTAAACAAAAACATCTCTTGCTACAAATGCATCCTTGAGTGGCCATTGACATGCATATTATATTTGGAGAAAGCGGGTAAGCGCAACTCGGACTCCGAAGCAACATAGGTGAGGATGCAAAAGGGAATTAAGCTTACATAAATAAAATAAACGGGCAAGTGCGAGTCGGACTCGTACATGAAGGGTTCCGTACCACCGTACAATGTTTTAAAACGCTGAAGAAACACGTTTCTTGTATGAAGACCCCCTCTAATTATTAACTTTATCTTATTTTTAGTATTTGTTGTTATAGTGGTCATAGTAATACATAATCGGTGAAAATTTCAGGTGTCTAGCTATTATGGTTCAAGAGATAGAGCTCTGTGACAGACGGACAGACAGACAGCGGAGTCTCAGTAATAAGGTCCCGTTTGCACCCTTCGGGTACGGAACCCTAAAATAAAATAAAAATTATTTGGTAAAATTAATATTACGATGTTTTGTTAGTATCTTTGTAAACTGACAAAGCCCTTATGGCGCGAATGCGACCAATACTGTGTATATTCATGAGCTTCTTTCGGCGTTTCTTCTCAATGGTCGTTGTAACGCTAGTATCGGATAGCTTTAAACAAAATAGTTATTTACATATAAATAAAATTACAAGTAATGTACACTAAATTTATTGACGTGCAAAAGTGCCTGCAAAGGCCTAATTACTAAATAAATATTTGATTCTCGATTCTTGACATATTCATAATATACATATACAGTGGGTATTAATGTCAGCTTGTTAGGAGTGCAAACGACAAAGTTTCACATTTAAAGTTGGTTTGTTTACTGAAAGAGACGAGATAACAAGTTGTCAAGTTTTAAAAGTAGATATTATTATAAGAGCGAGCGAGGGAAGTAGGGTTGCCAACTTTTTTCAGAGCAAATAAAGTATTTTTGGATTCATTACTCATAGAAATATAGTAGATAGGGAATTTATTAAAAAAATATAGGGGATATTAAAAAATATATATTATTTCTTACGATCGTATTTAGACACCCATTAATTAGGGTTCCGTACCTCAAAAGGAAAAAACGGAACCCTTATAGGATCACTTTGTTGTCCGTCTGTCCGTCCGTCCGTCCGTCTGTCAAGACCCTTTTTCTCAAGAACGCGTGGAGGTATGAAGCTGAAATTTATATTAATTACTCAGGTCTACTGTCCCTTGAAGCTGTGAAAAAATCAAACTTCTAAGCCAACGCAATCAAAAGATACAGCCGTTTATGCCGCAAATTTTCGACACTTGCAAGGGAATCAAAACCTACAGGGTGCTTCCCGTGAACTCAGAATCTTGAAATTTGGTACGAAGCAACGTCTTATAGCATAGATAAAGGAGAAATTACGAAAACCATAAATTTTTAGTTACATCACATAATATATTTTTTTTTAATAATTTTAAACTTACTACCCATTTCCTCATAAACGCGTAGAGGTATTAAATTGAAATTCATACCAAATACTAAACCTTGCAGGTTTGTACGGAACCCTCGGTGCGCGAGTCCGACTCGCACTTGGCCGGTTTTTTTTTTAAATTTTATTTTCCCCTTATTGTTTTGGTGATGTTGTTGTTGAGGGTCTTCCCTCGACTGTTTTGTTATCGCCGTCGATATTTGTAAGAATCGGAAGGGACTTTAGCATTATTAAAGCTATGATAATAAAGGCGTATTCTGTTTTAGGTAATAGACTGATTTTTGCGACTTTGCTGATAAAACATAGTAGTTTCGTTTACTATAATATATTTTTTAAAATAATAGTAGTTGACATCTTTAACGGTAGGATACTATATTATATAGTAGAGTTGGCAACCCTAGAGCGAAGCGAGAGTTCTTCGAGTCTATTGAACACTCCGGCGTTTGTATGTATGTATGTTTGTTGGACGATAGATGGAGTTTTTTTAATTGGAGCTTGTTGAAATTTAGTAAACAAGTAGATTTAGCCAATAGAATTTTCAAGTTCAAACATGAGCTAAATTGGGAAAGGGGTGGCCAAGATAGGGGCTTCTAGTAACTACTTTACTTATATACAGTTTGACATAAAGGTTTGTGTACAGAAAGACTTTTCCTAGTGGCAATTTTTTTCTCCTTTTAGTCTGACGGCATGGTCAGATATGTCCGCCGCCATGACGTTATAATTTATCAGGAAATGGACGCCATGACAGAACGGGAATTCAAATATTGACTCTTTTAGCCAATTACGCATTATAACAGGCCGAAAATGTTAGTGTGCTTAATCAAGATTGTCTTTCTTCGGGAACTTCTTCATCTTTTTCAACTTAGCGCAGTCCCGGTTGCAACCTCAGCTGTACTGCTTCAGAGCCCGGGGTGCGCTTTCCTGCTTTTTCTTCTCCAAATATAATAAGCATGTCAATGGTGTCCCAAGGATGCCAAAGACTATGCGAAATTAAGAATCTATTTTCACATAGATTAGTGCTATTTAAAATAAAAGGCTAGATCGTCACACTTTCGTTAGTTTTCTTAAGGAACAAAGCCTCAGTAAAAACAGTTAACTGGGAGCGCCTCATTTGTTGATCATTTACCCTTTTATTGGTTCTACACAAATATTTGTTGCAAACACTCATTCTGCACTAATGAAACCACTCCACACTGAGTTTCCACACGACTTAATTTATTAAATGAAGTGCTTTTGTAGATTAAAGAGAAATGTGATGCAAGACAACAAAACATAATTTCGTTAAAAGTAAAAGATTCATGACTTTTAGATACAATAGCACCTTTGAATCAAAAAAAATAATAAATTGAATACTAAAATCAGGAAGAATACTACTTACTTACTTATAAGTGTATCTAAGTGATGATATTTTCGTTTTTTTTTAATATAACCGTTTTGTAGTACGTGTATAAATATTTTATTTTGACTAGCATGAACCCATTTACCGGTATTGTTCCCGCGCAGATATTAGTTGCAAACACGCGCTCTGCACTAATTACACCACTCCACACGTTTATTACATTAAGACTGATATCCTAGACAGAATCAGGTTCATGGGAAACTGATTCTGTCTAGGATATCAGTTTCAATGTAAAAGTTTTCCATAATGATGGTCAAAAATGATATAATACACTATATTCTCTTTCAAGTTCATATTTTGACTGTGAAAACCAATTATAACCCTAGTTATAGGCAATTTCTTTAAAGATACAAATTTTTACCGAAATCTGACATGTCGTTTCAAAGTAAAACGTAGACTACGTTTGTATGGGAAAGTCTAGGGTAAGGGGATTTTTAAGTGCCTCGAATTAAACAAAAATAAAGATGGCACAATACATCATAGTTAAAAAATAACTCGTACCTAATTTTATTGTGCCCAACAATCAAACATTTTATTGATATTTTGACACCAAAGGCGACGTAATTTACGAATCTACAAATACCTAAACAGTAAGTTAATTGTTATTTATTTTCAGGAACATATATCTCAAAGAGGTAAATGACCGAGCTGACGTTAATACAAAGAAATAAAATCTAAACTTTCATAGCACAAATAGTTTATAGTACAAAGACCCATTAGCCAGTTATTGTCCGCGCAAATATTTGTAGCAAACACACTCGCTGAACTAATGAAACCGCTCCACACGACTTCATTTATTAAATTACTAGGATTTAAACTTTTCATTCCAAACATTATCCTACTTTTAAGAACAACATGTTACAAAAAGGTGACAAGAACAAAACCAAGAATATTTGGGCCCAGGCAAGAGCGTAATTTTGTGAGTTGTGTAATATGATTTATATATATATGTATAATATTCTATTGAATTAAAAAGCGCCACCCCAGTGCGTACTCACTATTGTACAGGCCTTAAGAATCTCCTTACCCTAGACTTTCCCATACGAACGTAGTTTACGTTTTATTTCGAAACGACATGTTAGATTTCGATAAAAATTTGTAACTTTAAAGAAATTGCATATATCTAAGGTTATAATTGGTTTTCACAGTCAAAATATGAGCTTGAAAGAAAATATAAGGGTTTAAAAGTTTTCCATACTAATGGTCAAAAATGATATAATGCACTATGTTCTCTTTAAAGGTCATATTTTGACTGTGAAAACTAATTATAACCCTAGATATGTGCAATATCTTTAAATTTACAAATTTTTACTAAAATCTGACATGTCGTTTCAGAATAAAACGTAGACTACGTTTGTATTGGAAACTCTGATTTTGTCTTGGGTAAGGGGACTCTTAACATTATCTATGAAGAAGACGCGTGCAATTATTTTTTTATTTTATATTCTAACGTATTTAAAAAATTAATACTTGTGATTTGGTTATTACGAGTATATGTACTGTATCATGTTATTTATGTTTATGTCCATTCCGCCACTCCGGAGGTTCTGGGTTCAATCCCCAGCCAGGGCAAGTTAGAAAATGGCCTTTCACAAATTGTCCTGGGTCTTGGGTGTTTATCTATATATTTATTTATTATAACATATAGTAGAGTTAGTATACCATAACATACCACACGTTTAAACTTACTATGGGGCTAGATCAATCAGTGTAATTTGTCCCTAATATTTATTTATCTGTAAGTGTATTTTATATTTTTTGAGATATAAAGAATCTTAATTACTTTATTTTTAATTGTACAGCATAGTGAAAAATAGTCTATATGAATTGGTTTGCACCGCAGTGACACAAAAAGGCATAGTATTCGGGTAAAATTTACTAAATAGCAAACTACAAAAGCAAGCGTGGTTTCCTTTCAAGGACATAAAACAAACACTGCATAAAATTATGTGCATTAATTACAGTCTGCGTGCAGGGCGGTAAACAAATGACATAATTTAGGTTACACGAGCTACTGGAAATGCATACAAATCCAGGACATCAAAATTTAAAGCCAATGATCTATTATAGCTAGTTATGCTAGTTACATCATCATCATTTTGGCCACAAGAACTTCTATCGCAGGTTGACTGGAAGAGATCCCTACACGGGATAAGTCCGCCTTTGTATATTTGCTTCTTCGTATTATGTTGTCTTTTCATACTTAAATGATTTTGGTACAATAAAGTTATTATAAAGAAACAAACAAACAAGTTTACTGGACATATGGCGGAATAGATCTTTACTGTAAAAGCCACACGACAAGTGTGGCTTTTGGAGTAAAGAGCGAGCTCGGACATTATTTATTTGATCTAAAAAATAACACACATATTTGAAAAAAGAACATAGGTACGCAATATTATAACACACAAAGAAGATAGGGGGTGCCCCTTGTTTCACAGACTGAAATTTCAAAGAATTTCGATTCACAGAAAATTTTTCATAGAATATTTAATTCTTATATTTTTATTTCAAATATTATTATTTCAAAGACTATTTACTTGAATAAAACACAATTTATAGAAACACAGTTCAATGAATTTTAGAATCTCATATTTTCATTTCACAAACTAATCAAACAGTAGAATATTTCTTTTTAAAGAATATTGTTTGTTCGGTATAATCTTTCATGGAATTTTATTTTACAGAAAATTATTATTTAACGAAGTATTAAGTAAAAACATTGTTCAATCAAATTAAATACCATATAATAAGTTAGAATACATTATAAATGGCTACCACAATATAGTTTAGGGCAAACTTATAGGTTAGGTTAGAATTGCGACTTGCTGGGAAAGTTTTATCCATTTTACTAGAATAGGGCAAACTAGGTTAGGTTAGGTTGGAACTGTGACCAACACACGCATGAGCCGAGCGAGCGAAGCGAGCGTGCCGCGGCGGCGGCCGGCGAGTGCTGGGCAAGTTTTATCCATTTTACTAGAATAGGGCAAACTCATAGGTTAGGTTAGGTTAGAACTGTGACCAACACACGCACGAGCCGAGCGAGCGAAGCGAGCGTGCGGCAGCGGCCGGCGAGTGCTGGGCAAGTTTTATCCATTTTACTAGAATAGGGCAAACTTATAGGTTATAAATATTATATTAACTAAACTTATTAAATATAATAATATTTAATTTGATATTCTGATATTAGAAACATCGCAAAAGTAAATGTTATTTGTAATAAATTTTATGATTTCAAATTATTCATAACAAACATTCTAATTATTGATTTTCTGTGCAACGAAAATCTAATATTAAAAATTCTTTATACTGAGTAACCTACATATTGATTATTCTATGACATGATAATCTTAATTGTAATTTTCTAAATAACGAAAATCTGTTAAACTTTTGTCTGTATAAGAAAGTACACCCGAAGATAGGCAATTAAGTAACACAATTAACAAACAGATTTTTATGTGCGTTTCAGAAAATCAAAGGGTTGTGGGTCAGTGTATAATTTACTCATGCTAAATGAGTAAAAGACTGATATTCTGCGATGCCACTTGATGGATCCGACCTTGTTTTGACTCCTGTTTCCTACTTTTCTTTAAGGCTGGGCCTGATGTGAATAATCAAGTTTTGCTCCCGCTTCCACGCACACAAATTTACTCTAGCCGAAGCGAGACAGCGAGACCATGCGGGGTGAAAAGATTATGGTAGGTCAATGAAGCTGGTTTTGGTTTTGAGGTTTTTTTCGTTTTACAAAGAATATTTATGAGTTATTTAAAAAGTAAGACATATTATGACTGCCTTATGTTTACTACAATTATAGTCCAAAGTAACAAGGGCTAATTTAATACATTTCTTAAATACTTTCGGTTTTAGTATAATTCTGAGGTAATTTAGAGGCAAATTCGCAATTTTTTTCTATCGAGAAAATTTTAAGCAATCGTGTTTTCGAAACATATTATGTATAGAGTTAGTCCTGAACTTTAATGTGTTTTTATTTCAAAGTGAGTATTTCGTTAATATTGATAATATTTAAGATCGCTCTAAGAACTTTAGTGTAGTACGGGCTCTTAAGGCTTGTGTCCACGAGCACGGATTCTACACGGCACGGCGCCGCGCCGGCTTCAATAACAGATCTATCAGAGCTCCATACAGATCTGTAAATGAAGCCAAGTTGGTGATTGCAGAAGAATGGTACATGAAGACGTGCACTTATGACTCTGATAACAGTTCCCTGTTACTTATACTTCCCTTAGTTGCCTCCTAGAGAAAAAAATGTGGTAACAAATTCTATTCGGCAATCCACTCCAATATCTCTGCCAAAAATAGTCATTGTGTCTGTTTCGACACAACGAAACCGACGAGAGCATGGCCCTTAAATGTAGGCAGTTAGTCAGTGAATAAGTATGTATTTTGATATATATTTATATTTTTACAGCGATTTTCGCTTTGCTGTTCATGAATGTTCTTTGTTGTTCATGCATACATAAAAAATGTAAAATAGAGCGCAAAGCTATTAATGCGTCGATGGTCTATCAAACCGACTACATCCATATTCATGTTATAATAATTGCAAAAGGTCGACGTTCGCTTGATGAGTCCCGAGGCACATCACTAGTCATATCCATTGGAAAAGTACGCGTTTGAGTGATTAGAAAAATGTGTCGGAAAAATATTACCTACAATGGAAAAATATCTCCATAGACATAGTTCCAATTTATTTATTTTTGAACACAAATACTACCTATTGTAGATATCATCTATAGTGTTGAATCTATAATATGAAGCAGCCCTGCCTGTAGACGGAAAAAATACATATACCTCTAAGGGCAGGTTGGGTAAGTGAAACATATTTTATTGTTTATTTTAGCAAAAATCGATTGGTTTGACTAATCCTAGTCCTATAACAATGAAAATGTAGATTCAGTATATTTTGTTATACGTTATATAGAGTTTTATTTACCGTCTCGTAGAATAAAGCTTCAATTGAAGTGGAAAATAAAAGTTTTATGTATCGCTCCGCTCGCACCGTCAAGATATCTTTAAAGTAATTGAAGTTGGGGTCTTTGAACTTTCGTAGATAATATTTCTCCTTGAATTATTGATTTAGACAAGATTTAATAATTTGGTCTTGATTTTCGAATTTTAACTTAATTCGTTCATAACGACTGGAACATCGAAGGGGTCTGAATTTTGTATGCTGGGGTAAAGCACCCCGCGGAACTCAAAACTGCAAACAAATTTTGATTCCACGATGGCCCCCCATATATTTTTTGATGTTTCGTTTACTGACTCCAGTTTTTTACCCATTTTCTCAACTCGACATAGATTCCAACCAACCTCAACAGTTGCACGAAAAACCACGGGCTACTTGCAGCCCGCGCAACGTCCGAAAAGCTAGTATCAATATTATATTTCTTTTTTCCACCTTCTTCACCATCACGCTAAGTGACCTTTGGGTATTGCGGCCTGGGTTTAGTCTGCTGATAAAACATCAAAAGTCCAAAATTTTACTCAATGTAGGATAAATAGGTACCTACCTATATCACAAATTGAAGGTCATTACGAGTATTTTTAAATTATTTTTAGTGCAAAAGCTTCAAACTATTCGTATAAGTATAAAAAGTTTTTTGGCATTACACAATATGCGACACAATAATCTTAATTTACATACTTAAGTTACATTTTGATTATAAATAAAAATAAAAAAAGACTATAATAATATTTACAAAGTACCTACTTAATTGTGCGTTGCGTGTCGCAATAGCTGCCAAAAGGAGCTTGCTCAGCGTGTTGCTGCAGCGCATGGCACTGATATTCTATTAGCGTTTCGGAACGACCATTGCTGGGAAGATCACATACGGAAAGAAACCAAGTTCAGTATAGGTCCTACCCAGCCTATTGCCTATAAACACTTATTCTTACATTATACGTTATATTTGAAATTGTACATTTAAAAAAATTGCTACTATTCCTGAAGACCTAAAATGCTCTGTTTACCCCGTCAGGAAAAATACGTGATAGTACTCGTATGTGTATGTATATATATTTTATTCAACATTACATAGCCACACGTTGTAAACTGAAAAAATCCCGCCCAAACATTTACCTGCGAATACTTCTTTTTTTACGATGCAGCAATAAATTGGCAATAAAATTTATGATGAGTCTTTTATGAAGTCTCAGTTTGGTATCCTATAAAGCAAGTATCTGAAGGTCGGATCCGATATCCAAGTCCGATTTATATGTATTCAAATGGTTTTTTTTTGAGATATTTTTTTGCCAACCACTGTAATTCGAATGGATGTAGGATCTTCTTCATCCAAGCGCGTTCCCGGTTGCATCCTCAGCTGTGCTGCTACGGAGCCCGGGGTGCGCTTTCCCGCTTTTTCTGCATGCATGTCAATGGTCACCCAAGGATGCCAAAGACCTTGCGTTGGAGAAGAAATAGCCGGAACAGTTTAAAAGATTTGGCTATAGTTTTACGACCGGCCGCCTTCCTGACGTCAACACTATTTTGGAATGTATTTGTGCAAAAAGATTTACAATCGGCCGCCGGCCGACGTTAATGATCCTTGGGAATGCAATTGTAGCACGAAATGTTTGTGCTTTTTGCCAACCATTGTAATCCGAATGGATGTAGGATCGAATCATGGTGTAATAAATCAAGGTAGATATTCTCTTCCCGCGACGGCCCAAGACTACGTCACGAATGTCATAAGAAGATGTTTAGAAACAACACACTTCCACTGCTGAAAACGCACTGTATGTGTTTTTCTCTTTGGCAAAACACACACGTTGCATTTTTCAGCAGTGGAAGTGTTAGATTGTTGCGAAACACGGTGCATCGACGAACGTTACTCCTAAAAGTTTTTCTTCCGAACCAACTCTGCTACGAAACACGGACTCGACAAACATTTGTCCAAAAAATTTGTTGCTTACTAGCTACTCATTCCTTGGTCAAATATAGAGGAGAGTGAGATATTAAAATATGTAGGTGTTTTGTGTTGTTGAATCTTTTGGCTGAATTTTAAGACGTAGATAGCGGGATTATATGGAACTATAGACACAGCTGTGAAGCTGAACATTTTAAGGAAAATTGTCAAACAATTAAATGAAATTGAGGAAGATTTTTTTTTGTAGAAAGCTTAGTTAAAATTATATACAATGTGGAAGGGATGTCCCTTCCACACGTAATAAATCGAACTGCGGTCTATACTAGATCATTATAGTATAATGATTTTAAAATTACAGCCGAAAAAATAATAATTTCATCATTTCCATATAAAAGTGTGCGGCCGACCGGGCCCGGGCGATTTGCATGGGGACTTCAAATTTTTTTTTTTGGTTTCTTGACTATTTTTATTTAATTAAACTTTAGTGATCTAGTATAGCCCGTGGTTCGATTTGTTACGGGTATGTTGTATAGTTGTAGGTAGTTACTTACATTTTAATCTATGCTATAGAACAACAGTGGAGATTAGAAAGACCTGATGATGATGTTGATTACAGAACAACTAAGTCAGAGGAGCTACAATGATGGCGTCACCGAATGAAATTAAGATTTTTTTTGTAGAAAGCTAAGATGGAATAGGTCTATTTGTAAAACTAACGAATAGAAATAGATTATTTATATTGGTAAGATACCACAGCTTGGTGAATACGGCGTCGCAGGGGTAGGCCTAGCTGGCCTAGATGCTTTCCAGAGAGATTGGTCGGATGCAACTCTAGATAAAGATAGACGGAAAAAAATAAGGTAGCCCTTTTGCCCAGTAGTGGGACAATAAAGGTTAAATAAAAAAAATATTGGTTATATATAAATCATACCTACTTGTTCTATCAATTTTTTATCATATTGATGATGATGGTGTACGAAATGTTCATTGTCCTATAAAGTAAAATATCCGATTCAAAGGTCAGGGACAGTTTCAAATGAGATATTTTGAGTTGTTTACTACTTTCGGCTTTGTAATAAGAAAAGTTTCGTTGGGTTTTCGTTGCAAAAAAGATTTAGTTAAAAGTATCTAATTGTCTTCTAGAAAATGCTCAAAGTTAGTTAAATTAATACAAAAATAATACACGAGTGTGTGAAAAATGCCCGGACAAATTAAAATTTACAAAATTTTCCCAAAAATCTAATTAATTTTATTGAAGAGCTAGATGGCCCGGTGGGAGTACGCATTGCTAGCGTTTTCACAAGTTAAGCAACCCCGGGCATGGTCCGTACTTGGATGGGTGGCCACAAGTGGTACAAAAATTTCTCGAGCTCCTCCGTGCTTCGGAAGGCACGTAAAAGCCGTTGGTCCCGGCTGTCATTGTATGGCAGTCGTCAAGCTAATTCAGATGCCTTTAGGCAGCTTGAAAAATCTGACACCAGTGTTATTTTAAAAAGCCACTAGATTAAGTTTGTATGGAAAAGTCTGATTCTGTCCAGGGTTAGGGGACTCTTGAGTAGGTTATTGTCTAAATTAAACTATTACTAAATTACGTTTGTACGAAGCGAGCCAAAAACAGTTGACCAAGGTTGCGTTGCACTAATTATGTAGGTACCTACATCAAACACCTACAGACAGTTCTCCGAAACTTACAAAGTTTCAATAGTGCCAGAAATAGATCTGTCAAGACACGGGTAAACAACACACATTCTACAAGACTAATTACTTACTCTCGAGCCTTGATTGTTACCGTATATTGTTACCGTGTATCTGATACAGGTTGTTTCAAATTAATTACAAATTTCGGTAATCTCATGATTTTAACGGGGACGCATATTGCGCGTACCTTAGGAGATTCCGTTCTGTATACTCTCACTGTCTTCTGTGACATATGCAAAGTTAGATAAAGGACCACTCCTATCTATCTATGTATATTTCAAGCTATGCCGGTGGAGTATTCATTCTCCTCCATTTGTCTCTCATCCGCCAGCTGTTTTACTTTGCTGTACAACATGACGTTCAACTCCTTTATCTGTTTCAGGTAGCTATGCCATGGTTTTTTTTATCCTTTTTTTCCCTACTATCATTCCTTCAATGATAGTCTTTATAAAATCATCGTATCGTAGCAAATGACCCAAAATCTTTTCTCGTCTATTTTCTTTTATGTCCAGAATGCACCGTCCTTTTCTCTTTTACTATCTTCAGGAACTGTTTTGAAATTGTTTCAAGTGAGGCTTATTTGTAACCTTAAGACGAGACCAACGGCTTAACGTGCCTTCCGAAGCAAAGAGGAGGTCGAGGAATTTTAATGCCACTTGTGGTCACCTATCCAAGTGCGGACTGTTGTCACTTAACTTGCGAAAGCGAAAGTAATGCGTACTCCCGCCGGGCTACCGATCTCCTGGCAGAAAACGGCGTAATTATAATACAATTATAATATCATTGTTCAAACAATGCTCTGAATTTCCGTAATGAACGAGGGGATGTGTACCTATGGTGTCTCTTTGTGAAATTAACAAGGTAACCGCATCCCAATCGCAAACGACGGAGACAGTTCAAACAGCTCAGTATCATGCACTGAATTCAACCTTAAAATAGTAAGACGTTAATATTATTTACATTTACTTATATGTTTGATTACTTACTTCAAAGCTTATAATTATTAAAAAGTACTTTGCGAGAAGGCTTATTATAGGACCGATGACTACTTTCAAGACAAAAAAGTTCGGCTTGTGCTTGGCGCGGTTGTACACTCACAAATGTCATAATTTGGGTACATCTGCGTACCTACACACAAAATTTACATACTCGTATTGACATTATTTTTAATATCTTTATTTGTTTATTTATTTTATTCTTTATTGCACGCAATTTAACAAATGAGACTCAAATAATAGAGATAAATTTTAGCATACAAAAGAAGGCCTTATCGAATATTTATTTCGTTTGTTGTCAGTTTGTTGCCGCTTCTTCTGCACTTGCGCCTACAAAGGGGCATTAAAATTAGCTGTAAGTAAACTGACGTACAATACTTTATTAGAAATCTATCTAACAAAAGTGACAATTATTAATTTAGTGATAAACATAAAAATGTCTAAAGATAAATAAAATGCTTTTGAGTTAAACATTATACCTACCTGTAGGTAGGTATAATGTTCCCTACCTACTTATAAAAAAATCTAATTCTTCTGTATTTTGTTAAACAGGAACTAAATACTTACAAATTTAGTTTAGTCATACACGATTTTTCTCCACTATTAGTCCGTTGTAGTACTAGTAGTTCCGTGCTTCGGAAGGCACGTAAAGATGTTGGTCCTGAACGCCATCTAGCGTTTGTACCTATCCTAGGATTGGTTCTGGTCTACCCTTTGGGTTGCGGAGGTCAGACGGCAGTCGCTCTGTGTAAAAACCAGTAACCTCGTAAAATCACCTAGGTAAGGTAGCGGACCCCGGGCTCTGGAGCGTAACCGCTGACAATGCAACAGGGAATACGCTGGGATGATGATAATTTATTTTATATAACTTATTTATTGGTTTTTCTTGAGTCTACAACTGGATTCCGACAGACAAAATCTCGGTGAACGCTAGACTACTTTTTGTGCATTTTAAAGCGACAGAAGACTATGGCTCGACTATAACTGTAGTATAGTAATAGTATGTAGATAAAGATGACCACCCTATCACGACCTCCGTGGTGTAATGGTCACCACGCTAGTTAATCAATCCGGAGGTTCTGAATTCGATCCCCAGCCAGGGCAAGTTGGAAAATGGCCTTTTTCAAATTGTCCTGGGTCTTGGGTGTTCATATGTATATGTATTTATTATAAAATATAGTATCGTTGAGTTAGTATCTCATAACACAAGTTTAAAAAAACCTACTTTGGGGCTAGCTCAATCAGTGTGATTTATCCTTATATATTTATTTATTTATCATTATAAAGAGAAAAAAAAGACATCTTAATTGTAACCCTTATGCGGATACTGTGGTTCCCGGCAGAGTAGAATAGGACCACTCCAAGTCTTCCCGTGGATGTCGTAGAAGGTGTCTTAGGAAACACAAGCTAAACAAAGCTAATAAACATCAATGAGACCTCTCCAACTCGTCTGGCCAGCGTGGAGAGTGTAGACCAAATCCTCTGACTGCTCTGGCTAATATATGGGTCTGGTAGTACAGAGAGGGTCGTGCTCCTGCAGTGGAGACTAAAAAAAGACCTGATGATGCTGATACGGATACTAACCTTAATGGTATTTACCCATTACTGTACATGCAAACAACGTTACTCTTTCTATGAGTAATCTAATGGTGGCTAATACCCTTAATAGGGGTAATCGACGACGACGCACCCCGCAACCGCAAATCGTGTTTGCTAGCTCGTTAAGCAGAAATGCTATAGATGTTTATTGTGTAATATTGTGGTAAATGCTATGTTTATTCTGAGAACTCAATACAGGTGATGACTGAGTCAGAAAAATATTATTCTATTTTAGTCAGTCAGTTAGAAATAAAAATCACGAAGATACAGAGCGTCTACGTTCGGAACTTGCTTGTGACGTCATCTCTCAGTAAAAATTGTACCAAGGCGTAATTTAGCCCGACGTTGAAATGAGGCTGTATCTTCGTAATCTTATCAACTTCTTGTTATATTAAATAAACGGGCAAGTGCGAGTCGGACTCGTACATGAAGGGTTCCGTACCACCGTACAATGTTTTAAAACGCTGAAGAAACACTTTTCTTGTATGACGACCCCCTTTAATTGTTAACTTTATCTTATTTTTAGTATTTGTGGTTATAGTGGTCATAGTAATACATAATCGGTGAAAATTTCAGGTGTTTACTATTACGGTTCAAGACATAGAGCCCTGTGACAGATCGAGTTAAAAATGCTGAAAAAAACACGTTTTTTGTATGACGACCCTCTTTAATATTCAACTTTTTTTTTTGTATTTGTTGTTATAGCCACAGTAATACATAATCAGTGAAAATTTCAGGTGTCTAGCTATTACGGTTCAAGAGAGAGAGCCCTGTGACAGACGGACAGACAGACAGCGGAGTCTCAGTAATAGGGTCCCGTTTGCACCCTTCGGGTACGGAACTCTAACAAAGACAAAACAAAAAAAAAATCTGACGGCAATTAAAAATTTTTAGTCATTATACCTATTAGAAAGATGTTTTGGTTCTATTAGGTTTTCTGTATTAATATTTCGATTCCCTTTTCCACACACTTATGATTTTATTTAACCATAAAATTCCAGTATTGCTTTGTATACTTCCCCTTATTAATGAATTCTCCGGGGTATGCATAATGCATATGACACGAGCGTGTGCACTTAGCTTAACAATATGAATGTTAATGCAACACCTAGTAACCTCGACCAACCTCGACACACTTGACGTCCCATGGGGGTTAAAAGATGGAAAAAATAAATTTTGTCTTGTTTTATTTCGCATATAAAATCATTTCTAAAATTTGAGTCTTTTCTTCGAGAGGAATGACTCCAAAAATTTTAACGATTCGAAAAATACAGAAATTGTTTGTTTGTTTGTAAAAACTTTATTATACTAAAAACAAATTCATATAAAATATTTTTTTTAGCTATATAGGCCTATTGTTGGGCAAAAGCCTCCCCTCTTTGTTTCTATCTTTCGCGGTCCCTAGTCGTAATCTGCCATTCTTTTTCGTCGTCCGCCCATCTCTTTCTTGGTTTTCCTCTCTTTCTTCTTTATATAAAATACAAAATTCAAAAGAGCAAAAAGGTATACAATGCCGGACATATCCCATATAGGGATCGCTTCCAGTCAACCTGCGATCTACGAATAACCTGCGATATACTGACAGGATATTTACTCGATTAATGGTTTGGCCGTCTGTCAATAACGTCGGACGTCGTTGTGGTCACCCCGCAAAGCTTAAAGACGTGATAAAGTTGTAAACTCAAAGACCACTTACAGCGTGATGGTTGGCATGGAGTAGGTGAGCGTTTCGTCCCATTAATTTTTCGTCCCATTGGGACGAAAAGCTACTTTCAAAAAGTTCAAAATATGTGTTGTGCGATTCGTCTCAATATTTTTATTATTATATTTTCTTCATTCATTTTGTACAGATAGCACCACAAGCTTATTAAAAAAAAATAAGACAATATTGATGGACATTAAACTAGGTTGGCGCCGCTGTAGCAAGTGTAAATTAACAAAAAGCAATGGAAAACCCTGAGACACACCTAGTAAACCTAATATATTAATAATCTATTATTCGTTTGACTTTTTTTGCTGACATTACTTTCTAATAAATCAATGGGACGAATCGCACTCAGAATTCTAAATACTTTTTGTGTGTGTTTCGTCCCATTGCGATTGGGACGAAAATTTTATGGGACGAAACGCTCACCTACTCGTTGGCATGTAGTTGGAAAAGGCAATAAGTACAGACGGCTAATCAAATACCTGTGCCACCTCACGTAGTGCGCGACGCGTGCGGTGGCACAGGTACTCGTATCTGATTAACCGTCTGTATATAAAATCAGGCCTGTGTCACTCCCCGTTCAGGTATCAAAAATGTACCTACATTATTACTATGCGCGCAGGCGGCCCCTCCGGGTGGTAAATTCAGTTATACGAATCGTTTGTCCAGAGTAATAAGAATGAAATTGGCTTGCAATGGATGTCTAGGTATCTATGCGAAAAGGTGCTGAGTTCTGACGTGAGCTAAATTAAACCATATCGCTAGCCACATTGAGTAGCTTGAATGGTCTTCCTCGTAGAGTTCGTACTGCTCAGACTAGGTTAAGGCTAAGGTTGACTGGAAGAGATCGCATCTAGCGATAAGTCCGCCTTTGTACCAATATTTTCTTTGTGTTTGTTATTTTTATTTTATGAATTATTATGGTGCAATAAAGATAATTTGTATTGTATTGTATTGTAGATATTTCTTTGAAATTTCTTTGCTGAGTGAGACTTCTGTACGTTAGTATTATTTATTCTGTGATAAAACTTTGCTTAGTAGCTACTAGCTGTGTATATAATTATAAAATATTTTTTTATTTATTTATTTATTTATTTTATTTTATTTCATCTTACATTCTATCATTACAGGTTATTAACCTAATGCGACAGTGCAGCCTATTACATTTTATTGCAAATAATCATTAATGATACCCGTGTGAATTCACTCAGAGTAGTAGTAAATAAGTCGATCCTATTGGCTACAACGTTAAGCGTGCGCAGTGCTTGTGTGAGTGGTGCGTCCCGCAGCAGGTTGGTGCGCGCTCTGGGCACGGCCAGCAGCGGCGGCCGACGGCGGCGCCACACGTATTTGTTTGGCACACATAGCCCAATCTGTGACAATACATCTGGATGGTTTTGCTTGCCCCTTATCACCTTAAAAACATATGTTATTATAGCCAGGTGCCTTCTAACCCTTAGTTCGTTGTATCCAACCATACCTAAAATAAATAGGGTTGGATACATTAAAGGGTAGAAAGGATAGACTCCGTATAGCCTCATGTATAGATACCTAACAAATTTATTTTGAACTTTTTCCAACATGAGACTATACTTAGCCTCGCTTGGATCCCAGATCATAGACCCTGTTTCTAGTTGGCTCCGAACCAGTGCATTGTACAGAGATATTATCGCGTGGATGTTAGTAAGAGGTTTTACTGTACGCAACACAAATCCTAGATTTTTAAAGGCACTCTTACATATTTTTGTGATGTGTCCAGCAAAACTTAGGTCTTTGGTGAAGGTGATACCCAGGTCCCTAACTTCAGAAACCTGCTTTAGAACTACCCCTCCAATATTATAATCATATTGAACGGGGTTGTGTGCTCGTGAAAATGTAATTGTCTCGCATTTGGAGGTATTAAATTCTAGAAAGTTTTCTTTGTTCCAATTGACCACCCTGTCAATATCCCTCTGAAGCCTTTCGCAGTCCTCACGGCTTGTAATTGCCATAGTTAGCTTGAGGTCGTCGGCAAACAACAAGCATTTTGCTTTCTGTACTACTTGCGGCAATTCATTTATCATCAGGATGAACTGTAGGGGACCTAAATTACTGCCCTGACTTACTCCAGACCTCGTGTGATATGACCTTGACGAGTGCCCTGCATATTCTACGTACTGTCGCCTATCACTCAAGTAGCTAGTGAAAAAATTCAGCAACTGTGGGGTGAAGCCAAACCGTGCAAACGTCGTAAGCAGCCTATCATTATCGACTAAGTCGAACGCTTTTTTGTAATCGAAGTAAGCCGTGTCTGCCTGTCCCCCCTCGTCTATTATCGGTGCTATGAAAGTCATGTGGCTGGTGAGATTAGTAGCAGTACTTCGAGATGGTCGGAAGCCGTGTTGAGCGTCAGATAGCTGGGCGCTCACTTGCGGGTATATACTATTATTAAGAGCCGTTTCAAATACTTTGACCGGAATCGAAGGTACTGCCACGGGTCTGAACCCTTCTACCTGACCACTATTTGATCCCTTCGGTACGGGAACAACCCGAGTTATTTTCCATACGTCCGGGAACACTGCTGACTTCAAGCACGAATTGAAAATATGTTGCAGTGGTTTCGCCAAAACTAATCGGCAATCCCGAAAGATGTAAGGTGGAATGCCGTCTGGTCCTGCGGATTTTTTGGGTTTGATCTGCTGAAGAGCTCGCTCAACGTCACATTATTGTAGCCTATCGACCTGAACTCGACCAGCTCCATTTTCCCCTCCTGCCTCAAACATTGCCGTGTTTACATCTAGCGTGGCTTTCTGTAAACTATACACCGATTCGAAATAATCTGCAAATTCATTGACGCATTCCTCATTCGTCAATAATACGCCGTTTTTAGCTATTTTTGGTGTACTTCTACTCCCTTTCTTGGAGTTCACGTAATTCCAAAATGACTTAGGATCCTCCTCAAGTTGACTTTGCACGCGATGTTGATTTTGTTTGTTTGCAATTATAATCAATTGTTTCACTTTTGCCCTACACTCTGAAAACCTTAAATAATCCGTACGTGACTTACTTTTTTTGTAACACTTATGAAGGTGGGCTTTTTGTTTTAAGCTAGTAATAATTTCGGACGTATACCATTCCGGATAGATATACCGACTAGAACGAAGCCTTTTACTTTTCTTTTTCGGAACACATTTATCAAAAATAGAATTTAATGTATCATAAAAATAAATTAACCCCTTCTCTAAATCTAAGTCGTACAAAGGAGCCCAGTCCACGCCTGAAATCAAAGTATACAGTGATGAAAAATCTGCTTTTCTGAAATTCCAGGCTAAACTGCTTTGAGCATTGTCAATAATTGCAGGTGTCTCCCGGGGTGGGTGAGAGGCGTGACAAACACTTACTGTGATCTCCAGCGGAGGATGTTGCACATCCACTGACACCAGCGGTGAATTTCCTTCACGCACAATCACACTTTCACTTTCCGCAAACGTTGTTAGCACTAAATCCAACAAACGATCGTTACAATTACTTATCTCGTTACTCTGAGTGAATCCACAGTAGGTTACAAAATATTCAAAATAGTTGTTCACATGGAATACCTATATGAATAGGTACTGTGTTGTATAAATAATACAGATCCTTGTAGGTACTTAGCTTATGAATAATACAACAGTTTATGGATGTGGACTGGGTTCAAAATAAAGTATATGGGTTAGAACTCATAAGAAAATAGAATGTCACAAAGTAATGTCACTTGTCATTGATGACATCCGTCAAAAGCGATATGTGACTCCAAGAAACTATGACGTCACAGGCTAGTATTTCACTCACAAAACCCCTAGAAAAAGATTGTTTTGACGTTTAGAAAATCTGATTTGACTTGTACGAAACTAGCGGATTATTATATTTTTCTTTATTTTAATATCTATTTAATTAACATTGAGACATTTCGAGGTCTTTTACCTTTTTGTCGAAAAACTTCGTTGATGCGCACTCGCACTTGACATGTTACAATTTGAACTAAGATTTCACGTTTAATATCACGGAAAATTTCCAAAAATTACACTTTTGATTATAGTTATTTTCAATAAAAACTATCATAAATCGTGTTTTTTTTAACCAAAAACTAATCTATGACCTAAATTTTTGTTAGGTAATATTTTTTCTAATCCTTTTCCCTTTTACTGATCTCTCGCATCTGCGTAGGCGGCCGAGCGCCGAGTTAAAAACAGACCTTTTAAAAAAGCATTGTAGGTAATTGGAAAACGATCCCAAAAAATTTAAAATATTTTAAAATCAAAAAGTAAATTAAGGAAGTGTGCGTAATATGATTTTAATATCTTGTCTAAAAACTTAACTTTTCATTGTTTCATCTTCAGGCGGAAATCGTAAATTTTGACGCCAGCGCGCATTCTAACGGAAGAACGGTCTTTAAGACGTCTCATGTTTTGCAATTTTGTAAGTAGTTTTCTTCTGTATGTGTGTGACTACGGCAACAAATAAATGTTTTATATGTATCTGTCTACGGATCATTACCCCCAAAATAACATTAACAAAATTAAACTATAATCCATTAGGCGTTAGGAGTGGAGATTTTCGTTTTCTTAGCTGTTACTGGATAAAGTTGCTCGAATCGGGCCCTTGATTAGTGTAGTAAATCACGACTTCAGGTGAAGATAGGGAAATAAAGCGAGCAATACACCAGGCAGGATTGAGGCTCACTACCCAAGCGATACTACTAGTAGTTCGCCTCGAACTGTAAACTAGTGACCACTTTATAACATTTAATCTGTATTCCTCCCCTGGGCAGTCTGGAAGTCTGTAAATAGACTCCGAACTGGTGTTGGGAGATGTGAAGGAAATCGTGGTATACGGCGTTATTTACTCCAAAAATGACAAATTCGAGTGCGGTTCTGTCCAATCAATGAAACACTTATTGTCATGCCCCAAATGCCCCACATTCTACAGTACCGGATCTAGCCTTTTTTTTACGAGGGGCAAAATCTAAATTTGCCGCCCCATGTCCAGTTATTTCTGGCCATGCCGTGGCAGTGCCACCTTTAACTAACCAGCTGCCGCAGCCCCATTGTGAACTATAATAAAAAATGTCTTTGGTACCGAAGGTGGGAATGAGGGGTGGAAGTGCAGATATCGATTTTGCCGCCCCTCTGACCTTGCCGCCCGGGGTATGGTTCCTGGCTAGATCCGGGGCTGACATCCTGCACAATGCAAGACCTGAATGAGGCAAATGGCCAGGGGGGATTGCTGTGGCCAAATAATTAAATTAATAGTATTTTTATTTAACGAAATATGTAAAATTATGTAATAAAATATAATATTTAGATATCATTTCATAAATATGATATCTAAATATTATTTTTCTTTTGATTTATTTTAAAACTTTTGGAATGCGGGCGCCTTCTGAATTATCCGAACAAACCTACAAAAAATGTTTTAACGCTTAGAATCACTTCAGGTCAAAGTTCTAATGAACAGAAATACATGAAGTTTCTCTTTGTATTCCACCTTAAATGTTCTTTCGATCTCGTAGCTCCATGCTACGAGATCGAAAGAAGGTAGTTTTTTTGTGGTGCCGCTTAATTTCGGAAAGATAGCGGTAGGTATAAGCGTCCATTTTCTACTGTAAACCAGCGCCATTTCTGATTTTTCGTGGACACCGTCACATTCTTTGTTTGGCTAGCGGGCGAGATGTCACTACTGTGACATCTAGAAATAATACAGGATTATGGCTTTCTAGTAGAGTAACTACCCTTTTTTGTATGGGGTAGTCAGTCTTGTTGTATTTGTTCGTCCTTGGTATTCGTAGTACTACTTTATAAATCGTCTTTATCCCTAATGGGGCAGACAGAGCATTTTGGGCCCTGGGCTCAGTCTTCTTAGGGCCGCTAGGTCCAAATGCCATTTTTAGCATGGTGGGCGAGAAGGTGGAAAAAGGAATCAAAATACCTTATTTATACAGGGCCTAACAAAAAATACTGAAACTATTTTAATGGTGAATTCAGTCCACGATACTGAACAACTTTCCCCAAGGAACATATATCGAAATATGAAAAATATTTTGGCCTCCCCAAGAAGTTGACCGATCAGCTGATCCAAGTTTGTATGGAGAGCAAAAAATATTTTATATATTTTGATATATTTTCCTTGAGGAGAGTTGTTTAGTATCATGGACTGAATCCACCCCTTAATTGTTTTCAGTATATTTTGTTACACGTTAGGTGTATATTTTATTCAAATTATAAAATGAATTTATCTCGAATGTCAATTATTATATTCATTTTAATAATAAAATAATTTATATCACGTAAATTTTTTAACAATATCGGAAAATTAATCTTTATATTATCGCTTCAACTTTGCACTGTTCTAAACCTTAACCACTCAGACAAACTAAGATTAATTGCGAGATAGACCGCGGTTTATCTGTTTGCATTTTATTAAACTCTAATGAAATCTCTTTCGATGGACGCTGTGTAATTTATAGAGTTTTCAGATCAAAAGGGTCATCATTAATTTCTGTATGCTCTTTTTAAAATAAATACCTAGGTAACGTAATTATATTAATATACAGGTGACAATTTAACCACAAGCCAGCAGAGCAAGTTCACGCCGTGATACTGAACTACTTTACCTAAAAACAATTAACAAAAAGCAAAAACTCTCCTTCCCATACAAATCAGCGCTTAGTCAAGCGGATTTTGTATAGGCTAGTACAAATTTTTTAACGGAATTAAATATTTTTTGGGATATTATTAATTGCACATCTAATAAATAATCACCCATCAATTTAATCTCATCATTTATATACTTTTTTACATCAAATAAATCAACAATCTTATCATAAGTACTGATTGCACAGCAAATAAATACTGACTGCACATCAAATTTATTAGGTTAGGGCAAACCTATAGGTTAGGTTATGTTAGAACTGCGACCAACACACGCACGAGCCGAGCGAGCGAAGCGAGCGTGCCGCGGCAGCGGCCGGCGAGTGCTAGGAAAGTTCTATCCATTTTACTGCGCCACAAATATAAATTGCAGTTTGTTTAGTAATATTTTCAGTTGAGTATTTTGCTGTGGAATCAGTAATTTTGATTTGCGTTTAAATACTACCCATATTTTTTTAAGGCGGGATAGGTTCAGAGCCCGCGCAATACTGTGCCTGTTTTTGAAAAATCACTGTAATTAAACAACTACAGTTTATTTCTCAAACATTTCACATAGGAATCGAATGGCTACAGACACCCACAATATCCAAAACACGATTGAGCAATTTTGCCTCGATAGAAAAAATCACAAACATACCCCTAATTTTGCCTAAATTTACAAAGGTAAATTTAGGCAAAATTAGGTGATTATATAAAGCACCTTTTTAAATGAAAATTATACCAAAAAAGATATAATCTAAATGATTAGTTAATTTCGCTACACAAAAAATTTTAAATATAATAAAAAATATAAAAGAAATTGCGAAATTAACTAGTAACTGGCAGCGATTTGCCAGGATTTTTTTTATTTAGAAGTAGTTTTAATTAAATAGTTTTAGTTAGTTTTTCGTTTTTTTTTTAATCTTCTTTCAAAATGTATTTGAGATCATCATCATCCGGACGTATTCCCGGTTGCATCGTCAGCGGTTACGCTTTAGAGCCCGGGGTCCGCTACCTAACCTAGGCGATTTGACGAGGTTACTGGTTTTTTACACAGAGCGACTGCCGTCTGACCTCCGCAACCCAAAGGGTAGACCAGAAGCAATCCTAGATTAGGTACAAACGCTAGATGGCGTTCGGGACCAACGGCTTTACGTGCCTTCTGAAGGACAGAATCATCTTTCTTTTCGGATAATCAGGTGATTCAAGCCTGCAATATCCTAAACAGACTGGAAACAACTTTTAACAAAGTATGCTTCCCAATGGGATTTGAACCCATGACCTCCGGATCACAAGGCAAACGCCTTGACCACTGGACCGCGGAGGCAGTCTCAAAATATATTTATATATATATTATCAAAATATATTTGAGATAACATAAATAAACGGGCAAGTGCGAATCGGACTCGTACATGAAGGGTTCCGTACCACCGTTTAATGTTTTAAAACGCCGAAGAAACACGTTTTTTGTATGACGACCCCCTTTAATTTTTAAATTTATTTTATTTTTAGTATTTGTTGTTATTGTGGTCGTTGTAATACATTTACTTAATTGGTGAAAATTTAAAGTATCTAGTTAATGCCATTATGAAGATCAAGTTAAAAACGCTGAAAAAAACACGTTTCTTGTATGACGACCCCCTTTAATATCCGCCACAGTAAATTTCAAGTGTTTAGCTATTACGGTTCAAGAGATAGAGCCCTGTGACTGACGGACAGACAGACAGACAGACGGGCAGACGGACAGACAGCGGAGTCTCAGTAATAGGGTCCCGTTTGCACCCTTTGGGTACGGAACCCTAAAAAACTAGTAATTTAGATTATACATTTTATGGTATAATATATATAATTTTTTCTCTGTATAACAAAAATTTTCATACAGCGCATTTCAAGTTCGCGCTACGTTACGCCTTGGTACAATTTTCACTGAGGGGTGACGTCAAAAGTCCGGAGTAGGGACTCCGGAACTAAGACGCTCTTTAAGTATCTTTGTGATTTTTTACTCATTGAATGAACCGTAAATTAGATGTCCATTTTTTTGGTTAATCTAACTGACGGACTAAATAGAATAATTTATTTCTGACCTTGACATCATCCGTATTCCAGCCCCTTTTACAGATATTATAATTATTAATAGTAAAATGTCTAAACAAGTAACATTTGCTTATCTAAAAAGGTTTCGTACGGTTACTAACGTGTGCATACTTTAGGCACAGAAGACGGTAAGAGTATTACATACAGAACGGAATCTTCCAAAGCACGTGCGCCCCACACCTTTCTCCGTTCTTGTGCCACCGCGTGCCGCGGTGCACAAGTCAATGGATGTGTGTTCGCCCGCTCTCGCCCTTCGACAAGGCGAGAACGGGGGAACGGTGCAGGGACCTGAAACAGGGAAGCATACCGCGCGGGACCTTAGGAGATTTCGTTCTGTATGTAATAATACTCTTACTGTTTCTGTGCATTAGGTACCTCTTTGTCTCTTACAGGATAAATAGAGCTGACAGTCTCTAGACTACTTTCAGTGGGATGACGGGTATATAAGAATTAAAAACTGGGATAAAAGTAGTGACTGGATTGATCACATTTTCACCCTATCCCTTGATTGGCTTTTACAATATTCATAGGAAAAGAAGCAGCTGGTACAATTTTTGCCGTTACCACACCAGCTTAGAATATGTGTGCCTCCTTGAACTAGTGCAAAAACAAAAATTTGCTCCAATTTTAACCCTTAAATTTCAGTGTCTTTTATACTTACAGCACCTGTGTCCTGAAAGTGCCCTAAAACGTGTAATGTATTTAACTACAGCCGTTTGAATGTATAATTTTACGAGCGCCCTAAAATGTCTGAACAAGTAACATTTGCTAATCTGAACAGGTTACATACGGTTACTACTGCCCAGATTTTGAATTTAAAGTCGTCTATTGAAATGTTGGAAATGAGGTTATGTTATATTATAGGTATGTTCAGTTCTGAATTCAGCTCAATCAGTGTGATTTGTGTTTTATAGAGATAAAACACAAATCACACTGATTGAGCTGGCCCCAAAGTAAGTTGAAACTTGTATTTTGGGATACTAACAATTTTTCAACAAATACATAGATCAACACCCAAGCCCAGGACAGTTTGAAAAAGACCATATTCCAACTTGGCAGCGGCGGGAGGGCCGACAGAAGTGAATACTTGAACAAGGTGGTGTCGGTTGAGGTAACAGTGCCGCGAGTTCAATGGTTTTTTTTCCATTTAAAAAAAAACGCGCATAAAGACGTTTTCACTTCAATAATTAAATTTTTAACAAAACAAAGCAACCGACAATTTTTTTAGGAGATTCTTCCATATCTCCAAAGTTCTTTATCATATCTTCACCAAATTAAAATGGGACCAACTTGGTAGTAAAGGCTTTCAAATAAAAAAAGAATCATCGAAATCGGTTCACAATTGGCGATGATATCGCGTAACAAACATACATAAAAAAAACATACATTCGAATTGATAACCTCCCCCTTTTTTGAAGTCGGTTAAAAATCATAATATATTTACATTACCTTACTCCTCCAGTTTTGATATCACTTAAAAAGAGAGAGAGCCAGACTGTACAAATAAAAAATTAGCACTTACCTAAGATCTGAAAGTTCGTTCTGGAAGCTCTCGCCGTCAACTGGTTTCGTCCTGTTCTTAAAGTTTAGGTTAGGAAGGTCACCCATCTGCTTGATAGCGCTATCTGTGTCTGCAAACCGCTGGGACAAGTTTGACCTAAAAAAACAAATGAATATTAAGGTTCCCGTGTGGTTACCGGCAGAGTAGAATAGGACTACTCCAAGTCTTCCCGTGGATGTCGTAGAAGGCGACTTAGGAAACACAAGCTAAACAAAGCTTATGAATATCAATGAGACCTCTCCAACCCATCTGGCCAGCGTAGAGAGTGTAGGCGAAATCCTCTGGCTACTCTAGCTGTGGAGAGTGTAGGCGAAATCCTCTGGCTACTCTAGCTAAGTGTGGCTCTGTTAGTACAGAGGGGGCCGTGCTTCTGCAGTGGAGACTAAAAAAAACCTGATGATGATGATGATGAAGGCACAAAACTGAGAAGCATGCTTCTGTATTTTTGGACAATCCTTATTAATAAAACATAATTCTACGATAGCTAGATATTACCCGCAGCGTTGCCTGTGTTTGACAATCTAACAGAAATCTCACACATTGTTGTATAGGGTAAACCTGGCAATTGTGCCCCACCATTCGAAAAATTGAAATAATAAACGGTATTATTTAAAACATGTTTATTAAAGTAATTAGTCTTAACCTCTGACTCAATAGGTATAACAAAAACAAAAAAAAAAACTTCTTAAAAGTAATTAAAATAGCTGAGATCAACGATTTCTTAAAGTCTAGGGTGGGGCACATTCCACGGATACATCAGTCATATGTGCCCCAATGCAGCCTCTCATTTTTTAGTCTTCTTTCCTTTTCCTTTCCCTTTATTTTGGTCACCGCACTTGTTGCATTTCTCTGGGAAGTTTGAGCAATCCTCATGCAACCAGCCGGAACACTGCAAACACTGGATTCAGTCACTTTTTTTCTTTGTATGGAAGTAAGATTTGAGACATTCTACACAAGCGTTTTCATTTTCATCAGAACATTCTTCACTTGATTCACTGAGCTGTAACTCTTCTTCACTTTCCGATGATGACGACACTTCTGCAACATTCTTCTTACGTTTTGCTGGTGCTACCAAGTGTTTCTCCTGCGACTTCTTTTTTTCTTCAAAAAGTTTACGAGTTGCTAAATGTGTTTCTGATGTCAAAATCTTAACGTTCTGTTTTCTTTTACTGGTTTTATGACGTAAAACAGGCAAAGGACTCACTATTTGTAAGGTCTTAGTTGGTGTTTCTTTCTGTAAAACATCAGAAGCGTGTGCAATCTGATCACTCTGATTTATTGAAGATGTTGAAGTACTCGGCAAAGAAAGGTCACTATTTTGAATATTGTCAGGACTGTTTCTAACTGCTGCATCAGAAACGCTGAAAATAGTCAGGAACAATGTTTGGATCATAGGGATATATCTATTAACCGAAACATTACCATTACCCATTACCCGAAAGAAATCGGGGCGCATTAGCCAAAGTCCAGTATAACGTGCCCCACTTGATTCCAACAAAGAAGTTCAAGAAAAACGAAACGCAATTGTAGGTACACAATAGTTCAAAGAGGTTAGCTTTAGAATAAAACTTTAAAAACTGAAAAAGAACATAAAGCAAACACTTAAACTCAATGTTAAAACAGATACAAAACATTTTCAAACTATGACACATACCTTGTGACCACTTTTTCTTCATAAAAACAAATAAATAACAGCACCGAGTTGTTTACATCGACGCCATACTTCTGTCACTAACCTGCACGGACCAAATTAGCGCCAAATTCAAAATGCATCTGTCAGTTCTGCGAGTGGGGCACATTATCGACTGGGGCACGTATGCCTGATTTACCCTATTTGTTAGGATCAAATTTTGCAAGTTATATTTGATCCTGATGACGACCTCCGTGGCGTAATGGTTAACACGCTAGACCGCTAATCCGGAGGTTTTGGATTCGATCCTCAGAGCAAGTTGGAAAAACGGCCTTTTTTAAAAATGTCCTGGGTCTTTTATCTATATATGTATTTATTATAAAATATAGTATCGTTGAGTTAGTATCAAATAAAAAAAGGTTAAAACTTACTTTGGGGCTAGCTTAATCAGTGTGATTTGTTCCAATATATTTATTTATTTATTTCACACTCTTCCCGGTTTCGGATTGAGTTGAGATTTTGTATGCTAATGTAAATCAGATGACAATGTAATATTATTATAACGAGAAGCTCTTCTGATGATGGAGCCGGAAGGTGGATATATGAACCCTGTAATAAAACGATGCAACCTTATCGAGTTTGTGCATAATATATTTGTATTGATTGGTACTTAGGCCTCACAACACAATAAAAGCTCGTACGAAAAAATGATTTTTCCTCAAAAAACTTATTTACCTTAGAGTGCTGCCATTAGTGAATATGAAAAAGGCTACTTCTGACCGCTCTTGCTGTAGTCTCGTCACCAGTTTTCCCAATTCTGTTGCTCTGCTGACCTGTGTGAGAAGAAAACGTAATGTAGGTACCTACAGCAGACTACGCGAGTTACGAAATGTTTTGCAATCGAATGCATTCATTTCACCCTTCGTGTGACTTAAATGTGTACTCGTATTAAACCAATCGGTTTAGGCACTGGCTGTGAGTATACAACTTGTTAATGAACTAACGCAAAACCTCTCAGATTGTACCTTAGCCCATAAAACTGAACAACTTTTGTTCTACAACATTCCCAAAATGCCAAAAATAAAATTCAGGTTTTTATACAATTTGACTCGATCAGCTGATCAGTTTGTTTCAAAATTCAAATATATTTTTTTTTGGGTTTCGTGAAAGTTGTAGAACAAAATTTGTTCAGTTTCATGGGATGAGGTACCATCTGAGAGGTTTTGCGTTAGAGTCCAGTGCTGCCCCCATTTGAAATAAATTATTTTGCATTTTTTGCAAGCTTTAGTTTATATTTTTGCCAAAAGTGGCCGTTTTTCGCAAAAATGCAAACTAAAGCTTAACGTTCTCACTTTAAACTGTAAACAGTGATTCATAAAATAGTTTGAAGGGTTATCTAGGTTTTAGTAGCCTAATATTTTAAATGATATCTTCATTTCCTTACAAATAATTTATTTCAAATGGGGGCAGGACTGGACTCCGTGTATCGTCTTAACATATTGTATAAGGCCCGAGCCGCACAAGTTTGATCCTCACTAGGCGCGACTAGTTACTTGTAAATTGGTGTCTTTGCATGCCGGTCAGCGCGCCACAAAGGCCGCGTCTTTTTTAAACGCGATGACGCCTTTGAAGAAACCATATAATTGAACAAATAGACTATTACTTCTAAGTCTGTAGTCACCGGACAGTCAATTTTAACTACCACCACTTCCTTCCGGCAGAGCAAAACATTGTGAGGAAACCTATAGACTAGTTCACTTCTTCTTCAATTTTTCTCCAACCACTGAAGTGTAGGTCTCCTCACATGCATGCCATTCTCTTCGGTCTTGATCCTTTTTCATCCAGGTCTTTCTCATTAAATGGGTTATGTCGTCAGTCCATCTTAATGCTGGTCTTCCTACGCCTCTGTGACCCTGTCTTGGTCTCCATTCCACTACCCTTCGACTCCATCTTCCATCTTCTCTCCGGATTAAGTGACCCGCCCACTTCCACTTTTTCTGAGCGAAGATATGGACTCTGTCTGAAAGTTTAGTGCGCCTGAGGATCTCCGTGTTTCTCACTCTGTCCAGCAGTGTAATTCCAAGCATAGATCTTTCCATTTTGCGTTGGGCCACCCGAAGATCTTGGACCATCTTTTTGGTATGTTTCTGCGCCATACGTCATCACGGGCAGCGTACACACATATTGAAGGCTCGTCGTTTGAGTGAAATGGGGATTTTTGTTTAGTACTTAAATTACTTTTATCACTAGATGACCTTGAGCTACGTGATATCATTGAGTTACGTCAGATGCCTTTAGTTAGCTCGAAAAAACTGACACAGTGAGTTAAAATGGCGTAAATATCCGTCTAGTAGTTTCGAATACCTATACATGTACGTACATACAGACATCTTTTTTGTGTTCTGTTACTTTTTAGGGTTCCGTACCCAAAGGGCGCAAACGGGACCCTATTACTGAGACTCCGCTGTCTGTCTGTCTGTCCGTCTGTCTGTCCGTCTGTCCGTCTGTCTCACGGCTCTATCTCTTGAAACGTAACACTTGACATTTTCACCGATTATGTTTTACTGTGGCCGCTTTTAACAAAAAATAATAAAAATAAAAAAAAGTTAAAATTAAAAATTAAAGGGGTTCGTCATACAAAAAACGGTTTTTTTCAGCGTTTTTAACCAGATCTTTATAATGGCATTAACTAGATACTTGCAATTTTCACAGATTATGTATTACTATGACCGCTATAAAAACAAATACTAAAAATAAGATAATGTCAAAAATTAAAGGGGGCGTCGTCATAAAAGAAACGTGTTTTTTCAGCGTTTTTAACTCGATCTTTATAATGGCAATAACCGGATACATGAAATTTTCACCGATTGTGTATTACTACGGCCACTATAACAACAAATCCTAAAAATAAGATAAAGTTTAAAATTAAAGGGGGTCGTCATACAAGAAACGTGTTTCTTCAGCGTTTTAAAACATTATACGGAGGTACCCTTTATCGAACCCTTTATTTAAGAGTCCGACTCGTACTTGCCCGTTTTTTCTATTCACCTACACAATTTTTTTGATAAAATTAAATTTACACTGCACTGACACTGCATTTTACTGTTTTATTCTATGTATCAGATCAGCGACGCTCTTGTCGGTGGAGTTTCTTTCTTTTCTATCTTCCGCCAACCTCTTATATAGCTGTGCCTTGGCTTTCCTCTTCCCCTTCTTCTTTCTATTATAATTCACATAAAATTATCATGCCGTATCAAGTGTCCCAACTTATTGCCTCGCCTATTTCCGATTATCTCGAGTATGTACTCTTTTCCCCTACTCTATTTAAGAGTCCCCTTACCCAAGACAAAATCAGAGTTTCCCATACAAACGTAGTCTACGTTTTATTCTGAAACGACATGTCTGATTTTAGTAAAAATTTGTAACTTTAAAGATATTGCACATATCTAGGGTTATAATTAGTTTTCACAGTCAAAATATGACCTTTAAAGAGAACATAGTGCATTATATCATTTTTGACCATTAGTATGGAAAACTTTTAACCCTTTATATTTTCTTTCAAGTTCATATTTTGACTGTGAAAACCAATTATAAGCTTAGATATATGCAATTTCAGTTACAAGTTACAAATTTTTAGCGAAATCTAACATGTCGTTTCGAAATAAAACGTAAACTACGTTTGTATGGGAAAGTCTAGGGTAAGAAGATTCTTAAGACCTCTGTTTGTTACTTTATCCTTCCAATTAATTCTTTCTAACCTTCTCCAGCACCACATCTCAAATTTCTATGTATGACTTTTATAATTTTTACATGGCCAGACATATGAAAAAGCATTAGGAAGGGGTCCATGTAGCAAAAACACAAGGATTTTTAATTAATAATTACATTTATGAGATTTTTTTCCGAACAAACCACAACAGGCAATAATAATAATAATTCGCCATTACGGCAATAAGACTCTGGAACGCGCTTCCTGAATCCATTCGAACTGCTCCTAGTCGCGCTAGCTTTAAGACACAGGTATTTAAACACTTCTTGGTCAAGTTATAAAAGTTAATTTAACCCCCGACGTTAAGAATTGCTGCATCTATCTATTTATTTATATGTATAGTATATTTTGCGTATATATATGTATGTAGGTATATTTGTAGCAGGTATATATATATATATTTATTTATGTAACAATGTACATTGTGTATTTTATGTATCCTACACTTTATCTTGCAACCTACATTTAGACTTTCTGTATAACCCAAAGGTTGACTGGTAGACAACGCTTTTAGCGTTAAGTTCGCCTATTGTTCTGTACAATTTGTATTTGATGGACAATAAAGACCCTTTAGTTCGCAACAAAAATTGGGTTGTAAATTATGTTTTTATTTTACTTCATTGATTTTGTAATGTTCTAAACTATCTATAAAAAATTAAAAAAAAAAACAAAAATATTTTTTTTTATAAAAAATTGGATGTTAAAAATACATAACATTGCGAAGTAGGTAGTATTTAAGGGTTCAAAATTATAGTTATGTATTCTTAACTTTGCGGAATGTATAGGAAATTATTAATAAAACTTCAACTGTGTTTTGTAAGAAAAAATATTATTAAGTAGCCTTACAACAGGTGAAAATGGTTTAACGAAACTGTTTTGAAAACTTTCATGATCATCCGAAGTTCAATGTTCATGAAATTTTTTAAAATAGTTGCGTTTCTTTACGAAACATAATCTCAAATTACATTTGGTACATATGACGTTTGTCATGCCATTCTTACAAAATTTACATCTGCCTGGTGCTGTTGTAAAGTCAGGCATGTGACCTACGTTGTCACGGCGTACTGCATCAGTAGGTCTTGGTCCGGAAGGCTTTTGATTTTTTTTTTACTTTTTCTTGTTGAAAAAATGAGCTCGTTGCAGACGCACGGTTTTTGGAAAGAAGTTCATTGTAAATCATGATTCTAAATATTTTTAGAGGGTTTGGAGATTTGTTATAACGAGCGCAGTCTTTTCTTAGGTTTCCCCACTTCTTAGGTTTTTTCGCCATATATTGCCGCCTGTTACCAGCTCTGGTACCCTTGTAGGGCACCATCATTTCATCAATACTGTAACGATGCTCCTTTTCTATTTTAAGACAGTTTTTACGTACTGCTTCCATTATCGACCGAACTTTGAAATAGCGATCTTCATTTTGTTGGGAATTGTCGACAAAATCTAAGAATTGACGGATCTGTGCGTAACGCTTTAAGCTCGCGTTACTCAGTAGTCGCGATACGATGGCATCTTGACAATTCCCGTCAAAAGATTTATTGCAATAAAATCCAACAATTCCTCGCGAGATAAATTGATGCATTTCAGACATTTTTGTACGGCAAACAAATTTGTGTTTTCTATAATTATTTTAACAACATCTTCACTAAAAAAATCAAAAAAGTATTCGGACGGCGACTTTGAATCAGAACCAAATTTAGTAAAAGTTATGTCTTCTAAAATGGCAGGATATTTAAATTTACCACCTTCGCATTTAAAATCCAAAGGTTTTCTAATGAACGCTTTCTTTTTTTTTGTCAACAAGGTTGGCAAAGGATTGGGTTTCTTTTTTGAGCGAGTTTTCTTGGGTACACTTGAAGCTTCAGGAGTTTGTGGAACAGATAAAACAGATGATATTGATTGAATGGCAGGCAGATCTTGTGGTAAGTCATGTGTCGCGAGAACTTCACAAATAGATGGAGTGGGTGGTACCACATCTTCAGACAAAAGAGGCTCATATGAATCCTCTAAAATATTAAGGCGCTCCAATGACGAATCTAGTGATGTTCAGAACTATACTCGGTATCGTCTTTTACTATCTCTTGGTCATCCTCTGATACACTACTATTGCTAGAGGAAGCATCACGTGGTGGTACAAGGGCCATAATCTTCCTCACACGCTCTAGGCGCAGGTTACGCTAGAACAAAATAAAGCACAAACATTCATGCAAACACCCTCCAACACCATATTTATTAAAATAAAAACCCAAAATAATATCGCTCATCATTTCGCAATGTTAGTTATTTTTTACATTAGTAACCTCGTATCAATTACCGTTATCTTCGCAATGTTAATTATAGCTAACATTCAATTTTAGCAGGTTATAGCAAACACAAACTTGCTTATTAGTAAAAGTTTGTTCTTAAAATTATAGAATGGAAATATAAAAACATTTTAAACACACTAAACTATGGAAAATCAAGCATATTGGTTGAAAAAATCAATAATTCTTACCTTATGCGCGGGAGCAATTCGTGGTTGGGACGCCATTTTGCTTCTAAATGTCAAAATTGACAACACTGTGACGTATTTTTATTTTAGACGGATGCGTAGTGATGTCCATTACTTATTTATCGAATTAACCATAAAAGAATCGATATTGTTTTGGACGTAGAATTTTCGTTACGTGTATGTTATACATACCTAACGTTGCGAAATAAATAAAAAAATAAACAGGAAAACTATACTTAGTATTTTTTTAAAATCCAACTAGAACTAGATAAAAGGATTGCAAAGTGTCTTAATTTCGAGGGCCCGTGTTTAAACCCCTAGATCCACCCCCTCTGTACGCCTATGGACTCAAGTAGGTATATGTGGGCCTGAAAGCTGTTTTGTTATTCCATACGGGCACAGTCTATTGTAATTTAATTATTTGCAGCTGCTCGGAAATCTGTGGCAACTTATTGACTTTCATGCTACATTTTTTCGCAGCCCAACATTTTGTGAATACAAATTAGCTGAATTAAATTGTTATTCACTGTATTTTTACCATTTCTTTAGTCTCTTAAAGAAAACTTAGACAATATCTTCTTCTTCATCTAAGCGCATTCCCGGTTGCACCCTCAGCTGTGCTGCTTCGGAGCCCAGGGTGCGTTTTCCCGCTTTTTCTTATCCAAATATAACATGCATATCAATCACCCAAGGATGCCAAAGGTCTTGCAAAATGGAGAAAGAATAGCCGGAACAATATAAATGATTTGACTATAGTTTTACGACCGGCCGCCTGCCTAACGTCAACCTTCTTTGGGAATGTATTTGTGCAAAAAGTTCTACAACCGGCTACCGCCCGACGTTAACCCTTCTTGGGAATGCAATTGTACCACGAGATGTAAGTGCTTAGTCCTTTAGTCGCCTCTTTCGACATCCACAGAAAGAGATGGAGTGGTCCTTTTATGAATATTCTCATCTTTAGATTCGCAGTTGCATCCTCAGCAGCGCTGCTTTGGAGCCCGAAGTGCACTTTCCGGCTTTTCACCGGTCTACGTCAAAACCAAAAGGAAGGTAATGTGTTTCGCCGCTATGTATTTATGTTCTGTACTCTCGTATCTTTAATGATGTCTACCTTTTGGGTTGCAGACGTCAGTCGCTCTATATAAAAACCAGTAACCTCGTCAAATCACCTGGGGTAGGTAGCTAAGGTAACGGACCCCGGGCTTTGAAGCGCAACCGCTGACGATGCAACCAGGAATACCCTCGGATGATGATGATGATGACGTCACACTAAATTCAAAATGGCGCCCTTTATAGGTCATGAAACTAAGTAATGAACCAAAAAATAAAATAGCTTGTAGGTGCACTAAAACCATTTGAACGAATTAACTGTACCAGTATTTTTTTTCTACCAATAGGTATGCTATTAGAAGAAATAAATGACTGTTCTATTCAGTTGCCTCCCACAACTTTTACAGGAAGAGGTAATAGGTGTATGAATTGAATGTAATAGATTAGGGAAAAGTAGAAATAAATAAGAAGTAAAGCTTTTTTAGGCCCATAAGATTCGTAAGTATTTGGAACGTTGTATTTGTGAACTTGAGCAGTAGGTTTAAGGGATTACAGATAGAAAGGGGCAATCAATAGTGACAGATGTGAGCCTACGAGTATCATCTTTTTATAGGATCTAGATAAGATGAAACGGTCTGGTTTATTAGATCTCTATCAAATAACAGTTTTAGGGTTCCGTACCCAAAGGGTGCAAACGGGACCCTATTACTGAGACTCCGCTGTCTGTCCGTCTGTCCGTCTGTCCGCCTGTCCGTCTGTCACAGGGCTCTATCTCTTAAACCGTAATAGCTAGAAACTTGAAATTTTTACGGATTATGTATTACTGGTGGCTGCTATAGCAATAAATACTAAAAATAAAAAAAAGTTTAAAATTAAAGGGGGTCGTCATACAAAAAACGTGTTGTTTTAGCGTTTTTAACTAGATCTTTATAATGGCATTAACTAGATACTTTAAATTTTCACACATTATGTTTCAGCATTTTGAAACATTGTACGGGAACCCTTCATGTACGAGTCCGACTCGCATTTGCCCGTTTATTTTTATTTTTCTTTTACATCAAATTAGCTGTGTATCGCATCGTGGCCCACGTTATAAAAGGTTGTTTGACAATCCCACAGGAACCTTACATTTTACCTGGATAAAAAGTATTCTATCTATCACTCTACATATCACTTTCGCCGGGGCCCTTAAGCTTGTTTCACACATACCACTACCACACCAAAAATGCTAGCGACAAAAGTTGGTCTTGACCAACCAAAGTGCTTGCATATACGTGTGAATAGTGCCGATGCAGTTTCATGCAGATTATTTTATTTTATTTTATTAAAACACAAACAGATTACAATCATATTCAGGAATAAATCATATAACACACATGAAACATGAAATAAATATCAGTTCTAGACTGTACTCCAAAGCTGTGTTTACAGCATGTTTATAGTTGCGATATTTCTTTATTTAAACATACCTTTACTTAAACACCGAGTAAGCAGTAAGTGCATTAAGTACATAAATATTTGATTATTATAGGTATATTATTGTTTGTAGTATAGTTGCATTGTGTTGGTCTTACTTAACGTCTCCATGAAACGCTGCAATTTCACGCTGTTGCGTTGTGTTGCAACGTCTGCATGAACCTGCAGCGGCACTATTCACACGTAAGTGCTTGACCAGCTTTTGTCGCTGGCAAGTGGTGTGGTTGTAGTATGTGTGAACCAAGCCTAAAGAATGCCGTTACTATAGACTTTTCCATGCAAACGTGCTCTAGCTTTTATTTTGAAACGACATGTCAGATTTCGGCAAAATTTTCTATAGCTAGGATTAAACCTGGATTTCCACATTTAAAATATGAACTTGAAAGAAAAGGAGTGAAGTGTGTAGAAGTTTTCAACGTTGATGGTCAAAAATTAATGTCACTACATTTTCTTTCAAGTTTATACAGGATGTAACAAAATATACTAAAACTATTTAAGGGTAGATTCAGTCCATGATACTGAACCACATTCCGCAAGGAAAATAACGAAATATGAAAAAAAATCTTTCAATAGAAACTCTGATCAGCCGATCGGTCAATTTGTATGGAAGGCTAAACATTATGATTTTGTTAGAAGTTATATTTACATAGTTTATTAAATTAAAGCTAAATAATATATTTTTTTTTATAAATTAACTGTTGCCAGCCTTTTGGCCACGCTTCCGAGGGGTAGGTACTATTTTAGTGGGATTACATAATTTGTAATTTTCTTAGTTTTAGTTCTTAGAGGTACTTATAAGTTTTAATTTACATAGTTATATAAAAACGGGTAAGTGCGAGTCGGACCCGTACATGAAGGGTTCCGTACCTCCGTACAATGTTTTAAAACGCTGAAAAAAACACGTTTCTTGTATGACGACCCCTTTAATTTTTTACTTTTTTTATTTTTGGTATTTCTTGTTATAGCGGCCACAGTAATACATAATCAGTAAAAATTTCAAGTGGGTAGCTATTACGGTTTAAGAGATAGAGCCCTGTGACAGACGGACAGACAGCGGAGTCTTAGTAATAGGGTCCCGTTTGCACCCTTTGGGTACGGAACCCTAAAAAAGTTAAAATCGATATAAACAATTTCTTTCAAATTACAAAATTTTGTCCAAATCTGACACGTCGTTACGAAATAAAAGCTAGATAACGTTTGAATAGAGAAGTATAGGATGAGGACGTCCTTTTAAGCACTTGCCCAAAAAGCCTTACAAACTGCTGATGTCGGATGTCAACCCTTCTAAGGGATTCCCAAGGAGTTAGGACGAGGGTTGCTGTTGTTACACAAGATGTTTGTAGTCCTTTAGTCGCAACTTAAGACTTCCACAGATGAGAAGATGTCGTTCAGTCGTATTGAGGATGTTTTAAAAGGTGGAGTGGCGCTATTTTCTATGCTGGGTACCACACATCACTCAAAAAAACATATGACAACAGAAACAAGATATAGTTTATAAAACATAAACCCGGTATGTAAAAATAATCTTTCCTCAATTTATATTCACTGAGTTTTGAAAGAAAAGTAATTTTTAAATATTTTTATTATTTATTTTTGTTAATTTATTTTAAAATTTTGAGAAGAAATATATAATATACCTTTTGAAGTAACCGAACAAACCTACAAAAAAGGTTTTAACGCTTAGAATTACTTCAGGTCAAAGTTCTAGTGAACAGAAATACATGAAGTTTCGGCAGTTCTCTTCGTATTCTTTGTATGATCTGACGTCAACAACTTTTATAAAATCGAAAGAAAAAATCGACAATTATCAAGTGATAAAAACAAACATCCAAAGATAAATAACTGATTTTAACTTTGACTTTTTAGCTTATTTAATTACGAAGATACGGCGCATTTTTAAATTTCGTATGACGTCACGGCTTCGTAGGAATTTCACATAGCGATGACCTGACAAGCCCCCACTCAGTTTATAGGGTTCCGTACCCAAAGGGTGCAAACGGGACCCTATTACTGCGACTCCGCTGTCTGTCTGTCTGTCCGTCTGTCACAGGGCTCTATCTCTTGAACCGTAATAGCTAGACACTTGAAATTTTCACCGATTATGTATTACTATGGCCGCTATAACAAAAATACTAAAAATTAAAACAAGTTAAAAATTAAAAGGGGTCGCCATACAAGAAACGTGTTTTTTTCACCGTTTTTAACTCGATCTTTATAACGGCATTAACTAGATACTTGAAATTTTCACTTATTATGTATTACTATGACCACTATAACAACAAATACTAAAAATAAGATAAAGTTAAAAATTAAAGGGGGTCGTCATACAAGAAACGTTTTTAAACATTGTACGGTGGTACGGAACCCTTCATGTACGAGTCCGACTCGCACTTGTCCGTTTATTACTTTTTTGATAAACTGAAAAATATGAGTCCATTATTTTTTCATAATCTAAAAGACGGACTAATAAGAATAGGTAACACTTTTCTGACTCCCTACAGTTGCCAAGTTTGACTGACGGCAAATAAAAATTCGACACCTTTTCGTCTAAAAGGGTCTTAATTATTTTTAATTACAGCTCCGAAAGGTAGCATTATTTTAAAACCTCGTAACACCGCACTCGTGAGTCGGATAATGTGAGGGTCTCATCTGTCGTACCTACTTCCCGGTAACAGTATCCGTCCATTTAAAAGTAACGTTTGGTCACCTTTACGAGTACTTTTGGCATCATCGAATGGTGCTCTAAAAGCGAAACCTTTTTAAAGCCTCCTAACCTCCTATGTAGAATGTCGAAAATCCTTTGATGAATCGCCTCATAATAATATTAAAATCCGTAATACCATATCAATCCAGGTAATTACCCTATCTATGCTAGCTATACTATATATATATATATATATATATATATATATATATATATATATATATATATATATATATATATATATTTAAATATAAGTTATCATCATTATCCGAGCGTATTACCGGTTGCATGTTCAGCGGTGATGCTTTATACAACTTGGAAGGGACATACTCGTAATAAATCGAAACACGGGTTATATTGGATATAAGTATAATAAAATTAATAAAAGTCAAGAAAAAAAAAATCGACATTCCCATACAAATTGCTCAGGTGGCTGCACACTTTAGTATGGAAATGCCGATTTTTTTTGTTCTGTGGCTGTTCTTTTAATTTCATTATACTATCATGATCTAGTATAGAGCGTGGTTTAATTTATTGCGGGTATGTCCCTTCCACGTTGTATATAGCCGGTCCGCTATCTAACCTAGATGATTCGCTAGCGCTTTCGCTGGTTAAGCAACCCCACAAGTGGCACAAAAATGTCTCGAGCTCCGCCGTGCTTTTGTAGGCACGATAAGTCGTTAGTCTCAGCTGACAACATTGTTTGAAAGTAGTCAAGCTATGTCAAATTAGGCAGCTTGAAAAGTCCGAAACCAGTGTTGGCCACTTACACACACGAAAAAAAAGCTATAGGTACCTACTGAATGCGATAATGACATAGGTGGTAAAGGGAACGTAAAATAGTGTCCTAAAATGTTTTTTTTAAGTGAAAATTTCTTTATATTAGGCGCGTTGGGCAATTTATGGATGGGAAAAAAACCGCTGAACTCGCGACACTGTTAACTTGTAACCGACACCACCTTGTTCAAGATTTCACTTCTGTCGGCACTCCCGGGGTGCCACTGTTTTGATTACATTTTACTTTGCCAAAACTTGTTAATTATCTGTAGCATACACAGACTTACCACTAATAGACTTGCAACGATATTGCTAGAAAGAGACTGTCAAATACAGTACAACGTGATTGTGAAAGAAACGCTGATATGTTTTTTTGTCTCTATCGGCGTGGCTGCTATAAGCTGGCCTACTGTCAAAATCTGGGCCAAACAAACCACAAAACGATTGAAGAAAGTTATTAATTTTAGGGATTTTATCATTTAAAAGGGGATTTAGGGTTTTATTTGAGCTTATTATAAGTTAGTAACCATAATGTGTTCTGTGACGTGTGCAAAATATGGGTGGAGGCAACAATCAAAGATAGAAAGAGATGCACTAAGGTGGCCACGCCCTATGCAGGTCTAGTAGTAGTAGGTCTGTGGTAGCATAATTGTTTAAAATTACACTTCATATTTATGTCCCTAGTAAATCTTGAGAAAATGATTATTATTCTTGGAAACTCCCTAGATTTGTTACGCCTGCAATCTGTCACCGTCTTGACCTGGTCTTGACTACTAAACGGAACCCAATACTGAAACAAAAGGACCAGCATTCAATCAAGGAAGCGCAAAAAGTAAGGTTTTCCGAAGGCAGCCATTTTTGGCCACAAATCAAATACCACGCGAGCGGTGTCCCGTGTCCTACATTCTTATCTTCGAAACCGGTATTTATGTATACCTATTTATGTTTTTCATTGGTATTTATTTTCTATTTTTACAGTATAGTTAGAAATATTAATTTATTAATTAGTACATTGAAGTACATTAGGTACATGAACCACCATAACCATGTATTCAAAAAGTTACAATACTTGTATTTTGATGCATATACAATAAGCTAAAGATTGGCCGTGTGGTGATGGCTGACTAGAATAAGATCTGTCACCACTTACCCTTTTCATCTCTCAAGGGTGACGAAAAAGACTAAAGGAAGTTACGGGCAGCAGCGTTCCCTGTGCAACAATTTTATACCATTTACTGACTGACATAGGCCACTGCTGGACATAGGCCTCTCCCAATGCTTTTTAAAATTACCCAAAATTACCGATCTAGAGCGGCCTGCATCAGCGCTTTCCAGCGACATTGGCCAGGTCGTCTGACCACATTGTAGGCAGGTGTCCTACGCTTCGCTTGTCAGTGAGTAGTCACCAATGAAAAAGCTTTTTGCCCCATCGGCCATCGGTTCGTCACGCTATTTTTCCTGTCCACTGCCACTTCGACGAGCTGATTCGCTGGCCGCTCATTTCTGATTCGATCACGTAGACCGAGCATAGCCCTCTTCATAGCGCTTTGAGCTAACTTGATCCTTTTTATGACACCCATGGTTCTAATAAGACCACAATGCCCCGTGCCCGTGTGGTAAATATGGGAAAATCATCTCTTTATTGAGAAAGGCCTTATACCAAAGAGCTTAGAATGTACCTTGCCTTTTACCTTTCCCAAAATAGGTTGACGTCAGGCAGGCGGCCGGTCGTAAAACTATAGCCAAATCATTTAAAGTGTTCCGGTTATTTCTTCTCCATTTTGCAAGGTCTATGGCATCCTTGTGCATATTATATTTGGAGAAAAACAAGCAGGAAAGCGCATCCCGGGCTCCGAAGCAGCATAGCTGAGGATGCAACCGGGAACGCGCTAAGACGAAGAAGAAGATCTTTGCCTTTTACCTAGCAGTAGACTGATATATGAAGTAGAAAGAACAATAACAAAGGATGGAAACGAAAATAAATATGAGAAAAGATTATCGTTTACCTGTTCTTCTACATCAGCGACTTCTCGCCCATTGGTAAGGCTGTTCCTAAGTGAGAGCGTGGTCTGAATGATCAGAGCTAGTATCGGGATGAAAGGCAGCAACAGTAGCCTCCAAAGCTGGGCACGGCGGCTGCGGAACCAGCGGCGGATTTTGCTACAGGTGTCACGTTTCTCTTTTGGGGAAGCTGGAACAATAAAAAAATTGTAACTGTAAATAATAAATTATTTATTTTCTCTTCACTATTGGGTAGATAACTGGGACAAAAATAAATTATTAACGTCACAAAACAGTGTCACTCACTTGTCATTGATCATATCCATTTTCAACATGATTTTAGACTTATTAAGGTGAAGTGGTAAGCAAATGGCCTTGAAGTGTGAAATAAATTGTTAACTCGTAAATATGGTGATATATATATACATATTTCCATATTGCTCTTCGTCATGCACTAGATAGCCCTTTATATAATTTTATGAACCACCGTTGAAAATATTTACATTAGTCCGTCTAGCTTTAAAACTTGCCTCCGCCAAAAGTGGCCACGGCAAGTTTTAAAGCTAGACAGATCACCAATAATAGTTTCAACGGCAGTTCATAAAATAATTTAAAAGGATATCTAGTGCATGACGAAGAGCAATATGGAAATTATTACCATATTTACGAGGTAACAATTTATTTCACACTTCAAGGCCATTTGCTTACCTCTTCACCTTAATGCAGAAAAACTGATATTAAGAGCGCTATCTGACACGAAAAATCTATGACGTCACAGTTTTGTATTTACTACAAATCCCATAGAAAATGTTTGTTTTGACGTTTAGAAAAAAGTGTCTGATTTGACTTTTTGTCATCTAGCGGATTTGTTTATGTAACAAATACAAAGTATAATTTCTTATATCCCATGATAAGACTGTGAGTGATACCTTATGTTGATTACATTTGCAAAATAAAACTGTGAGAGAGTGGTATCTATGATAGGTTTCGTAAGAAACCTGTAATGCAGATCATCATGAGGAAGAATAATTTGTCATTAAGAACGTAAGTATTTTCAAACTATGGCAGATTACGGAGGATTTGCGAGAGGAGCATCTTTCTATGTACACAAGTACATTTATTTTATTAGTAATTATTTATGTGTACTTTAGTTTATATAATCTTCTCTCCTTGAAATTTCCCTATACGGGGTCGGCCCCCCCATTATTTTCACGCCATTTTTGACGATTTTGCGCCATTTCTGGGCTTATGCCCAACGTCCTCAAATCATTGGAGATGGTTCGACTCCAGGTAATAGGCGGGCGTCCTCTTCCTCTCTTGCCCACCTGTATGTCTATCACTTTCCGAGTCATGTGGTCTTCCTCCCGACGCATTACATGCCCGTACCACCTCAAGCGATGTACTTTACTGAACTTTAGCTTATATAATGAACTTTAAAAATTATAAATTTACTAGGTGAAGCGCGCGGCGTTTCCCGTGTGTAAATTTTTTATGTTTTTCTTTCTCTTCAGATTGTCATTGTAAAATTTGAATTTTGGAGTTTTTAGTTTCGAATTTGAGATAGAAAGATCGATATACAGAATTGTTTTGATTTTTTTGAAGGAAATAAAATATTATTAATTTCGCTATCAATAAATAATTATCGTACCGATTGAAGACACAGTGTTGTCGTATGTGGTGCGCGCGTTGAAGTGGCGGCGCAAGTTGCGAAAGCTAATAAAGAGAGCATAACCCGCTGCTGGTTTGTTGTTATCTGAAAGGCCTGACAATATTTTGTTCAGGGTAAGTTCATTACATTTTTATACATTTTTTTTTCAGCCTTTCTTAACGGATTTCTCCCTTCTCTTGGACTCAAATTTGATCTACATTTTTCCTCTTTGACCGTCGGAGCGTGTGAAGCAGGATCTACAGAAGACGAGAAAAACGTGGACCTTATTTTCCTTTCTTTGCTTTTCCTTTTTTTATATTTGTAACGTTGTTCTCCAACCACACTTATAAGTACGTAAGTATTAGATAATATGTGCGCACTTAGGTATATCTTAACACTTTTTTTATATCTTTAAGTTCGTGTGTTCGTGGAAAACGAATTTATCTGTTCTTTTATAATTTTTTCAAAATTAAAAAACACCGTGCCCTTCAGTTATTTCTTTTGGTTTGCTTTTCGGCCCATAATTTTAAATTATTTTTATATACTTTGTCAACCCTAAAATTCGTCCATTTAAACATAAAACTTCTCTCTTTGTTCTTAAACTTTTAGTTGTGATGATCCGATTTTTTTTATCACTGCAGTACCTACACATAAAAGGACTATTTTCAACAAGGATGTTCCTTGCTCTTCGTGTACTTTACTCTTCTTCTACTTTCTTTTACATTTTTTGTAACAAAGTTAAATAAATAAATAAAAAAAAATTCCCTTATCCTATTGTAAGTGGGGTTGGCACGGCATATTAGTCGTGAACATTTTGCTAAGTATATCCTTTTTTATTTCAACTGTTACGTCTTTACTAGTCATATCATTATTAACTAATTTTATCCACTTTTTCATTGGCCTATCTTTATTCTGTACTCGTTTACTTTCATATAATCTTCTAAAGACGTTCTTACAAATACATTTTATTTGTAAGAATTTATATTTCATCGTACAGTACAAAATACATTTTTCAAAGCTTTTATCATTTATAAAACTTTTGATAGTAAGCCTGTAGTTGATAGGTATTCATTTACGAAAAAGAGCTTACCTTTACGTCAGTAGCGTATAAACTATAAGATGCCTTAAAAAACATTTAAAATTATAATTTCTTAGAAATTTTGCAAGATAAGTAAATTAATTATATTACGCCATTTGAAAAGCGGAAAAAGGAAAATCATAATCAAAGCAGGTTGTTTCCATCATTAATGGTAAGTGTAAATTGAATTACGATGGCGGGGCTCGTGGCAGCGAAGCTTAATAGGTCGGTTTAAACTTGACAACCACTGTAACTTGAAAATCTTGAATTGTTAATACATAAGTGGTTGAAACTGTTAACTTTTTAGTATGTCTATTATGCATCGAAATATAATTCTCTAGAATCGTAAATAATCCAGGAAAATCATTCCACGCGATATGTGCCGCGGCGGGCGGAATATATAGGCAAATGACCTTGAAGTGGCGCCCTCATTTGAAATAAATTGTTAACTCATAAATATGGAGATAATTTCCATATTACTCTTCGTCATGCACTAGATAGCCCTTTAAATTATTTTATAAACCACCGTTGAAAGTATTTACATTAGTCCGTCTAGCTTTAAAACTTGTCTCCGCCAAAAGTGGCCACGGCAAGTTTTAAAGCTATACGGATCACCAATAATAGTTTTAACGGCAGTTCATAAAATAATTTAAAGGGCTATCTAGTGCATGACGTAGGGAATATGGAAATTATCACCATATTTACGAGTTAACAATTTATTTCACACTTCAAGGCCATTTGCCTATATCTTCGCCTTAAAATATGAACAGCGCGGTGCGACAGTTCGCCGTGACACTCGAGTCGTGCGGTTGCGTCGCAAGAAGTTTCCTTTGAGAATATTGCTGTGTTTTTGCGATAATCGATTCATTAAAAATGCCGTCATGTGCCGTGAAGTGATGTAGTTGCGTACGTTGCGTTGACTGCCCCACCCGACCGACGACGACGCGTGACCTTGTCGCGACCAATCGCATGCATCTTTGTCTATGTATGCGTTCGAGTGTTTCGTTGTAATTACTTCATTTCTTTGCGTAAACGGAATCAGAATCGAAGCGGTGAATGTAGGAGCGTTAGAATTCTAGAGAATTATTGTTCGTAGCATGTATATTATGTATATTTTCAACACCCTTGCTTGTAAAATCGATCTAATTACACCGGTTTTACAGATATAAAGCAGCCTATAAAACACGCGTGTGTTAGAAACGCAAATAGTAAAGTTATATTTCTATAACTTACGATTTGCTATTGCGAAATAAAGGGACAGAATTAATGATAAATACAGTATGAATGAGAGAGTAAGAAAGTTTGACAGTTGTGTGTGAGCGAGATAGTTAGTTAACATAAGGTGAAGGTTAGACAAAGAAAAAGAATAAATCAGACATCGAACGTCATCGTTGTTTGAATATTTATCTTACATATGCTTCAAATTTTTTTTTTTTTTTTTTCAAATATCGAATTCGCATGCCGCGCGGCGCAGTCCAGTAGGCCGCGCGCCATGCTGATTTTAAAAAGTAAAACGGCGGGAAAGCAACAATGTGCATCACAGTTTCATGGTTGAGTTTATTTAAAATCAAAAATATCAGTTTATTAGGTATTTTCCCTCGCAAGTATGTTGAAAAACGTGTACGATATACGTGCGTATATTGGTTAAATACACTTAGCTCCTTACGCCCTCGCCTCCAGTTCGGGCTGAAATTCTGCTTCGTGTGTTATAACCACCATAACGCACTTATATCGTAATGTACTCGTACTACTACCTACGTCGAATCGTTTCTTAATTATTTTTTTTTGTGAATAATGTAGAGTATAGATATTAAACTGCTGAACTACTTTCTATAAAAAAAGTTATTAAAAATCGATAAAAATTTTTCGTCCTCCCAAACAAATCAGCGCTCAGCCAAATGGATTTTGTATGGGAGGACGAAAAATTTTAATCGATTTTTAATAACTTTTTTTATAGAAAGTAGTTCAGTACCTATCATGAACTTGCTCCAAAAATTTAGCAGGTGGATAAAAGTTACCCTGTATTATACCAAGTATGTTATTTAGTCCAAAAACCACTGTCATTATAAGACGGCTTTAAGAAAGCTGATACTATAATAATATTCATCACATAATAAAACAATACATCGAGACATAATAAGCCAACATATTCTTTGCTCGATGAAATGGAAAGAAAAGAATGACTGTATTCAATAAACCAATAAATTATACTTAGTCACTAGAGGTTTTGTGAGCAGAACTCGTGCTTGAGTCTAAATTGTCATTGCGTAGCTTAAATCTGAATCAATGTTCACCGTGCGACTTAAAACGCCCATTAGGTACTTCCCGTTTGGAAAAAATCCAAAATCTGTATCGACAAAAATTTTAATTTTTTTATCAAGTTGAGAAATGCGTCATGCAGAATAGATGACAACAGCCTGACAGACATACGAAAGCATTTTTGCCCAAGCTGAGACCGCTTCGCTTGCGCTTCGAGATCGCTCGGTTAATAAGTCTGCGACGAGATAAATTTTCATTTCTTAAAACGCTTTATTACTAAGCCCGCTTAGCAACAAAGTTTAATTGGTCAGTATACAACTTGGAAATTTTCAGTTATTAACAACTGGCAACACTGGAAACTTTAGCCTAAGTTTTGAATGCTTTGTGATGGATTATGTTTGTCAATACTTTTTACTTAATAAAAGTTGTTTAAAATTAGGTAATTCTATCATCTCGGGTAGTTCAATGCCTCGAATCGATTAGAGAAGTATGTTTAATGCCTTATTATTTTGATATAATTGATGTTGTTGAGGCGATACACGGAGTCCAGTGCTGCCCCCATTTAAAATAAATTATTTGAAAGGAAACGGAGATATCATTTAAAATTTTGATCTAGTAAAACCTAGATAACCCATCAAACTATTTTATGAACCACTGTTTACAGTTTAAAGTGAGAACGTTAAGCTGTAGCACAGAATACAGTAAGAGTAAACAGAAAGGAATCTCCTAAGGTACGCGCAATATGCGTCCCCGTTCCCCGCCCCCGCACCTCTCCCCCGGTTCTTGCCAACCAACGTGAGTCATCGAGGCGAAAACGGGGGAGAGGTGCGGGGACGGGGAACGGGGACGCATATTGCGCGTACCTTAGGAGATTCCGCCCTGTGGCTGTAGTTTGCATTTTTGCGAAAAACGGCCACTTTTGGCAAAAATGCAAAATAAAGTTTAACGTTCAGACTTTAAACTGTAAACAGTGTTTCATAAAATAGTTTGAAGGGTTATCTAGGTTTTACTAGATCAAAATTTTAAATGATATCTCCGTTTCCTTTCAAATAATTTATTTCAAATGGGGGCAGCACTGGACTGGACTCCGTGTATCGTCTGAAATGATTTACCTAATTACTATTTCCAAAATATTAAAAATGCGTAAGTTTGTAAAGCTATCTTTACTAAATTACGCATTTCTCCATATGCAGGGTTATTTTTAATTAACTGGCAACCTTTTTGGAGCAAGTTCAGTCCGTGATACTGAACCACTTTCCATAAAATAATTATTAAAAAACGAAAAAAAATTTTCGACTTTCCTTATAAATCGGCGCTCAACCAAGTGGATTTTGCATGGAAGGACGAAATTTTGTTTTCGTTTTTCGATAATTGTTTTTATGGAAAGTGGTTCAGTATCACGGACTGAACTTGCTCCAAAAAGGTTGCAAGTTAATTAAAAATAACCCTGTATATACGTTTGCTCTGCTTCCTAGCCAAAATGGATGTACAGGAGTGCTATTTTTTAACAAAGGAGTCAGTGAGAATCAAAACTAACAAAACGTGTAGTTTTCCAACTCACCGCTCGCGTTCCGACGCATTTTATTGTATTATTGAAACTGTCATGTCTGCAATAATTTAATATTGATTTTACGCAGAAAATATCATAAAGTCAATGGTTTTCTAAACATTTCGGAACGGATTCTCCATGAGAATATACGAAGGTTTCCTTGACATTTGTACGCTACAAATATCAAAATTACAAGTGGTCAAGACCACTCGTGCAAATCCTTCGGGTATGTATGACCGATTCAAAAATGCGTCCTTTTAGAAACGCCCGCGCAAACCATCGATGTGACTACTGATTTCAAAAATGCGTCCCCTTAATAGAATGAAATTTAACACACATGTAGATAGCTTATTACCTGCATTAACGCATTATCGTCAAAAAGTGTGAGGTACCCGTGGAATTTATTTTCATTTTTTTATTATGTTATAAACTTAATCTTATCTATTTTAATCCGTTCAGCAATTTTGGCTTGAAAGTGGGACAAACAAGTCCCAGGGAATAAAATACAAGAGACATTTCCATCAAATTACCTATAACAAACTTTAGTGATCAACCTTTATATTAATGGTTTTTTGATTACCTACAAAATAAAACCGAATTATTGCTACTTAAGAAGTAAGATAAAGTAAAAATTCTTTAAGGCGACGTGGGTTCACAATCTGCAATACCGTGCGTGTTTTTGAAAAATCACTGTTATTAAACTACTATAGGTGATTCCACAAAAAAATTTACATAAAAATCTTAAGGATTTTCTACAGACACCCACAATAGCCAAAACACGATTAAGCATTTTTGGCTCGATAGAAAAAAATCAAAAACATCCCTCTAAAATTGCCTAAATTTGCCTTTATAATACGTATTACTATTTTATACAATCACCTTTTTATATGAAAATTATACCTAAAAATGTATTATCTAAATATCTATCCGTTTTGGATACAGAAAAAATTCTAAATATAATAATATAATACAAAGAAAATAATAAATAAAACACAGTGAAATATTCGTCAAGCGCGAAGAAAGGCCCGGAGCCGTGCTCGACGATATTTCGCAGTGTTTCATTTATTATTTTTTTGTATTATATTTATATTTTTTTCTGTAGCCAAAACGGAAAGATATTTAGATAATACATTTTTTGGTATAATTTTCATATAAAAAGGTGATTGTATTAAATAGTAATACGTATTATAAAGGCAAATTTAGAGGTATGTTTATGATTTTTTTCTATCGAGTCAAAAATGCTCAATCGTGTTTTGGCTATTGTGGGTATCTGTAGAAAATCCTTAAGATTTTTATGTAAATTTTTTGAGGAATAAACTGTAGTAGCTTAATAACAGTGATTTTTTTAAATCACTCACAGTTTTCTTAGTTCTGAACTGGCGGGGCCTTAATACATCAACTGAGTGTAACAATTATACAAAGTTTTATAATAGAGTAGCTACTCAGGCTGGCCGCGCCGATAAGGGCAGACACGTCTTGTACCAAGACTTGCCACATGTCAATTTGATCGCTATCTCTTTTGCTCTTGTCAGGGTGACCGTTACAGTATTATCTATCGCAGTGGGCGATGGTAATCTTTAAAAAAAATATATGGTTATTGTAAAGAGAGACATGGACACTCGACTGACAAGAGCGCAGCATACTAGAAGAAGGTTATAGTGAATATCATAACGTCTGAACGCCTACAGTACAAAAAGTAGGTAGATATTTATGTATCTTTTTTGCTTTGAAATTTTTACTATCGTTGAGATATACGGACGGCCTCCGTGGTGCAGTGGTCAAGGCGTTTGCCTTGTGATCTGAGGTTATGGGTTCAAATCCCACTGGGAAGCATACTTTGTGAAAAGTTGTTTCCAGTCTAGTTAGGATATTACAGGCTTGAATCACCTGATTATCCGAAAAGAAAGATGATTCCGTGCTTCAGAAGGCGCGTAAAGCTGTTTGTCCCTAGGATTGGTTCTGGTCTACCCTTTGGGTTGCAGAGGTCAGACGGCAGTCGCTTTGTGTAAAAACCAGTCACCTCGTCAAATCACGTAAGGTAGCGGAATGTCTTTGCTTTTCTGTGGTAGCGGACCCCAGGCTCTGGCTCTGAAGCGTAACCGGTGACGGTGCAACCGGGAATACGCTCGGATGATGATGATGACTATCGTTGAGTTAGTAAAGTAGTTGAGTTAGTATACTAACTCAACTACTTTACTAACTCAACTTAACTTACTATAGTAAGTTAATCCCTTATCACAAGTTAAAATTTACTTTGGGGCTAGCTCAATCAGTGTGATTTGTTTCGGCAAATCCTCCCTCTATTGGGAGAGCCATATTGATAAATTCAAAAGTGTGGTTTCCGGCAGAGTAGAATAGAGTCTTCCTGTGGATGTCGTAGAAGGCGACTTAGGAAACACAAGATAAACAACTCTTATAAACATCAATGAGATCTCTACAACCCATCTGGCCAGCGTGGAGAGTGTAGGCCAAATTCTCTGACTGCTCTGGCTAATATATGGCTCTGGTAGTACAGACAGAGTCATGCTCCTGCAGTGGAGACTAAAAAAGACCTGATGATGATGATGATGAAAGTAAAAAGTAAGTTGAAATATGGGATAAATAGTTAGGCATATTACCCTATTCAACTTGTATGAACCTTAGCAACCCTTTTCTGTTTATAGAAAGACACAATTATAAAAAATAACTACAAAGCAAACAACAGCTAAATTAAAGTAACATTTGGGCAAAAGCCAAAATAAAAACCAGAAATTTATGAACCTTTGTTCTTTATTACAGCGATACAAAAAATACACAACGAGGCTCTCGCTAAAATGGGTAGTGTTTTTCTATAAATCATTCTTTTTCACGACAAAGAGAAAATATATTATGTTTATTGATGCTTTAAAATATGATGTAAATAATGTATTGTCGACATATCATGGAGAAGGGGTTCTCTGCTCGTCAATACAAATAACTTTTCCTTTAGTTTATAGTTAAACTAGCTGCCCGCCCAGACTTTGCACGGGTATGTAATAAACATATAAACCTTCCTCATGAATCACTCTATCTATTAAAAAACCGCATCAATATCCGTTGCGTATTTTTACAGATCTAAGCATACATATGGACAGACAGATAGCGGGAAACGACTTTGTTTTACATATATACTATGTAGTGATCGTGATAGTGATTCTATCGAACATGTTATTTCTGTTCTCTCCACACTCGAAGTTGTAGAACAATATATCTAACTAGACCGAGGAAGAGGTCCTTCGACAAATCTGACTCAGCTGGACAGCATTATGGAAGTTACGGAGTGCCTTTACGTCCAAAATTAACAGTGCCTCAAGATGAAAGTGAATCAATGTATGGCTCTGAAACGTGGTCCCTTACTATCTCATACATCATACAGACAATCACGTCTTTATCTCTAACGGGGCAGACAGAGCCTAGGGCGGCAAGGCCCAGGCCAATTTTAGCGTGATGGTGGACATGAAGGTGGAAAAAGGAGTCATAATAGTGATGAGTTGCTAACCCATCGCCTATTCTATTTTATTTCGCCTATGCCTATTTTGACGACCTTCGTGGCGTAATGGTTAACACGCTAGACCGCTAATCCAGAGGTTCTGGGTTCGATTCCTAGCCAGGGCAAGTTGGAAAATGGCCTTTTTCAAATTGTCCTGGGTCTTGGGTGTTTATCTATATATGTATTTATCTATACTAATATTATAAAACGGAAGAGTTTGTTTGTTTGTTTAAACGCGCTAATCTCAGGAACTAATGATCCGATTTGAAAAATTCTTTTTTTGTTGGGTAGTCCATTTATAGAGGAAGGTTTTAGGCTATATAACATTACGTTCCGACAACCACGCGAACGAAGTCGCGGGCACAGCTAGTCATAAAATATAGTATCGTTGAGTTAGTATCCCATAACACAAGTTTAAAACTTACTTTGGGGCTAGCTTAATCAGTGTGATTTGTCCTTATATATTTATTTATTTATTCATATGATTCAGATTCTTGCCCAAAAATATTATTAACTTTAAAGAATTCATTCGCCTTGTCTTGTAACTAGGTAGTTTACTTTGTAAAAAAAAAATAACCATTACGACGTTTAAGAAACAAGTAAAAGATCACTAGGTATCTGTATTTATCATCCTGGCATATTTAGAAATATGAACTTATGTATTTATTATATGTTTGCTTTATGAATATTTACTTATTGCACGCCTCATAAGCGAAGCGCATGAGCTAGTGCTCTACTCTCGCCTTACAAAAATCAAGTGATTTTTTTAACTAAATGTGTCTCTATTTATTTTCTATCGCACTTGTACAATAATATTTACACATAAATGTCAAGGAAAAACACTAGTTTCAACACTTATGACATTTTTAAAAAGACATTTTGCCTTTTAAATAAATAAAAACAATGTTTAATAAAATTATTTTGTGGACGTCCGTGTGTCTGTATGTATGGAAACTGGCGTGGTCACGATAACTCCCGAAAAACTTATCTGATCAAGTCCATTTTTATGTATTTATGTGAGTTTATTTATGTATGTTTATGTAGGTATGTTTTTTAAATTACTTACGTGCCTTGTCTTTTTATTTATTTAGTTTTGTATTGTAGATACACGCCAATAAGGTACCTTTTTCTTCCTATTTCCTCTTACGGGTCTACTAGAAGAAGTTTCCTTAGAAATAAGTAGCACCTAAGTAGGTACTATGTTTTCCTTTCTTTTACATATATTGTCTGTAAATCTAAAACTAGTGGTTTTTTAAAAATTTCGAAAAACTGGCTCAACATAGAAATTCTATATAATTACCGAACCTGCTCACAAAGTTTCATAAGAATCGGTTAAGACATGCGACCTGTAGGCGAGAACAGACAGATGGACAAAAGAATTTTCGGCCAGTCGAAACTGAGACGCTTCGCTCGCTCGATCAATAAAATAAAATTAAGGTAACAATAACACACAATAGAAATATTCTCGACTTAATGTCTGCGGGTACTATCTCAGCACAAAGTTAGCCATGTAGAAGGGTTTTTAATTTTTATTATGTATACTTATTTCTAGAATTCCACTCCAACTTGACGTTTTATTTTTTATAAGAAAATCTGTGTTCATTTCGCATGGGTAAGGAATTTAATTAGATTTCAAACCAACAAAATATTAACGAAGTTGTAAGTAATAAACACCAAGTCTTCCCGTGGATGTCGTAAAAGGCAACATAGGAAACACAAGCTAAACAAAGCTTATAAACATCAATGAGACCTCTCTAACCCGTCTGGCCAGCGTGGAAAGTGTACGCCAAATCATCTGGATGCTGTGGCTAATATATGGCTCTGGCAGTACAGAGAGGGTCGTGCTCCTGCAGTGGAGACTAAAAAAGACCTGATCATGAAGTAATAAACTAGTGGTTTTGTGAAAATAGTAGACCTCGCGAGCTCTTATAACCATGCAATAACCAACATTTTCCCCTCCCCTCAGGCTTAAGGTGATGCATGAATTTTTCGGGGTCCAGGGCTGTCCCCATTTGAAATAAATCATTTCAAAGGAAACGGAGATATAATTAAAAATATTGTCTCTGTGAAACCCTAATAAGCCCTTATTAAACTATTTGATGAACAACTGTTTATAGTTTAAAGAGAGAACGTTAAGCTTTTCTACGCTTTTTTTCCAAAAGTGGCCGTTTTCCGCAATCGTTAAAAGTCGGTATCCCAGGAGTTGGGGGTGTGAGGATGCGTCAGTACAGGCTTCCAAAAGCTCATTTTACTTGTTCATTTGCTCGAAAACCTAATAAGATTTTCGAGCATATAAATTTTTGAATAATTTAGCATTTAGCTAAATTAAGGAAATATTTGCACTCTTTTAATGAATCGCTCAAGTTGTAGGTCTTAAAGAAAACTCATTTTAACGCTTCATTTTATCCCTTAATTAAGTAGTTTTTACAGGTTCAAGAGGGTTAATCTTAAAAGATTTATTTATTTATTTAATCTTTTTTGTCCATCAAATACAAATTGTACAGAACAATAGGCAAACTTAACGCTAAAAGCGTTGTCTACCAATCAACCTTTTCGAGTCAAATTTTTCAAACTTATCAAGATTTTTCGTCATCAATTCAAGCTACAGATTATATTCATTGAATTAAGTATTTACTACGCGAAAGTCTTTGAAATTGATTAAGCGTCTCTTTTGCTTATTCAAAGAAATCTAAATGATAGATTATGGTAGAAGACGGTAAAATAATGCAAAAATCCTTTTATAGAGCACTTTAGATATTACTTGCTAAGTAGATAAGTGCTTCTAAGTCTGCTGGAGTTCTAGTTTTTGCATGAGGAGTTTGTAGATGGCTAGTGACGTTTTTGTCGAGAAAAATGGCAAATGCCTCTTTAAATAGGTACTACATATGCTATACATATAAGATCATTTTTACCCAACTGAGTCAAAAAGAAGGTTATGTTCGAATAATTTTTAGAATTACTTGTCATATTCTAGTGAGTTCCAGTATTTTAGTAACAGGGTTACACAGAGTGTGTCAATTGTTTCATTGTGTGAAATAAAGAGTAAAATAAACTGCTTTCTCACATTATGTATTGACGTCAAAACTTTAAATGTAATAAAATAGTTATAATGATAACTAAGTTAAAAAAAAAGGAATTTTTAAAATTGAATCACAGTGAGAGCAATTGATTACATTCTATTAAGTTCGATAAAAATCTTAAATTTGCAAGATTCGTAGCCAGACATCGAATAATTTTCTAATAGAGGTCGTAGGAGCCTCCCAGTGGGTGACTTTGCCCTCGTATTAGTTTAACCTTCTATAACCCTAAATTATTTGCATACTTATTAGAATGTTAGAGGTAAATGTACTTGCGTAATTTACTCATCAAATAATGAATTGCGTACGTCCTTATCGCTTGCAGTAGACAAATTTATAACAGTTATGCTATTTATTTATTCACTAGCTTTTGCCCGCGGCTGCGCTCGCGTTAAGGAGTATAGTTTTTGTGGCTTTACTTTGGTTTAGCGTGTGTAAAAAATTAGGGCCTACAAAACTTCTTTGTACAAAATATTCTTAACTAATCTGTCATTAGGCGCTAAAACTATCAAGCTATTGGGTGAACTTACTCGTGAGCAAGGAACATAAAACTGTCCATGAGAGAAGCAATGTTCTCTCATGACAATACCCGCAAATTTGAGAGTTTGCCCCTGAGACTTGTTTATTGTCATGGCAAAGCAGACTTTTAGGGGAAACTGTAATCGTTTAAATTTGAACGGGATATCATTAGGTATTAATGGGATTCGTGGTATAAATACAGTTTCCCCTTTCGCAAACCCAGTTACGTCTTCATCATAGTAGCTCTATCTTTAATTTCAGTTCAATCAGTCGAAAATCTAAGAAGATTTATACAAACTTTCATCACCTATTTTATCCCCTTGAGGGTAGAATTGATCAAAATCCTTTCTTAGCGGATGCCTACGTCATAACATCTACTTGCATGCCAAATTTCAGCTTGATCTGCCCAGTAGTTTGGGCTGTGCGTTGATAGATCACTATGTCAGTCAGTCAGTCACCTTTGAGTTATATATATTTAGATTTTTTTAACAGAGATTGTAACAGGCGCACTTAAGACCGTTGGCCTTTTCTACCAGTCAACCTACAAATAAGAAATAGTGCAAAAACTGAAATGCTTGAAACTAGAAACTCTATAATGCACAGACTGCGCTCCAATGAGCTCCAATGTTAAATACAATAAGTACCTACTACTATTTCTTTGAAGTTAATACACTCGTGATGTGGCTATAACAAAATCACTAAGATAAACCAGTCAAGTGCGAGTTTAACTCGCGCGAAAAGGGGTCCGTACTTCTCTTAGGTTTCCCAGTAATTTATAGATAAAGAACTATGATCTATGTCTATGATAGGTTCAGTGGTTTTAGAGATAAGGTTGGAGAATGATCAATTTTCGCCTATTTTCTTAAATAATTTAAAAAATATCGATATAAAAATAAAAAAATAAAAATTGAAATTCTTATAAATAAAAAAGCTCTCTCTATAGCTAAGCTATGGTTTTACAACCGGCCACCTGCCTGACGTCAACCTCTTTGGGAATGACGCTATGCAAATCATTCGTCCTCCTCAAATGATGGCTTAGTTAAACGATTTTTATTGGCGATTAATGTATTTTTTTTTTAAATGTAGTTCAGAATTTACCCAGAATATTGCTAGTGTTTAAAAAGTCATCCTGCGGATGTTTTAAATAATATAGGTATTTATTTATCAAAAGAACTAACGACCTAAATAAGAAGTCTTCTACATTCCGTGTAAATATCCGAAAACGAGTTTTGTTTTCTCAATCAGAGTGGGATGAATGAGATTTCGTATTCAGTGGCGGCCTGTCAAATTAACATACATACGAGGATGAAATGATGCGAAAGTACTACGGGTATTAAAGCTTGAACATATACCGCCGTGCGGTGCCACGAAAACATAATTTCTAGATGCCAAAAACAATTTAAGCTTGTAACTTAAGGCTCTATGCAGTTCAGGCTATTTATCGATATCGATTATTTGTATAAACTATACATCACAATTTTTTTAAAGCTAGAATTTGCGGCTCGTCGCACACTAGGTACATTCTGCGTTGCGGTAGGCTTTATCGACGACTTCGATGTTGCAACGCCGCGACCCTTATGAAATTATTATTAGATATTATATTCTATTAACGAAAACGTCTTAATAGACGTTACTTATCCTTACACCGTCACTGTCTATAGTGTCTATACTTTAAAACTGGAGGCTCTGTAAACTAGACTATATGCAGACCTCGAACTTAAGGTAAAAAATCCTACCTCTATGATTCTAAGGTAATTCAGATAGAGATCAGCAGACCAACGTATATCTTCAAATTTGGAGTTAGTGGAAATTCTTAAACATTTACTATATTTTGTAATTAATTAACAATCTTCTTATTTCTGTCTTATAGGTAAGAGCTTTTAATTGGCAAAAATTAATTAATTTCAATGTTTAAGCCTTGATTTTCTACTTGAAGTGGACCAATAATATCAAGTGATTCGTAAACGGTTTTATTTAAGTGCCTTGTAAAATCGGTAAATGAATAAATTACTAATCATCGGATATTCTATTTAACTTGGGGTTTATTTATGCTTATTACTTAGGGCATTGTTTAATTAAATTATTATATGAAACGTTGTGTTAATTACTATCTGCGATTACTATCTACAAAACCATCCTTTACTGGAACCATTTCGCCGCATTTTCAAACCCCTATTTGAGAACCTCTGGATAAGACCAGAACGCAGAAATTTTTGTCATCCAATAAGCTATAATTAGATACTTAAAATTCAAAATTTCAAGTCTGTACGTCATTTAGTTCCGAAGTTAAGCGAAAGCAAAGTTTCGCATTTATGACACTCACTCATGATCATCAGAATAGAACTAGTACTTCCCATAAACTCAGGGAGCTGTAATTTGGTACATAGTTAGGGTTTAATGGCCACATAAAAGGAAAACTATAAAAACTAGGATAATCGAAGATCTAGAGTACTGGTGACCCTGATTAGAAAACACAAGAGCCCAACCAAACTATTAGAGATCGACATACCGCCTTTACAAAAAATATTCAACTTGGTGGGCCGCTTCATTTGATGTCAAAAATCGAAGGTCTGAAGTTTCTGATGAAGAACCCTCAGGTGGTCTCAGCTGTATTAGAGATATGGTAATGCCCCTCTTCTACTATTGGTACATAAAAAAATAGACTGTCATTGCAAAAATCCAGCGTAGTGGGACACATCTTCTAATTTAATCTAGCCTATAGCGTCCCACTGCTGGGCGAATGCCTCCTCTTCTGCTTTTAATACGCATATAAATAAAATTAAAGGAAAACTCTGGATAAGACTAGACTGGCTTTTATACTTATACTTACAAGTTTACAAGAAAGGTGAAGATATAGGCAAATGGCCTTGAAGTGTGAAATAAATTGTTAACTCGTAAATATGGTGATAATTTCCATATAGCTCTACGTCATGCACTAGATAGCCCTTTAAATTATTTTATGAACTGCCGTTGAAAATATTATTGGTGATTCGTCTAGCTTTAAAACTTGCCTCCGCCAAAAGTGGCCACGGCAAGTTTTAAAGCTAGACGGACTAATGTAAATACTTTCAACGGTGGTTCATAAAATAATTTAAAGGGCTATCTAGTGCATGACGAAGAGCAATATGGAAATTATCTCCATATTTACGAGTTAACAATTTATTTCAAATGAGGGCGCCACTTCAAGGTCATTTGCCTATATCTTCACCAATCTAATAAAATAAATCAATATGCCCACGTTTCTACAAAAAGAAGTGTAATCAAAGTCGTGCTAAGTCTAAGGGTCCTTACTGCGATTTCTTTATTATTATAGTTAATGTTGTGTGACTTGGCCGTTGAACAAACCCAGGTGCTCCATGACACAATTGCACCAATCTGATTTGACGCTCCAAAAAGAAGAGAGCAGAAGTCAGCATTGTCAATGCTGAATGCATGTGTTGCACAATCAACAACAACCTAAAATGAGACATTAGCGTCCAATTATCAATACCAATATGGGCTATTATCTCGCTTAACAAACATAGGTAGTTACAACAGATATAACATTACGTGTAAACAAAATTGACTTGTACCCACTAACGTATAAAGAATGTTCAATGGCCAAGTCACACAACATTAAGTATAATAATAAAGAAATCGCAGTAAGGACCCTTAGACTTAGCACGACTTTGTCTAGATTTCATTACTTTTTAGAGATAAACAAGCAGCTCCATCGAGACTTGGCTAGTTTTTTACAGAATGGTTTTGGTGGGATTATACTTACTAGGATAATATACTTACAAAAAATACATGCATAGTCATGTCTTTGTCCAATATAGAGCAGACAGAGCTCAGACTCGAAGGCCACTTTTAGTGTGATATAGTGGGCGAGAAGTTAGAAAAAGAAATCAAAATATGATGATATGTTAGCCGCATTGCCTATTAACGTGATTTGCATTTTCACCCACTACCTCAAATTACCACTATTCTCGACCCTCTCTGTACTACCAGAGTCATACTTGACCAGAGCAGTCAGAGGATTTGGCCTACGCTCTCCACGCTGGCCAGACCGGTTGGAGAGGTCTCATTGATGTTTATAAGCTTTGTTTAGCTTGTGTTTCCTAAGTCGCCTTCAACGACATCCACGGGAAGATTTGGAGTGGTCCTATACTACTCTGCCGGGAACCACACGGCTATTCTAAGTAAGGAAGACCTTTTTTAATTAATTAGGGTAAAACCAGGATAGTTGGCACAAGGGTATAGTTGCCGTGATTGTAATAACTCTATGCTTATATGTTATGTTATTCTTTTATATTTATCAATCTATCAAAAGACTCTCCAACAAATAGAAACGCTGACAAACTTGCATCAATCCCGTGTACACTTGAAAGTCAGGTACTTTAATAAACGCACGTCATGGGTCCGACAGTGTATAATCGGTTGCCGCACTTGCCGCAGGAAATAGAGCAGCTGATGACATTAAAATCTTTAAAAATAAAATTAAAAAATGGTTAGTACAAATAGCCCCATACTCGTTTGACGAATTTTGTATTTAAATTGATGACATAAATTGTAATAATTGTATGACCTACACTATGTTTTTACCAACATTCAATCAAGGTTTGCAGGATACATGCCCTGGTTCTCGGCGAGGCATATATCTATCCTCAGCATAATTTCTAAGTATAAAGTATCACTTATGTGGGATAGATGTCCCAAAATATAAAGGTCCGCAAAAATTGCTAATACCTACTCTGGAAATTCAAAAGTTTTTTTTACTTTTTATAAATTTGTAGAAAAAAAACCGGCAGTATTACAAATAAAGTATTTTGTTTTTGTACTAAGAGATATAGAGATGATTTAAAAAAAAAGTGTGGCAACTTTTCAAGTTGTGATTATTAAGTACTATTAAACAATCTACATACATACATTCTCACGTCTTTGTTCCGAATACGCTAGACAGAGTCTATGGCCTTAAACGAAATAGAGGGGCCGTTTTTCCATACAAACGTAGTACCCTGTTTCCTCCCTGGATAATGATCTATTTCGTCTTAAGGCCATCATTGATAATGGATAATGGTTGACTGGGAGAAAATGCTCTTAGCATTAAGGTGAAGACATAAGAGAAACAGTGTAATCGAAGTGATTTTGGGCAAATATTTTGGCTTAAATATAGAACGTGAAGTTTTGAAATATTTATATACTGTATAGGATATCCTAAAGTGTTGCTTTACGATTGAAAATGCTTGCTTTTAGTTTCTATTCACATCCAGAAATAATTTGAAAAGCGTCGATCTGTTATTTTTTGGGCAAATTTTTTATCATTATTACAAATCCATTTTAAACCTATACTGGATATATTTGTGACTTTAGTTTGTGTCTATTATTCAACATTCCAATAGTTGGAAAAAGTAATCAAACAATTGAATAATTTAGAAAAAAGAATTTACGCCTACTGAAAACACGAAAACGTCAAAACTATATTTGCTTGCAAAAACTATCAGGCGCATAAGCATTCGGCGTCGCTGCGTTGCCGATCTGTGCAGCGTTTGTAAACGCGGCGTTGTTGCCAGCTCGTGCACGTTTCGCTACCTAACCTACGAGTATTGTGATATATTTGATGGAAAAAGTCATAATGTGATAATTTCGAGCTGTTGTATATTTGATTTTAAAAAAATGGGTAATGTTTATTTTTCGTGTATGTAAGTGGCCAACACTGGTGTCAGATGTTTCAAGCTGCCTTAAGGCATCAGACAAAGCTTGACGACTGCCATACAATGACAACCGAGACCAACGGCTTTTAGGTGCTTTCCGAAGCACGGAGGAGCTCGAGAAATTTTTGTATCACTTGTGGTCGCCCATCCAAGTACGGACCACACCCGGGGTTGCTTAACTTGCAGTAGCGGCGTTAGGGTAGGGCGCGGTTGGGCGACCGCCCAGGGCACCAGATACAAAGGGGTGACAGGGGGCGTTTTTGGGCAAGGGGGGTAATAATAAATATATAAATAGCGGCTGGTTAATGGCGGCAACTCCTAAACTCTTATTTGTATGCATATTGTAAACGAAGGGAGGAAGGGGGTGGGCCCTTCCTCCCTTCGTTCACAATGGAGTGGCAAATTTTAAGAATTCTATATCGTACTTGCACCCCTCCCCCCCGTCGGCAGAAATAAATCCTATAAGATTGAAGCCTAACTCAGAGTCTAAATTGCAGTTTGAGGGGGGAGGGGGGGGGGGGGAACTCGCCCGGGCCGCTGGTAGAGCTAAAACCGGCACTGTTAAGAGAAGAAATAGGCGGAACAGTTTAAATTATTTGACTTTAGTTTTACGACCGGCCGGGCGGCCGCCTGACGTCAAACCTCTTTGAGAATGTATTTGTTCCAAAAGTTTTACAACCGGCCGCTGCTCGACGTTAACCCTGCTTAGGAATACAATTGTAGCACGAGATGTCCTTTAGTTGCCTCTTACGACATCCACGGAAGAGACATGGAGTAGTCCTATTCTAACCCGTTCCGGGTTGGAATAGGACTGGACCACACTGGAAAGTTGAACAAATAGAATAAGTATAATAGGTAGGTACTCATGTTCATTTTGTAAGTAGTAATCTGAATTGCAATGTTTTAGATTTTCTATGATTTTAACCGCGCGGCACACAAAGGATTTGACTCAGTACCTACATTGCGTGAATGTATAGAGTTATATCGATTCAGAGACGTCATTGTTTAAATTATACCTACTGAAGTTGTTACAACAAATAATCCAAATAATTAAATTCGTTTTGTTTTTACCCGACTACGTCGAACGAAAAAAGAGGTTCATGCATGTGTTTCGCCGCTATGCATGTATGGTACGTGTTCATCTGTTCCCTCGGCATAATGATGATATCCATGGAAAAAAAATACACGTGTATATTAAATACACGTGTATATGTATCCAAGTTTTTCAAAATTTCTGAAGGCCGTACCTAATTTTTTGGGGGTCCAGTGCTGCCCCCATTTAAAATAAATCATTTCAAAGTAAACGGAGATATCATTTAAAATTTGAGAACGGTTTGTGTTGGTATGTATTAGTAGTTATTGGTATGTGTTGATAAGTATTGGTATGTGTTGGAGATAAAATATGAAGCATTGTAAGATCTAAAACCTTTCCTAATTTCATAGGAAAAGTTAAGCCTATATGATATATCCATATACAAAGTAAAGAGGAGTAAACTTGTCTAGTTTTATTTACCCTATACTACTTACATTTTACCTCTTTACTACTTACATTTTTAACTTTGGTTCAATTATGGAAATTTACAGATTTAATGTTATGTAAATACTAAAGTTAATTTGTATGAGTACAATAGCCTCTCGGCTTATCTATCAGACAACACCGTCACACTCACGTTCTTTTCTTTCTCTTTAACATTCTATTTAATCCTCGCTCACACGTATATCTTCATGAAAAATTCTCCTTTAAAGTTTTTGATAGCCGTCGTCGTTCGTAGTGAACCACTTCTACAGATCCCAGATCACATTCCTCACAGACCTACGCGAAGTCCTTCGCTGTGCTCGCTGCGCGTTTATGGAACGCTTTACCAGTGGAGATAAAATGTCTCAATTATTAGGCTCCTTTAAATCTAGACTTGAGTAATATAAAATATTTATTTATATATTATATGTAGCATATTCATTAGGTATGTATGTAGTGTATTTGTAGCGTTTAAGCTTTATCATTATACTTGTTTTTTTTTTCATTGCTCTGTACGTACTTCTGCCTTCCTACTAAATTTGTAACTATCCTCTGCCCTACCTACTGGTTGACTGGAAGAGATCCCTTCTGGGATAAGTCCACCATTTGTAATATCAATTATTTTATTATGTGTAACTATCGCTGATGTACAATAAAGGTTTTTAAATGAATTGTAAAATTATTACCATCATAGAAAGCCTTATACGTCGTATAAGATAATAATGTTTATGTGAAACCATTTTTTATCTATTTTGTTTCGTACAAATTCTTTAGATAGTAAGAGAAAAGTTGAATTATGTTTTAATTTCTATTTTGAAAAATTGTTTCGAAAAGTATTTACTGTGTTTCATTTAACATCAACTATCAACATACCCTGTATTAATTATTTATAAAAATACAATAGGGGTCATCCCTATTGTATTTTTATAAAGATAGTTGATGTAAAATGAAACAAAGTGAGTACTTTTGCAACATGTAAATACTCAACGCTTGTGCAAAGCATGTACTGGTCTTAATTGATTGATATTTAATGCACAAGACTATTTAATTGTAGCGAAAAGTAACAGAAATGGTTGTTTTTTTTACTGGTGTGACTTTCGTGGTCAGATTTTTTCAGTATTTTATATCTTTATTAATGAGAATCAATAAATTAACAGAAAACAGATTTTGACTAGTGTTTCGCATGCATCATGATTTTTTTAGTACGGTACTTTTTGAATTTTTGAAATCCGTTCATAAATGCAGAAGATATTCAATATTTTATTGGACCCGATTTAAAAACACGCGTCTGCCAGCCAAGTAGTGATGACGTCACTCCGGACCATACGGCACGCCACCGCCGCGCGCCGTCCGCCCGCAAATATCGTGGTTAGTGGTCAACACTGTTGGTTTTTTGCATTGTTTCGGTAACTGTAATAATAAGTAACAAATTGAAAGATGGATTTGAAAAAGGACTATCCATAAATCAGTATTTTATATATTTATGGGTACGGAACCCTGAAAATTAGTTAATCGTAACATTTATTGCAGGTTAAATATAGTTGTCTCCTGAACTATGCATGTACCTACGTAGGTAGATAGGCGTTCAGATAACCCAAACGTTTACTTTTAGATTTTAAGCAATGGCCGATGGGTTATTAAAAGGCTGTACCAGGTTGAATTAGATAAATCTAGCAATAATGAGAAAAAGAGATAGATAGGTACCTATAATATAACCTATTTCTATTGATCGTTTAGGTAGGTAGGTACATACTTAATTAATACTAAATAAGTACTATAATATGTCAAAATGATCTTCGCAACAGTAAAAAGTACCTACTCTTGCTTGCTAGTGGATCTCTCTTCATAAATAAATAAATAAATAAAATATCTTTATTTCGGACATAGTCCATAGTGTGTTAGTAATGAAAACAGAGATAACTTAATCTAGTGTTAGTAACATGAAACACGTATATCAAAACACAATAACTACATAATACTACTTACTAACAGCTAGGATCCCAACCCCTGGTCACTGGTATCTGTACATCCACCTCAGTATGCAGACGCATCCAGTGGTCCAGTAGTGGGGAGTCCCATCTGTCGGCTAACACGCGCAGAATACTATTTGAGCTAGCACGTAAGCGACTTAATAGCGCCGCACACCTCTTTCTAATAATTGCATAAAAGCAGTCTGTATTGGCGTCAGCAAACATTTTTGACGCGCTACAAAAACGCGGCAGCCCAAACAATATCCTGAACGCATCATTGTATTGTACGCGCAAAGCGCTGTATGCGCGCCGCGAATAGTCAGCCCACAGACTGCACGTGTAGAAGGACTGACAGTAAGATTTAAACAGTGTCACCTTAACTTCTTTGCTACATCGTGCAAATCTGCGGGCCAGCATATTGCACCGCACAGCCATCGCTCTGCGCTCCCGTTCAATATCCGTGTTGTCACTTAACGTATCGGTCACCCAATGGCCCAGATACTTAAACTTATCCACTTTAGTCAGTTCGGTACCGCACAGACTTACAGGCGGTGTGGAATAAGTTTTAGACCCAGATTTGAATATTAAGAACTCGCTTTTGCTGGTGTTATATCTGAGCCCATGAGATTCCGCATACGTCTCGCAAATGTGTATCAGCCTCTGCAAAGCACCGATCGAGGGGCTCAAAAGCACGAAATCGTCCGCGTAACTAATATTGTTTACACAAACCCCATCTATGTGACAACCTATATTAGTGCTGTTGAGCTCCCGAACTAGTCGGTTCATATACAGATTGAACAGCTTGGGCGAGGTCAACCCCCCCTGCCTCACCCCGCACTCCAACCTGTACACGTCCGAGTGCACGCCTGCCCACCTTACACTGTTCCTCTGATTACTGTACCAATATTTGAATATTGATACAATATCCCCAGGCAGTGTCGTGTCGTTAGCCATCGTTTCCCAGAGTACGTCATATGCCATCAAATCAAACGCTTGTGAGTAGTCCAGGAAACAGGCAAAAACTGGTGTGTTTCTCTTTGTATAATACTGCACAGTTTGCTTGAGACACAGGATCGCACTTTCTGTAGACAGGCCAGGCCTAAAACCAAATTGATTGTCATACAACCCAATGTGAGCTCCCAAATGTTTGTCAAGCAAACTGTCCAGTACTTTGGCTATTACAGTAGCGAGTGATATAGGCCTATAGTTCTTAAGGTCTGAGGCATCACCAGTTTTATTTTTCATTATAGGCACGACAACTGTATACATTAGATCATCAGGCAGGTGACAATGACTGATACACAAATTAAATAGTAAGGCTAGTACCCTAGGGAGGTGCACTCCTGCGTGCTTCAGGTGCTCGATGCTGAGGCTATCATGTCCGGGGGACTTGCCTCTCTCCATTTTGTTAATTATCTCGGATATCTCCTTCGCAGTAAAACGCACATGTTGACCTAATTCATGACCGCTCTCAGCATCGCACCCCTGAGTCACCGGACCGAGGTTTGACTGTACCTGAAAGTGACGCTGAAAAACATTTGCGATGTCACGCGGGTCACTCATGCCTGCCACGCTCACAGGAAGACTTGGCGCAGGGTTCAGACTGTTAGTACTCTTCCAGAATTTTCCAAACTGCTTTTTAGTATGGTGTTGAGCAATTATATCAAGTTTTATTTGTTTTTCATTTTCTTGACAGAATTTTAATTTGGCCCTGAAGGATTTTCTCGATTCACACATTTTTGTATGAATATATCCCGAACTAGGTTTACCATACGTTAACCATGTCTTATACCAATACCGAGCCTCCCTATGAGCGCCGCTGACATGTTTGTTCCAGCCAGGTACGCACTTAAATTTCTTGTTATTTCTAGCGCCTTTATAGCTTACATCTGCAGCCTCCGAAAGAATACAAACAATGTTGCTGTACAAGCTATCAATTACTAATTTGTGACTTTTATCCGAACATGATTTGTCAGCGCATTCTATAAATTCGGATGGAAAATCTATGTCTTTAAGTTTAGAATGACAATATTCACGATATCTATCTATCTGACAACTATCTCTTTCACCCCATAACACTGTATTCCGCAGATTATTTAAAAACAACTTTTTAGGTTTAATCGCATCAATATGACACTCTATTGACAATGGGATGTGGTCAGACCAATATACACCGTGAACTACTGATGCATTCAGTACGGTCGCCCGTGCCGCGGCCGTCACCACGCAGTGGTCTAGCCACCTCCGGCACCCGTACACGTCACTCACAAATGTGTAGGTATCACTTGGTAATAATTCCATGTCAATACATGACCACGTCTGTTCATTACAAAAGTTTAATAGTTCTGAGGAAAATTGCTCACCGGGATGTGCGTTGAAGTCGCCTAGAATGAACACTGTTTCCACATCGTTACTTTCAACAATGGCATTAATTTCACTCAAGCATTCCGTAAATTCCACTAAATTATCATTACAGTCGGTTGGCATATACACTGACACTATCAAGAACGAACGCTCACCCTGTGTGATTTTAATAGCCGCGAGGCGCACACTCCTACACGATAACACCGAGACATACGGAAAAACCGCTTTCCGCCATAATAAAGCAACTCCACCATACGGTCGCCCTCTCAGCACTCCAGCGGACGTGTCCACGGCAGAGTTGCCTGTGAACGCGAAGTTGTCATCGATGCTACCCAGGAACTGGATGTCATGTGGCAGTAGCCACGTTTCTTGAAGCGCAACTATGTCAGCATTAAGGCACAATGACCTCACGCAATCTACTGATCGCACTATGTTTTTGCAATTAAAGCTTATCATTTTAGTTGTAACAGTCATTATTTTTGATTATTACTCGATAACCCGATTATGCCACCTTTTGTTCCACCAAAATCGATAAAACGTCGATATGCAATTCCCTCTGGCCAAAAATCATTTTTTAGAAACATATCCAGGTTTTGTTTGGGAACGAAGACTTTGTAGGCATCATAATCCTTCATTACTTTCATATTCATTTTTACTAACGTAACGGCAATGTTCGCTTTTTTCTGAACATAGTTAGTAATATCACACACTGTCGTTGCCTTCGAAACGTTGTAAATATAAATAGCGACCTTAGTATCGGCTGCCTTAAAGTTACTGATATCAGTTACCACGGCACTTCCTCTGTTAGCCGCAAAGCGATTACGCTTTCTATTTTGCACCACCTTCCATTTCCCCTCCTCTGACCTCGACCCGCCATCCTGATCCTGCATATGGCCTGATAATGTTCGTGTTTTTGTTTTAAGTAGTTCGGACACGATCGGGCCGGCCGTGTGTCGCGGCGGCTCGGGCTCGGTCGGTAGGCATACGTGAGTCATCATTGCGGTGCAGGTGTCGCGGGCCGCTACCTGTTTATCAGCTGATCGGGCGACGTCACCATCCTTTGATACACTTTGCGACGGTGCTTGTGTTTCCGAGCTACCGTCTATTATTGAGCGGTAACTGCGGGCGTTTTCTGCCGAAAGATGATGATCAATTGATACGTCTTGCTCAATATGAACTGGAGGCAGCCCCATGGGGCCACTATCATATTCAAAACTGTCCGCCAAACACGCCCCCCGCTTTATGTTAACTTTATTTTGGAAATTGTTAACAATGGACGCTTTTTTAAGACTCTCAATCTCCAATTTCAATTCCTCCAGTTGCTTTTTCGTAACATACTCATCTGTCACATAGTCTAAGTCGTAGCGCATCTTCAGGTTGTCTTTCAATAATCGAGTTACATCAATATGATCAAAGGTAACTGGGGGCAGCTTGTGCAGCTCTTTGGCGACAAATACGGGTATTTCTTCCGGGCGTAATTCCTTGAGAACGCATATAATGTCGTCGATATCCCGTAGGGTCTTTCCTTGTCTCTTCCTTATCTTTTTTCTTTTTGTCGTTGATATGGACTCAAATAAAAGATCCTTAGCAATCTTTATGTCAGTTTCCGAAAAACCAGTAGCACATAGACGACCAAGACTATCCTCATCCATCACTTCAATTTTATTGGATATGAAAGCTAGCACTTCATTTATCACGATGTTACAAGAAGAACATTTTAACACTTTAGACATTGTAAATGAACAACGACTATCACACTATGACTCACACACAGCCGTTCGATTGCGCGTGCGACACGGAACTGAACTGAACGGAACTTCATAACAATGATCCACTTTTTTATAGTTTTTTGGTCCGTTGGAACACGAAAAAAAACGGCCAAGTGAAAGTCAGACTCGCCCATGAAGGTTCCGTAGCAGCAAGTAACATAATATAAAAGTTCATGTAGTTCGTTGTAACTTTGATCGATGTTTTAATGATAGTGTATTTTTTTTAAGTTATTTGCGGTTTACGATTTATGACGTATAAAAAAAAACTACTTACCAGATCTCGTTCAAACCAATTTTTGGTGGAAGTTTGCATGGTTATGTACATCATATATTTTTTTAGTTTTATCATTCTTTTATTTTAGAAGTTACAGGGGCGGGGTGTGTGTAAAATGTGTGTTGTGTATCCCACACACACATTTTACCACTTTGGAAGTGTCTCTCGCGCAAACTATTCAGTTTAGAAAAAAATGATATTAAAAACCTCAATATCAATTTTGAAGAGCTATCCATAGATACTCCACACGTAAGGGTTTGATAAAAAAAATTTTTGAGTTTCAGTTCTAAGTATGGGTTCCCCCCAAAATTTATTGTTTTTTTTTCTATTTTTGTGTAAAAATCTTAATGCGGTTTACAGAATACATCTACTTATCAAGTTTCAACAGTATAGATCTTATAGTTTTGGAAAAAAGTGGCTGTGACATACGGACGGACAGACAGACAGACAGACAGACATGACGAATCCATAAGGGTTCCGTTTTTTGCCATTTGGCTACGGATCCCTAAAAATTGTTTGTTTGGAGTAGGTACCTACTATTAGAATTAGAATTTCATTGTTCCGGATTTTTTTGTTTAAACCAATATATTTCTGGCAACAAATAAGTTGTTTGAATTTAATAGCAAATAATGTTTTTACGTCAAAACATGGGTATATACATTTGTATTAAATTCTCGTAAAAAGAGACTAAAATAGTCAATCTTATAATCTCTGTAAAATATTTTGGGCGAATCTATAACGTGAATAAGTCTGTGTGTAACAACTAACGACGCGCAAAAAACTTTTTGAAAAGTGATATCTGCTTGCCGTCCATTGTATGTAATTCCGGTTTTTTGATAGATGGCGCTGGCCATGTTTCTATGTGTGCACACTCACTGTGCGTATTAGGTTGTGCATGTGTGAGTGAAAACAAGCGAGGTCATTTGCCTATCTCTTCGCCTTAAGTCCACCAATTGTTAAAAGTATATTTTTACTTTGGACAATAAAGTTTGATAAATAAATAAATAATGCCGGTAGAGTTATATTTTTTCCTGAATATTAGCCACTATAAGCATGTCCCTATGTTTTCTTTTTTTCATAAATTATTTATTAAAAGAGATATGAACGTTCAAAAACCTAAAAAAATGGCCAGATTTTCCGCTGTGTTCAAACATCCAGAAGACAAATTTGAGTAGATTATATAAAAAAATTAAAACATAGGTACACCGATCAAGTCTTTGTTAATTCGTAATGAAAAAAGTACTTATATTGGTTAAGTTTTGGAGAAGAATTCAGGGGACTACGAATGATTGATTTACTGTTCTTTTAATAGGTATTTTCAGTCCAAGCTGCAGTATGTCTCTATCGCACTTGGTCAGTTGTAGTTCGGGCACAGCGCGACAGCAATAGATTTTAAAATACCTATTTTTCATTTCTCCAGCCCTTGAGGATTTCTCTTAAGACTAAAGGATAATTTTAACGTGATGATGGGTGAGAAGGTGGAAATAGAGAATCAAACCAAATAGAGATGGCTTTTAGTCACATCGCCTTATTAATATGGTTCGGATTATGGCCTCCCTTAAACGACTCTTATGATCTGCGTGGGAAGAGAAGCAGCTGGTACATTCTATTTTTTTTCTCCCAGACCAGTATAGAAGATTTATTATAATGTACCTCAATAATTGATTGGTGTCAGCACCACCTGTTGTTTGACTGGTCATCATCATCATCATCCGAGCGTATTCCCGGTTGCATCATCTGTCAGCAGTTACGCTTCAGAGCCCGGGGTCCGCTACTTACCCCAGGTGATTTGACGAGGTTACTGTTTTTACAAAGGGCAGACCAGAACCGATCCTAGGATAGGTACAAACGCTACATGGCGTTCGGGACCAACGGCTTTGCATGCGAATCATCTTTCTTTTCGGATAATCAGATGACTCAAGCCTGCAATATTCTAACCAGACTGGAAACAACTTTTCACAAAGTATGCTTTCCAGTGGGATTTAAACAGATCACAAGGCAGACGCCTTGACCACAGGACCACGGAGGCAGTCATTTCATTGTTTGACTGGGTAGTAGTGGTAATATCATGGGTCTATTTAGTCTAATTTAAAACGTACCAACTCTGTAAATAAACGGGCAAGTGCGAGTCGGACTTGTACATAAAGGGTTCCGTGCCTCCGTACAATGTTTTAAAACGCTAAAAAGCACGTTTTTTGTATGACGACCCCCTTTAATTTTTTTTTATTTTTATTTTTAGTATTTTTTCTTACAGCGGCCATAGTAATACATAATCTGTGAAAATTTCAAGTATCTAGTTAATGCCATTATAAAGATCTAGTTAAAAACGCTGAAAAAATCACGTTTTTTGTATGGCGACCCCCTTTAATTTTTAACTTTTTTTATTTTTAGTATTTGTTGTTATAGCGGCCACAGTAATACATAATCGGTGAAAATTTAAAGTGTCTAGCTATTACGGTTCAGGAGATAGAGCCCTGTGACAGACGGACAGACAGCGGAGTCTCATTAATAGGGTCCCGTTTGCACCCTTCGGGTACGGAACCCTAAAAAATTAAGCATAGACATTTGTCATACAAAGAAAAAGAACAAAAATATATCAACACGTGGACTTGGAAAAGCCGTTTGTTAGGTAAGTAGGTACGCTGTTTAAAATATTTAAATGGATTATTGGTTTAAGGCCGTACCTGAATTTTCCGGGATCCAGTGCTGCCCCCATTTAAAATAAATCATTTCAAAGAAAACGGAGACATCATTTAAAATTTTGCTACTACCAAGTCCTAGATAACCCTTCAAAGTATTCTATGAACTACTGTTTACAGTTTAGTATGTAAGTTGCAGTGAGAATGTTAAGCTTTACTACGCACATTTGCGAAAAACGGCCACTTTTGGCAAATGTGCGTAGTAATGCTAATCATTCTCATTATAAACTGTAAACAGTAGTTCTAAAATATTTTGAAGGGTTATCTAGGACTTGGTTGTAGCAAAATTTTAAATGATGTCTCCGTTTTCTTTTAAATGATTTATTTTAAATGGGGGCAGCACTGGACCCCGGAAAATTCAGGTACGGCCTTAAGAAGTTATTTTAAATATATTTTCATTAAAATAAATGTAAACATGTCTTAGTATATAAACATTTAAAAAAACTTGACATGTATGTTTATTGAAATATACACATTACAAATTAATTACGTAATTTATTAATATTTAATTTGTAATTTGCCAAGGTATTTATAAATAAATAAATATATACGTACAAATCACACAGATTGAGCTAGCCCCTAAGTCAGTTCGAGACTTGTGTTATGGGATACTAACTCAACGATACTATATTTTATAACAAATACATATATAGATAAACATCCAAGACCCAGACCAATCTGAAAAAGATTATTTTCCATCTTGACCTGACCGGGGATCGAACCCGGGACCTCCGGTGTGACAGCCTGGCATGATGACCACTAGGCTATACCTAACCAATTAGTGTAAAAAGTTGTCATAAATATATCCGATATCCGAGTCCAATTAACATGTACCTACGCGAATGGATTTTGTTCGTTAGAGATTTTTTTTGCAAACAACTGTAATCCGAACGGTATAAATTGAGCAGCCATGTAATCTGGTTATTAGATAATTCTTTTCGTGTTTCGATATAAGTACATAATATCAATAAACGGGCAAGTGCGAGTCGGATTCGTACATAAAGGGTTCCGTACCTCCGTTTGTGAAAACATTGTGTTTTCAAACGCTGGAAAAACACGTTTCTTGTATGACAACCCCCCTGTAATTTTTAACTTTATCTTATTTTTAGTATTTGTTGTTTAGTGGCTATAGTAATACATAATCGGTGAAAATTTCAAGCATCTAATTAATGCCATTATAAAGATTTAGTTAAAAACGCTGAAAAAACACTTTTTTTGTATGACGACCCCCTTTAATTTTTAACTTTTTTTATTTTTAGAATTTGTTGTTATAGCGGCCACAGTAATACATAATCGGTGAAAATTTCAAGGGTCTTGCTATTACGGTTTAAGAGATAGCGACCTGTGACAGACAGACAGACAGCGGAGTCTCAGCAATAGGGTTCCGTTTGTACCTTTGGGTACGGAACCCTAAAAAAAAGTTTTCTTTCATTTACTGAACTTGTTTTTAAAATATTGGATCTATTTTATTTATAAAATCAACGTTTTTGCTAAAATAGAGTAGCAAATTATTACTCTTTATAACATTACCTATCTGCCAGTGAAAGTCCCATCAAAATCAGTCCAGCCGTTCGGAGATTAGCCACACACAAATAGACAGACAATTATAAATTGTGTTTTGGTATTATTATTTGATAGAGACAAACATATGGTTAAATTTTATTTATTTGTAGGTATTGGTGATTGATGACAAGATGACACTGCAAACTTAAATTGTAAAAAAAACCGAACCACATCTCATAGACCAATAAAATTCTCAATATATCCTAAAAATATTGTTTGCCCTCAAATTACTGTTTCATTATTTAATTTGAGTACTTTAAATAGTACTATATCTTAAGTACCTAAAAACTGTTTAAAAGTATTATTTGCTCATAATTAAAATGGACCTTGTATGTATAAGAGAAAACTTACCCATCTCAAAATGCACAATACAAAACACGTTTTCAGTTTCGTAATTCGCCCTCGGTAGGTCGCTAGGGGTAGCGCGCACCCCTCACGGCGACTAAGTCGGTACTGAGCCTGAACGGTCATGTGGGGAGGGTGGCTGTATCAGAACAGCCTTTGAAATGAACGAATCATTTTCACGCTTCTCGTCATGATCTGGTGCATTTCTGAAAAATGTAATCATGTTTTTAATGAATACTGAGTTATACCACAGAATAAATAATACTAACGTACAGAAGTCTCGTTCAGCAAAGAAATTCAAAGAAATATCTACTCACTGTGGCGTCAGAACTCAGCATCTTTTTGCATAGATACCTAGACATCCATTGCAAGCCAATTTCATTCTTATTACTCTGGACAAACGATTCGTATAACTGAATTTACCACCCGGAGGGGCCGCCTGCGCGCATAGTAATAATGTAGGTACATTTTCGATACCAAAATGGGGAGTGACACAGGCCTGGTAGTACTATAGTAGTACTACTATAGTAGTAGAGTATATTAAATGACGTGATTTGAACTAGGACAGTTATATAATTAATTAATAAGCATTTTATATTTCATTAATTTAGCACATCACGTACTAAACGGACGTGTAAATCTAAGGTTAACATTGTAAATATTTTTATATAAAATCCCGTTGTTATGATAACCCAAATCATCCATTATCCTGTCGCCACTCAGGAGTGGCGACGGGATTATTCAGCGTCTATAGGCCAGGGCCTATAGACGGTGAAGGATCAACCAGATCCATTGGGTTTCATTAGCTGACCACTATCATTATCACGATGATTACACCACTGAGATAGCAGAATAGATCAATTGTTTGCTGAAGAAGATAATGAAGAGGAAAATGTGTCGGAAATTGAAGATCATGAGGAGATTAGTGAACACGAAAGTGAATCTGAGCAGGAAGCAGATTAATTGGACGCGGCGTCAGATTCAGACGATATTCTGTCAGGTACCGACTACCCTCAGATTCCAAAGAAAATGAAGAACTAATAATAAGTACTACTTATTCTGTGGCACGAACAACCAAAAGATGGCCACTGGTCCTTTTTTATGGTCTTCTGAACATGTCGACATCAATGCGTAAATTATAGTGAAGAAGAATAAAGAAAATGGTGGGGCTTTGATGGCTGACAGAAGGATTGCCTTGAAAGAACTAGTTTTGGGTCTTGTGATGCCACAGGTACAAAAGAGGTCATCGTTACTTAATTTGTCAGCATACATAAAAAAAAGATATAGTTTTTGCTAAGTGCCAATTCGAATGAGGAAAATACGCCCGCCACCTCATCCAGGCCCCGTCCATCCACATCTGCTTCTCGCTGTGCTGTATACGAATAGAAAAAGGACAGAAACACGAAAACAATTTGCGAGTTATGTTTAAAAAAAAATATGCAAAGAGCATAAAACCCCAGTCTGTGGCGATTGCTATGGTAAAATAAAGCAGTAGTTACTACAATGTTTGAAGTCGATTTTCTCAAAGTTTATTTATTATGAAGGTATTATTATTTTGTGTTATTTTGGTAGTGTATTAGGTCTTATTTTGATATTGATCTCGACTTTCAATAGTCCCAAAAAAAAAATTTTTTTTGTTAATTTATTAGGATAAGCTTTAATTTAAAACTAATAAATATTGAAACTTCCATTTGCTGTTTTATTTATTCAAAATAATGTAAGTAACAGTGGACGATAACAAAACTTTGAAATTTCCAGTTATTTTCTTAAATAGCTGTACTTTAAACTCTGTGGTATTTATTACCCGGTAGCGAGTATTCGTGTCTGTAAATACCTAGCGAGTACCGCAGGGTTCATCATTAGTTTTTTCATTTTTTTACGAAGAATGATTATTATGATTTTAAATGGTATTAGAAATATTTTCGGACCTCCGATGATAAAAGTTGAAAAGTTATGTAAGACAATGCGCACCCCACAAACCAAGTTAATCTTTTTTTTATTACCCATTCACGCATAAACAGCTACACAGTTTAAAATTATGATCATCTTAAAATAAATTAAGTAACACATTTTTTATCCCGAAAAAAAATTCAGGTTAAAGTTTAGGAGAATTGACACATAGACATAACTCTATACTACTACGTTTATCAGACACTTAGATAATTTTGAAATAAAATAGTGTGGTGGCAACGTATAAAAAATAAAATTATACAAAACATACCTATACAACAATTTCCTCCAATAACAAACGCAGGAATCTTTGCGGCGGGAATCAATAGTCATTCGCTGAAAAAATATTTGTAAGTGGAACAGCCTTTTCTCATTTTCTTTTGACACCGTTCTTTGTGGCCAGTGTTTTTATGATTGTAAACTTTTTTACATACAAGGTATAACAAATCAGTATCAGCAATATAAAACAGTACAAATGAATATAGTTGAATACACGCAATACGAGTATGAAACTCACACTTTGACGTGTGTAGTAGCGCAATAGTAGTAAGAATAAATGTTATTCCGCTAGTATGAAGCACCGCCACGGCAAGCGCCATACTTGTGATTGTGACTTCGTTGGTTATATCACTTCTGTATTATTTTGATTATGCTCAAGTAAACTGTGCTTGTGTGTGTCAGTGTGAAACATGTTATCCTTGTGATGATTCTTGAAGTCTCAAATACATATCAAATTCCCAAATATTGTATGAATAAATAAAATCAATAGCAACATATTTATTTGCTCTTTTGTTGAGCTGCATTGTGTTTGACGCCTTAACATTGAAGTCACGATGTTTTCAATATACGATACGATACGAGTATAAGGGCTATTTTTACTAGCGGTGGAGAGGCCTAGCGGTTTAGGCGCTGGCTGTGCGATTGTGAAGAGTTTGATCCTCCCTCACTAGGCGCGACTTGTATTGTACTCTTTCTTAGTTTGTATACAAGTACGGTTATTTTTGATCCCCAACGAAAAAGAGGAGTTATAAGGCGAAGCCACGTCAAGCAGATTCCCCGGACGGGTTCGTCCGTCGCGGGTCACGTATCTCTGTTGCACGTAGAGTTTATGACAAAGACGGACTGAACCGGTCTAGTGGTCGAGCTACGTAAAAAAAACCGCCAATCGATGTACAGGATAACCATTTGGTACACGGGTACTTTAGGTTAAAACAATTATTTTGAGCGGTAGTTCTTAAAAATATTCCTATAATATTCCAGTAATGACGTCATCAATTTTTTGTATGGGAATTGAAACTTTTTTCTCAGAAACCTTAACCAAAACCCAAATAATTAGATTCTTAAAATATACCTTTCGGCCACCTGTTTTCTAGAAATCCAAATAATATTTTCAAAACATACCAAGTTTGGGTTCCTCCAGGTAGGAAACGGCTTTGTATTTTTTGTAAAACATACCCATATCAAACCGCAAAAAGGTGATTAAAAAAATAATAAAATTTACCTATTTACTATATGTTTGTACCAAACGGCTATCCTGTACATCGATTTGCGGTATTTTGTCAATTTTTGCTTTGTACACAGTCCACTTCTTGTCCGTCCGCTTGACTAATTTAAGCCTTAGTTTGACATGTCTGTAGCATTGTAGCTATTTTGAATCGAGTTTTTTTATCTGTGCGTCTGACAAGGATAGCCCCCATCTCGCCGCTCGCATACCTCAGTCGCGGTACAGCCAGCGGTGCTGGTCAGACAATACCATCACTTGCTTCCGGTAAAGGAAAACAGCATGAGAACCTGCGCACTAGTCACTATTGTGTTTACTAGTGTCTGAAAATCGAATATAACAATATTGATATCTGCTAAAAATCTTCATTGTGTTTCTTTTCTTTCCTTACAGGGCAGACAGACCATCAGGAGCTCTTGCGGCTCTAAGCAGTGCCCAGAGCCGAAATACTCATAGGCCACTTTTAGCGTAATAATGGGCGAGATGGTGGAATCAAAATGGTGATGCCGCATCGGCTATTAATATGATTTGCATTCCCACGTTCGGCTTCTACGCTCTGCGCGGGAAGAGAGCCAAAAGAGAAGCATTCTAAGTTTTTTCTTGTCTTCCAAATCAGCGTGGAAATTATACAATGTTTTTTTATTTTTAAAACTGACTACCTCCGCGGTCCAGTGGTCAAGGCGTTTGCCTTGTGATCCGGAGGTCATGGGTTCAAATCCCACTGGGAAGCATACTTTGTGAAAAGTGGTTTCCAGTCTGTTTACGATATTGCAGGCTTGAATCACCTGATTATCCGAAAAGAAAGATTATTCCGTGCTTCGGAAGGCACGTAAAGCCGTTGGTGCCGAACGCCATCTAGCGTTTGTACCTATCCTAGGATTGGTTCTGGTCTACCCTTTGGGTTGTGGAGGTCAGACGGCAGTCGCTCTGTGTAAAAACCAGTAACGTCGTCAAATTGCCTAGGTTAGGTAGCGGACCCCGGGCTCTGAAGCGTAACTGCTGACGATGCAACCGGGAATACGCACGGATGATGATTTAAAAAAAAAGCATTGTATAATTTTCACAAGTAGTACAATTAAGTATATACATACCATACATACTTCTTTGTAAGTAAGTAAGTTTAAAACTTTCCCTCGAACCCTTATTGGACTACTATACCAACAATGCAAAGTTCATAGTATCACGATCTTGAACTTCTGATATTGCTTACCAACACGTGTTTCAAAAGGTAGGATTTTATTGGTATGAAATTGAATTGCCCCGGATCTAGGGCAAGTCTAGGTCTGCGCCTCGAGCGGCAATATTATAGACGGGCGGCAAAATCACTATTGGATCCGGGTCCCCCCTTTATAGTATAACTTTTTATGTTATAATATTATTATGCATAACAGATAATTGGTTGATTGCAATAGGAATGATGACTGGGTCAGAAAATATTATTCTAATTAGTCCGTTAGTTAGATTATCCAAAAATAATGTACCCATATTTTTCAGTTTATCAAAAAAGTAAAAATTCACAAAGATACAGAGTATCTAAGTTCAAGAGTGGGGGCTTGTGACGTCACCAATGTGTTAAAATCGTACGAAAGCGTGACGTCTTCGTCTTCGACGATATCTTCGTCATTTATTGTTTCTCGAAGAAAAGAAAAAATATGTGCACAATATTTTTTAATATTCTAAGTGATGGGCCAAAAATATTTTTTCAGTCATCTTGCCTATTGTTTCGTAGCGGACATAACGACGATAATGCTTATTGCTATAATATAAAAATATAGTGTGAAAAGGCTGTCTACCTCTACGTGGGGTGGACGCCACGTAGAGGTAGACGCAGTTCTAACCTAACCTAACCTATATTTTTGCCCTAACCGAGTAAACTCGGAATGCAATTTTTTATGTTGACCAAAAATAGTATAGATTTTAACAATTATACCTATTATGGTTTTCTTAGAAGGTCAAAAGAAATTATACCAAATAAAAGTAACACTAATTAAACATTATTCTAAAACAAATTATGCGAAACTTAATGTATGTAAAAGGTAATTGTATTAAATGAAATTCCGACATCATAAAAGTATGCTATTGTCATTGACATGAATATATAGACTCGGCATCTTCAAAGACGGCCATGTCCTTTTTGGTAATATAGACTACACAAGAGAGTAGTACAGAAAGGTCAATATATTTTTACATACCTACGAGTACGTGGTTCAAATGAAATCCTACATATATTTTAATAAATGCGGATGTTGGTAAGTATGGCTGGATTTACGGATGGGTGTATGGATGGTTATATGGTTGTATAGATTTTTAGATTGTAGACTCACGACTGTCATATTTATAATGGTAAAAGTTAAACTGCACATATCTGTTTCTTTGTAACCTCTTATTATTCTTACTTAATTTCTTTACATAATGTTTTGCACTAGAAGAAAGTGATTTCTTGTACTTGAATACCTTTTTGTTTTTTTTTCTTTGTTGGCTATCTCTGTATTTAATGTATTATATAATCATATACGTAGGTATTGGGTCTAAATTACATATGTTTGTTTAGATACATATATGAAATATTGTAATCGGCTTATAGTTATTTAATAATTTATCAAAATCGATTTAGCCGCGTAGCAGTTACGAGGAAACAGAATTATAGGGACAAACATAACAAAACATCAAAAATGTGTAAGCGGCCTACTTGGATCCAAAATCTGATAGCAGTTTCAAGTTGCGCAGGGCACTTGTAGGGGTACAGCTACCACATACAAAATTTTTGAGCCCTCGGATCGGAGGTCCTAGTGAGACGTTGCGAGATATGACTTAATTTTTTATAGGATTTTATGAAACTTTTGTAAAGCATTTATAGCATATGTAGATAAAAATTATAAAGCTTAAACATTTTTAAACGTTTTACAAACATTAATAACTGAGTAGCAAACGAATGTTTTTCGATGATTCCATGAAGAAAGTGAAATGTAGGCATATTTATGATGTCTAAATTTCACTTCTGTTTTGTTAGTCTATGACGAATCATTCCATCGGTTGACAGATCATTCACTCATTACATTCATTATGGCAGCCGAAATTTTGCAATCCGTATTTAATTTTCAATCAATGAAATCTAGTTACTTACCGATGGAAAGTTATTCCTTCATATTTTGCTTTGTTCTTTGAATTACTAGTGCAGTATCTCAACACACACCAAGGCATTTTTGACTAAGTTGACAGTGTTTTCTTTAATGAATTGTGGAGTGTTTTATGCGCGTATTGCTAGCGAGTGACTAATGTGAGGTTAACAGTGATAACATATGATGAACAGAACACAACTGTTTTATGTGGCGTCTTCTCTAGTACGTAAGTACATAGATCTCGTTGGCTATTGTACATTCGAACTTATGAATATTCGGCCCAACAAAAATTATATAAAATATTTTTTCTTCTTCGTCTAAGCACGTTCCCGGTTGCATCCTCAGCGGTGCTGCTTCGGAGCTCGGGGGGAGGGGGAGGGGTGCACTTTCCTGCTTTTTCTTCTCATGATATCATGTCAATGGTCACCTGTCACCCAAGGATGCCAAAGACCTTGCAAAATAGGGAAGAAATATCCGGAACAGTTTAAATGATTTGGCTATACTTTAACGACCGGCCGCCTGCCTGACGTCAACCCACTTTGGGAATGTATTTGTGCGAAATGTTTTACAACCGGCCGCCGCCCAACTTTAACCCTCCTTGGAAACGCAATTGTAGCACGAGATGTTTGTGCTTAGTCCTTTAGTCGCCTCTTACGACATCCATGGGAAGAGATGCAGTGCTCCTATTCTAACCCGGAACCATACGGGTAATATTAATTATTTTTCATGTGTTTGAAATGTTCTTTCAAATAAGATTCTGCCAAGTATGTTATTCCAAATGAAATTCGAAGCATCGACATTCTGCTAGATAGATGAAACCCATTGGATCCCCGTTCCATATCCCTCGCATACTAACAGATAAGAGGGATGGCTTATTCAGTTGTTAGGGGGTGGAAAAATTAACTATGCCTGTTTGCCACCTGTCGCCACTACGGGTCTTATCAAATATACTGAAACTATTTTAAGGGTGAATTCAGTCCATGATACTGAACAAATTTTCCCAAGGAACATATTATATTGAAATATGAAAAATAATTTTCGTCCTCCCATACCAGATGATCGATCAGCTGATCCGAGTTTTTTATAGAAAGCAAAAAACATTTTTCATATTTCAATATATGTTCCTTAGGGGCAGTTTTTTAGTATCATGGACTGAATTCACACTTAAAATAGTATATATGGTTCTTCTTCACCTAAGCACAGAATACATAAGAGTCAAACAGAATGGTATCTCACAGCGTCTCCCGCAAATTGGCGTCCCCGCACCTATCCCCCGCATTTTGTGAGCTTTGACAGCTCCAAACCAGGGTTTAATTACTAGCCGCACGCAATACGCGACGTGTGTTGTCTTGAAACCTGTCAACCAATAGTAACCATCATGGTGAGAAGGTGCGCGTATAATAATTGTTTATCCACCCAATACTCTAAAGAACGAATATTTTATACATTTTTAAATGATGAAAACAGGTAAGCAAAGCAACAATATAATTTCACGTTATTACCCAGCAACCATCTTGATATATATACCGTTCTCGCTCTCTCGCATTGGCGGGAGATACACAAGAGCGAGAGGGGTATTAGCAATCCGGTAATGTTACATAGGCTCCTCGCTCACAGGTAATCACATACACGCAGATACCAACTAGATTCCCGCGGGTTATAGTGCTAAATGCCATTGTTGACAATGACAACTTGACATGCTATGAGTGGAAGCGTGATAAAGATTTGTTTATTTTTATTTAATTTATTCATATAATTACCGTATAGTTTTGCGCCGAATATGCAAATTACTATATTACAATAGTGAATAAGTGAAATTAGTGCGTTACATTATAAATGACTCAATAATAATCAGTAAAGTGAACTAATGTTGAAATGGACAATGGACATAATGAAAAATATGTGTGAAGTGATATTATGTAGCTGTTTCCGACTTTTCTGTAACATTTAATACATATAAAACAGAATATTTTTTACGTCATAGTGTTCGCAAATCTTCCGGTATGGAAAGATATAATCGTAAATATGTCGAACTCGTTAGTAGGTAAGTATTAAATTAATTCTGCGGTGCGACCCTAAGTATAAAACTCACACATCGACGTGTGTACAGATAAATTGTTTCGTTTGTAGTAGTAGCAGGTATATATGTTACTCTGAATCAATGGAGAGTCATACCAGTGACCTAAGCGCGTTCCCGGTAGCATCCTCAGCTGTGCAGTGCTGCTTTGGTGCCGGGTTGCACTTTCCCGCTTTTTCTTCTCCAAATATAACATGCACGTCAATGGTCACCCAGGGTTGCCAAAGACCTTGCGAAGTGGAGAAGAAATTGCCGGAAAAGTGGAAATGATTCGGCTGTAATTTTACGACCGGCCGCCTGCCTGACGTCAACCCTCTTTGGGAATTTATTTGTGCGAAAAGTTTTACAAACGGCCGCTGACCGACGGCAACCCTAATTGGGAATGAAATTGTAGCACGAGATGTTTGTGCTTAATACTTTAGTCGCCTCTTACGACATCCACAGTTCGGATCTCACTCCTGGCGATAGTGTTTATCACATATTTTTAATTTAGATATTTTTCCAAGCATTGTAACGATGTTATAAATCAATGATTAAATATTAGATTATTTGATTGATTCTTTGCTTCATAGCGGCCGTAGCAGTTTATTTTAATGAGACTTTGATGAGGGCTCTCATATTTGTGCTTCTGTTTATTTCTCACCACCCAAATTTCATAAAGTTCCGATGAAAATACTTCTATTTTTGTATTTCGTCAATACAGTTTCGCTGATTCGTTTATGTCTCACGAACAAGCCCCACTACTGCATTATTTATCACCGAAAACATTGCTTTCTTTCCGAGTAGGTGCACGTGTAGATATGAGTTCGATACTCATATCTGCTTATGTCTGTTTGCATCCAGATATTTATAGAAAAGAGAGTTAAAATTAAATAGAACGTAGAGACTACATCATTTAAATCTTTTAATACATAGATTTTTTCACCGGATCAGAAGTGACGTACTAAGTCATGTGTGGAGTATGTGGATAAAAGTTAAAAGGCTACATGTAACGTACGTATAGTCATAGATTTAATATGTATACTTAAGTAAGTACTTAACTACATAACTATGTAGTTTAGTAAAAACGTTTTATCTAAGGAAATTTTACTGCCTCCGTGGTCCAGTGGTCAAGGCGTTTGCCTTGTGATTCGGAGGTGGTGGGTTTAATTCCTACTGGGAAGCATACTATGTGAAAAGTTGTTTTCAGTCTGGTTAGGATATTGCAGGCTTGAATCACCTGATTATCCAAAAAGAAAGATGATTCCGTGCTTCGGAAGGCGCGTAAAGCCGTTGGTTCCGAACGCCATCTAGCGTTTGTGCCTTTCCTAGGATTGGTTCTGGTCTACCCTTTGGGTTGCGGAAGTCAGACGGCAGTCGCTCTGTGTTAAAACCAGTAACCTCGTAAAATCACCTAGGTTAGGTAGCGGACCCCGGGCTCTGAAGCGTAATCGCTGACGATGCAACCTGAATACGCTTGGATGATAAATGATGTTGCATCTAAGGAAAAAAATGTCTTTGGAAATAACAAGCTTTGTACAAGTAGCAGCTGAAATTGGCTTCAAGACTCAAGGCTGGTCTAGGAGAAAAGAAAAATCTTAGAATGTACCAGCTGCTTCTTTTCCCACGCAGATCGGAAACGCCGATTGAGGGGATGGGCGAAAATGCGAATCATATTAATAGGCCATAAGGCCAATGAGGCCAACGGATCGTGTTTATATTCGCCACTGTCTGGAACGCTGATCTACATAAGCTTTTAGTTTATTTTCCCAATAATATAAAAATAGCCGTGTGGTTCCTGGCAGAGTAGGATAGGACCACTCAAAGTCTTCCCGTGGACGTCGTAGAAGGTGAGGAAACACAAGCTAAACAAAGCTTATAACCATCAATGAGACCTCTCCAATCCGTCTGGCCAGCGTGGATAGTGTAGGTCAAATTCTCTGACTGCTCTGGCCAAGTATGGCTTTGTAGTACAGAGAGAGTCATGGTCCTGCAGTGGAGACTAAAAAAGACCTTATGATGATGATGACAATTTTCCCAACTTTGCAAGATGGATGCACAACATGAATATCTTTTCCATTTATGCCGAGCTATTTTCGTGAGGACACATCTTTCTTTATCTTAGCGCAGTCCTGATTGCATACTCATCTGTGCTGTTTCAGAGCCCCAGGGTAATATTTAAGTCAATAGTCACCCAAGGATGAACCAAGAAGAAATGGCCGGAAGAGTTTAAAAGATTTTGTTACAGTTACTACCTGCCTGGCGTCAACCCTCTTTGCACTGTTAAAAATTATGATACATAAAATTATGTAATTTTACATGCAAAAAATTTCGTAAACCTGTAAAATTCCCAAAAAAACTGGGAAATTTACGGAAAAATATGTAAAAATGACAAAAATATGCAATATTTCGTATTTTTCCGTAAAATTTTCCAGATTTTTCGGGATTTTTATAGGTTTATGTAAAATTACAAAATTTTTTGCATGTAAAATTAAATAATTTTTAACAGTGTGGGAATGCATTTCTGCAAATAGATTTACAACCGGCTGCCAAACCGAACCGAATGCAAATGTAACAGGGAATGTTTGTACTTTTTCTTTTAGTCGCCTCTTAGCCGTAAGAGGCGACTAAAAGAGATAAATAATGCTGGAAACCAAACGGCAAATGTATGGAACACGCCTTCTACGTGTTAAAAACCAAACTCTTTGGAGCCAACGGATCGTGGTTATATTTGCCACTATCTGGAACGCTGCTACATAAGTTTTCAGTTATTTTCCCAATTCCGTAAGATGGGTGCACAGCACAACATGCATTTCTTTTCCATTTATGTCGAGCTGTTTTCGTGAGACTCTCATTTGAATGGACGGAGGGTATTGGCTGTTTGTTTACTTGTTAATGTCTACTGATTAAATGGTTTTGTGGTTAAGTGTTTATTTTATGACCTGGGGTTTCTTTGCTACTTATTAATTTACGTATTTTACTTAAAAACTTACCAACTTTAATGTGTTTCATTGTCCAAGCAAGCGAAGTGTCTCAATTTAGAGATTGGCCAAAAATACTTTGGTCCGTCTGTGTGTTTTGTTCTCGCCTACATGTCGCATTTTATAACCGATTTTCACGAAAATTGGCACATATTTTTTTTATTTAGGGAGAAAAGAGACAGCTTTATGTCCCCTTTACACTCCCTCTTTTCTTCGTACCAATATTTGAAATGCTAATCGCTGTTATATGTGTTTTTGTATATAATATTGTCCAAAAACAAACACAGTGAAATACTCTATTTCTGTTTGTTTTTAAGTACTGTACCTACTACAAAAGTTTTCAATAATGTGTCAAGCAAGTTTTTAAATCATTCTGTATGTAAAATTATACAGCTTGACCCAAAGTTTGAAAGATCTCGTAGTATCATCATCTTAAATGTAACTTAACTACAATGATAATTTCAGCCAAAATGGCACAAATTAGTACGACCACGCAATTTTAAATCTCGCCAAATTCCAGGCAGGTTATTACTATAACTCACGAGATAATGTTGCCAGGGCGAATAATTATTAGCTTAGGCTTTCATATTTTACCTGGACGACTTATTTAACTTACGATTTCAAATTATTTTACGACGATTTAAAATTTTGCTTGGTTTTGAAAAAGTAGGTTTTATTTTTGGAATACTCAATGAGTTCTATTCCATATAGCTATATACACTATCATGTTTGTATCCCTAATGGGGTACAAAGAGTATTTTGGATCGTACGGCTCTAAGCAGACAGAGCTCAGGGCCTAAGACCCAAATGCCACTTTAAACGTGATGGTGGGCAATAATATGAGAGCCTTGCTAGCTTCATCGCTTATTAAGGGTATACATTAATTTTTCGGGGTCCAGTGCTGCTCCCTTTTGAAATTAATTATTTAAAAGGAAATAGATATATCATTTAAAATTTTGTATTTAGTATAATCCTAGCATAGGTAACCCTTCAAACTATTTTATGAACTACTGTTTACAGTTTAATAAAATGAGAACGTGAAGCTTTACTTCGCACATTTGCCAATTTCTTTTCTACCAGTCAAACTGCGGGTAGTGCTGATTAAAGCAAATTTTGGACAAAATGGCACATTCTTATAATTATTAAAATATCATCATCACCCGAGCGTATTCCGGTTGCATCCTCAGCGGTAACGCTTCAGAGCCTAGGGTTCGCTACCTAACTCTAGGTGATTTGACGAGGTTACTGGTTTTTGTTTTTTTTTACTATAAAAGTTATACAAAAAAATGTAGCTAAACATAATATTTAAAAATATTTTTCTTCTTTAAACATTATTATACATACATTTATAGACCAACATGCGGCGAGACACCGATCGACCACCAGATAGCACGTCGTAAATGGACATGGATCGGCCACACGATCAGGAGAGAGCCTACTCATATTCCGAGACAGGCATTGGAATGGACCCCTCAAGGAAAGAGGAAGCGTGGTTGACCAAAGCAAACCTGGCGACGGTTGGTAGCGGCGGAGATGAAGACAATCGGGCTGTCTGGGCCCGAAGTGAAGCGCGTTGTTCAAGACAGAGCGGGATGGAGAAGCACTGTAGCGGCCCTCTGCCCCACCCAGGGGACATAGGAAAATAAGTCAAGCCATAGACCCACATAGATACAACAATACAAAATTAATTTATAAATTTATAAACCCTACTCGTACATAAACTTCATATAATGCTCTATGACCCATGCGCCCAGCATTCTAATGCTATTTGTTTTATAAAATGTAACATTTTCAAAATGTTTTCCAAAAATATCTCAGCCAGTTACAAATGATTTCACTCATTTATCTTTCTCATTCGTAGTCATGTAACCAGATAGGGACATTAATATGGGTGGATTATTTCATAAAGTCTTTAGTCACTAACATATTTAGGGCTCCGTACCCAAAGGGTGCAAACGGGACCCTATTACGAGACTCCGCGCTGTCTGTCCGTCTGTCACAGGGCTCTATCTCTTAAACCGTAATAGCTAGACACTTGAAATGTTCACCGATTATGTAATACTGAAAAATAAAAAAAAGTTGAAATTAAAGGGGGTCGTCATACAAAAAACGTGTTTTTCAGCGTTTTTAACCAGATCTTTATAATGGCATTAACTAGATACATGAAATTTTCACCGATTATGTATTACTATGGTCATTATAACAAAAAATGTGAGTTCTAGCGCCCAGCGTGCTGAGGCTTTGCTTAAGAGTAATGTTAGCCCTTGTGATTCTAAATTTAATTTTAAGCATGTTAGCCCTAGCGATATAATAGATGCTTTTAAACAGTTAAATTTAAAAAAATCAGAAGATCACTGGGGCATGTCAGTAGCCGTAGTAAGTCATATTATACACATAATTGCTGCCGATTTAGCTTTTATATTTAACGAATGTATTGATGAAGGCATATTCCCTTAATATCTTTATTATCATAGGATATTTATAATATCTCTTAATAATAGTCACTTTGTTTTGTTTTGCACAAATGTTGACGTCAAATCGTTACTTAAAGCTAAGTTTACGCCGCTTCCTAGGCGCAAGTGCAGAAGAAGCGGCAACAAACTGCACTGCACGTTTTCTCCAAAGACGTTAACTAACAAACTAAAAACTTAAAATTAGTTATATAGATGGACAGAGATTACATTATTTATTATTACATAATTAAATTGAATTATAAGAATTACGAAATTTAAAATAATTTCAATTTGTAAATTTAGTATGTACCAATGTACCTAAATTATGACATGTCTAAGTATACAAACCTTTAAGAGGGACCCGCGCCAAGCTCAAGCCAGACCTCTTTGTCTTTAAGATAGTCATCGGTCCTATAATAAGCCTTCTCAGATCGGTCCTATAATAAGTTGAAATGCCGATTTTTTATAGTTAGCAATGTTAGCACACTTTTGTATGGATATACCGATTTTTATGACAGTTATTTTATTTTAATTATAATATAGTGATCTAGTTTAGCCCGTGGTTCGATTTATTACGCATATGTCAATTACATGGTGTATCTCGCGAGGCCTACCAGTTCGTAAAGCCACTAGTTCTATAATTATCTCTAAGTGATAATAAGCCTACTAATAATGATGTATATTTGTGTAAGTTGCTTCTAATAATCATGTACAAATCCCTTTGTGACATCGTCATAAGACGCATGACAGTGAAATTGTGCTATAATAATATATGATAATCTATTTTTTGTTTTAGGTTCAACTCACACTGGCACAGAGATAAAGCGTTGCGTCGCGTCATGTTTTTCGCCTAAAATATATTTATATCTATTAATGTATGTTATGCAAATATGAATTCGTCGCTATCGTTGCGCTTCGACTCGCGTCTACATTTGGCTGGAGTCGAGTGTTGCGCGAAAATTTTACCTTAAGAGCCTGTACTACCATAAATTTCTTAGAGCGATCTTAACAGCTTGACTGCCCATAAAAAGTAGTGACGTCAGCCGGAGGCCAACTTTCAGTTTTGTGTAATTTAACTTCATATATATGCAAATTATTAAGAAAAAATATTATCTTTATTTTAAATGTAAAAGGGGGGTTAAAAAGGGGTGAAAAAAAAACTAACGCCTTGGGGCGTGACGGGCACCGACGATGGGATTTCCATCCCAGGTGTCCATCACGCCCGAGGGCGTCGGACAAATTTTCGGTAATAAAAATCAATTATAATATAAAGAAGGATTTAAATTATAAAAATTGACATAGACTTAATAAATCAGCACAATTTAGGAACTTTTACATGCAAAATCACTACTTTAGGAACACTAACATATTAAAAATAAACAAAATAAAATTACAATTGAGCGTGAAACAAATCGAAGCACTCTACACAGAGTCCTGGCTTATCATCACTAGCTACACAGTGCCAGGTCGTGTCGGAGCGTTTCTTCTGTTTATAGCATTGACGGCAATGCTTCCGTTTGATTCGGCCATTTGAAGCCTTCTCCGTGATCCTAGTAATTGTGTGAATAGGATTTGCTCGTCGTGGTATTTGTATGGCACCAGAAGGCTTTTCAGGTAACAGTTTATCTATTACTGCTAAACGATAGTCATATAATCGCAATTTCGGTTTATTTGAGTACTTATTGTACATTTTAAAAGAATTAATAAAAAGCAATTGGAAAGTATGAATATGGATGGGCGGCTGGAGAGTCAGCGGCTGAGAATGGTCATCATCACTTGAAGAAGACTCCTCTTCATCATCAAACCCGAATTCGTCATCGGTATCATCGTCTTCTAGGAAATGGGTAGTAAGTTTAAAATTATTAAAAAAAAATATATTATGTGATGTAACTAAAAATTTATGGTTTTCGTAATTTTTCCTTTATCTATGCTATAAGACGTTGCTTCGTACCAAATTTCAAGATTCTGAGTTCACGAGAAGCACCGTGTAGGTTTTGATTCCCTTGCAAGTGTCGAAAATTTGCGGCATAAACGGCTGTATCTTTTGATTGCGTTGGCTTAGAAGTTTGATTTTTTCACAGCTTCAAGGGACAGTAGACCTGAGTAATTGATATAAATTTCAGCTTCATTCCTCCACGCGTTCCTGAGAAAAAGGGTCTTGACAGACGGACGGACGGACGGACAGACGGACAACAAAGTGATCCTATAAGGGTTCCGTTTTTTCCTTTTGAGGTACGGAACCCTAAAAAAGACAAAAAACAAAAACCCAGACTAACTACGTATTCGTTAAAGTGTCACGAGTGACGCCCGTACGAAACAACGCTTAAGGATGGACGCCCGCGGCGCAATGGCTCATAGAATGTAGTATGAAACAATCACGCGCTGCGGCGTGACGGGTGTCCACCCCGCGCGCCGCTTCACGCCCCGCGGCGTAATGGGCAGTCAAGTTGTTAAATATTATCAATATTAACGAAATACACACTTTGAAATAAAAATAAAGCAAAGTTCAGGACTAACTCTAGACATAATAAGTTTCGAAAACACGATTACTTAAAATTTTCTTGATAGAAAAACATTGCGAAGTTGCCTCTACATCACGCCAAAACAAAAAGTAATTAAGAAATACAATAAATTAGCACTTGTAACTTTGGATTATAATTGTATTAAACATGGTAGTCATCGTATGTCTTACTTTTTAAATAGCTCTTTAATATTCTTTGTAAAACGAAAAAATCCTCAAAACCAGAACCAGCCCATTGACCCACCGCGATTCCCGACGCCCTGCATGGCTCGCTGTCTCGCTTCGGCTAGAGTAAATTTGTGTGCGTGGAAGCGGGAGCAATATTTAGATTATTGACATCAGGCGCCTTCTTAATAATAGGGATGAAAATACTTAGCGAAAAACATGATGACGGTGACGCGACGTGACGCCGCGACGCGACGCTTCGACTTTGCGCCAGTGTGAGTTGAGCTTTACAGAAAAAAAAGAAAATTTACCAAAGTAATTTTCCGGAAGCACACCACTCGGCGTAGAATCCTTAAAAATGGCCGCTGCCAACCACTTATCGTAATTACAAGTAAGTATTCCTCTTTTCTTTTGGGAACCTAATTTATCTTGAATGAGAATCCACATTACGAAAATTTATTGTACTCGTAGTAACTTTGCTTCCATTTTTTTACGATGTAAATCATAACCAAAATATATTATGGGTTTTTATCTCGGATTTGTCTTTTTTGTATATACCTATCTGGGAGCACGGTAGTGCCCCCAAAAAGTAGAGAAAACAAAGACACAGCCGTACTACTTATACTTTTTACGAAGCCGATCGAGACATTTATGACAGCCCTGTAACTTTCTTGTGGCAAGAGCTAGAAGCCTAATTTTTATTGACCAAAAGACCGTACTATCCTCGCTCAACTCTCAAACATCAATTTTGTCACTTACTCACTCACCGATCATCAACAATCTAAGGTATATTTCAAATTTGGAATAAAAAGAAAAATTAAAAAGTTGGAATTTTCGACTTTTTTTTTTACTGTGTTACTCGTACTACTGTAACTATATATAAATACATGACTTTTTAATAGAATGTCAGTCTCGCAAAGCAGTTTTTTCTACCGTAAAAAGTTGTGAGATCACAATTCATATGGAAAACCAAGGAAAAACCAAGTTTTTTATTTTATAAGTAAATAAACAATTAAATCGATAACGATAAATAACACTGATTAACCTAGCTCCAAATCCCGTGTGGTTCCGGGTTAGAATAGGACTACTCCATCTCTTCCTGTAGACGTCGTAAGAGGCGACTAAAGGACTAAGCACAAACATCTCGTGCTACAATTGCATTTCCAAGGAGGGTTAACGTCGGGTGGCGGCCGGTTGTGAAACTTTTCGCACAAATACATTCCCAAAGAGGGTTGACGTCAGGCAGGCGGCCGGTCGTAAAACTATAGCCAAATAATTTAAAGTATTTCGGCTATTGCTTCTCCATTTTGCAAGGTCTTTGGCATCTTTGGGTGACCATTGATATGCATGTTATATTTGGAGAAGAAAAAGCGGGAAAGCGCACCCCGTGCTCCTATGCACCATGCAACCGGGACCGCGCTCAGACGAAGAGAAGAAGAGCTAGCCCCAAAGTAAGTTGAAATTTGTATTATGGGATACTAACTTAACGATACTATATTTTATAATAAATACGTTTACGAGTATAGATAAAAAGCCAAGACTCAGAACAATTTGAAAAATATCATGCCACTTTCCAGTTTGCCCTGGCTGTGGATCGAACCTAGAACCTCCGCATTGGCGGACTAGTGCGTTAAAACCATTACATCACCTAGTATATGCTATCAAGGATATCTTTGGTTTATTTCTCTTTATTTCGCTTAAAGAGTACTTTTCTTTTAAAAGTAAATTTAAGAGTACTTTCCTTTTAAGGCCGTACCTGCATTTTCCGGGGTCCAGTACTGCCCCCATTTAAAATAAATCATTTCAAAGAAAACGGAGACATCATTTAAAATTTTGCAACTACCAAGTCCTAGATAACCCTTCAAAGTATTCTATGAACTACTGTTTACAATTTAAAGTGAGAACGTTAAGCTTTACTACGCACAATTGCGAAAAACGGCCACTTTTGGCTAATGTGCGTAGTAAAGCTTAACGTTCTCATTATAAACTGTAAATAGTAGTTCATAAAATACTTTAAAGGGTTATCTAGGACTTGGTAGTTGCAAAATTTTAAATAATGTCTCCGTTTTCTTTGAAATGATTTATTTTAAATGGGGGCAGCACTGGACCCCGGAAAATTCAAGTACGGCCTTAAGAGAATAATAGTTATTTAATAAAGCAACAGGAATATCTAGTGTTAATTCGTTTTATTGCTTCCATAAGATAAAACAGTTCGGAGCTCGGAGCCCGGGGTGCGCTTTTCCGCTTTCTCTTCTTCAAATATAACGTGCATGTCATTGATCACCCAGGGATACCAAAGACCTTGCAAAGTGGAGGGGAAATGGCCGAAAGAGTTGAAATGGTTTGACTATAGTTTTGCAACCGGCCGCCTGTTGTGTTTTCTGGCACAAAATGTTTGTGCTTGGTCCTTTGGTAGCCTCTTACGACATCCACGGGAGGAGATGGAGTGGACTATTCTGACCCGGAACCAAACGGGGACATAGGTATATATGTACATGTTCGTTCCCTGATTAGTCGAAGACGCCTACACCGATTTCTTTGTTGTTAGAGAGGGTATACCTAAGTATATCATAAGGGGAGTGGGTAGATATTTTTATTTATTTATTTATTTAATTTTATTGAGCCAAAAGCTACAATAGGTAGACTTAATGCTAAAGCATTCTCTCCCTGTCAACCTTTAGGAGAAGAGAAACAGATAGAATAGTTGGCGTCTAAAATAGATAGAAACAATCCAGAAATAATAAGTACTTTTAAATGATCATACATAAATATCGTATAAAATAAATATACTATATTTATACATACAACTTATTTTATACATGCATATATACATATATATTTTTAAAGATCAGAAAGAAACGATGAATTCTCCTAATTGTTGAAAGATTCAAAAAGTAAATCATGCACTTTTTTCTTGTATAAATGTCTACTAGATATTTGTCTGATATTTATATAAGTTAGATATACTTAATTAATAGACAAAACAATATCGTATTAATGCGATAACAATTGTATTTTGATTATATCACCTTGCCGATAAACTGCCTAGCTGTTTGGCAAAATATAATAAACTGTTAAATAGATTTAAGTTTCTGGAAATAAATAAATGAATGAAAATGAGTCAAATAAGTAAAACCAACTCATAATAACACCATTTTACCCGGAAAACGAGCGGAAACATTTCAATCCACAAATGGACAAAAGTATCTTACAAATTACAATTAGTTCTGTTACCCGAACACCTCCACAATTATAAAAGCAAAAACGGAAACTAGGGCAATGAGGTCACAGTACAATTTCGACATCCTCTTATGCTAGAGAAATTTCGACTCTACTACATTGGTTATAAGTATTAGAGGAGCTGCTGTAAAGAGCATGATGGACCCACTACAAATTTTCCCATACTATTGACATTTGCTCGAGGAATTTCGACCTTATTTGCAATGTCAATACGTTACCCAAAAATATCGTCTTATAAAGAAGCCACACGCATCTTGCCCACCAAGTGTTGCTACACGACTTTGAACTGTATTTCTCATGTTTGTAAAGGACAGGAAAATATTGTTTGTATGAAAATTCAGTGATGTGAAAATCGTGACGAAACTAAATATATGGGATATGGCAATTGTGTTAGCCTACAATGGTTATGGTGTATATTGTAGTAAATGGGACATTGTATAGGAGCGATCAACTGTGTTTATTGGGGATTGAGGATGGAGGAGGATTATGAGGCGTTAAAAATAATTTAAGGCTGTTAAGTAGATAAGTAACGAAGACAAGACCTTTTCTTATAGAAAAGAACATAGCCTTTTACCAGACTGCGGCAAAGCCGAAAAGGAGGGTTATGTGTTTGACCTGTATGTTTGTCCTAATAATTCTATGTTCCCTCGTAACTACTAAACGGCCAAACCGATTTTAATAAATTATACATGGTTAGATTTGTCGTAACCACTAGAGTGTCATAGGCTATATTAAAATTATAAGAAATCAAAATGGCGAATTTTTGGCGCCAAAAAAATCTTTTCAAACCTTTCGAGTGGGGTTTCAAATTAAAGGATTTTCAAGGATTACAAAAAATATATACAAATTATATGTTTAAATGAAATTTGAAGTGAGAAATGCTAAAAAACTATATAACATCGCTTCGCCAAGCGCATTCCCGGTTGCATCTTACCTAGACCACAGAAGACAGTAAGTGCCTAGGTATAGGCATAGGTAAGTACTGCTGTTGTATCATGCAGTCGGGTTATTTTTTAAAATAATGACTAGTTTGCATTTTATTAACATCAAAGCATCTATGCGCTGCCATTGCCTCCGTGGCGTAATTATCAACACGCTAATCCGGAGGTTCCGGATTCGATCCCCGGCAAGATCAAGTTGGAAAATTGCATTTTTCAAATTGCGAACACTTACATGCATACATTCATACTATCACGTCTTTATCCCTAATGGGGCAGACAGAGCATTTAAGGTCTTACGGCTCTAAGCAGACAGAGCCCAGGGCCGCAAGACTCAAAGGCCACTTTCAGCGTGATGGTGGCTAAAAAGGTGGAAAAAGGCATCAAAATAGTGATAAGTTGCTAGCCGATCGCCTTATAACATGATTTCTATTTTCGCCCGTCCCTTTATCGGCTTTTACGATCTGCGCGGGAAGAGAAGCAGCTGGTACATTCAAAATTTTTCTTTTCTCCCAGACCAGCATAGAAGGAAATGCGTACACTTGAGTATAACAAAGACATATTATATACGTCCCTTTGTTTCTCTGACAAGTACACTCACTAAATGTCTCTACACGGTTGCGTTAACAACTGGGTTTAGTTATAAACCCTTCATATTGTTCCCTGACCTAAGCTCAGAATTAACTGGGATCAATGAAATTGTATACAGTAGATAGAGGTAGGTACAAATACAACCCTTTTTAAAGTCACACAAACACATTTAGGTCATATTTTTCATAACCTACGTTATGTACACATAACATTTTGTACCTTTATATATAGGGGATTACCCGACATTAAATAATTTTTAACTTTTCGTATTAATCAGATCACGTGTAGAAAGTTTATTGGAGAAAATTGCATAGAATTTCATTTTTTTTTTCAGAAAAGACAATTAAAATCAGATAGTTTTTTATTAACGTCAAAATAAACATTTTCTATGGGATTTGTATGAAATATCGGACTGTGACGTCATAGTTTCTTGGAGTCAAAAAGTGTTCTTAATATCAGTTTTTCTGCATTACTTAATAAATCTAAAATCACGTTCAAAGTGGATGTGATCAATGACAAGTGACACTATTTTGTGACGTTTATTCTCTTAACAGTACCAAATAATTTATTTTTGAACAAGGAAACTACCCAATTGTATTTTTAAATATTTGCACTCAATAAAACGGATTTCATATATTTTTCAGAAATGTAGCTTTGTTTCTTTTGTTGATAGTGGGTAGGAAAATGGAAATAGAGTAAAAAACAAATAAAGAATTATTTTATTACTTAAGTAATACTAGAGAATTATTTTATTTATTATTACTAGTCATAAATAAGTGGTTATAAAAAATTTAATATTTTACAAGCTTTTATTGTGAGGCCAAAGGTGCTGTCAACACAAAACAAATAAGCCCAAACTCGATGGGGTTCCGTCGTTTCGTTACAGAGTTTATATGGCCACCTTCCAGTTCCATCATCAGATCAGCTCGAAGTCACTATAATATTGCATTGTCACGCGATATACATATGCGCGCAAAATTTCAGCTCAATCAGTAGATGATATCTGCTTTAAAATTGAGTTGCAAGATTCCACCCGAACAAACATAGTTACATACATACATACATTACAAGTTAAATAAAAGCTTGTAAATTAACAATGACTTTAAATCTACACTCGTATAATTAAACAATTAATAAGTAAGTTTTCCGAAGAGGAATACAATAAGACATTATCGTTATTAACATTTGTACAAAATATTTACTACTTATCTTATATAATACAGAAATAGACAAGATTTTATTAAATAATGTATTTAATCCCTTGTTTTTAAAAAGTGGGTCAGTGTTCAGAATGTTTGAAGTTCTTTTGTACACTTATCGCTAAACAAACAAGTAATAGCTACTAGCTAATAATTAAATTTTGGCTAGAAATAAAGAAAAAACGATGTCATCATCGAAATGCTATAGGACGTTGAGGATTTTCTTCCATACCTCCAAAGTTATCCATCATATTTTCACCAAATGATATGGGGCCGAAAATATAGTCATCATCATGAACCCTAACCCATAAAGGGTAGGTATCAACACTATCAACATTCAATAAGTTATAAATACTTTTAAACTATCGCGTTGCATTATTATTAAATTAATGCATACGGGAATTAACGCGAAACGTACTTTTTATTTATTTATTTTGCTGACGTTTCATTCGGGTTTCACCGAACATCAGTCAAGCTGGGACCACGTTCGGTGAAACCCGAATGAAACGTCAGCAAAATAAATAAATAAAAAGTACGTTTCGCGTTAATTCCCGTATGCATTAATTTAATTCAATAAGTTATTTACTTCCACATAACTACCAATGATTATAATCATTGTTCTATGACTGCCTCCGTGGTCCAGTGGTCAAGGCGTTTGCCTTGTGATCCGGAGGTTGTGGGTTCAAATCCCACTGGGAAGCATACTTTGTGAAAAGTTGTTTCTGGTCTGGTTAGGATATTGCAGGCTTGAATCACCTGATTATCCGAAAAGAAAGATGATTCCGTGCTTCAGAAGTCACGTAAAGCTGTTAGTCCCGAACGCCTGGTCTACCCTTGGGTTGCGGAGGTCAGACGGCAGTCGCTCTGTGTAAAAACCAGTAACCTCGTCAAGTCACCTAGGAAAGGTAGCGAACTCGTGCTCTAAAGCGTAACCGCTGACGATGCAACTGGGAAAATACTCTTGGATGATTATTTTATATTATAATTATTGTTATAATGAGTCTACAGGGTTACTGGTATCTAACGCATAACCTACTATAGGCGACTTATGTACATCAAGAGTAACAATTTTTGTTGTATGACATTTTTTGAATTTTTTTTTTTTCATTCAAAAATTAACAAATTCTAATTTGCAATTCTACTCGTCTTAAATCTATGGCAATCGGCACGCGGCTGTACTACGATCAAGTGGCAGCGCACGCTGTGGCGTGGCACCTATGAAACATACACTTAAGGTGAATATAGAAGCAAATGGCCTTGAAGTGGCGCCCTCATTTGAAATAAATTGTTAACTCGTAAATATGGAGATAATTTCCATATTGCTAATCGTCAGGCACTAGATAGCCCTTTAAATTATTTTATGAGCCACCGTTGAAAGTATTTACATAAGTCCGTCTAGCTTTAAAACTTGCCTCCGCCAAAAGTGGCTACGGCAAGTTTTAAAGCTAGACGGATCACCATTAATAGTTTCAACGGCAGTTCATAAAATAATTTGAAGGGCTATCTAGTGCTTGACGATTAGCAATATGGAAATTATCACCATATGAGTTAACAATTTATTTCACACTACAAGGCCATTTTACAAAATCTTGCTAAGTATTAGTTGCATTTAAACAAATGTCATAGAACAAAAGTTGTTAGTCTTGATGTACTTAAGTCGCCTTTAGGAGGTTATGCATTAGATATCAGTAACCCTGTATAATATAATTAGACTCATTATTTGAATAAATGACAACAATTGCGCGTTTTTTTTATATTTTTTACTTGTAAAATGTGTTAATGCCAATAAGTATATAACGTGTAACAAAATATACTAAAACTATTTTAAGGGTGGATTCAGTCCGTGATACTGAACAACTTTCCCCAAGGAACATATGTCGAAATATGAAAAATAATTTTTGGCTTTCCCTACAAACTCGAATCAGCTGATCGGTCAACTTGTATGGGAGGTCAAAAATTATTTTTCATATTTCGGTATATGTTCCTTGGGGAAAGTTGTTCAGTATCATGGACTGAATCCACCCTTAGAATAGTTTCAGTATATTTTGTTAGACCCTGTATAACCTAATTCAAAAATGATGATAACTGTGCAAATTTTTTGTAGTTGTGATTATTATGCCAATCCGCTTACATTGTTTGGGATTCGATAATTATTACATTCATGTTCTGTTTTCAAAATAATTTTTATCCCGTATTAAGAAGCAAATAACTCTTCGAACCCACGAGATAAAAAAAATAGTTTAGTCTCACCATCGTTCTTTCGAATAAACTTTTTCTAATTGAATACCTATTTCTTATTTTATTTTTAATCATACATTACACGTAGGACAGCAACTTGTCATGCCATGTCCTATGCACGCCGCGTACGCTATGGCGTGTGGGAGGTAGTTTTGTTCATAGTTCCCCGTAAATAAATGCGCCCAGGGCCCCTTGGCGAATACAGCTACATCTTCTCCTCCATGCGTCTCCCGGGGTATTGGAACTAGGGCTGGGTATGTGTAGTTTAAACTTTCTGTAAAAAAAGGAAAAAAAAGATTACATTTAGTAGGTATCTAGTAGACAATCATAAATAGGTAGCTAACATATGCATACTTTTTCTTAAATCAGTCCATAACTCCAAACTGAACTTTTGTCCAGCGTTGGTGATCGGCGCAGTATGTATATTTTATATGCTAGGTATTTAGAAATAATAAAGGATTACTCGTATATTCATAGACCCTCCCATCCTATAGATAAAATTTTACTTCATTGATACATAAATAGATAATAGACTTTTATAGCACCGTATTTTTATGCTACATTTTATACGCTGAGTGCATCAGGACATTTAAAGATGCCTATAATATTGCATGAATATTGATAGCTTAGTCTGAAAATTTCGACCTTAACTCCAAAATCTACATATCATACTTAATCTACATACATACATATATACGTAGCTACGTGCCCGCGTTACAATGACAAGCAACATTGAACGCTATAAAATTATGATGTAGTTTAATTTGGTATGACATTGAAATATATAATGTCTAACAAAATATACTGAAACTATTTTAAGGGTGAATTCAGTCCATGATACTGAACAACTTTTACCAAGGAACATATATCGAAATATGAAAAATATTTTTTCCTTTCCACACAAACTCGAATCAGCTATTCGGTCAACTTGTATGGGAGACAAAAAAAAATTTTTTCTATTTCGATATATGGTCCTTGGAGAAAGTTGTTCGGTATCATGGAACGAATTCACTCTTTAAATAGCTTCAGTATATTTTGTTAGACCCTGTATAGGACGACACTATCGGACGGCTGTCGTTCCATTTTATGGAGTAATGTTCCTGAATTGAATCAGAAGGAGTCATACAAAGACTGACTTACCGAATTAACGATGTAACAAGTATACAAAGAAAAGTAACCAACGAAATTTCTATGACAAGTCAAGCACACAAATTCAAAATATGAAAATTTTGTCGGTAAATTTTCATTATTATCAATTTTGAATTAAATATTTCAACTTTAAAAATATTTCAAAAACTTCAAAAGGTAATTCAAAATTTTATGATTTTTGTCCCTAGGTTCTCAAAATTATTTTAGGCACTTAGCATAAACTTAAGTAATTTAAGGGTATGTAGTAATTATAAAATTTTGTAGGAAGCTTAAAGTTAACCCCTCCGTAACAAACAATGCTCAAATAGAATCATGAAATGGTTTAATTAATGAATTACTAACATCGGAATGTCCGCTTCGAAGATACACAAATTGTTAAAATAATTTATTTTGGCGATATTTCACAGGAACGTTTGTGTTTTCATTTATACTTATCTGGGAGTAAAGGAAAAATTAAACGTGTCATAGAATACTCGTAGAGTACAGTACAGTAGTCTTACAGTTGTTGACCAAAAACATTAGCAGAAAGTTGTGATCAAGAAATAAATTTGCAAAATAATTAGTAACTGATGTAAGGTAAAATGTGTCAGTGTTGCTTCACAGCTCATAGAAGTTGACCAAGGACATTTGGTATGCGTTCCGTTGGCAGAAAAGTATCGAATTTGATAGATAGTATATAGTTGATAGGTACTTCTTACATATCTTCCTGTAAATGTCCATTAAAGTATAAGATTTCTCCCCCCAACCCCCTCCCCCCCATAGCTATAGAGTTGTTGACCAAAAACATTAGCAGAAAGTTGTGATCAAGAAATAAATTTGCAAAATAATTAGTAAATACGTACTAGATTTATTCTGTTTATCTAAGTTATAGTTAACGATACGGAGAAATGTGATGTGACTGCTGTAATAATACATATATGTATATCTTTATCCCCTATGGAGTAAGAGTTGGGACGTAATGCTGCAGCGTGATAGTTGTCACGTGGGTGGAAAAGGAAACTAGGCACCGGCTGAGCGTCTGCGAGGCACGACTTCGAACCTCACGAGGCGTGCGTGACTTTCCCTCTGAGGTTTGTACTCATTTATGGTCATTTTAAACTTCTACTACGATTTCTTACGAAGGAAAACATCGTCAGGAAACCTACACCCTTGTGACTATTAAGTTAACTTGTAAGTGAAATAGAGAAGGCAATGGAAAACCACTTCATTAGCTCCGGCAAAAATATTACATTATGTGCGACTCTTTTCATACAATGACGCCGAAAAGAGCTTTGTTTTTAAAAGTATCGCCAATTGACATGACTGTGCCGGGTGATTTCCGGCAGAGTACAATAGGACCACCCCAAGTCTTCCCGTGGATGTCGTAGAAGGCGACTTAGGAAACACAAGTTAAACAAAGCTTATAAACATAAATGAGACCCCGTCTGGCTAGCGTGGAGAGTGTAGGCCAAACCCTCTGGCAGCTCTGGCCAAGTATGGCTCTAATAGTACAGAGGGGCTCGTGCTCCTGCAGTGAAGACTAAAAAGACTCACCCACTCGGCTTTTGAGACCTGCGTAGAAAAGCAGCTGGTACATTCTTTTCTTCCACTTACACAGCAGCATGGTAGAATCTGGAAGAAGAACTGAAAATGTCAAAAGAAGTCTTACCGAAATCGTCATAAGACATGTCAAGTCGCCTGCCGTTCTCTTGCGGTCGGTATCCGGGGCCGTTCGCGTAGCTCAGGGTGGTGTACGGAAGGCTATCTGACGCCTTCATCTGGAAGAAGAATCAGAGTACTAGGTGATCAGGAAATATTATATTTTAGCAAAAAAAATGAGTTAAGAAGGTCAGTCGAAACAATTTAATTATTTACAAGCTTTTATTTAGTCTCATCTGTCCCGTTTTTAAATGGTGCTAAAGCTAAGTTAGATTCACTTCCCGTGAGCTGATCTCATGATGAAACGGGAAACGATATCTTTGTGATAAAACAACATATCGCTACCAAATTTAGGCTTGATTGTTTCGTATTGAGAAGCACTTTAAACTTTTCATTTTATTGTTTTAGATAAAAGCTTGTTTTTAAAAGTATTTATAAATACTCATATCTTCCCTAATATTACAAACCTTATTTGCAAATCCAAGTATATCATTTCCTCGCTTGCTGTACCCGCTGTAGGACATGGTATGGCTGTGGTCAGCCGTCACCACCACCAGCGTCTCTTCAAGGTCTACCAGCCTCAAAGCAGCTTCTACTGCCTTCGCAAACTCTGCGGTTTCATCCAAAGCTTTGCGCGCTTTGGTCTCGTGATGGGCAGTGTCTATTCTTCCACCTGAAAAAAAAAATCAGGAATCATCTTACTACTCATAAAGTTTTCGATTTTTGCCAAGCTTGGCACTAAACCCATTCCGTATCGAATGTTCCAATTCCTAACTTCTATGAAGTTAGTATGACAGTTAGTACCTCAGTTAGGCATTGGGACATTTGACGGGTTAAATGGTGACCTGGGAAATCATCATCCTGGGCGAACCTAGAAGGTAAATGTAAGTCAAGATAAGATGATAGGATACAATAAGTCAAGATACTAAATGCCTTGTAAAGGTCGCCTCGTAGACTACTGCTTGAATAGACGGACATATCTTGGATTAAGAGGTTATTTTGTACATACCTACATAGATAACATGGATCAAAGATCATAATTCTAAATGCTAGATTAGAATTCTAAATTCATAGTTAATGTGTTATGTATGTACTAACTAAGATGTGATCGGTGGCGGAGTTGGATGGCCGGGGTACAGGTCTCGATCGCAGTTGGTGACAGTGTGAATAATAAAATTATATATTATGCGCTAATATCTGAATCGCCTCTAAAGATGGTGATCGCAATCGATTATTTTGTTCATTTTCGAAGCTCGTGGGATTCTTAATTGTAGTCTACAGGCTGACTTTTTGACCACTGTTAAGGGTTTAAGGGGCGTTAAGGGTTTTTTACAGGAGCGGGTGCTGGGCTGCTTTTCATAAGAACAATTGATGAAAAACAATGGGAGAATTTCGCCTTCCCATACAGAAAAATTGGCGCTTAGGCCAACTGATTTAGTGTGGAAGGACGAAAAATTTTTATCTATTTCAATACACTTTTTTATGGAAAGTAGTTCGGAGTCGTGGACTGGACTTGCTCCGAAGGTTTGGCTGGTGGATGGAAGGTCACCTGTTTGCACTGATGTTATTGGTGATCTTATATCTTTTCACATCGATTAATTAATTGATTATCATCGGAACCTTTATCTTGGAGTTCTGCCTCTGTGACTGATTGTACCTACTGTGTAGTAGAATCAGCGTCGTCATTTTTGTCGTATTGTGTTCTTTGTTTATGTCTGAGTCCACGGCCCATTAGCTTATTTCTTTCATGTCCGACTTTATAATCTTGATAACACTGGTAAATTGCGGGTAGATAAATAATGTTAATGCCATACACTATTACCACACTATTCGTAGAAGATGTACACTTCTTGGATTGGTTAGGTGGGGTAATGCTAGAATGCTACTGACTGAGATATCTTTTTCTGTTATGTAGGTAATTGAGCGGAGAAATCTGCGCTCATTTTTAACGTAGTACGGATTTTTAATGAGTATATGAGTTCCAATTTGTTATTTCTTTAGAACGGTATAACATTATATTTAAACATTATAATTGTTAAGTAAATAATTATAATGTAAGCCTAAACTACGAGTACAGTTGTAAACAATTGTAATTTAGTAATTTAAAGATACTAATGTATGAAAATCATTAGCCAGTATTTGTTCCTTGTTTGTTTACCTAGACCTAAATAACTAGTACTTATTTAAAGTTCCTTTATTTATTATATACTATTTGGAATACTTACTTTGAAGCATGTAGTTCATATATAATATGTTTTTTTTTTATATAATTTATTACTTACATATGTTACTTTTTCAAATAACTAGTTGTCGATCACCTCAACTCAACTCTGTAAACCCTAATTTAATGTAAACTGTGGTTAATGTTGTTGGTGTAGCTTTTAGTAACACTTGATTCCTATTAGTTTAAGAAATATGTATAGTTACACTGTTTGTTAACCCTATATACAATAAATAAAAAAACTGCTACGTCCTATACGGCAGATGTAGCATTAAAGAAAAAAATCTAGTTTTAATTAACGAAAAACATAGCACTATAATACAATGACTGCTAGAGCAGAAAGGTTCTCGAGTTACCTACTTGCAAGCGCAACCCGATGATTGCCTTGGTGAGACGACCTGAGCAAGACTGGGAATACGCTATAAGCAGTCCACTTTTGATCAGTAATATGGAAATCCTTGATGGGAGATGTGGACTTCTAGTGGCTGAAGTGAGAATGAACATAAAAAAATCTTTAAGTTTACTTACTTTTTGGAACTATGGAGTGGATTCCCCAGAGCAAGCGAAAACTTAACCGTCTCAATCAGACCTGGCGGCGCAAAGTTGCGTGCAGATTAAGACATTCAGGCTAACATACATAGCCCAAAGTAAAGTGCGTAGCCAAACACTGATCGCGATTTAGAAGTTGAAGGCTTTTGCCCCACCTAGGGGCCTTAGAACATTAAGTCACTTTTCGAAACACAACATACCTTCAACAAACAGGAAGAAGCCCTCCTTATTATTTGACAATAACTTGATGGCTGCTTGTGTCATCTCGCTCAGCGAAGGATCATCATCATTAGCTTCCAAGTGGTAGGGCATGTGGTCAGGAGAGAATAGACCCAGGATATCACTGCGTTCTGTGGGGCTGAGGTGCATGAGGCCATTTCTGGAATAAAATGTTTAATACACTAAAATCCAACGTGTTTATATGTACATTATACACTAACGCCTTTATCCCTAATGGGGCAGATAGAACATTATGGGTCTTGCGGCTCTATGCAGACAAAGCTTAGAGCTGCAAGAATTCAAAGGCTACTTTTAGCGTGATGGTGGGCGAGAAGGTGGAAATCAAAATTATGATGGGTTGCTAACCGCATCATTTTTCCCTATTCCCTCGACCGTATGTACGATCTGCGCTAGGAGAGAAGCAGCTGGTACATTCTTCGTTTTCTCTTTTCTCAGACCAACAAAGAAGCGTAACACTTTCGTGCTGGCTGGGAGACCAGTTTAGAAGTGGAAAAGTACTATAAACCTGAAAGTTTAGATACTATAAATATAATTGTGAAATTTGTTTTTAATGGATATTTGCTACTCGATCATGCAAAAACAGATGGAGGGTAACAGTAGATAGTTTATTACCCTTGGGTGGTTACTTTTTATTACGCAAAATGTGAAGTGACAAATATCGGGGCTACCACTCCTAAATTGAGATGTGTTTGTTGTCAATTTAATTCAAATTATCTTTATTATCATAGGATAGTTATTATCCCTTAATAATACGAGTAGTTACTTTGTTTTGATTTGCACAAATGTTGACGTCAAATCGTTACTTCCAGCTAAGTTTACTGCCGCTTCCTAGGTGCAAGTGCAGAAGAAGCGGCAACAAACAATCCAACGTCAACTAACAACTTAAAATTAGTTATGTGGATGGACTGAGATTACATTGTTAGTTATGTCATTATTTTCTTTTTATCAACGCGGAAAGAGCAGCAAGTGGTTTATTCTAAATCTTTTCATAGACGAGCGAGGAATAAATGATGCATGCTTACTTGTCATAGATATATTTAGCCGGGACTCTAAGAGACATCTTCTTTTGCAGCCACTCTTGGATCAGGTTTTTGCCATCAGACCTTTTGCCACGGAAGCCCTCTGCATCCTTCTCAGACTTCGAAAAGAAGTTACTGCGACCACCTCCGAACACCACCTGGAATGAAATCCACGATAAAAAAAACATATTATAAATGAAAAACCGAATAACATAGATATCCGAAAAAAGTCTAACCGTAACCTACGAATCCGATGTACTAAAGTTTCGAATAGCGTGGAATAACTTCAGATTATGGCGGGGCCTAAATGTTATACTATAACGGAACCCTTATAGGACCACTCGTGCGTCTGTCTGTCCGTCCGTCTGTCACAGCCAATTTGCTCCAAATCTACTGGACCGAATCAGGTGAAATTTGGTAGAATTTTGTAATCCTATGACCCAACACATATGTGCAAAGTAAATAATTTTTTTTTAAAAATAAGGGTCATTTTCGGGGGACAAATTAGGAAATTAAAAAAAAAGTTTTCCAAACTTTACTGTGTCATATATCAAATGAAGCTCTGCTCTTTTAAAATGGGGCTCGTTATGAGGATCTCAAATATATTTTTGTTATATATATGATCTCCGAAACTACTGAGCCCAAAATTAAAAAAAAAATACAAAATATAGTTCATTGCTTATAGATTACAGGAAAACCTAAAAAAAGCAATCAATTGTACGGAACCCTCTCCACGAGAGTTTAACTCGCACTTGGCCGGTTTATTATTTAAAAAATCCCGTATTTTTTAGGGGATTTTAATAATAAAAGTTAATAAATAAATATATACGGACAAATTAAACAGATTGAGCTAGCCCCAAAGTAAGTTCGAGACTTGTATTATGGGATACTAACTCAACGATAACAAATACATATACATATAGATAAACATTCAAGACCCAGGCCAATCTGAAAAATATCATTTCCATCTTGACCTGACCGGGGATCGAACCCGGGACCTCCGGTGTGCCAGCCTGGCATGATGACCACCAGGCCACAGAGGAGTTGATCCTATATGTATTCTAGGCTGGTCACCCAAGCGTTTATTTAGCTTGTCTTGTTTGTTGCTGTTTGCAGCGAGAGGGGTTTTTTGGGTCAAATCTTGCAAGTTCAATTCGAGCCACTTTCCAGTTTCCGATTGACATGAAATTTTTTGTGCTTATTTAAATCAGATGCCAATGCAATATTATTATAATAAGGAGTTGATCTGATGATGGAGCCGGAAGTGGCTGTAGGATTCTGTGATAAAACGGCGCAATTCCATCAAGTTTGGGCTTATTAAATATGTCTTGATCGGTACTTTCTCCATTTTAACTCTACCAACAAGAGCAAGCTCTTAAATTAAAGAAGAAAAAGATAGGTACTTAGACCCTACAATAAAAGCTTTTACGAAAAAAAATTTTTTTTTTCGAAAAACTTATTTTATACGGGAAAAATGCTTCTCGCTTAGTACTAACTATATAAAGTTTAACATAATTTATATGCATGAAAGTTTTGTTAAAATTAACATCAATATCCTTTGCTCAAAAGTTTGATTGTTTGATTCAGAATGAACGACTGTACTGTACTGTGTAAAGAACGAATGTAAATAATTTCGATTCGAACACCAATAAGATACGTGTCTAGATTCCAGCTTGGATCTGAGTCGCATGACTGAGCAAGCAATTGTAGCGTAATTTTGAACTGAATGTATTTCTTGGGCCAAAATCAAATAGGTACGTATGATTTAAACTTTTTAAATAATAAACATCTATGCTAGTCTGGAAGGAAAGAAAAAACCTTTAATGTATCAGCTGTTTCCTGGTTGATTGTCAAAGCCAATCGAGGGATTGCAATAGGATTTCAATATTCCTAATTCGATTATGGATGAGATTGACACTCATTTCCGAGCATCAAAACTTAAGGTGAAGGGGTAAGCAAATGGCCTTGAAGTGTGAAATAAATTGTTAACTCGTAAATATGGTGATAATTTCCATATTGCTCTTCGTCATGCACTAGATATCCTTTTAAATTATTTTATGAACTGCCGTTGAAACTATTATTGGTGAATGCCGTGGCCACTTTTGGTGGAGGCAAGTTTTAAAGCTAGAAGGACTAATGTAAATACTTTCAACGGTGGTTCATAAAATAATTGAAAGGGCTATCTAGTGCATGACGAAGAGCAATATGGAAATATGTATATATATATATCACCATATTTACAAGTTAACAATTTATTTCACACTTCAAGGCCATTTGCTTATCTCTTCACCTTAAACAATTTGATCCCGATATGGCGTAGGTCCCTATCTGGAAGAATAAAATTAACAACCTATTATCTGTTTGGGATGAGAGCATCATGAACTGTATGAGTAAAGCGGTCAGTGCCACCCAAACAAAGTTTTGACGCGTTTTACCTGCAAACAAAACCATTTATTTGCTTTCAAAAACTACAAATACGCCATAAGTTTTACTGATCCTAAGTTAAAAATATTTATCAGCCAAAACACGGTTACGGTTCATATGAATTTCCTCTATAGAAAAAAAAAGTAAGTTACTATTCTGCAAATGAGATTAAATTCTGCAAAGTGGCTTCGGAGAATCTGTTTTATTCAATAATTATACATGTGTTTTTTAAGACATTTTGCAATGTCGGTGTCGGCTAATCGGCGACGGTTTTATTGCAAACATTTACTATTTAATACTTTATGAAATTGTAGAAGTACTTTTTATAAAACAATAGTTTGTTTGTTTGTTATAACTTCATTGTACCAAAAATTTAAGTATAAAAGACAGCATAATACGAAAGAGCAAATATATAAAGGCGGACTTATCCCATGTAGGGATCTCTTACAGTCAACCTGCGATAGATTGAGAGGATATTTACTCTGTTATATATTAGGTAGAAGCCGGTACGTTTAAATTTAACTACAAGATACTTACATATCTACACACATAAAAATATACGAACATACTTACATAAATACATATAGCAATACACATAAACAAACTATACATAAAGTATATATCTTACATACATATGTATATATTTAATAACATATTAAAGATAAGTACTTAATTCAGTCCAAGTATGACGCAACCAGAGAGGACTTCGATAATCTAGTTTTAAATGAATCCAGTGAAGGTGCCATCCTTACATTAGCTGGAAGTGAGTTCCAAAGCCTTGCCGCCAAGACTTTAAACGATTTGGAGTAAGACTGTGACGAATGCGGTGGGATGTCAAAAACGAGGCTGCCGGCTGTGCGCAAACGACTATCCACAATCCGAAAATTAAATTTGCAATGGAGGTAATCAGGGGAAGAAGGATTAAAAAGGGCGTTGAAGAGGAGGCAGAGAATGTGGATGTTGCGACGTATCCTAACAGGTAACCAATTTAGCTCTTTATCTTACAAAATTTCACGATTAATTTCACGACGAAACAGCCCCTTTTATTCTGCCGCTGCGCCCATTTTTGCCTTAGGGTTGGATTGGATTGGATCTCATCTATCAGCACGGAACAGCACTTTCCTATGCTGCTATCCTTTTCCGTCGCTCTCTCTCGCTCTAGAAAATTCTGTTCTGAGCGACAGAAAAGGATAGCAGCATAGGAAAGTGCTGCTCCGTGCTGATAGATGAGATCCAACCCTTAAGATGGCTGACATCACTGCGACTTTTAGCGAAATTAATAAAAATGTGAAGAACTCAAGGCTGATAACTTGGACATGCATCAGTCGTTGTCAGAAATCAATTAGCGACTAAGTGAAGTGGAGAAAGCACTAAATTATACGTTTGAACACTAAAAATCATTTGATATGTTCAAAATAATCATTTGATTGATCTGACTGCCTCCGTGGTCCAGTGGTCAACGCGTTTGCCTTGTGATCCGGAGGTCATGGGTTCAAATCCCACTGGGAAGCATACTTTGTGAAAAGTTGTTTCCAGTCTGTTTAGGATATTGCAGGCTTGAATCACCTGATTATCCGAAAAGAAAGATGATTCCGTGCTTCGGAAGGCACGTAAAGCAGTTGGTCCCGAACGCCATCTAGCGTTTGTACCTATCCTAGGATTGGTTCTGGTCTACCCTTTGGGTTTGCGGAGGTCAGACGGCAGTCGCTCTGTGTAAAAACCAGTAACCTCGTCAAATCGCCTAGGTTAAGTAGCGGACCCGGGGGCTCTGAAGCGTAACCGCTGACGATGCAACCGGGAATACGCTCGGATGATGATGATGATTAAAAATCATTTGATAAACGGTTAAAGGTGGTGGAGGCTGGTATTCCTTAAAAATAACTTCTCAAAATAGTCTCAATACACTAGAACAATTTGGATCAGCAGGCTAGGCCGTCCAACATCGGAATCTCCAACTTGCCTGAGAGACAAAATGAAAATCTAGTAGGTGTTGTGGTACCCTCGACTACTAATTTAGGTTTTATTCTAAAACGACATGACAGATTTAAAAAAAAACTGTAACTTAAAAATATTGCAAATATGAATTTTAGAAAATCATATTGTCGCGTGCCTCCACTCATGTATTGTTTAAATTATTTGTTGTTGTCTTATACAGTTAATTGTTAAATGTTAGTAGGTAATTAATTTACATACACTTGTATTATAATATCAGATTTTATGTTAATAATAATGAAATGTATTAGTCATAGTAAGTATTAAATAGTATAGTTACTTAATTGATGTAGTGTGTTTTTTAAACATACATGGGATTTTTCAAATCTGTGCAATTTATTCAATATATTTTGTTTTAAGTGTAGTACAGCATTTTTGACATTGAGTATGAAACACTTCTACACCCTTATATTTTATTTCAAGTTCATATCTTGATTGTCCAATACCAGTTATATGCCTAGATTTAGGAATTTTTTTAAAAGCACAAAATCTTGCCGAAATCGTTTGTATGGGAAAGTCTAAGGTAATGGACTTATAAACTCACGGAAAATGGTAGCTTCCATTTAGTACGTTTTTAGGTTATCATATTAATTCTGTGCTTGCACAGAGACAGTGTAATTATCATCATCAGGTCTTTTTTAGTCTCCAATGCGGAGCATGTCCCTCTCTGTACTACCAGTACCATTATTAGCCAGAACAGTCAGTGGCCTACACTCTCCACACTGGCCAGACGGGTTGAGAGGTCTCACTGATGTTTATCAGACAGTTGCAGGCCGCCATAGTTTACCTCCATTACTGGTAATTCTTATTCTTTGTGTGGTGTGGTAATACCTATAACTCAAGCTTTGTTCTTGTGTTTCCTAAGACGCCTCCTACGACATCCACGGAAAGACTTGGAGTGGTCCTATTGTACTCTGCCGGGTGTATTTATAAAGCTAACCAAACATTGAATACCTACATGCCACCCGTCGCAAAGATGAGATTTAAGCACGTTTCCGCCCTTTGAAAATGTTATACCAGAAAATTATTACCTCGCCTCGAACGCTATATTTAGAAACGTGACACAAAATTCTGTTATCGGATTATTATGAACATGAATTTTGATTTTCTTAAAAACTATGTTACAGAAAATATTATACTTGGGTGTTATTTTATTAGATATAGTATTTGTATAAACTACATAAGTAGTTTGTATTATTACATCGACAATAGATGGTGTTGTCTGGAATTATAATTCGATATGAGTATTTTTGTATTCATCATCAGGTCTTTTTAGGGTTTCGTAGCCAAATGGCAAAAAAAGGAACCCTTATAGATTCGTCATGTCTGTATGTCTGTCTGTCTGTCCGTCCGTCCGTATGTCACAGTCACTTTTTTCCGAAACTACTTATAGTTTCGGAAAAAAGTGACTGTGACAACTTACCAAGTTTCAACAGTATAGTTCTTAATCTATATTGTTGTAACTTGGTAAGTAGATGTATTCTGTGAACCGCATTAAGATTTTTACACAAAAATAGAAAAAAAAGCAATAAATTTTGGGGGTTCCCCATACTCAGAACTGAAACTCAAAAAAAATTTTTTCATCAAACCCATACGTGTGGGATATCTATGCATAGGTCTTCAAAAATAATATTGAGGTTTATAATATCATTTTTATCTAAACTAAATAGTTTGCGCGAGAGACTCTTCCAAAGTGGTAAAATGTTGGTCTCCTCCCTGCAACTTCTAAAATAAGAGAATGATAAAACTAAAACAAATATATGAAGTACATTACCACCGGAAGTTTGCATACTTCCACCGAAAATTGATTTGAACGAGATCTAGTAAGTAGTTTTTTTAATACGTCATAAATCGTTAAATATTACTTGCTGCTACGGAACCCTTAATGAGCGAGTCCGACTCGCACTTGGCCGCTTTTTAGTGTCCACAGCTCCTGAGCATGACTCTTTCTGTACTACTAGAGCCATACTTGGCCAGAGCAGTCAAAGGATTTGGCCTACACTCTCTACGCTGGCCAGAGTGACAGAGACTTGGAGTGGTCCTATTCTACTCTGCCGGGAACCACACGGTATTTTTGTATTATTTGTGTATATCGAACGAAATCTATGTTACATTAGGAAAGCAACCGTATGAACTGAGAGTCTTACATCGGTGTTTTACTACGAAAAAGGTTATTGAGATCTATATTGTAATAAGTCGAGACACCTTTGTTGTATTTACATAAGACAGTTTTATTCATTTTTACTTTATATCCGTATTTTAGGTACTGTTTAATATTACTAAATCATTGTTTCATGTTACTGTCTTCATCGCATTACCTTTTATTTTTCAGGCAATTGCAGCACAATTCCTGTCATCCAAAGGTAGCCTGTAAGAGATTGCCTTGGCGTTAAGGCCAACTATTTGTATATCTTTACTGTACTTTCATATTTTTAATATTATTTTAGTATTTTTAGTGCAAAAAAGTGTTACTAACTTATAGGTTTTGATGTCTCACTTTTGAGTCTCGTTTGGAAAATTACTTACTACTTACTCGTATATCGCGTCTTTATCCCTAATGGGGCCGACAAATATTTTTCTTTTCTTTCGGAGATAGTGTGGTGCACGCACTGCATTTTGAAACGCAAAACGAGTTTGACCTTTCCAGGTATTGACTGGGAGGGCATTCCAATGCCACAACGTTTGTACGACAAATGAACCATTGTAGAACCCGCTCTGGCAATGTGGATTGATCAAGTGGATGATACATTGGCTCTTATTTTTGCTTCTCTTGTTCAAAAATGAAAAACCAAAATTTTGACTTACGTTGATTCTGCTGCCAACTCGACCGTGGACTAGCTGGGTAGCGATATCGTCACATTGAAGTCCTTTTTTGGGTAAATCAGAGTCTGACTCCCACAGTCTATCTGCTGAGTGGGCGTACGAAGCAGCTGGGGTGGCGTGGGTAACTCTTGTAGTGGTCACAACTCCTGGAAAGTGTATATTTAAATATTTTTAAGAATGAAAACAATTAACAACAAAAACAGGGAGAAAGGTTAGCCATGTGGTTTACAGCCTAGAATAGGACTACTCCATTTTTTCCTGTATATGTCGTAAGAAGCGACTAGGCACACTCATCTCGTGGTAAAACTGTAGATTCTCTCAAGGTAGATGTCACTCAGTGGCTGGCTATAAATCTTTACGCAAAAATGTTTCCCAAAGAGAGTCGATCACAAAATCATTGCTTAATCGTTTTACATGGTTCAGGGTTTTTGTATTTCACATCGTAAGGTCTTTGGCATCCTTGGATGATCATAGACATACATGTTATCTAATTATATTTAGAGTATTTTATTTTTATAGATATAAAGATAAAAAAGAAAGTAGCAATTTGTCAATCTACGTTTTGTCGTTTCCCCCAGGTTAGTCTGGAAGGATAGACATAATAGAATAATACTGACTCTTGACTGGTCATGTCGAAAGCAAACAAAGTTCATGGTGCTCAGCGTTAGTAGAGTGGAGACCGTAGGAAAAAGAACCCCAAAAGTAAAACCACAGAAGTGTTGGTATGATGACATCAAAAGGACAGCAGGATCGAAATGGATAGAAGTTGCTCAATTTCGAGAAAGATGGCATTGTCTTGCGGTTGACAAAGACTGAAATAGAATACTGACCAGTTTTCTTTCCAGCCATCTGCGCCCAGTCCACCAGGCCCGTTACCGAGTACAGCCCATCCCTCTGGCCTTTGCAGTCCCCTCTCTTGACTCCAGCAGTCAAGCCCACAGTCCCACTATTGGCCTTAACACCAGCGAGGTATGCAGTGCCGCTGCAAGCCGAGTCGGCTACGTTACTGTCTACGCAATATGGCTGGAATTGCAACAAGAGATAGTTAAAAAAACTGATTTTGCAAGAAAAGTTGTTCATATTGATGAACTAATTCTTCTATATGATTAATGGTGCCTCCGTGTTCTAGTGGTCAAGGCGTTTGCCTTGTGATCCAGAGTTCGTTGGTTTAAATCCCACTGGGAAGCATACTTTGTGAAATTTTGTTTCCAGTCTGCTTAGGATATTGTAGGCTTGAATCACCTGATTATCCGAAAAGTAAAATGATTCTGTGCTTTAGAAAGCATGTAAAGCTGTGGGTCCTGAACGCCATCCAGCGTTCGTTTAAACCTATCCTAGGATTAGTTTCGGTCTACCCGTTAGGTTGCGGAGGTCAGACGGCAGTCGCTCTGAGTAAAAACCAGTAACCTCGTCAAATCGCCTAGGTTAGGTAGCGGGCCCCGGGCTCTGAAGCGTTACCGCTGAGGATGCAACCGGGAATACGCTAGGATGATGACCGTGTTGCACAGTGTTGCTCCAAAAATGTTATCTACGATATAGATGCACCATAAAACTGTGAACATTTACACTCGCTTAGTACTCGAATATTTGAATATAATAAGTTCTTGGTGCGACTTAAAAGACGCCGAGGTTTACCTTAGACAGACCAGTGTATGGGAAAGCTTCAAAACTAAGTCTCAGCTCCTCTCCAAAATGTCCGTACTTCTGACCGAGATAAACCCTTGTCGCAGCCAGCGTTGTGATGCTCATACCGTCTCCAAGGAAATAAATGACGTTCTTTGCTTTATTCTTGTTTAGAGGCGCCACGATCTGAAAGATAGAAATGAAAAGGATTTGATACAGTTAAATTTTTTGCTGCACCTGGATGGGTAATCAGACCACCAATAATAAAAGTGATCTAAAGGGGTCTTCAGATCACTTTTATTATTGGTGGTCTGATTACCCATCCATTATTTTTAATAAATACCCATTTATTAAAAATAATTTACCTTAGATCTGAGGGTCCACTGCGCTTGCATGTTCCAGTGATCTTGATTTCTTTCATCGAAGGAGTTTGGTAAATTATTATCTGAAATAAAAAAGGAAATCATCCATAAATAAACTTACGAATATTTTTTTTTTCTAATTTACGAGTACCTTACTAATAATGTATTATAATAATGTTTTTTTGTCTGTGTTCACATCAAAATGAACCAAGTGATCGACCTGCACATGAACTTTGAAATGAAAAGATTATTGTAGATACTAGATGCACATCCTAAGTATAATGACGGAGCGAGCGAAGCGTCTCGAATCAATTTCGAGATGGACCAAAAATGCTTTTGTCCGTCTGTCTGTTATCCTGCCTACAGGTCGCAGTTTTCAACCGATTTTGACGAAATGTGGCACACAAGTTCTTTGGTTTATTTAAATTTTTAAGTCGATCGCGATTTTAGATTGGGGATAAAAAGGGGGAAAAGGGGAACTTTTCTGTAGCGTTACTTTTTTTAAATTTTTTTTTGGACAAATCACACTAATTAAGCTAGCCCCTTGGTAAGTTTTTTAAACTTGTGTTATGGGATATTAACTCATAGGAGGACTACCTCCGCGGTCCAGTGGTCAAGGCGTTTCCCTTGTGATCCGGAGGTCATGGGTTCAAATCCCACTGGGAAGCATACTTTGTTAAAAGTTGTTTCCAGTCTGTTTATGATATTGCAGGCAATTGAATCACCTGATTATCCAAAAAGAAAGATGATTCCGTGCTTCGGAAGGCACGTTGGTCCCGAACGCCATCTAGCGTTTGTACCTATCCTAGGATTGGTTCTGGTCTACCCTTTGGGTTGCGGAGGTCAGACGGCAGTCACTCTGTGTAAAAATCAGTAACCTCGTCAAATCGCCTAGGTTAGGTAGCGGACCCCGGGCTCTGAAGTGTAACCGCTCGGATGATGATGATGGGATATTAACTCAACGATACTATATTGTATGATAAATACATATATAGATTAACACCCAAGACCTAGGACCATTTGAAAAAGGCCATTTTCCAACTTGCCCTGGCTGGGAATCGAACCCAGAACCTCCGGATTAGTGGTCTAGCGTGTTAACCATTACGCCACGGAGGTCGTCAATTACGATTGACGGATTTCAATGTTTGATAGGCACACTAAGAACTCCATTCTACACAAAATGTTGCAAAACAAATTCCTAAAGGGGGAAGTGGAGAGGGGAAAGGGGGGAGGTTCACTGAAACGTTATATATATGGATGGATTTTACTGAAATGGATTTGCTAAGCCAGAGGAAAGTGGAAAGCGTTGGTTTTGCATAGTTATAAGAGCTCGCGATCGACTTTTCTCACAAAACCTCTAGTTTATAACGGGTTAAATGGGATAATAGAAACGAACTATTTAGACGTTTTATCAATTAATCTTCCATGCTGGTATGGGAGGATATTAAAAACTTAGAATGTATCAGCTGCTTTTCTTCCCGCGCAGATTGTAAGGACGTCAGGTTGAAACATTATTAAAAGGATTCGTGCTATGATTCATTATTACAATTAGTTAATTATGTACACAAAGAATTATGTCAACGATAAACAAGTAGATGCAATAACTAGGAAGCACGTTCTATAAATTGATAAATTCTTCGTTCGTAGTTATATTTATTTTACGTATATTTTATTATCACACAAAACAGATAACAACTTATACAGGCTGACTTTTTAAACACAAAAGTTTTGAAGCTAGTTCAGTCCATGATACTGAACTTTTCATCCTGCCATACAAATCAGCGCTCAGACAGGCGGATTTTGTATGGGAGGACGAAATTTTTTTATAGATTTTTAATAACTTTTTTTGGTATAAAGTAGTTCAGTATCATGGACTGAACTTGCTCCAAAAATTTGGACAGTGTTTAAAAAGTCACCTGTATACAAAAATATACAGAAAAACATAAAAACATTAAAACTGTTTCTAATTCAAAACATGTGTGTACACACATTAGATACTAGGTTCTACAAATTATTTTTGAATACTTATAATCCATCAATTAAACTAATATAATTTACGTGTAAACACGTCCTCCAATATGACAGTGTAAAGTTCAAGATGGACACCCAAATATTGCATTATCTGAACAAATACAATTAAATCGTTCAAACTATTACAATGGGTTCATGAACTTGAATTATAATAGTCAAGTGAAATGTAGCGGAACGATTCTTTTTAGGGTTCTTTGCTATCTGTCAAAAACTAAAGTTAAGTTGGTAATAAGTATTATAAGTAAATACTTAGCCGTGTGGTGATGGCAGAGTAGAATACAGTTTTGACAACCCTTCTCCTCTCCCACGGGTGTCGTAAGATGCGACTAAGGCGATTCTGACATTGCCCCGCACTACGCAGCGTAGCGTGTAAATGCGTGTTCTAACGTTGCTTGTAAGTATCTCCGTTTGTATAGAAAACACCACAGACCTACCACTACTAGACTTGCAACGATATTGCTAGAAAGAGACTGTCAAATACAGTACAATGTGACTAACGTGAGTGTGAAATAAACTGAAAAATACTGTCAAAATCTGGGCCAAACAAACCACAAAACGATCAAAGAAAGTTATTAATTTTAGGGATTTTATTATTTAAAAGGTGATTTAGGGTTTTATTTAAGCTTATTAAAGTTAGTAACCATAGTGTGTTCTGTGACGTGTGCAAAATATGGGTGGAGGCAACAATCAAAGATAGATAGAGAAGCACTAAAGTGGCCACGCATTATGCAGGTCTAGTAGTGGTAGGTCTGTGAAAAACACGCACAGTCCAACACACAGAAAATGCATCCAGAAAACGCAACATGCAGCGTTATGCGTGGCAGTGTGATAATCGCCTAAGGGAGGTATATGTAACAGAGAACAGGCAGCAGCGTCTCTGCGCAAACTCTTTATACCATCTATCTACGGCGATGACCAACACTTCTGCCCAGCGTGGTGATTATGGGCAAATCCTTTATTAGGAGAGAGGCCTTTAGTCTAGCGGCCTTAGCACATGAATTAAAATCAAAGATCGATACATATGTTCCCTCTGTAAAAATTTACATGTAAATTTCTTATCCCGATAAAATTCATACGTACCTACTCACCGCCGGCGCCGCCGCCACTCATCAAGAGATGGCGCTATACTTTCGTAATTAAATATTTTTTGGGTTTTATTTTGTGTTGTAAACTTTAATAATACATTGTTTTAAGATGTCTTTCTACATGTAAATATGTAGGTAAACATAAATTTAATATTAATTCAATGGAACAATTGTTGAAAATACGATTGGAAATTGTTTAACTACCGTCTTATGTGGGTCTAGCAAGTCGCCGACAAAATACGATTTCACTTTGCCAACCGTCGAAATGTCTACTTTGACCTGTCAAACTCATGCTTGCATGGGAGTTAGACATGAGATAAAATACGTTTTGTGAATGAACGATATTTTGTCGTTCTATTTTATCCATACTATTAGGTAAGGTAAATTACGCGAAATACGACAAATTACAAGCATAAAATTTAAAAGCAGTAGATTGTTATATTTGGCTGGTAAAGAAGTATTTACTGAGGAGTTTTTGGCTGGAAGTCAAGGGGTTCGGTTGGGGTTTTCTTTAAATTATTTTGCAAATTGATTTTAGTGGACTTTATAATATGAAATTGGTGTTGTTTGGTGTTATAAATGCTCATGCTCATGAACAATATGTGAAATAGTTAAAGTGGACAGTCATAGTACGGCTGTAGTGATATTTGTTTCGCGGACTGTGTGGTCTTCGGGCGTCGGTCGTCCGTCCGCCACTCAATCGTCTATGAAAACCAGTGGACTCGTATAGATTTATCGCCAGAAGCTCCCTTAAAGCAATCAAAGGCCTACACCAACCTTTGATTGTAACTTGTTAGGAAAAATAATTTCCCACGTTTTATTAACTTGTTCCTGGCTAAACACGCAGTAGCGTCAAGCCAGTAATAAAGAAAAGAAAAAAAGTATTAAGGTGAAGATATAGGCAAATGACCTTGAAGTGGCGCCCTCATTTGAAATAAATTGTTAACTCGTAAATATGGAGATAATTTCCATATTGCTCTTAGTCATGCACTAGATAGCCCTTTAAATTATTTTATGGACCACCGTTGAAAGTATTTATATTAGTCCGTCTAGCTTTAAAACTTGCCTCCGCCAAAAGTGGCCACGGCAAGTTTTAAAGCTAGACGGATCACCAATAATAGTTTCAACGGCAGTTCATAAAATAATTTAAAGGGCTATCTAGTGCATGACGAAGAGCAATATGGAAATAATCACCATATTTACGAGTTAACAATTTATTTCACACTTCAAGGCCATTTGCCTATATCTTCACCTTACCTGAGTTTGGCTAGAACCTGAATCTTTGCCAAGTAAATGGCGATGCGGCTAACGGCTAGCAACCCTTCACTGTTTTGATACAGAGCCAAAAAAATTTTGTACCAACTACTACTTATATTGACTTTTATTTTTTTTCTATTATAATTTTCTTACTTTTTGTGGCAAACATTTCTTCTGAAAACATCTTACAAAAGCGACACATAGAAAGCTAAATAGATTTACAAAAATCATTTCGTTCAGTATAAATCCTTTGGTCTTCGTCGAAATCGGAGTTTCGACAGCGACGAAGGCCGTAAAAAACCAATTCGAACAAATAAAAGCCTACAGCACACATCCCTGTTTTTTCAACTCGCACTTGACCCCCCCAGTAGAGCAAGGTCGCCAAAGATTGCCGGAGTTTCTAACAAAGTTATGAGTTACGTGATGTTATGTTTATAGATAAAAGCAGCCATGACATTGTTTGGGGCGGTGTCAATGACACTTCAGGGCATTTTTTTGCAAAGAGACGTCCCATATAGCACTTTTTACTTACTTATTGACTGAGCAAGCGAAGCGAGCGAGGGCTATAATTCAAGTTGGGGCGAAAACACATTGTTTGTATGTATGTATGTATGTATGTTTGTTCCGCGATAACTGCCGAACCGATGGTCCGATTTTGATGAAATTTGGTAGGCATGTAGCAAATATCAATAGAATTTTCAAGTTCGTTGGGCATCAAAATCGGTTCAGTAGTTTTTTAAATATTAATAAAAAATCGCGAGGTCTAAGTTCGCGGCGAACTACTAGTTATTCTAATAAAATTGTGTACAGAATCGGCGCCTGACCTGGGTTGGAGTGGGTCCACTAAATGATGGTTCTTGTTTTTTTTTTTCATATTAAGAGGACACACTAAGATCGAGAGAATTGAAAAATAGGTCTTTGTAAAAGCTATTGTTGTCACGCTGTGCCAGTACAACAAACGAGCGATGGCCATAGAGACAACTGCATCTCTGACCAAAAATACCTATGAAAACTACCTATCACCTCCGTTCCGTACAATGTTTTAAAACGCTAAAAAAACTCATTTTTTATATGACTACCCCCTGGTATTTTTTAACTTTCTCGTAATACATAATCGGTGAAAATTTCAAGTGTCTCTCGCTATTACGGTTCAAGAGAAAGTGCGACAAACGGACGGACAAACGGACAGACAGCGGAATCTCAGTAATAGGGTCCCGTTGGCGCCCTTTGGGTACGGAACTCTAAAAATAAACAGTACGTACGAGTGCTTAAAGTAGGCTATTTATAATAAAAACAGCTGATTGCAATGAAGTAGCCTAGGCAGGCAATCTAGGTCAAGTCTTCAATCTAGATCAGCAATAAACAAAACATTGTGTTGAAACTAGAAGTTTTGGTTGCAATACACCTCCACATCTTTATTCCTAATAGGGCATTTTGGGTCTTGCGGCTTTAAGCAGACAGAGTTTAAAGCCCGAGACCCAAAGGTGGCGATAAGGTGGAATAAGAAATCAAAATAGTGATGGGGTGCTAGCTCAAAGAGATAACTCAGCGACTGATCGTCGCCGCTGGTTATAAGAGGGTTACCTGCTTCGTTTCTCAACGAATAGTAGAGATGATACGTAGTCAGCGTTTGTGGCATCATACCGCACAGTAAAAATCTTTTCAATTAATAATTTAGATTCCGTTTTATTTTTAGATGATTTATTTATTTATAACGTAAAACGGAAAGAAGATTAATAAATGAATTAAAAAAAAGATAAAACTAACTAAAACTATTTAATTAAAACTACTTATAATTAAAAAAGACAAGGTAAATCGCTGCCCCGTGGTAATGTGCCCAGAAGGCTGGCATCATTGCCACGTCGTATTGCAATGCTAATCTTTTGAGCCAGATAGAGAGGCCAGCCCTCTGTTCATGTGTGACGTCTGTCAATTTTCGGGCGACAGTATTAAATATTTTGTGTGCTGATGGACCCCAAGGCCCTAAAGTTTCAACCCCAAACGGCTCAAACGAGTAATTATTGCCGAGGCTACTATATTTGCGCCGTTTGAGGGTTTCTGGAGCAGCTGCGGCTGTCCCTGCTTTAGACCCTAGACCTTTTTAGATAGATAGATAAATCATTTTTTGCATCTATAACACACAGTACATAGAAAATAAAAATAAAAACCTAATAAGATTCAAAGGCATGTGTGTGCTACAGTATTACAAAAGGCTGTAGCTTAGTGTGGGAAATTGCCTAGAGAGCAAAACATTGATTTTGAGCCACCGCCAGAACGGATGTGCTTGCGCTGCCGAAGTTAATTTAAGTACTTATTATAAATAAAAGAATATATATTATAAATATTTATACAACATTAATGTATTAGCAAAGAGAAAATACAGGAAAAATAAACGGGCAAGTGCGAGTCGGACTCGTACATGAAGGGTTCCATACAACCGTACAATGTTTTAAAACGCTGAAGAAAAACGTTTCTTGTATGACGACCCCCTTTAATTTTTAACTTTATTTTATTTTTAGTATTTGTTGTTATTGTGGTCATAGTAATACATAATTGGTAAAAATGTCAAGTATCTAGTTAATGCCACTATGAAGATCAAGTTAAAAACGCTGAAAAAAACACGTTTCTTGTATGACGACCCCCTTTAATTTTTAACGTTTTTTTATTTTCAGTATTTTTTGTTATAGTGGCCATAGTAATACATAAACGGAGAAAATTTCAAGTGTCTAGCTATTACGGTTCAAGAAATAGAGCCCTGTGACTGACGGACAGACAGACAGACGGACAGACAGACAGACAGACGGACAGACAGCGGAGTCTCAGTAATAGAGTCCCGTTTGCACACTTCGGGTACGGAACCCTAAAAATAAAGCAATAAGGAGTTACAAGGAGTTACAAAGTAGTGCAAAGACAATAAGAATTTTAGATTTAGTTGTATTTCAACATTTCAGCCCCATAACGTCTTCTTCTGGACAAAGACCTCTCTCAATGATTTCCAAAATAACCGATCTAGAGCGGCCTGTGTCCAGCGCTTTCCAGCAGCCTTCGTCAGATCATCTGACCACCTTGTGGGTGGGTGTCCTATGCTTCGCTTGCCAGTACGTGGTCGCCATTCGAGAACCTTTCAGTCGCGCTATGTGTCTCGCCCACTGCCAATTTAACGAGTTAATCCGCTGGGCTATATCAGTGACTTTTGTTCTCCTACGAATTTCCTCATTTCTGATTTTCTCAATTCGATCACGTAGTGTAACACAAAGCATAGCCCTCTCCATAGATCTTAAGCCTTCTTATGAGACCCATAGTAAAAGACCACTTACTATGGGTCTCATATGTCACCTTTAGTTGTATTTATAGTTAGTTATATTTGTATTTACTTAGCTAAATTTGTATTTACTTTTTATCTCAGTAAATCTATTGGTTATTGAGCTAATATTTTTCTTTTGTGTTTTGCTTATCCTTGTAAGTAATAAGGTTTCTTTGTGATCACCCCAGGAACTTCCAGGAAGGAAATTTCAGAATCACAAAAGAGTTCAAGGAAATAAACAACAATGTCGTGTTTTTTGTAAATGTAATAATACTGTACTTATTCAGACGTAAACAAAGTTTTTTATTTATCTAGTATGATTATATCTGTGGCGAAGTGTAGTGGTAAACACGCCATTCCGCCACTATAGAAGTTTTGGGTTCGATCCACAACCAGGGCAAGTTGGAAAATGCTAATGGCTAGTTATTGTTCTGGATTTTAGGTGTAAATCTGTATATGTATTTGAGCGAGCGAGCGAAGCGAGCGAGGGCTATAATTCAAGTTGGGGTGAAAACACATTCTTTGTATGTATGTTTGTTCTGCGATAACTGCTGAACCAATGGTCTGATTTTGATGAAATTTGGTAGGCATGTAGGAAATATCAATAGAATTTTCAACTTCGTTGGGCATCAAAATCGGTTTAGTAGTTTTTGAAATATCAATAAAAAATCGCGAGGTCTAAGTTCACGGCGAACTACTAGTTATCGTAAAATATAGTATCGTTGAGATAGTTGACCGAGCGAGCGAAGCGAGCGAGTGAAGCGAGCGAAGGCTATAATTCAAGTTGGGGCGACAACAGATTGTTTGTATGTTTGTATGCATGTTTGTTTGTTCCGCGATAACTGCCGAACCGATGGTCCGATTTTAATGAAATTTGGTAGGCATGTAGGAAATATCAATAGAATTTTCAACTTCGTTGGGCATCAAAATCGGTTTAGTAGTTTTTGAAATATTAATAAAAAATCACAAGGTCTAAGTTCGTGGCGAACTACTAGTAGTTCCTTAAGTAAAACCTAGATGACGCTATCCAAAGTTAGAACGCGCTATAGTTTCTTTTGTTACATACGAGTAATCGCGGAAATTTTTATTAATATTTCAAAAACTACTAAACCGATTTTGATGCCCAACAAACTTTAAAATGCTTTTGATATTTCCTACATGCCTACCAAATTTTATCAAAATCGGACCATCGGTTTGGCAGTTATCGCGGTACAAACATACATACATACATACAAATAATGTATTTTCGCCCCCAACTCGATTAAGAGACAATAATAGCTAATAGGGTGATTTGTCTATAGTGACTGACTTTGCTATTTCTCAATGAGGTTAGCGAAACACAAAACGTGTAGTTTTCCAACTCACCACTCGCGTTCAGAATCATTGTATTGTATTTTTTAAATAGTCGTGTGTGCGTTATGTAATATTTTTTTATGCAGAAAATATCTAAATATTTCAACATAAATAAAATGAAAGGTTTTGATGTGTACGCCGGGATCCACACGGCTCCTGGCAGGAGCCGTGTGGATCCCGGCAGAGTATAATAAGACCACTCCAAATCTTGTGGATGTCGTAGAAGGCAAATTAGGATAACTGCCGAACCGATGGTCCGATTTTGATGAAATTTGGTAGGCATTTAGGAAATATTAATAGAATTTTCAAGTTCGTTGGGCATCAAAATCGGTTCAGTAGTTTTTGAAATATTACTAAAAAATCGCGAGGTCTAAGTTCGCGGCGAAATACTAGTAATTAATAGAAAAAAACAAATACTAAAAAAAATTTTTCAATGCAATCTTTTATCTAAAACAAAGAACTAAAAGTTTATAGTACTCCTCTTCCCCCGAAGACGAAACAATTGTGCTCAAACTCGGTGGGGTTACGTTGTTTTATCACAAGATGCCGTGGCTATTTCCAACATGAGATCAGGTCATTGGTACCATAATGCATTGTCACCCAATTTACATAAGTATGTGAAGTTTCAGTGCAATCGAACAATGGGAAATGGGTCTAATTTAGCTTGCAAGATTTGATTATGGACACAGACAACGGGACAGCAAGCTTGTTAAAAACGAGTGAGTCTACAGTAGTCACATGTGATGTGTAACATCACAGAATAGGCACTAGTACTCATGTACAGAAGTCTCACTCAGCAAAGAAATTCAAAGAAATATCTACTCAATGTTAGCAATATGGTTTAATTTAGTTCTCTTAGAAATCAGCACCTTTTCGTTTAGATACCTAGACACCAATTGCAGGCCAATTTCATTCTTGTTACTCTGGACAAACGATTCGTATAACTAAATTTACCACTTTAAGTGGTAAATTTAGTTAGCAATAATGTAGGTATAATTTTCGGTACTTAAACGGGGAGTGACACAGGCCTGGTACCACAGACCTACCACTACTAGTAGTGTTCTCACTTTTAACTGTTAACAGTAGTTCATAAAATACTTTGAAAGGTTAGCTAGGGCTTGGTAGCAGCAAAATTTTAAATTATGTCTCCGTTTTCTTTGAAATTATTTGTTTTAAATGGGGCAGCACTGGACCCCGGAAAATTCAGGTACGGCCTTAATGAAAAAATTGTAGGCACACCATTAAAAAAACTGGTATCTATCTACCAGGTTTGCATAAGATCATGAATATCTGTAAAGTATAATTGATCACAATTGGCACAATTTTAGCATATCGATTAAACACGTGACTGTGTCACGTGGTAGAGTCATTGACTGTGTGCAATGAGGACAGTGATTGCAAAGAAACCGAATGCATATTAGGTACATACTTATTTTGTTTAGTATTAATTTTTCCAATTTTTTTTTTTGTATGGATATAAAACCGCAGTACTTATTATATTATATTAAACAGTATAGATATATTTATATGTGTATTAAAATTTTCATTAAATAAAAACTATATAAAAAAATTGATAATTTAAAAGTATGTAAAAACTAAAATTAAACATGTACTTATTGCATTCTTATTATAAATTGAAGTCTCTCGGTATCTGTCCTCGATAAACCCAGAAACTACTAGGCCGATTTTGATGCGATGTTTATTAACTTATATATTTTATAATTACATCCTTTACCTAAGATGTTATTGACTGAAAACAACTTTTCACAAAGTATGCTTCCCAGTGGGATTTGAACCCATGACATCCAGATCACAAAGGTAATGCCATGACCACTGGACCACGGAGGGAGTCAAAGTCTCGCTCACCATCGTGCTAAAAGTGGCTTCTGAGTCTTGCGGCTCTGGGCTATCTGCCTAGAGCCGCAACAGCCCAAAATGATCTGTCTACACCATTGGGGATCAATACGAGATAGTGTGTATGTATGTACTTTAAGGTAAACTGGACCTTAAAGTAATGTATTCCAAACATTATATCAGCCTAAGTGACATCACTTTGAAGGCAGGTAGTCTTACTAAAGGGACCGTGTAGGTATTTCCGTATGGAGGGACTATAAAGTTTATTTTTTTCTTCTTCTTCTTATTTAAGAGCTTAGTGGCTCTTGTCGGTGGAGTATGCGCAAACTTCTCGGTTCTAACTTGATACGACATGACCCCTGCTTTTTCTTTCAGTTGATCTACATAGCTCTTTCTTGGTCGTCCTGGACCTCTTCTTCCTTTTATCTTTCCTTCTAGATATGTTTTTAAATAATAATTAAAGTTTATTTGCGTAGTTTTAAAAGTTGTCCTTAGAAAACCGTTTAGCTCAATTCAATCGATTAGCGAGAAGTTTTACGAAGTTAATAGTTTTGAAGACATTTTACCACCTTTTGATCCTAATTAAAGTTTACTTAATTAAGTAACGCATGCAAAAGAATTGGTTATCAGCGTACTAGGCCTAGGTTTTTTTTTATTTGACAGCCCTGGATACGAGTCCTTTAGAGCCTGGCTAGAGTCTGGCCTTGGTGGGCAGTATGTTCAACGCTCAAAATGCGTCTTTTTGGATTAAATAAATGCTGTCCACGTTTAAAAATAATAGATATGAAAAAAAGGAAGAAAAAAATGTCAATATTTATCTTTCAAAATATTTTAGACATAAGATTGCTACATTGATAGCAAATAATATTAATTTTTGGACGAGTTTACATTGTAAACAAGATTCTAGTTTTAAGACACCTACAGACTTACCAAGTTTATGTAACGGTAATTCTGTAGACTTGACGACAGATTTAAACTGACCATTCAGACAACGGGAAGGCCTCATGAATTAAGAATACTTCATCAAAACTTAGAAGGTCTTTCCGGCAAAGAATTATTAGTAGAATTAGTTTTAAAAGAAATGGATGTGGACATTTTATGTTTGACTGAACATTGGCTGCATGAGAGTCAGATGATGTTCAGCCTAAACAACTATATTATTGTTAGCTGCTTTAACAGAAAGTCTGCTCAACGAGGGGGTTCTTTAATTTTTATAAAAGATTCTTTCCGTAGGAAAGAGCGGAAAGATATTGTCAGACATTCTGTTGAGCGCTGTTGTGAGGTGGCCTGTGCCGAGCTTGATCATCATATAATTGTTTGTGTATACAGTCCACCAGATAGTAATTTCAAAAGTTTTTTAAAAGCAATGGACCAGGTTCTTAAGTCCTGTTCAACTAGTAAAAAGAATTTAATTATTTGCGGTGATTTTAATGTTGATATTTTAGTACATAATCCAAAGAGCACACAATTCCTAAATCTTTTTAAGTGTTATGGATTAGAAAACTTATTTTTTGAGCCAACCAGAATTACAGCTACATCTGGCACATGTCTTGATAATTTTTTTAGTAATATTCAATATTGTGATAAATCTGTTATTAATAAATTGCCTTCAGATCATTCTGGTGTATATGTAGCTTTTGTCAAAGAGTCCACCAGTAATTTGAGAAAAGATAAGATCTTGTGTAGACCGATTACTTCTAAAAACATAAAAAAACTTAAAAATAATTTAGATAGCAAATTATTATCAGTGGTATATACAGGAAATAATCCTGACGACCATTATAATAAACTATTTAGTACTGTTTCCTCTGAGTATTCTAAAACATTGAAACAAAAAAGAGTAGTAGTTCATAGTAAATCACAGTTTAGTGAATGGGCTACTACCGGCATCTACATAAGTAGAAACAGGTTATATGATCTATATGCCCAAAAACAATATAACTTTAATCCTTCTTTTATAGAATATGTTAGAAATTATTCTAAAATATTTAAAAAAGTTTGTAGACGAGCCAAGTCGAATAGTATTAGCAAAAAAATAAATAATGCTCCTAATAAAATTAAAGAAACATGGAGTGTCATAAATAAGGAAACAGGTAAAAATAAAACCAAAAAAAATATTTGCCGAATCAAATGTAGTGGTAAAAATACTTCAAAAACTGAAGAAATAGTAAATATATTTGATGATTATTTTACTAACATTCCTTTGGAACTCACTTCTAATGTGAGTTCTAGCGCCCAGCGTGCTGAGGCTTTGCTTAAGAGTAATGTTAGCCCTTGTGATTCTAAATTTAATTTTAAGCATGTTAGCCCTAGCGATATAATAGATGCTTTTAAACAGTTAAATTTAAAAAAATCAGAAGATCACTGGGGCATGTCAGTAGCCGTAGTAAGTCATATTATACACATAATTGCTGCCGATTTAGCTTTTATATTTAACGAATGTATTGATGAAGGCATATTCCCTAACTTAATGAAATGTAGTAAACTAATTCCCTTATTCAAAAAAGGAGAAAAAACAGACCCTGGCAACTACAGACCTATCTCTATTCTGCCAGTTTTGAGTAAGGTGTTCGATAAGATAATGCTCAATCAAATGCTACTTCACTTTAAGACCAATAATCTTTTCAATAGCCAACAATACGGCTTTACTGCTGGAAAATCGACCACCGATGCAGGAGTAGCACTTATTACTAATATCTACGACGCATGGGAAAACAGAAATGATGCAATTGGATCATTTTGCGATCTTTCTAAAGCATTTGATTGCGTTGATCATCCAACACTTTTGCTCAAATTTCGTCAATACGGTTTTGATGATAATTCAATTAAATTAATAGAATCTTACTTAACAGATAGGCTTCAAACTGTTGATATAAACGGCATAAAATCACACGGGTCTAATGTGAAAATGGGCGTACCCCAAGGTTCAATTCTAGGACCGTTCCTTTTCTTAGTTTATGTCAATGACTTGCCTTACATGGTTGAGAAAGAGGCTGACATGGTGCTGTTTGCTGATGACACCTCGCTAATATTTAAAATAGATCGACATAACAGTGATGCTAGCGCGGTGAACAGCACCTTATCTTTAATTTCTGATTGGTTTTCGGCCAACAACCTCATGTTAAATGCAAACAAGACCCAATGCATTCGATTCTCTCTTCCTAATGTGAATCAAGCCTGCGTTGACATACTAATTAATGGTCAGAAACTCGATCTGGTTGAAAGTACTACCTTTTTAGGAATCACAATTGATTCGAAACTTCAATGGGGCGCTCATATAACTAAACTTTCTAATAGGCTTAGCTCTGCGGCTTACGCTGTTAGGAGAATAAGACAATTGACAGATGTAGCAACTGCTAGACAAGTGTACTTTAGTTACTTTCACAGTCTAATGTCTTACGGGATACTTCTATGGGGGAGTGCAGCCGACATTCAGACTATTTTTCTTTTACAAAAAAGAGCAATTCGTGCTATTTACGGTTTAGGATCGAGAGACTCACTGAGGGAATTATTCAAGGAAATAGGTATACTTACTTTTGCATCACAATTCATATTTGAAAATATAATGTATGTAAGGAAAAATATTTCCATGTTCAATAAAGTAAGTGATTTTACAGATAGAAATTTACGTAATAAGAATGACTTAGTTAGCCCGTATTACAGGCTGAATACAGTCAGTAAGTCTTTTATGGGGAAGTGTATACTTTTTTATAATAAATTGTCAGAATCGGTCCTTGATATGCCAGACAGAAAATTCAAAGCGTATGTAAAGAAAGTACTTTGTGAGAAGGCTTATTATAGGACCGATGACTATCTTAAAGACAAAAAGGTCTGGCTTGAGCTTGGCGCGGGTCCCTCTTAAAGGTTTGTATACTTAGACATGTTATAATTTAGGTACATTGGTACATACTAAATTTACAAATTGACATTATTTTAAATTTCGTAATTCTTATAATTCAATTTAATTATGACATAATAAACAATGTAATCTCTGTCCATCTATATAACTAATTTTAAGTTTTTAGTTTGTTAGTTGACGTCTTTGGAGAAAACGTGCAGTGCAGTTTGTTGCCGCTTCTTCTGCACTTGCGCCTAGGAAGCGGCGTAAACTTAGCTTTAAGTAACGATTTGACGTCAACATTTGTGCAAAACAAAACAAAGTGACTATTATTAAGAGATATTATAAATATCCTATGATAATAAAGATATTTTGAATTTTGAATTTTTTTGAATTTTGGTAATTTTGAGTTGATTTTGGGCAAATTATTGATTTTTGTATTTTTAAGTTACTTGCTCGGGAAGTTCAATATAATATTGCAAAAAACACCACTATTCGGGTTTTCATTTCAGTTAAGTTATCCAAAAAGTAGTTTTTCGTTTCTTTATACCTAACCCCTTAACCTAAAAATAAATCAAAGGGTGGTTGTGTAGGTCCTTCTGGCAAAGGGAGCTTCTGGCAACAAATCTATACATGTTCAGTGGTGGACGGCGCCTAAAGACGCCCACCACAGTCTGCTTTACAAATATCACTACTTCTTCATCATCGAGTCGATTGACTATGTACATATTATATAAAAATTAACACTACTGCAAGACCGTCCACTTTAACTATTTCACATATTGTTCATGAGTATGAGCATTTATAACACTAACCTACACCAATTTCCCATCACATTGGAAAGTCCACAAGAATCAATTTGCTAAATAAATTAAATCAAATCCCAACTGAACTCTTTGACTTCCCGCCAAAAGCTCCTAGGTTATGTTTGACAAAGACTAAATTCCTTTTTGTTTGACGAATTATTTTACGGCCCTGGATATAAGTAATTTAGAGCCTTTCTTCAGATTTGTTGCTTCTTTATTGCTTACAAGTTGGTGTAGGAAGCTTCTAGGGACAAATCTATACGAGTCCACTTGTTTTCATATTCACAGTTTTTTTTTTAAATTTATTTTGCAAAAGCGTCACACCATTAAAGAAACTCAGTTCAGGTGACCTCACCAACTCTACTTGGGTCTAGTGAATCTTGACTCTGTCTGCGCCGAAAAGAACAAAAGCGTTATAATGTGTATTTTTTTAAATAAAAATCTGTGTTGAATATCTGTTTATCTTAAATTACAATAAAGTTATTGAGGTGTCAGTGTCTTTCATCCATACAATGGTTCATGAGAAAAAGTAATAAACAATATGTTAATTTTCCTTAATCATGTTACCATCCTTTTTTATTGTGTGAAGTGTAAAAACCGTGATATATATAAATATATATATATACACGGACAAATCACACAGACTGCAGGCCTAGCTTCAAAGTAAGTTCGAGACTTGTGTTATAGATATATAGATACCAACTCAACGATATTTTATAACCAATACATATTAGAGAAACATCCAAGACCCAGGTCAATCTGAAAAAGATCATTTTCCATCTTGACCTGATTGACTTTCGGTCTGACAGCCTGGCATGATGACCACTAGGCCACTGAGTTCGTTACCAAGATACAGTTGCTAAATGCCCTTGGGTTTTTATACTCTCCTTGGAGGATGCTAAATAGTAGAAGACTTTATACATTATTACGTCATTGCGGCGAGAGTGGCCCTTGGGCCACTCCCTAGGCGCCAGCAGTGTTCATGCAATGTCATGTAGACCACACAGGTCATGTAGCAAAGGTTATAGTGCGGTGGGGGTGGGCCTTGGGTAACCCCCTAGCTGCCAACAGTGTTCATGCAGACTCATGTAGACCACACAGGCCACTTAGCATAGGTTATGGTGCGGCGGGGGTGGGCCTTGAGCCATCCCCTAGCCGCCAATAGTGTTATGCAGAGTCATGTCGACAACCCAGGGCATGTAGTACCTAAAGCAGTAGCTCTTGACGAAACTTGAAACGAAGTACCTATAACATTTGAAATATTTGCAAAGTACAACATTTGTGAAATCGGTATTTTGTCAAATGATTACTTATAAAATAATATATTTGCGAAATGAGATGTTTGCTGATGTTTGAAGTGATTAGTTTGTAATGTTATTTTTAAAATGATCATTTGTCATTAGTTTTGTCAAACATTAGTTGACTCCCAATAAGAGCAAAGGTGCGCATCACGCATTTCGTCCTAGTGGAGTCAAGCCCTAATTTAGAACTTTCACTATTTCATACTAATAATAAAAATAATACTCTCTCTCTTTTCAGGATATTTGCTTTTACTGCTGAACAAAATATGGAAAAATAATACACTATCACGTATTTATCATAGCATTTTGGGTCTTGCGGCTCTAAGCAGACAGCTCCCAGTTATATAAGCTATATTTACTATTTACCCTACTAAGGCGAAGAGGAGGGTTATGTATTTCACCTTCGCCGCTATTTAAGTACTATTTTTTTTGGATATGTATGTATTGTTCATCTGTTCCCTTGTATCTTCCATTATATCCAATGTATATTGACGAATAAGGTATCGTTGGAAGCAAAGAGCTTGGATGGTTGGAAGCGTCTTAGCTGTCTGTTGGTATAGGCTACGTGACGTCACATTAAATACAATATGGCGCCCACAATAGGCCAAAAAGTAATGAACTCAAAAGTAAAATTAATTAAATATTACTGTGTTTGGTATTAAATTAAAGGGTTTAAAATCAAAACACATCCCAAAAACATATACATTATTAACTATTATACATACCCTATGCTTGAATTAACTGGATATAAACATACTTATGACAAGAAATATCCCATAGTTGGGTTTTGGTTTTTTTGTTGTTTTATTATTGAATTGACAAAGGATATATTTTAAATTATGGTTGGTACACAAGTACATCAGAAGGTGGTTGCTTACGTAGTTCAGTATTTTATAACGTTAAATTAATTTCTATAGTTCATGAAAATCAATTAGTAATTTAATTATGTAATATGCTCCACACATAATAATACCTCAAAAATAATAATACAAATGTGTTAAAAATTGAAAAATTGGCAGGCGTATCAAATTAAGATTTACCATTACTACAGTTTATTGAAAATTCATGGTTGATTTGTGAAAAGATATGTACAAATTACTCTTGTTCCTAGAAATAATAATGTTTCTGATATACTTAAATATTAATTTATGACATATACTTACTTAATTATATAAACTCATCATCATCATCAGGTCTGTTTTAGGTTCCATTACAGGAGCACGACCCTATCTGTACTACCAGAGCCATATATTAGCCAGAGCAGTCAAAGGATTTGCCTACACTCTCCACGCTGGCCAGACGGGTTGCATAGGTCTCATTGATATTTATAAGCTTTGTTTAGCTTGTGTTTCTTAAGTCGCCTTCTACGACGACGTCCACGGAAAGACTTGGAATGGTCACACGGCTGTGTGATATCACCTTTTTATCCTTATTGAGGCAGACAGAACCCTAGTACCTATGGGTCTCGCGACTCTAAATAGACAGATCCCAGGGCCGCACGACTCGAAAGCCACTTTTAGCTTAAGGCCATACCTAAATTTTCCGGGGTCCAGTGCTGCCCCCATTTAAAATAAATCGTTTCAAAGAAAACGGAGACATTATTTAAAATTTTGCTACTATCAAATCCTAGATAAACCTTCAAAGTATTTTAGGAACTACTGTTTACAGTTTATAATGAGAACGTTAAGCATTACTACGCACATTTGCCAAAAGTCTCCGTTTTCTTTGAAATTATTTATTTTAAATGGGGGCAGCACTGGACCCCGGAAAATTTAGGTACGGCCTTAATGGGAGAGAACGTAGAAAAAAAAGTGATGGGTTCTTCACTCATACCATCGATTTCCGCGGGAAGGGGTACATTCTAAGTTATTCTTTTCTCCAAGACCAGCTGGAAAGACTCCAAAATACAATTATTTGAACATATCGCGTGGGTTTTCCAAATCAAAGGGCTTTTTGATTTGATTTTATGAATACTTACTTATAGCTTATAGCAAATTAATATCAACATACAGGCAGTTATATTTTTTTTATTAAAAATATCTTGAAATGTGAAATTCACACCACCTAGGCGTTTTAGCTTCGCTTGATGGAAGCCCATGTATAAAAAGAAGGTTCTCTAAAAATTTTACCTACCTAAAAATATAGGGTTTTCGAAAATAAAGGCTTTTGAGGCCTAACGCTGAAAAAAATACGTTTTTTGAGTGACTCCCTTTAATTTTTAAACTTATGAAATTTTTATTTATTTGTTGTTCTAGCGGTCACAGCGTTATCGGTCCAAATTTCAAGTGTCTAGCTATTAGGGTTCAAGAGATAGAGCTCTGTGAAAAACGGACGGACCGACGGACAGACAGCGGAGTCTCAGTAATAGGGTCTCATTGGCATATTTAGGTACGTAGCCCTATCATATGACAGGTTATTAACATATTTAATAAAGTGTAGTTGAAAATCTCAGTGGCCAAGTGGGAGTACGCGTTACTATCACATACAGGATGACTTTTTAAACAACAGCCAATTTTTTTGGGCAAATTCAGTCCATGATACGGAACTGCTATCTATTAAAAAGTTATTAAATATCGATAAAAATGTTTCTTCCTCCCATACAAAATCCGTTTGGCTGAGCGCTGACTGAATGGAAAGGCGAATTTTTATTTTAGTCTTCGTTAATTGTTTAGGAATGTAGTTCAGTATCATTGTCTAAACTTGCTCCAAAACTTTGGCTGGTGGTTAAAAAGTCAGCCTGTATTTACAAGTTGAGAGTCCCCTTACCCTAGACAGAATCAGAGTTTCCCATACAAACGTAGTCTACGTTTTATTTTGAAACGACATATCAGATTTCAGTAAAAAGTTACTTTAAAGAAATTGCCTATATCTAGGACAACAAGAGGCATAAAAATTGTCGAGCTCATCTGTGCTTCAGAAGGTACGTTAAGCCGTTGGCCCCGGTTGTCATCATTGTATTATGGCAATCGTCAAGCTATGTCAGATGCCTTTGGGCAGCTTGATAAATTCTGACTCCTGTGTTGGCCACTTACACACGAAAAACAACAACGTAGTGTTGTCGGCTAGAGTAGGCCGATTTAGATGATCATCATCAAGGTGAGTATTTTGAGGGGCAAACGATGGTTTTGCTTTCTTTAAAAACTATATTGTGTGTATTTTATAATGTATTTTAAATTAATTTTAATCAAAACTAATATTAGTATTTAAGATTAATTATTTATTGTCGCCATCATGTGTCCCACAGCTGGGCAAAGGCCTCCATCGACATTTTCCATTCAGTTCGGCTGAGTTTTATATTTCCATTCACTTAGTCATCATATCAACCACAGGAAGTCCACTGCTGGACATAGGCCTTCTCTAAGGATTTCCAAAACGACCGATCGGAAGCGGCCTGCATCCAGCGTTTTCCCGCAACCTTGCTCAGGTCGTCGGACCACCTAGCAGGTGGGTGTCCTACGCTGCGCCTGCCGGTACGTGGCCGCCATTCGAGAACCTTTCTGCACCATCGGCCATCGGTTCTTCGCGCTGTGCCCCGCCCACTGCTACTTCAATGAGCTAATCCGCTGGACTATGTCTGTGATCTTAGTTCTTCTACGAATCTCCTCATTTCTGATTCGACCACGTAAAGAAACACCTAGCATAGCCTATAGCAATATTAGGCTTCTTTTTGTTTTAGTACACAAACTTTCTGTTTTGTTTGCTACCACTATCTTAAATAAAAAAAAAATCGTATTACATTAAAAAAAAACTTACATTTACTACTCGTAACACTCCTTGCATCAATATAACATAACACAAAAAATACACAAATAAATTTCAGTCCCCAAATCATTTTGCTCACGACACTTAGTTCCTAAGTATGTAAATACACTAAATTGTTTTATAAATATGCAAATATAAATAATATATACACCAAATAAATTAATTATATGCACTTCATAACAAGCTGCCGGTCAGCATGGCACTGCACGATATGTCCAGACACTTCACTTTAACTGCATTTTGGAACAGCAAATCCGTGGAGCAGTGTTCGTATTATTCGTTTTGACCTTGATCTAGTTTGTGATGAAAGTGAATTTGTTTGTCTAATTGGACATGTGATTTGTTGGGTTTAACATTGAATAGTATGAAGTAGATTGAAAACCACTTGGTGACCTTCAGTCCTTTACCGGTTACTTATTCTTTTAACTTTGTAGTTATTTTTATCAGTAAAGTAACGTGAGATAACTCCATAATTAATTATTTTAAATCGGTTGACTAACGTGATAAAGTCGGAAAAGGCTAACCAGGTTTCGATCGATTTAGACGATCATCTTCAGGGCGAGTGTCAGCGACATCATCGGAACAATAAGTCTGAATAATAACAATGACGACATTGATGAATAACATTAGTTTTCAAATTATATTAAAAACAAACTAATTACGTAAAATAAACCTAAACAGAATACATATCAACACATATGATGCTAAATTACATATGTTTATAATTATTTATTAATTTTTAAATATTAAATTATATGGCGCTAAATTAAAAAATAAATTAACCTATTATAAAACAAATTTGTTTTATGAATAATATTGCTTAATCTTGAAAAAATTATGTCTTCAACTCGTAATTTCATTATGTGAGACTATTAAATAAATTACAAGTACTAAGAGCACGTATTTGGCATGGCTATTAATGTTCACCTCAGTTGCAATGTTGCACAAAAGGTGGATATGTTACATATTGCAAAACACTGCCCACATACTAACTAGTTTCTTACTACGTAACATCAGATTGGCTAGTTTACAAGTGTCTATTTTATGATATTTTACTTACCTATGTTGAAAGAATAGCTACAAGAGCATTGGTACAAAATACATCTGTCATTTAAATTATAACCTAAAAGTAACGAAGCTTAAGTGGCATATTATATTGAGCTCTTCCGTTCTTCAGAAAGCACATCAAGTCTTCGGTCTAGGTCGTCTTTATAACCACTAGATGGTAGTTATTATGCTAAACGTTTAGGCAGCTTTAAAAAAAATAACAACAAAAAATTACACAAAAAGAGGGCCTGAAATGATAAATCATTTTTCAATTTGTAGGTTAATGTTATGAGCTGCGAAACATAAAAGGTTACCACACAGATCATGTAGACGATTCAGGTTTCTATCAACTGGTGCCTGCGGCAAATACTTGGCATTTCTAGCCTGATAAGATCTCCAACGAACGCCTGTAGGAGGCGTGCCGGGAAATACCAATTGACAAGCAGATCATGCGCCAAAAATGGACATGGATAGGCCATATACTTTTAGAAAAGAGCCCACACACATACAGAGCCGTATGTGTGCCGTCCCAAGCACTCCTTGCGGCGCACTGTGATCGCGATGGAGAAAGACTGTTGGAGCCCTCGTCCCCACCTGGGGGCTTCAGAACCTTTAAGTGAAAAGTCAAGTTACGCTACGTGTTTTAGATAAAAGTACTTATTGTTAGGAGACTAGCGCCATCTGCGTGTGATCTCCACAAAAACGGGCAAGATTATCGATTTAGCGATATTCCGGCTGTGAGTGCCCGCCGAGCGCGGATTGTCTTTGCCCGGCCAGGAAATAATCTTTGTCTATGGGTCGCGCCCACTCTGGACCGACGCCTTAATGACAGGTTCGCTGGCGCGTCGCGAGATAGCCGAGGCCGGCATTTTGTACTTGATATATTGCGAATATTTCGTGAAGAATTGTCGCTAATTGTTGTTTGTTTGTGTGTGCCCAATTTGTTTGGAACGGCGTGGAGCCGGGAATAGTTTGTAGTACGTATAAGAACAGTGATTTGTGTCGGGTGTGAAACGCGTGCCATTGCGTCATTGTAAATTGTTAGTTTTTTGCCTATTGCCCGTGTGGAACGGAAGTATTTGTAAACTGACTATAAAGGGAACTAATTTTGGTGGCGTGGATGCCCATAAATGTATAAACAGTGATAAATGTTTGAATCGGAGCGAGGGACATCCCATGTTACGTTCCGCTGTTAGGTTATGTGCTTAATCTTGAAGTGTCAAGAAGAAGATGAACCTTGTTGTGCTGTGGTGAAGTGGTGCTATAAATACGACGTATTCGTTTGGGGCGACATACATGAGCTCATGGGTAGGTGCGCTTAGGGACCCCATTTTCTTCACCACTGACTTGGGACCCGTGGTGGGACCTAAGGCCGTCGCCAGCCCTGAAGAGGACTTCGGGCTCGACGCGAAGGCCAGGCGAGGCTGCCTGAAGACGGCATGGATGCTGTAAGTATTATTAAAAAAAATTAAAATTAAATTATTTCCCATTTGTAATTAGTTTAATTACTTTTAATTAGATTTAAGTTTAAGGTATAATTAGGTTAGGAGGTTCCCTGGACCTTATCTAGGGTGGTAGCAGACTGCGTAGGTTTGTTTGTGTGTTTGTTTGTTGCCGGTGGGATTGCCGGACTCGTACCAAGAGCGTAGTTAGTAACATCTTTGGTAGCAGAACGTAATCTTAGCTATCTGCGCCAACACTACGAATACTAGGCGAGTTCTATGTTTAGCAGTGGACTTCCTCTGGCAAATGTGATAATGGGCAATGATGAAATGAATGTCTACTTACCAGAATACTTACGCAATATGGCGATTTATCCAAACTACTTAGCAGTCGCCTTTTGACTGTTTTACGGTCGGTACGCAAAAAAAGTAGAACTATATCTTACTATGTGTTAAGCATATATTATGTTTTATTATTGTTTAGTTCAAAATTTTGTTCAGTTTTATGTTTTCGTTACGTTACACCCACATTACATTCCAATCCACTACAATCAACCTTAAGGTTTGTTTTCTGTTAGAGAATGCTTGTTGAATGCTAATGCTACAGCATTATGTCCGCCGCCTTTTGTACTAATTATATTTGAATGTGTGTACAATAAAGTGTAAATAAATACAATACGGATAAATATTTTAGTAAGTCGCCTCCACAGCTTCTCTGTGCGTGTATTTCTGACAATCCATTATAATTTTATTCCCAATCGCTTATAACAATGCAGCTTTTCATTTCTTAGTGTCTGCGTTTGAGATTACATTATCACGTCTTTATCTCTAATGGGTGGACAGGATCTTGGGCCGTAAGAGCCAAAGACAACGTTTAAAGTGACGGTCGGCGTGCAGATGAAAAAGGGAATCAAAATAGTGATGGGTTACTAGCCGCATCGCCTATCAACAACATATTAACTCCCATTTCTTTGATCGGCTTTTACAATCTGTTTCATAATTGGAAAACAATCCTTAATGGCATCGATATCAGTACCTATACGACAGCTTATCCAGTAAAAGACATTTCAAGAGACATTTTATTCAACATTATGGACTGAGTACAAGACTTACTTGAATTAAGGTCCTAAGGCTCCCAAGGATTTTTGGGGCTCCTAAGGCCAAAGCAGGGGCTTCAACAGTCTTTCGCTATCGCAAACGGTCTTTGGCTGCACACTCTACTTCGAGCTAGGTTACCCGATAGTCTTCATCTCCGCTGCGCTTCCACAGTGCCCCGCAAGGACTGCTTGGGACGGCATACTTTCCGCTTGGCCTGAGGAATCTACTCCAGGGCTTGCCTCTGTATGTGTGTGCTCTCCCCTGAGAGTATGGCATATCCATGTACATTTGCGGCGCAAGGTCTGCTTGTCAATTGGCATTTCCCGGCACGCCGCCCCCAGGCGTTCGTTGGAGATCTTCTCAGGCCAGAAAATTCCGAGTATTTGCCGCAAGAAGCGGTTGATGAAAACCTGGATCGGCTGCGTGATCTCTTTGGTTAAGTACTTCTATATTTCGCACCCACACGGACGGAGTAAAAGAATTAAGCATGCTATTGCCGTTCTGTTGTGGTTCTGTCCAAAAAAGCCTGCATGAAAAATCCCGTGCGCTGCGGCTCGTGTGGTGTTGTCATTTGTGTCGTTAAATTTTCCATACCAATGTCTTCTTCTTTAAATTAAGGTGAAGATATAGGCAAATGGCCTTGAAGTGTGAAATAAATTTTTTACTCGTAAATATGGTGATAATTTTCATATTGCTCTTCGTCATGCCGTGGCCACTTTTGGCGGAGGCAAGTTTTAAAGCTAGACGGACTAATGTAAATACTTCCAACGGCAGTTCATAAAATAATTTAAAGGGCTATCTAGTGCATGACGAAGAGCAATATGGAAATTATCTAGATATTTACGAGTTAAGGCCGTACTTGAATTTTCCGGGGTCCAGTGCTGCCCCCAATTAAAATAAATCATTTCAAAGAAAACGGAGACATTATTTAAAATTTTGCAACCACCAAATCCTAGATAACCCTTTAAAGTATTTTATGAACTACTTTTTACAATTTAAAGTGAGAACGTTAAGCTTTACTACGCACATTTGCGAAAAACGGCCACTTTTGACTAATGTGCGTAGTAAAGCTTAACGTTCTCATTATAAACTGTAAACAGTAGTTCATAAAATACTTTGAAGGGTTATCTAGGACTTGGTAGTTGCAAAATTTTAAATGATGTCTCCGTTTTCTTTGAAATGATTTATTTAAAATGGGGGCAGCACTGGACCCCGGAAAATTTAGGTACGGCCTTAACAATTTATTTCAAATGAGGGCGCCACTTCAAGGCCATTTGCCTATATCTTCACCTTAAAGAGGCTTATTTGTGGGGAAATCAATCCCCTTTATTTATCTCTTAATCTTACATACATATTATACTATCACGAAGTTTGTAAAATTTTAATTTTCTTGTCTGTAATGCCATCTAGTTAAATAGTAAAGAACCAGATACCGCTACGAGGTAAATAAGAGGTAGGTACGTGGTTGTACTCGCACTCCGCGTTTTCTAATTCAGAAGACCAAACAAAGAGGGCGCTAAAAGCAAAGACAGATTGACAAAATACAGGATGTTTTAGAACGTGAGATAATCGTTACATATATATTAATAGTTACGAAATACTTACTTTGAAATAAAAACACAGCAAAGTTCAGGACTAACTTTATACATATTATGTTTCGAACACAAGATTGCTTAAATTTTTCTCCATAGAAAAACATTGCAAAGTTGCTATTCTAAAACGGAAAGTATTCAAGAAATACAATAAATTAGCACTTGTAACTTTGGATTATACCTAATTGTATTCAACAAAACAAAACTCTTAAATATTCTTTATACAACGAAAAAAACCTCTAAACCAAAACCAGCCTCATTGACCTACCGCGATATTTTCACCGCGCATGGCTCGCTGTCTCGCTTCAGCTAGAGTATATTTGTGTGCGTGGAAGCGGGAGCAAAACATAGATTATCCACATCAGACCCAGCCACACTCGATTGTAGAGAGAAAGAAGCTGAAGGCACGTCTTCATCATCATGATCCCAACCCTTCTTCCGCCCACTGCTGAGTATCGGCATCTCTTCGTCGACGCCACCTATCTCGGTCCTGTGCTGCTCTCATCCAGCTGCGACCCGCGACTTTGATTATGTCGTCAACCCATCGCATAAGCGGTCGTCCGACGCTTCTCTTACCCGTTCTGGGCCACCATTTAGGCAGTGCCTATTCCCACCTGTCATCTCTCTGTCGGGCCAAGTGCCCTGCCTAGTTCCACTTTAGGTAGGTACAGAGGTACTAAGTAAAATAAAATAAAGAATAGCTTCGAAGTAAAATATGTACTTATTGATTCTTAGAATTTTAGTCAACAATAAATATTACAATACAATACAACAATTTTACTTTTAATATTAATTTTACTTTACAAACTTAAAATAAATGTTTACATAAAATTATGTTCATATTTTACAACAGCATGATTCCTATTTAAAATTGAATACAAATAAAAATTGGGTAATAATAAAATCATTCGATATGAACTCAATAATACTAGAAATAAAAAATATTTATCAATTCTTCAGGAAATATTTTTTTAATTCGTCTATCTACCTATATGTACTTTTCGTGAAAATGCTATAAATGCATGCAGTTTTTTATGTCTTGAAAAAAAGGAAGATTAAAGCCGACACTCCACTGAAGCTGAGCTAGGATGTGCTATGTTTTTACAACCAATGAATATTTCGTTATTCAATTGAGCTAAGCTTACCCCAAAGTGTTTTTGTTTAATTTGTGTTATGGGATACTAACTGAACGATATGCTTTTGTTTTTTGATAAAAACAATTAATTAAACAAAACACCCCAGACCCAGGACAATTTAATAAAGGCCATTTTACAACTTGCCCTGGATGAGGATCGAACCCAGAACCTTCGAGTGGAGGACTGGCGTGATTACCAATATGTCTCGGAGTCACGGAGGTCATCTGAGATATGAGAGAAGAGATAAAAATAGTATATCAATCTAGTGACGTCGGAATCCTATTGTTTGTCAAAATATAGTACACCTTCGCTCACCTTGAATGGAGTCCAGGCCTAATATTTATTATCTCACCAAATCAAATTATAAAAAAATCTTTATATTTACGTATTTACAGTAAGTCACTCTCCTATCGAACCCTAATCTTATATTAGGAACATCTATGCATTTATATACAGACTCATTTTAATAAAAACTAAGCCTCTTCATAACTGAAATATATTTTGGAAAAAATAATTCAAGACAAAATAAAAAATTCTTAGTACATAGTTGTATGAATTTTCTTAGTAGTCAATATTTAATTAGAAAGGGAGATAAATCAATAATCAATAACTGTTAGGATTCATATATGGCTTACATAAAATTAATCTATTTGATCTTAGTACTAATATGTATTCATCATATATTTACTGTCATTGTTATCAGCAACACAACGGTCCAAAAAAATATTTAAAATCATTTAAAAACTACTTGCAAGTGAAAAAAGATAGCAAAAAATCTTTTAAATAAAACAACAGAAGAGCACTGATTATTTTGTTAAGAAAATATACTTTTATAACATGCATTGCATCTGATAGACACCCAATTTTTCCCTCGGGACTTTCGGCATTTAAAAATGGGTCTATTATTCTACCACTTCAAATTCCTCAAATTAATACCATATTTTGCGGTCACTCCGCTCGTCACAACCTAATACTTCATCCTACCAGAACTTTAAACTTAATATCACAGTTACTAAAACGTATAGAACTAAATAAGGTTTTCGTTTTCCTGCACTGGAAGAGAAGAATCCTCCTTTTCGATGGCAGTTCTCGTGCTTGTCTTCTGTCAGGCACATGGCATAGGCCATAAGGTGGGGTATAACGCTCTGTTCGTAGCTCGCCGTGAACAGGTGCTGCCAGGGTCCTGAAGCGAAGACAGCCACGTCTTCTCCGCCATGGGTTTCAGAGTCTAATGGCACTAGGCTGGGGTAGGAGTAACCTACGTCCTCTGAAAATAGAAGGATTAATGAAAGAATATACAAAATCCTGGCTTCTATACCTTAAATAAAGAAATGACCTGAGTTCAGACCATATGGGGGCTTGCTTTGAGGGTATCTCATAAAATGCTGACTGCCAGTTAGTAGTTACTAACTGGCAGTCAGCATTTTCTGGCTATTGGATGAATTGTGGACTAAAATAAGGTACCTAAGTATGATAATAAAAAGCTTATAAAACAATGTGATTTTAAGAAAAAATCCTTAACTTTTAATGGGCACATTGGCAGTTAAGGGCATGAGCATTGGGCACCTCAAACAACCCAATAAATCTATTGCAACTTTAAGATTAGGTTTTTTACAGCATACCTAAAACCTTATACCGAGGTACCTTTTATGCAACAAAAAAACCAGTTAATACTTTCTTCTTTAATTTAAGAGCTTGTTCTTAGGTAGAGTTCGTCGAGAGAGTTAAGTGGAGATGCCTCCATTCCTCTCTTCTGTCTGCCATCTTTTTAATGTCTTGGTAGGACCTAACTCCTAACCCTTCCTTAATGTGTTGGAAAAACTTCATCCTTGGTCTTCCCCTTCCTCGTCTCCCTTTTATTTTTCCTTCTACTATTATTCGGAATAGATTGTCATGTCTAGTTAATACTTACTTGACATAAATTGCTGATGCAAACTAACATCAACCCTCTTTCCATCCGCTCCAATCGACGCAGCTTTGCCATTAGCATAACTAATAGTCGTGTACGGTATACCATCAGCTCCTTGTGTCGTATCCACCAACCCCAAGATATCATTCCCTCTTGAAGGATAACCAGCAACGGTCATGGTATGAGCATGGTCGGAGCTGACGACTATTAGCGTGTCTTCTTCGTTGGTCAATGCACGGGCTCTCTTGACAGCTTTGGAATATTCGACGGTTTCGTCTAAGGCTAGATGAGCTAGGCTGTCGTGGTGGGCGTGGTCTATTCTTCCACCTGGAATCAAAATTTTAGGTTTGAAGGTTTTTCATTTTCTGATAATGCTAAAAATCTACATTAAGTAGGAATTTCGGGTATCTCTCAAATTCGATTAGCTAAATCTAAATAATAATAGTGAAGGGAGGCCACTGCCCAGTAGTGGGACACATAACGGCTAGTATTATTTTATTATTTTATTTTTTGCTCAGGCCTGGACCTGGTGAATTTAACAACAACAAGGGTTGATAACTAAGTGTAGTTATATTTTATACATTATTTGAATTTTCTCAATGTAAATGAAGGAATTTACGAATTATTTTGCAGATTATTATTTTAGATAAATATAAATAGACTTCAAAATACCTACATTCTTAGAGCAACACCCTACATTAAATAAACGAATAGTCGAAATTGATTATCGCCGTATAAATTAGGTAATGAGAGTAAATAATAATCAAAGGTTGTAAAATGCGTAATTAGTAGCGTTTTTGTTTTTCGCCTACACGAAAAGAACCGCAAATCCACGTGTTTGCAGTGAAGCGCTGTATTATCTGTCAATCACATTTATTATTACATATATGAACAAAGTCAACGTGACTATCCACGTTTCTTTAGATACCTAGTATTAGTAATAATATAGCTATTGTAAATTGCAAGTCTTGCTACATATAATTCGTGACTATGAACAACACAATCATAAATATCTAAGAAGAGGAAAATAGCTTGTTTTCACAACATACAATTTGTTTCTTTATTTATTACAATGTTGTAAATAAATATATCGGTTTGAAAGATATGGGCAACATTATCTACATTTGTGCAAATTCTTTGCAAAAACAATTAAAAACAACAACCCAACGCATTTACACGGTCAAATGCAATAACAGAAAGCATTGACGTCAGACGGGCTTGTTGTTTAACTTTAAATTGTTTTTGCAAATCTCCTTAAATATAAGTGTTAGTATTATACAAATGTACATAATGTGTTCATTCATCTATTGATAAACGACCGACCGCTGCTCGATGTAATTTTTCCTTGCGTTGCAGTTGTTATACGAGATGGTTGTAGTAAGTGCTTATTGTCGCCTCTTACATCTTCATCAAAAAAATAAAAAAAACTACTAACTAAAAACTAAAACAAAAACTAAAAACAAAACTAAATTACAAACTACTCCACCGACAAGAACGTAGTTCTAAAATTATATATTATAGATAGACATCTTCATCTGAGGTCGTTACCGCATTCTCAGCGGCAGAGCAGACTGCTCCAAATATGACATAATAATAATCATCCTAGGATGCCAAAGACCATGATAAATCGAGAAGAAATAGCCGGAATAGTTTAAACGATTGGCTATAGTTTTACAATCAGCCACTTATCTGACGTCAACCCTCTTTGGGAATGCATTTGTGCTAAAAGTTTTACAAACGATCGCCTCCCGAAGTCAAACCTCCTTGGGAATGCAGTTGTGGTACGTGATGTTTATCCTAAGTTTTTTTAGCTGCTTACAAAATTTTCAGAAAGAGGTATTGTTAAAATGCAAAAGGAAGGTGTTAAGTTATGTATAATTTCGACATGTTTATCTAAGTGTATATTAACTTCGATTTTTGGTTTTGTTTGATCAGGCCTTCTTTGCTATGATTCAAGTTTTTTTAGGGTTTCTCAAGTTTTTAATTTAGTATGAAAGGAAAAACTGACTTGGTACAATACTAACCTTCAACAAACAGGAAGTATCCCTTACTGCTTCTGCTTAGAATTCTAATGGCAGCTTCCGTCATTTCTTCTAATGTGGGCTGTGTAGCTTGAGCTTTGAGGTGGTAATCCATGTGGTCATCGTGGAACAGGCCTAGGAGGTACTCCGGCTGATCCTCTGAACTGAGTATCTGGAATGAAGAACGATTGCATCTTTAGAACTTCCTTTGCGTAGCCATAGATATGGCTTGTCTATGTAGATAAGCAAGGCAGGAAAACGTTGGATGTAAACCGCTTCGAATCAATCGTTGTGTCTTTAGCCCCCCCGAAATAAAAGCAGGATATCTGCCTATTATTAATGCATTGGGCAGACATAGGTTGGTAATAACATTGAGTGGTAAGTATAGTCTTTGTACAGAGGACGTTCCGACTCCTTCTCTGATACCTATATCTCCTTTAGTCGCCTCTTATGCTACCCGTTGGAGAAGAAAGGGGGTGGTGACAAATTGGTATCTGAATCTGGTATCTGAACTAAACATAGTTTGTATCTCAGAACACCAGACCCTCCTCACAATTCGAGGAAATATTGACCTATAAGTTTCAACATTCTATACAAAATACGTGATTGAAAATGTTTGAGAAAATATATCTAAAATTAAGTTCTTTATAAAAATAAATTAATCAATTAGGCAGATGTATGTGTGCGTGCGTGCGTGCTTGTGTGTGACCGTATGTAAGCGAGAAGTAGTATGTATAAACTCACCTTCAAGAGTTCTTGCTTATCGCTGACATACTGGTGGGAGACCTTCCTGTCCTCCTTATCGTTATGCCACTTCTCAATCAGGTCGACCTTATCTAGTCGCCTCCCGGTGCTGTTGACTAGGGGGTTGGTGTTGTTTGGGAGAAACTCCTTGCGGCCTCCTCCAAGAATCACCTGGAAAAAGTAAAACGAACTTTATGAAGCTTTTTTAACCGATTTCAAAAAAAGAAGAAGTTATCAATTTGTCGGAATCTTTTTAGGGTTCCGTACCCGAAGGGAGCAAACGGGACCCTATTACTAAGACTCCGATGTCTATCCGTTTGTCCAGATGGACAGACGGACAGACAGACAGACAGACGGACAGACGTCCGTCTGTCTGTTTGTCTGTCTGTCTGTCCGTCAGTCACAGGGCTCTATCTCTTGAACCGTAATAGCTAGACACTTGAAATTTTCACCGTTTATGTATTACTGTGGCAGATATAACAACAAATACTAAAAACAAAAAATAGTTAAAAATTAAAGGGGGTCGTCATACAAGAAACGTGTTCTTTTCAGCGTTTTTAACTTGATCTTCATAATGGCATTAACTAGATACTTGAATTTTCACCAATTATGTAATACTATGACCACAATAACAAAAAATACTAAAAATAAAATAAAGTTAAAAATTAAAGGGGGTCGTCATACAAAAAACGTGTTTTTTAGCATTTTAAAACATTGTACGGTGGTACGGAACCCTCCATGTACGAGTCCGACTCGCACTTGCCCGTTTATTTATGTATGTTCTCCGATTACTCGAAGATACCTGGACTGATTTGAAATATTCTTACTTTTACTGAAAGGTAGGTGTTCAGTGACCTAGCCGGCTCCCCATACATTTGTGCAACAAACCCTTTGGAAGAATAAAAAATAAGTACTTTCTTACGGTTTTGTGTTCCATTAATGATTCTCATGACAAGATTTCGATATAGCTAGAGGGAGACATTAACCTGTTTAACTAAAGTTAAACGTTTATTAAAGTAATTAACTATTATGTCGAATTATTTGTTTCCGTTAAACAATAACCTACGTAAAGGACTTTATTATGTTTCAATTTTATAATTAAAATTTTCAGACTGAGTTAATTCGTTACGCTACGGTTATTTGTTGCGTACAATTGTTCGTGCGCACTATAAGTTTCCGGAATGAATATGAAAGAATACTATTAAAGGTACAAAATTAATTTATTGTTTTTCAAAATAATCTCCCTTGGCGTCTATGCACTTTTTCATTCGATGAAACCAGTTTTGAAAACTTTTGTGCCACTCCTCTGTGGTGACCTCTGAAACGTGTTTTTCATACTCCTCGACAGCCTCTTCTGGTGATGAAAATCGTTGACCGCGTAATTGGTTCTTAATTTTTGCGAACAGAAAAAAGTCACAAGGTGCCAGGTCGGGACTGTATGCAGGATGACTCATGAGTTCTACATTTTTCGCCTTCAAAAAGTCGTTTGTCTGTCTGGCCGTGTGAGAACTAGCATTGTCGTGGCGCAGGATGATACGGCGTTTACGGTTATTTTTACGGAGTTCGTCAATAACTTCCAGCAAACAAATGGTCGTGTACCAGTCACTATTCACTGTACAACGATTCTCTAAAGCAACAGTAGCCACGTGTCCAGTTTTATTAAAAAAAGAAGCAATCATCCGCTTAGATGCACTTTTCACGCGCGCCACTTTGGTTGGTTTCGGCTCATCTTGAAAGACCCATACGCTCGATTGCTGCTTTGTTTTGAGATCGTAGCAATAAATCCATGTTTCGTCACCTATTACTATGTCCCACACCAAATTTGACGCACCTTCGTTGAATCTGGTAAGCATGGCACTGCACCAAGTGACGCGGTCCGTTTTTTGAGCCTCGGTCAAGTTGTGTGGGATCCACCGCGAGCACAGCTTTCTCACACCCAAATGTTTGTGTAGGATTAATTGTATTTGACTCATGCCTATTTCTAAGGATGCGCGAATTTCATGGTAGGTCACATGCCTGTCTGTTTCAATCATACGGCGCACAGCATTGATGTTTTTGTTGGTCACAGCGGTGGACGGCCGACCATCGCGAGATTCGTCACTGAGATTGATACGACCACGCTTGAATTCTGCAAACCAGCTATAAACAGTTGTCTTGCATGGTGCTTCATTGCCAAAAGCTGTTTCAAGCCGAGCGATGCTCTGTTGAGCTGTCAAATTACACTTAAAATCGTAGAAAATCATACTACGAAAATTTTCCCGAGTTAAATCCATGTTGATGCAGACACACAATTTTTTAAATGGCGCCACAAGGTAAAAACAAAAGACAGTCAGATGAAACAAACTGCATTCTACAGCCAAAGAGTTCTATTTTCAACTGTTGCAATAAATTTTTAAATATTGTATATGTAAGTGGCCGGTTCCGGAAACTTACAGTAATAATAATATATAATAATAAAATGTTTTATTAATTTTCTCCACAAAAACATCTTAGTTACAGTGCGCCCTATGTACTTTTAAACGTGTTATTTTTTTCAATAACCGACGTTTACTTTGTCTACATTGTTTACACGTTTTTTTCTTCCCGAGTGTGTTAATAACACTGGTGTCAGATTTTTCGAGCTGCCTAAAGCACAGAATAGGATACTAGTACTCCGTACAGAAGTCTTACTCAGCAAAGAAATTTAAAGAAATATCTACTCAATGTAGTTAGCGATATGGTTTCATTTAGCTCACGTCAGAACTCGGTACCTTTTCGTTTAGATAACCAGACATCCATTGCAGGCCAATTTAATTCTGATCCCCCGCCACCCGCGGCGAGAACGGTTGTGTTTTAGTGTGACTCCGTATCAAATAATTCCAAATATAGTTACACTGTTATTTTTTTACGTAAAATTTGCATCAATAGAAAGTAATTTAAGTGGTGCATGGAACTGTGTAAAAATCTGAACAATAAAACAGTGATAAACAAGCGGAAACATAAATACAATTTTGAAATAAGTCGTTGTGCAGTGTTTGTTGTGTCACCGACGTCAATCAGCTGTGTGGAGTGACTCATAACATTCCGAACTCGGTGTCAGCGATCGGTGCAGCTAGTGAGTTTATTCGTCACTCATGTAACTCAAGACTTAGCGCAGTGGCGTAGAGGCCCGGACGCATGCGAATCTCCAGTACCAGAGTTCGAGCCTGGATGGGCTTATAAAAGTTTTTGCTGTTTGCTTTTTTTTTTCTTTTTCTTTTCTTTTTATCTGATCGTAAATACACAAAGATGGAAGTTGAATGTGCAAAATGTAATGAGAAATTTACAAACAAGCAAATATTATTGTGCTCATTATGTAAAAAAAGGTTCCATATAGATTGTACCAATGTTTCTTTTAGTCGCTTCCGCATTATGACAATAGAGAATAAGTCAAATTGGAAGTGTAATGGATGTATGAAAAAGGTTGGAAAAAACAAATCCTTAACCAAGCTTTCTAGTATGGTACTATCTTCAACTACACCAACACAGTCCCCAATTCCAACAACATTTGGGAAAACCTCTACCGACGATGGGAACAAGAAAGGGAAAATGTTAGAAGTTATACCATCTTTGAATTTATCTAAGGAACACGTCACATTGAGAAATCACAACTACAAAGTTAACTTGGAAACTTCAAATTCATTCGAATCATTATCAGATGAGGCCGAGGAAAATGTGGAAGATCAGAAAATTTATTGTTCAGACAATTTGAACAGGAGCTGTCCAGATATTCCTTTGTCTGACTCAAGCAACGTTGAAGAATTAAAGAGGGAAAATGAACTACTAAAGGAAAAATTATTAATAGCCGATAATGAAATAATTAACGTACTTCAGGAAAACTCAGCTTTGAGAAACAGATTAAATGATTATGAATTAAAAATAAAAAAACTCTCCCACATATGTACCAGTACCTCTAGCTCAAAAAAGAAAATGACCGCAACTCCTAAAGATAAACGTCGAAGCATAACCAAAACCAAACTTAACCTCACATTGGAAATGGGAGAACAGTCAATGATTGGATCCACCCAGCTTCCACTACCAGACAGTGAATCAGTGACTTCAAGGGAAAAACGTAGACCAAAAATACATATTTTTGGTGGAGAAGTAGTGCGCGGTTTAGCAAACAAACTTACAGCTAAAAGATACGGACATTGGAATGATATTTATGATGTGAATAGTTTTATAAAACCGTATGCTAGTGCAAGTCATATACTAAGCAGTTGCAATAACCTATCCGATATTTCAAATGATGATGTGATTGTTTTGTCTGTAGGCACAGCTGATAGTAATCCTTATAAATTGCTTACCGAATTATGTAATGTCTTCTCTAATTTTAGGGATAATAAAATAATAGTATTGAATGTACCTTACAGTAAATACCTTAATGTAAATAAATTGAACAGTGAATTACGATTAGCTATAAGCAATTATTCTAATTGTAATTTAATAAATATTGACAATGAGAAATACGATGACATTCTGGAATTTATATGTATGAAAATTAATATTGAAATTGATTATGACAAGTATAAACGCAAATATATTGAAAATATATCAGAAGTCCATAAAACGAACTTAAGTAAAACCGACAATCTGAAATTAGCATCTGATATAAATAGGAAAACACTTTGTCAACGTAAACTGACAGACTATTTTCTAATCAGAGTTGACCATGTAGACAATAAGCAAAAAGTAGTTAAACAAAAAACTATTCTTGATTACTTCAAATCACCGACAGGAAACATACAAGGTAAAGAGATCTTAGTGAGGGGAAATGTAACAAATAACATACAGTTTTTTCGAGGATAGTGATTCAGTTAATACTCTTCGGGAACAACATTTAACTTGTGTGTTTTTTCAAAATGTTTGTGGATTAAACTCAAAAAAAGATCAGTTGGAATTATATATAGAAAATTTAGAAGTAAAACCAAGTGTTATATGTATTTGTGAACATTTTCTATACGATGACTCTATCCCCCTACTACGTTTTACAAATTATGATCTTGTAACGCATTTTGCCAGGCAAAACAAGAAAAGGGGAGGGACATTAATACTAACAAAAAAGAGCGAAAATGTAGAAGAGGTAATAATATGTAAGAAGTTTAACAAGACTAAGCATTTCGAAGTATGTGGAGTTAGGGACAAAGTTACTAACACATATATTTTTTGTTGCTATAACAATAATACACAATTTAGTGAATTTATGGAAAGTCTTGAATGGTTTTTGCAACACTTCTTCGAGAAAAAATGTTTAATTTCTGGAGACTTTAACGTAGATGTGCTAGCTAATAAGACTAACACAAAGGAATTTTTACATCTACTGAAATCTTATAATTTTAGGTATCTAGTTAGTGACATTACGTTTAGGAGGAATGGTGCCGAATCCTGTATTGATAATGTATTGACCAATGTTCCTGAAACGGTTCCTTTGTTTACACAAGTTGATCATAACGGTTTGTCAGATGGACATGCTTGCGTAATTACTCATATGTACACGGAAAAAAACAAAGCTAACACGCGGTGTGGTGAGGTAGCTCATATTGAAAAGCGATGTTTTAATAGTAGAAATGACGAATATTTTAGGCACGAATTATTAAAAGTAGATTGGTCTGTTTTAGGCATAAATACATTTTTAAAAAAAATTGTTGACATTTTTAAACGATGCTACAAAAAGAAAAAAAAGCAAATTAATAAAAACAAATATGGAAAATTAGGATGGATAACTAAAGGCCTAAGAATATCAAGCAAAATGAAACGCGTACTATGCACATTGGACAAGAGTCATAATCATTCGTCTTTATATAATTACAGGAAAAATTACCTCAGAATATATAGGCGAGTTATTAAATCCGCAAAAAGGCTAAGTGTGCAATCAGAGATAAAGAAGCATGGCAATTGTACAAAACATGTCTGGAAAATTGTTAATGAGAGTCTCAACAAGAAGACTCGTAACAATCAAATTACGCATCTTAAAATTGATGACAATAATGTAACTGACGCGAAATTAATAGCAGAAGCGTTTGCCAGTACTTTCAATCACAATAATCAAGTACCCTCTGGCAGTGTAAGTGAGTCCGCGGAAATACTAGGTAATTTTTCTCAATCGACATTTTGTCATCTTGAATTTGAACGCGTGACTGAGAGTGAAATTAAAAGTATTGTCAAGGATATGGACAACAAGAAGTCATCTGGCTATGATGAAATTCCAATATATGTTGTAAAAAATAATATTGATATATTAGCAGCACCTTTAGCACAATTTTTCAATAACTGTTTTGATCTGGAAGTTTTTCCAGACCAATTGAAAATTGCAAAAATAATTCCCATTCATAAGAAAAATTCGAAATCTGATCCATCCAATTTTAGAGCAGTTGCTATGCTATCTATATTCTCGAAAATATTTGAGAAGATCTTAAAAAAAAGAATAGTCAAACATTTAAAAGACAATAGTATTATAAGTGACCGACAGTTCGGATACCAAGAAGGTGTTGGAACTGCTAATGCCATAGACACAATTATTGATGATGTGATTTCAAAGATAAATGGAAAATTTAAAGTCGCCGGTTTATCTCTTGACCTAAGTGGCGCATTTGACGCGGTAGATGTAGATATACTCACAATGAAGTTAGCGTATTATGGAATTGTGGGGAAGTTTCTAAATCTAATAAAGTCATATTTTAGTAATAGAAAACAATTCGTAGAGATAACAGATAATAAGGGTGAGTTCATCAATTCAAAAAAGCACTCACGATTGATACAAATTAATAGAGGAGTACCCCAGGGCTCAATTTTAGGACCGATATTTTTCTTAATTTTTGTTAATGACTTGATAAATTATATGACCATGATAGAATCTGACGTAAAAGTAGTTGTTTTTGCTGACGACACAAATGCAGTACTTTGGGCAAAAGACATAGATGCTTTAAACAGGAAGATTAACAGTACTATGAAACTGTTTCATCAGTGGTTCACTGCTAATAATCTAAAGGTAAATAGCAGTAAAACGAATGTTATGCTATTCAAGACGACAGCCAATAATAAAGACAAAATTGAAGTTTATTTAAATAATGAAAATATCAAGCCAGTTAAAGTTATTAAATTTCTAGGCATACATCTGGATGAATATCTCAACTGGAAACCTGAGCTACAAGAGGTAGAAAAAAGCATAAGCAGAGCTTGTTACGTCCTAAGATCCTTAAGAGACGAATTGACCATGAATCAATTAAAATCTATTTATTACTCATTCGTAGAGTCACGACTTCGTTATAGCATAAAATATTGGGGTGCAAGCTACCAATATAATATTGATAAAGCTTTCGCAGTACAAAAACGAGCAATACGGACCATGGTTCGCATACCTCCATGGCAATCGTGCCAAAAACATTTTAAGGACCTCCAAATATTAACTGTGCCGTCTTTATATATATTTGTTTTACTAACGGATTTTATAAAAAATAGAGACTCATACGAAACAGCAGAAGAAATGTTGGATCGAGAGGGCACGCGCAGGAAAGACTTAACCAGTGTTATAGCTCCCACACTTGACATCGCAATTCACTGTCCACGATACCAAACCGTTTTAATGTTTAATAAATTGCCTAACGAATTTAAATTAGTAAGAAAAGTTTCAATTTTCAAAAAAAAGTTGAGGATATTGCTACTGGAGAAGTGTTGTTACTCAATTGGGGACTTTTAAATGGTGTCAGCATCGGTAAGAAATGCCTGATGCGTATACCGCACATTTTTGTAATTTGTAAAAATGCATTTGATTAAATTTTTATTTTTTTAGTTTATAAGTACAAATATATTCAAATACAATGTAAATATTGTTCTATGAATAAATGAAATGAAATGAAATGATTACTATGGACAAACGATTCGTATAAATGAATTTACCACTTGGAGGGGCCTGCTCTGTAGGTATATTTTCAATACCTAAACGGAGTGACACAGGCCTGCTAAAAAGCAATATTCTGATGTACGTATCTCAATGACTGTAATCCAGCAACAACAGGCATTATTACACACTTGTGAACTATAGCAGGTTTCCTTCATAGGAAACTAGTGATGGTAGGTAGTAGTAAAAATGACCTGATAATGACACTGACATAATTTCTGAATTGTTAGTGATTGATGAATGAAGAATTGGGAACATGTGGGAAGAGAAGCTGTGGGATTTTATTTAAAATCATTCAATAAAATTGAAAATTAAATAGTAACCTAAAAAGTGTCAACTGTCGAAATACATACTACATCAGCGCATTTGTTACATGCATAAGCATAACTGACGTCATAACCAAGAGGCATAATGAAGTCCACATTACTGCTCTAACGTTTTCGGCAGAAAACGCGTGAAATTTGAAACAGTAAATATGGAGACACTTTTCAAAAATGGGTGTATAGCATACTATACCCTATTTCGATAATTAAGTATACGCTAATTAAAATAGGTAGCTACCAGCGCTTTGATCACCACTTGCCTCAGTGAGGCGCGTTATGATATCCTTAAGAACGCGTACGACCCTGATAATATTTAGAGCGATCTTAAATAGTATCAATATTAACGAAATACTCACTTTGAAATAAAAACACAGCAAAGTTCAAGACTAACTCTATACATACATTATATGTTATAAAAACAAGATTGCTTAAAATTTTCGTGATTGAAAAAAAATTGCAAATTTGCCTCCAGACCTCAGCATTGTACTAAAACGGAAAGTATTCAAGAAATACATACAATAAATGAGTCCTTGTAACTTTGGATACCCTGGGCTCCGAAGCAGCACAGCTGAGGATGCAACCGGGAATGCGCTTAGACGAAGAAGAAGAGTCCTTGTAACTTTGGATTATAATTGTTATGAAACATAATCGTATCGCGGCAGCCATCGTGTTTTATTTTTTAAATAACTCTAAAATATCCTTTGTAAAACGTAAAAAAACCCAAAAACCTGAAACGCGTAAACCAGTCTCATTGACCCGTCGCGATCTTTTCCCCTCGCATGGCTCGCTGTCTCACTTGGGCTAAAGTAAATTTGTGTGCGTTTCCACGGGAGCAAAATTTAGATTATCTGCATCTGGCGCAGCCTTAAGAAACAATTTAGCATCACGACCCAAGGTCTCTACTGCAATTTTATTCTGTTGCTAGTCAAATTGTCAGTTATTCCCGTTATTTAATTTATTTCCGGAAATCCTTGGCCAGTCTCTCATGGTAACAGCTTTTCCTGGAACTTAAGTTTTGACCCCGTATCTCTCAAAAACCTTCCGTATGTTAAGGATAAAATATTGTAAACTGGTACTTGATTTTTAATGTCTACTACAAAATATACTTCCCGGAAGAAAGTTCTTCCGGTGTTTTACGATCAGTTGATCGGATTCGGTCTCAGGCACATCTGTAAGAGGTAGATTACACGATCAGTCAAGTCCATCAGTCTGATCAGAATGATAGGAGAATGTTCGTGTAACCCGCTGAATTATAGACTGATAGTTTTTACTGATGAAAGCAGTCACCGTACTTTAGTTACTTTACTATACACCGTACACCAATGTAATAAGGTTCATTATAGCTCTTTGCCGTACACGTACTTTTTATCAGTCTGCTGTCATTCTGGATTGACCGTGTAACATTCTGGCGTCAGTCACGTCATTCCAGACTGATGGACTTGACTGATGCCAAAATGATCGTATAAACTACCTCTAAGGCACAAATTCGTTTCCCACTAGGCGCGATGTGTTCCTATGAGTTTGTATTCTTGTACGAGCATTTTTATCTACCAACACTTGAGTTCGGTGAAGGAAAACATCGTAAATATTTAAAAAAAAATACATTTTTGTACATTATATTGTGAGGCCTAAATACTCGTACATCAAGACAAATGTATTAAGCCCAAACTCGATAGGGTTGCGTCGTTTTATTACAGGATTCCTACAGCCACATTGGTGTCAGATTTGTCAAGATGCCTAAAGGCATTTGAAACAGCTGGACTGCCATCTAATAAATAATAAATAAATAAATATATAGGGACAAATCACACAGATTGAGCAAGCCCCAAAGTAGTTCGAGACTTATGTTATGGGATACTAACTCAACGATTCTATATTTTATAACAAATACAAATATAGATAAACATTCAAGACCCAGGCTAATCTAAAATAAACCAGCCAAGTGCGAGTTAAACTCGCGTGGAGAGGGTTCCGTACAATTGATTGAATTCCTATAGGTTTTCCTGTAATCTACAAGCAATGAACTATATTTTGTATTTTTTTCAAAATTTTAGGCTCAGTAGTTTCGGAGATCAGGGGGGGAATGGTCAATTTTCGTCTTTTTTCATAAATAAAATCAAAACTATTCATTTTGAAATAATAACAAAAATATATTTCAGATCCTTATAACGAGCCCTTTCATTTGATATATGTCACAGTAAGGTTTGCAAAACTTTTTTTTTAATTTCCTTACTTGTCCCCCGAAAATTACCCTTATATGTCAGTGTCATTATCAGGTCATTTTTACTACTACCTACCGTCACTAGTTTTCTATGAAGGAAACCTGCTATAGTTCACAAGTGTGTAATAATGCCTGTTGTTGCTGGATTACAGTCATTGAGATACGTACATCAGAATATTGCTTTTTAGCAGGCCTGTTTAGGTATTGAAAATATACCTACAGAGCGCGGCGGCCCCTCCAAGTGGTAAATTCAGTTATACGAATCGTTTGTCCATAGTAATCAGAATTAAGTTGGCCTGCAATGGATGTCTGGGTATCTAAACGAAAAGGTACTGAGTTCTGACGTGAGCTAAATGAAACCATATCGCTAACCACATTGAGTAGATATTTCTTTGAATTTCTTTGCTGAGTGAGACTTCTGTACGGAGTACTAGTATCCTATTCCGTGCTTTTAGGCAGCTCGAAAAATCTGACACCAGTGTTATTAACACACTCGGGAAGAAAACAACGTGTAAACAATGTAGACAATGTAAACGTCGGTTATTGAAAAAAATAACACGTTTAAAAGTAACAATTGTACGCAACAAATAACCGTAGCGTAACGAATTAACTCAGTCTGAAAATTTTAATTATAAAACTGAAATATAATAAAGTCCTTTACGTAGGTTATTGTTTCACGGAAACAAATAATTCGACATAATAGTTAATTACTTTAATAAACGTTTAACTTTAGTTAAACAGGTTAATGTTGCACCCTCTAGCTATATCGAAATCTTGTCATGAGAATCATTAATAACAAAACCGTAAGAAAGTACTTATTTTTCATTCTTCCAAAGGGTTTGTTGCACAAATGTATGGGGAGCCGGCTAGGTCACTGAACACCTACCTGAAATTTGCATTTTTGGGTCGGTATCAATGCCTAATAAAAAAATCCGATAAATTCATAGCCTTTCTATGGTACTGTTGCGGAGCGGGCCCGTAAACTGTAGCTACTAAGGATCCCTACTGCCGCTGATGATTGAAAGTATTGTTTAACTGTAATGGACTGTATTTAATAGGTTTTATTTATACAAATATTTCCCGACAGTAAACGTATCGCGCACAGCCGTTCGCACGGAGCGCAGAAGTCGGAGTCTTTGATGTGACGTGACAGAGACAGTGCAATCTGTCACACTAATCGATGTGAAGTGCGCCGCCTGCGCCGCGCCCGTCCGCTCTGACGTTTGTAGGGGCGGCGCCGTCTAGTTGTTGATGGTATATGCTGTGTTGCCAGCAACAGGTACATTTGAATCAAAATATCGTAATTAAGGTTAAACGAGTACATCAACCAACCTTGAATCTCCTTCCCGTGTCTCCATAGACAAGCTGCTGAGCTATATCCTGGCAGCCCATCACGAGGCAGTCTTCAGGAATATCAGCGTCGGACTCCCAGTTTCTTTCTGAAGTATGAGCGTACATCCCAGCTGGTGATGCATGGGTCACTCTTGTGGTGGTTACGAGACCTGGAGAAGAACACTCTTATTAAAAAATGTATTCATTTATTTGATGCTCATATAAAGGGTCTAATAAAATATACTGAAACTATTTTAAGGGTGCATTCAGTCCATGATACTGAACAACTTTTCTCGAGAAACGTATATCGAAATATGAAAAATAATTTTTGTATTCAATATCTAGTTGTATTGTTGATCGAAGAAACCTAGTAAAGTTGACATTGACAGATGAGATAGTGTAATTTTACTAGATATTATTAAGTATGTGATTAAAAATTACGCTACGAATGAGGTTCGAACTCACGCCCCTCACATCGGTACTGTGCGTGCACTTCTAATTGTGCTACAGTGACTTCGAAGCACCATGACGAATTTCCTCATCACATATTACTCACGCATTTTAAGTCAAGCATGCGTATTTCTTCATTACCACCACTATTTAGAAGTTTAGTATTTATTAGATGAATTGAAAGTCGATTAATGTGAAAAAGGCTTTGTTTTAATTGTTGATTTATACAGCATTACAATGCAATTTTTAATTATGACTTGACTGCCTCTTTGGTGTAGTGGTCAAGGCGTTTGCCTTGTGATCCGGAGGTTGTGGGTTCAAATCCAACTGGGAAGCATACTTTGTGAAAAGTTGTTTCCAGTCTGGTTAGGATATTTGCAGGCTTAAATCACCTGATTATCCTAAAGGAAAGAGGATTCCGTGCTTCGGAAGGCACATAAAGCTGTTGGTCCCGAACGCCATCTACCTCTCCTAGGATTGATATGGTCTACCCTTTGGGTTACGCAGGTCAGATGGCCAGTTGCTCTGTGTAAAAACCAGTAACCTCGTCATATCACCTAGGTTAAGGTAGCGGACCCCGGGCTCTGAAGCGTAACCGCTGACGATGCAACCAGTAATACGCTTGTATGATGATGACAATGCAATTTTTAATTTATATATTACTCCGAGCATTGTAATGCTGTATGAATAAATAATAAACACAAAATATCTTTAAATATCAACGGAAGGATGTCCGTAGTCCATAGTCCATACAGTTCCTACACAATTTTACAATTGCTGCTTCTATAAATACAACTCTAAACTTGATCATACTTCATGACACTGGATATAATGTATAATGGACGTGGGCTGGACACGGAACGCAGCGGAGCGGTCCAGATATGATCTCATTACTAATACGATTCGAGTCCAGATATTTAGGTGTGTAGCTTATAAAGGGAGGAGTCAGAAAGATTCAAAGCAAGTCCATGATACTGACAATCTCACCCAAAAACATATTTATAGAAGACAACCGACTTTTAATACAACCGTGACAAAAGCAGACAAAAAGTCTAAAATATGGAATAAAAGTGAAGGTGTATTTAGTATTTTGCCATTTATGTTTCTTGGGGAACAAGACTCGTATATCTACTCGTACATATCTATATTTACTCGTAAGAACTATGCTCTTGTCTGTGGTGTATGAATTGGGTAGATGACTGGGTGAAAAATAAATTATTAGGTACTGTTAAGAGAATAAAACGTCACAAAATAGTGTCACATGTCATTGATCATGTCCATTTTCAACATGATTTTAGATATATGAATGCAGAAAAACTGATTTTAAGAGCGCTATTTGACTCGAAAAAATTATGACGTCATGGTTATGATTTTCATACAAAACCCATAGAAAATGTTTGTTTTGACGTTTAGATAAAAGTGTCTGATTTGATTTTTGTCATCTAGATTCTTCTCCATTTGCCTCTCTCATCCGCCAGCTGTTTTACTTTGCATGACACGACGTTCACCTTCTCCTTTATCTGTTTTATGTAGCTAAGCCTCCGTATTCCTAGTCCTTTTTTCCTTTCTATCTTCTACTAGCTTTTGCCCGCGGCTTCGCTCGCGTCCTTTCTTAGCGGATGCCTACGTCATAACATCTACCTGCATGCCAAATTTCAGCCCGATCCGTCCAGTGGTTTGGGCTGTACGTTGATAGATCACTATGTCAGTCAGTCAGTCTCCTTTGAGTTATATATATATATTATATATAGATTTATTGCGATTAGTATCATGCACTAAATTTGCCCAAATAATTTGAGCACAGGTTAAATAAAAATCCTATGAACAACGTTACACGTTCTTTTAGAATCTCGTTAGGATCGTAAATATAAAGGACAAGCTTATTAAGATGGCGTCCTTTTGAATAAAAATAGGGAAAATTATGACAAGCTGCAATTAAAATGTATTAGAAGCGAAATTTGTAATTAATTACCTCTTGTTTTTATATGTCAATTAAATCATGAAGTGATTTCTTTGCAATCTTTTTGAAAGTCAAGTTGAATTGAAGGCCAAAGATAATGCTCCAAGAACTTTGTATCTTATTTTCCTGCATTGTCGAATGTCGATATTTTTGAACCAATTTAGAATACCTATTCTTTTTTTAAGAGAAAAAAGACACGTCAGCCGCATGCACCCCGAAAGACAAATAAATAAATAAATATATAGGGACAAATCACACTGATTAAGCTAGCCCCAAAGTAAGTTTTAAACTTGTGTTATGGGACACTAAATCAACGATACTATATTTTATAAAGATGGGCACATATTATTACAAATTGGATTCCAGTTGGCCGAAGGAAACTAGGACGACCAAGAAAAAGATGGTCGGATGATTTGGATGTATGAAAAGAAAGAGGGGAGGTATTTACCCAGCAGTAAAACCTATTGGCAAACAAAAAAAAATTGAAAGACTACCATAGGTATTATACATGCAAGTTAGTTCCAATGTAATACAGGTCAAGATCTGATGATGGCATCTTCAAATTTTCTAGGTGTCTATTTAGTGATTTAAATTTTTATTAGAAAATCAAGCATAAGTATTCATAAAGTACTTATTTGATTTGATAAAGTAAAACTCATGAAGAAGACCAATAATTAAATTTTTAGCAAAAAAAAACAACCGACTTCAATTTTGCTTAGGAGTTTTTTCCATATCTCCCAAGTTCTTCATCATATCTTCACCAAATTAAAATGGGACTAACTTGGTAGTAAAGGCTTTCAAATAAAAAAAGAATCATCAAAATCGATTCACAATTAACGAAGATATCGCGTAACAAACATACATTAAAAAAAAGGCGGCCAAGTGCGAGTCGGACTCGCCCATGAAGGGTTCCGTAGCAGCAAGTAACATTTTACGATTTAAAATGTATTAAAAAATAACTATCTATGATACCGAGACCGCTATAGTTTTTTGTATACTTTTAGGTATACATATATACCACATTTTTTTCAGAATTATTTTTATATATTTCAAAAGTTACGGTGGGGGACACCTCAAATTTTAACTTTGTATTAGATTACCTCAAGACTGGGGGGTTTGATCTAGATAGTTTCAACGCAGTTTTTGTTGCATTTTAAAAGACCTTTTCAACGATACCCCACACGTTGGGGTTAGTCCAATTTAATTTTTTAAATTTTTCGTTGCATGGGAGGGGGCTGAAAAAAAATCATTTTTTCATAATTTTAAAAACCAACTTTTGAAACTTCAATATCTATCTCTCTACCAATTTTCGTGACAATCGGTGCAGTAGCGGCGGAGTACGAGCCCGTGGGACAGACGGACGGACGGACGGATATGACGAAACTATAAGGGTTCCTAGTAGAGTACGGAACCCTAAAAACATACAGTAGAATAGATAACCTCCTCATTTTTTGAAGTCGGTTAAAAATTGAAGTCGCTTTGTAAAAAATTAACTTAAATTTGTATATTTCGGTACAAAAAAAAATAGTTTATATTGGTTTCAATCAAAAAGATGAAACAATGTACTTTTCTTGTTTATCGTTATTTAATTTGATTACAGCAAAGTCTGCTTGTGAATTATTAGTTCTTTAACAATGGGCCATTACATCGCGTCATGTCTTTTTCATGTCCATCTTGGACATGAAAATCTTTTGTATTCATTGACGTCAACGTATCTGGTCTTATGAGAATCTGTCAAGGACTTATGCCGTGGGGTTTCATAGAATACGACTACTCCAGCTCTTCCTTCATGTCAACATCATCCGAGTGTACCTACTATTCCTGGTTGTATCCTCAGCAGTAGTGCTTCAGAGCTCGGGGTCCGCTACCTAACCTAGGTGATTTGACGGGGTTACTGGTTTTTACACAGAGCCACTGCCGGCTGACCTTCGCAACCCAAAGGGTAGACAGAACCTATCCAAGGATAGATTTAAGGTGAAGATATAGGCAAATGACCTTGAAGTGGCGCCCTCATTTGAAATAAATTGTTAACTCGTAAATATGGAGATAATTTCCATATTACTCTTCGTCATGCACTAGATAGCCCCTTAAATTATTTTATAAACCACCGTTGAAAGTATTTACATTAGTCCGTCTAGCTTTAAAATTTGCCTCCGCCAAAAGTGGCCACGGCAAATTTTAAAGCTAGACGGATCACCAATAATAGTTTTAACGGCAGTTCATAAAATAATTTAAAGGGCTATCTAGTGCATGACGTAGAGAAATATGGAAATTATCACCATATTTACGAGTTAACAATTTGTTTCACACTTCAAGGCCATTTGCCTATATCTTCGCCTTAAAGAAACGCTAGATGTCGTTCGGGACCCACAGCTTTAAGTACCTTCTGGAGCACGGGATCATCTTTCATTTTGGGTAATTAGGTGATTCAAGCCCGCAATATTTTATTTTATTAATAGGCAATAGTAACAAAGTAGGAAAGAAAGAAATAATCAGCTGTATGGATTATTTATCTGAACTAGAAGTAAGCAAAATAATATTATGTGCGTTCCCATATCTACATTGCCAGTCTCCAAAAACTAACAAAATCATTCACTATCTCAATACTTTGATACATAATATGACATGTCGTTATAGTGATAAATTAGTGTTTTTTGACACTAACAATTTTATAAGTGAATGTCATGTGACAAAAGATAATATTTATCTTTCAAAATATTTTAGACATAAGATTGCTACATTGATAGCAAATAATATTAATTTTTGGACGAGTTTACATTGTAAACAAGATTCTAGTTTTAAGACACCTACAGACTTACCAAGTTTATGTAACGGTAATTCTGTAGACTTGACGACAGATTTAAACTGACCATTCAGACAACAGGAAGGCCTCATGAATTAAGAATACTTCATCAAAATTTAGAAGGTCTTTCCGGCAAAGAATTATTAGTAGAATTAGTTTTAAAAGAAATGGATGTGGACATTTTATGTTTGACTGAACATTGGCTGCATGAGAGTCAGATGATGTTCAGCCTAAACAACTATAATATTGTTAGCTGCTTTAACAGAAAGTCTGCTCAACGAGGGGGTTCTATAATTTTTATAAAAGATTCTTTCCGTAGCAAAGAGCGGAAGGATATTGTCAGACATTCTGTTGAGCGCTGTTGTGAGGTGGCCTGTGCCGAGCTTGATCATCATATAATTGTTTGTGTATACAGTCCACCAGATAGTAATTTCAAAAGTTTTTTAAAAGCAATGGACCAGGTTCTTAAGTCCTGTTCAACTAGTAAAAAGAATTTAATTATTTGCGGTGATTTTAATGTTGATATTTTAGTACATAATCCAAAGAGCACACAATTCCTAAATCTTTTTAAGTGTTATGGATTAGAAAACTTATTTTTTGAGCCAACCAGAATTACAGCTACATCTGGCACATGTCTTGATAATTTTTTTAGTAATATTCAATATTGTGATAAATCTGTTATCAACAAATTGCCTTCAGATCATTCTGGTGTATATGTAGCTTTTGTCAAAGAGTCCACCAGTAATTTGAGAAAAGATAAGATCTTGTGTAGACCGATTACTTCTAAAAACATAAAAAAACTTAAAAATAATTTAGATAACAAATTATTATCAGTGGTATATACAGGAAATAATCCTGACGACCATTATAATAAACTATTTAGTACTGTTTCCTCTGAGTATTCTAAAACATTGAAACAAAAAAGAGTAGTAGTTCATAGTAAATCACAGTTTAGTGAATGGGCTACTACCGGCATCTACATAAGTAGAAACAGGTTATATGATCTATATGCCCAAAAACAATATAACTTTAATCCTTCTTTTATAGAATATGTTAGAAATTATTCTAAAATATTTAAAAAAGTTTGTAGACGAGCCAAGTCGAATAGTATTAGCAAAAAAATAAATAATGCTCCTAATAAAATTAAAGAAACATGGAGTGTCATAAATAAGGAAACAGGTAAAAATAAAACCAAAGAAAATATTTGCCGAATCAAATGTAGTGGTAAAAATACTTCAAAAACTGAAGAAATAGTAAATATATTTGATGATTATTTTACTAACATTCCTTTGGAACTCACTTCTAATGTGAGTTCTAGCGCCCAGCGTGCTGAGGCTTTGCTTAAGAGTAATGTTAGCCCTTGTGATTCTAAATTTAATTTTAAGCATGTTAGCCCTAGCGATATAATAGATGCTTTTAAACAGTTAAATTTAAAAAAATCAGAAGATCACTGGGGCATGTCAGTAGCCGTAGTAAGTCATATTATACACATAATTGCTGCCGATTTAGCTTTCATATTTAACGAATGTATTGATGAAGGCATATTTCCTAACTTAATGAAATGTAGTAAACTAATCCCCTTATTCAAAAAAGGAGAAAAAACAGACCCTGGCAACTACAGACCTATCTCTATTCTGCCAGTTTTGAGTAAGGTGTTCGAAAAGATAATGCTCAATCAAATGCTACTTCACTTTAAGACCAATAATCTTTTCCATAGCCAACAATACGGCTTTACTGCTGGAAAATCGACCACCGATGCAGGAGTAGCACTTATTACTAATATCTACGACGCGTGGGAAAACAGAAATGATGCAATTGGATCATTTTGCGATCTTTCTAAAGCATTTGATTGCGTTGATCATCCAACACTTTTGCTCAAATTTCGTCAATACGGTTTTGATGATAAGTCAATTAAATTAATAGAATCTTACTTAACAGATAGGCTTCAAACTGTTGATATAAACGGCGTAAAATCACACGGGTCTAATGTGAAAATGGGCGTTCCCCAAGGTTCAATTCTAGGACCGTTCCTTTTCTTAGTTTATGTCAATGACTTGCCTTACATGGTTGAGAAAGAGGCTGACATGGTGCTGTTTGCTGATGATACCTCGCTAATATTTAAAATAGATCGACATAACAGTGATGCTAGCGCGGTGAACAGCACCTTATCTTTAATTTCTGATTGGTTTTCGGCCAATAACCTAATGTTAAATGCGAACAAGACCCAATGCATTCGATTCTCTCTTCCTAATGTGAATCAAGCCTGCGTTGACATACTAATTAATGGTCAGAAACTCGATCTGGTTGAAAGTACTACCTTTTTAGGAATCACAATTGATTCGAAACTTCAATGGGGCGCTCATATAACTAAACTTTCTAATAGGCTTAGCTCTGCGGCTTACGCTGTTAGGAGAATAAGACAATTGACAGATGTAGCAACTGCTAGACAAGTGTACTTTAGTTACTTTCACAGTCTAATGTCTTACGGGATACTTCTATGGGGGAGTGCAGCCGACATTCAGACTATTTTTCTTTTACAAAAAAGAGCAATTCGTGCTATTTACGGTTTAGGATCAAGAGACTCACTGAGGGAATTATTCAAGGAAATAGGTATACTTACTTTTGCATCACAATTCATATTTGAAAATATAATGTATGTAAGGAAAAATATTTCCTTGTTCAATAAAGTAAGTGATTTTACAGATAGAAATTTACGTAATAAGAATGACTTAGTTAGCCCGTATTACAGGCTGAATACAGTCAGTAAGTCTTTTATGGGGAAGTGTATACTTTTTTATAATAAATTGTCAGAATCGGTCCTTGATATGCCAGACAGAAAATTCAAAGCTTATGTAAAGAAAGTACTTTGTGAGAAGGCTTATTATAGGACCGATGACTATCTTAAAGACAAAAAGGTCTGGCTTGAGCTTGGCGCGGGTCCCTCTTAAAGGTTTGTATACTTAGACATGTCATAATTTAGGTACATTGGTACATACTAAATTTACAAATTGACATTATTTTAAATTTCGTAATTCTTATAATTCAATTTAATTATGACATAATAAACAATGTAATCTCTGTCCATCTATATAACTAATTTTAAGTTTTTAGTTTGTTAGTTGACGTCTTTGGAGAAAACGTGCAGTGCAGTTTGTTGCCGCTTCTTCTGCACTTGCGCCTAGGAAGCGGCGTAAACTTAGCTGTAAGTAACGATTTGACGTCAACATTTGTGCAAAACAAAACAAAGTGACTATTATTAAGAGATATTATAAATATCCTATGATAATAAAGATATTTTGAATTGAATTGAATTGAATTGAATATAAATACTAACCAGACTGTAACAACTTTTCACAAAGTATGCTTCCCAGTGGGAGTATATTTTTCATATTGCGATATAATGTTCCTAATGGAAAGTTGTTCAGTACTATGGCCTAAATCCACCCATAAAATAGTTTCAGAATATTTTGTTAGGCCCTGTATACATACACGGACCTTGAAAACATTACACGACGAAGATTTAAAAAGATAAAGAACCCTCACTAGTGATTTTTAATGTCGATTGCCAAGAGACGTTTAACAATCACGAGACCATGAAGTGGCCAGATGATCATCAAACTTCATCATCATGTATGCAAATGTTGTGCAAATTACCATAATTCTCTTTATTAATGAGGTATTTAAAAATTAATTTACAAAGTTATTGAAGAATAATAATAATAGAAACGATAAAATCGAAATAGCCATCGATAATTACACTGGCCAACAGGATTTTTGTCTCAAGCATACTTGCAGCGGTTTCTAATAGAAAACACAAAACATGAATCTATTTATTAAATGTCTGTCAATATCTAAGTTTTCAGATATTTTATATCATGAATTTTTTTTTTTAATTTTCGTTTGTTAAAATTATATTCAATTTTCAAATACCAGTCTAACACTATGCAAGCCCTTCTTTTTACAATATATATGACATCATTTCTAAATTGTTTAATAAAATGGACGTATTATAGATTTTGTGCGGGTCGGTATAACGCTATACAATACGCGCAGTACACAATGTACGGGAAATGTTATGGTAACTTTGTATCTTAAATATAAATGGTAATGGTTAAACATTCGATGAGTGATTACATTATTTTATGTTGCAGAATTAAATAACCTGCACAGAAGCTATTTACTATAAATAATTGAAAATATCAGAAATTTGGGAAAATTGAATCATTGATATAACATTACTGAAAATTCTGACGTCCTAGGAATAAAAGTAAATTATGTCCAATTGTCCATATACACTTTACAAAAATCTATAAGAGACAATAAGGCTTATTCCAATGGCAAAAAAAATTAGATCAGTGTTATCTTGTCAAACGTCTTCCCTACTAAAGAACAATAGACGATCGTTTTTAATTTAAGTTAAGGATATCTGGATAAGTTTTTTTTTTAAATAAAAAACAAGTCTAACGGCCTCCATTGATCTGCATAAAGAGTCTGCATGTGTTTATTTTTTATCAACAAGTATTTCATTTACATAATTATGTATTGTTTTAAACACACTTGAGTAAATAGTGAATTCTGTTATTTTTTTAACTGATGACAATTGCAGATGATTATCATCGGAGGGCATGTATGAAGAGGTTGATGACTCGTAGATAAAGCGAAAGAGGTCTGTCAGGATCGTAGCAAGTTGAGGTCCATAGTCTCTGCCTACCGCTGTTGGAAACAGGCGTGATAGTATGTATGTATCAACGATATATTTCGAGTAAGTACCTACTTTTATATTCTTAAAATATCTAAGTAGGTACTGGTCAGTTCGGCTCCGTTTTTTAAGACTACTCAGTGTAACTTATTTCTGTAAATTGTATTTGGCACTCGTTCGCAAGCTTTACATATAATGTTGTGATAACATTGTATTAGGCATAATATCTTTGTAAACTGACAAAGCCCTTCTGGCGCGTAGGCGACCAATACTGTGTAAATGAGTTTCTTTCGGTGTTTCTTCTCAGCAGTGGTCGTTGCGAAACGTACTAACTAATATAATAACATTTAGATATAAATAAACATTACACGTAATATACACTATAATTATTGACGTGTAAAAGTGCCTGCAAAGGCCTAATTACTGAATAAATATTTGATTTTTGATCAATAGCGAGCGAGAGTGGCGTCTCAGTTTCACGATTGGCGAAAAATGCTTTTGTTAGTCTGTCTGTCCGCCTAAAGGTAGCATTTTTCAACCAATTTTGACGAAAATTAGCACTTAAGTTGCTTGATTTACTTAAATTTTTTAGTCGATCTCGATTTTCGATTGAAGGAGAAACAGGGGAAAAAAGGGGAACTACAAGTATGGTGTAGCGTTATTTAAGGCCCATTTACACAGTGCAATTTTCTTGCCTGTTGCATACAATTTCATTGAAGCAATAAATTATTTGTATGGCTGACGTTCTGTTTAGATCATGCAAGTTTTCTATTGCTTCAATTTAATTGTATGCAACAGGCAAGAAACTTGCACCGTGTAAATGGGGCTTTATTGACGGGTTTTTAAAAAAAATTGAGAAGCACACTGAGGCCCTTATTTGATTCCATTTTATAATCAAAGACCTGTCTGTGTGTAAATTAAGGAAGTACTGAATGATTGAGTATTTTGACTTCATTCTAGACAAGATGTTGCAAAAAAAATTCAAAAGGCTTTTTGAATTTTTTTTGGAGTGGAGGAGGGAAAAGGGGAAAAGTTTGCTGTAGCGTTTTTTATATGGCCATTATTTACTTAGCCAGGGGAAAGGTGAAAGTGTTGGTATTGTATGGTCAAAAGGGCCCGCGAGGTCTACTGTTCTAACAGAACCGCTAGTATTATAGTTATATAGCTCATTGTTTGACTTTTTGGCATTTCTACAATACGGGACCGTTCTCGTCAATAACTGAATAACGACACGGAGCGAGTATTCAACCCGTTATCAAATGAAGTATGCCTGAATAAATATATTTGATCTTGACACTAACTAGTTGGTTAGACGATACGAGCAGTCGACGATGGACATTGTATGACGAACCAATATCCACTGAAACACAAAGGCTCTCATTTGAGACCGCGTCACAGATATAGCGCTTCATACAATCGGAGTAAAATTTAAACCTACTACTACTGCAAACGAAACTATATACGTCAATGTGCGAGTTTCAGTGTTCAAAGCCATCAAACGAACCCGGGAATGGGGGAGTGGTGCCGGGACGCCATATTGCGGGACGCTGGGAATTTCTGTTCTGGTCTGGAGTGCTATTTTTGATATAGGGTCTCAGCGAAACACAAAACGTGTAGTTTTCAAACTCACCACTCGCGTTCCGACGCATTGCATCGTATTTCTGAAACCGTCGTGTCAGCTATAAGTAAATATTGTGTAACTCAGAAAATATCATAAATTTGTCAATGGTTTTTCTAAAAATTTCAACAAAAATAAAAAAGCAGCGTGAAACGGAACTGATCCTCCATGGAACGTTTCTCGCTACAAATGTCAAAATTACGAATGGTCAAGACCACTCGTTGCAAATCCTTCGCAAAGGATCAATTAAAAAATGCGCCCATTTGGAAACACTCTAGGTGGTCAGACGCGCACTGTTGCAGGATATTTACTCTTTTGCGGGGTACCTCCAAGCAGTCATTTTATAAATCCTTAAGGGAAGCCTGTATCTTTCAGTGGACTTTCTGTGGTTTCTGTAATAAATAAATATATACGGACAAATCACACTGATTAAGCTAGCCCCAAAGTAAGTTTTTAACTTGTGTTATGGGATACTAACTCAACGATACTATATTTTATGATAAATACATATATACATAAACACCCAAGACCCAGGAAAATTTGAAAAAGGCCATTTTTCAACTTGCTCTGGCTGGGGATCGAACCCAGAACCTCCGGATTAGCTGTCTAGCGTGTTAACCATTACTGTGGCTGTAGAAAAAAAAGAGTCAAAAGAATTTAAAAGAAACAGGTAGGTTAAAGAACTTACCCACATCAAGCCCCTGGTCTAAGGCCCACTGTCCAATAGACTTGGCCCAGTTATTCTCATACAGCTGAGAGTAACAAGACCCTCTGGTGACGTTGCCATCTAAGCCGACGACGCCATACTTGGTCTTCACGCCCGTGAGGTATGAGGTGGCGGTGCAAGCAGAGTCGGGAACTTGAGCGTCTATGCAGTACGTCTGTAAAGGAAAGAAAGGAATTTAATGATGATAAAAAATTGGCATGCGACATTAACCCCGCCGAGTTTGGACTCAATTGATTCGTCTTCAAGAGCACTTTAATCTTTTTAGTTTATTTATGTTATTATAGATAAAAGCTTGATTTTTAAAATATATATTTTAAATAATTTCTTGTTTAGTTTTTCACCCATCCCCACAGTCGTCATTTACGCTAGTGCGTTGAAAAAAAAAAGCGGCCAAGTGCGAGTTGGACTCGCCCATGAAGGGTTCCGTAGCAGCAAGTAACATAATATAAAAGTTCTAAAGGTAAATTGCGGTTTAAAACTTAATAAAAAAAACTACTTACTAGGTCTCGTTCAAACCAATTTTCGGTGGAAGTTTGCATGGTAATGTACATCATATATTTTTTTTAGTTTTATCATTCTCTTATTTTAGAAGTTACAGGGTGGGGGGGGGGGGACACATTTTACCACTTTGAAAGTATCTCTCGCGCAAACTATTCAGTTGAGAAAAAAATTATATTAGAAACCTCAATATCATTTTTGAAGACCTATCCATAGACCCCAAACGTATGAGTTTGATGAAAAAAAAATTTTGAGTTTCAGTTCTAAGTATGGGGTATATTCTAAGTATATAATATATAAACCCCAAAATTTATTGTTTTTTTTTCTAATTTTGTATAAAAATCTTAATGCGGTTCACAGAATAATACATCTACTTACCAAGTTTCAACAGTATCGTTCTTATAGTTTCGGAAAAAAGTGGCTGTGACATACGGACGGACAGACAGACAGACAGACATGACGAATCCATAAGGATTCCGTTTTTTGCCTTTGGCTATGGAACCCTAAAAACGGTGGGTACATTCTATTTTCTTTCTATTCTTCCTGAGATAATCAGGGATTATCTATCTGGAATAAAGTTCGAAGCGAGTTGCCTGAAGCGAATTATAGGGCCGAGTTCCCCTGGCGGCCAAGTGTCTTAGGTTCCTAATCTTAGTGAATCTATCTCGCTCTAGCTAATGGAACATTGATATAAATTTGTGCAAAGAAAACATCAATTGGACATACAAAAAAATGGGGACAAATTGCATAACATTACTAATAGAAAACTGTCATTTTACATCATTTCAAGCAAAGGCGAAGGGCGAAAATAATAAGAAAAAAAGGTTCTGCTCTATTTCTTTAAGGGACAATGTCAGCTGTCATTTGTCTTAAGAAATCTTCAGGGTTATGTTATGGGAGTAATATTATAGAAAAAAATCCGAATTCACAAAAAAAAATTCTGCTACAACATACATTTTATGCGGCAGGGTAATAATATAGGCGGCAGGTGTGAAATTTATTATAGAGCAACGGATTTTTACCGCGGTTTCAGAATTATTCCCTTAGTAAAAGATGTTCTTATAGATGGTCGTGAACGTCAGCATCTCCTTAAATATTATCGGTATGTCATGCATGACCAGACACAATGTATAGATGTTTATCTATATCTACCCAAGACCGTTTGAAAAATATAATTTCCCACCTTGCCCCGGCTATGTATTATCCATTACGTCATGGAGGATATCGATTATTGCTTGCACCGCAAGCTGCTTCTTTTCCCACGCAGATTGTAAAGGCCGATCAAGTGATCGTGTAGTTGTGGTAGAGCCACGCTACCGGCAAAACTCTGTTTTACTAGTAGCATGAATGGGCTGGCTCGTCCGGGGAAGTACCACACTCTCACAGAAAATCAACGTCTGAGTAGTAGCTTCACAACTACTATGCTTCGTTCGGTGAGTGAGAGAGCCAGCCCCCCTTAGGGAGGGCCCTAAAAGGCCGGTAACATTCTTGTTACACCCCTGGTGTTGCAATTTTCCATGGGCAGTGGTGATCACTTACCATCAGGCGACCCGCTTGCTCGTTTGCCGTCCTATAACATAAAAAAAATAATTCAAAACGTACAAATATTTCGTAGCGAACGCCTTTACAGCCCTGGGCTCTGTCTGCCTCGTCATAAAGACGTTAATTAAGTAAGTCTCTCACAGTTTTCCACCCGACCTCGATCGTGAGCCTTACAATTAGTAGGTACCTTCAGTACTGTCGCGCATAATTTCCTATTTCCTTCCTCTCATTGTACCTTTGTTGACGAATTTGCGTGTCATACCTTCGTAGGCAATTTTTTATCGAGCAAGCGAGATTCTCAGAGGCTACTTAGATAAATCTTGAGACTAAATTATATTCTAAACACTATATTTTTATTTTATTTTTTATTAATGGCTTGACGCTACTGCGTATTTAGCCAGCAACAAGTTAATAAAACGTGGAAAATTATTTTTTCCTAACAAGTTACAATCAAAGGGAGGTGTAGGCCTTTGATTGCTTTAATGGAGCTTCTGGCGACAAATCTATACGAATCCACTGGGTATTCATAGCCGATTGAGTGGCGGACGACGCCCGAAGACCACACAGTCCGCGAAACAAATATCACTACAGCCGTACTATGACTGCCCACTTTAACTATTTCATATATTGTTCATGAGCATGAGCATTTATAACACCAAACAACACCAATTCCATATTATAATGTCCACGAAATAAATTTGCAAAATAATTTAAAGCAAACCCCAACCCAAACCTTTGACTTCCCGCCAAAAACTCTATAATTTTATTACCTGGTATCTATTTTTTTAACCGACTTCTAAAAAGGAGGAGGTGATCAATTCGTCGGAATCTTTTTTAGGGTTCCGTACCTCAAAAGAAAAAAACGGAACCCTTATAGGATCACTTTGTTGTCCGTCTGTCCGTCCGTCCGTCCGTCTGTCAAGACCCTTTTTCTCAGGAACGCGTGGAGGTATGAAGCTGAAATTTATATCAATTACTCAGGTCTACTGTCCCTTGAAGCTGTTAAAAATCAAACTTCTAAGCCAACGCAATCAAAAGATACAGCCGTTTATGCCGCAAATTTTCGACACTTGCAAGGGAATCAAAACCTACAGGGTGCTTCCCGTGAACTCAGAATCTTGAAATTTGGTACGAAGCAACTTCTTATAGCATAGATAAAGGAAAAATTACGAAAACCATAAATTTTTAGTTACATCACATAATATATTTTTTTTTAATAATTTTAAACTTACTACCCATTTCCTCATAAACGCGTAGAGGTATTAAATTGAAATTCATACCAAATACTAAACCTTGCAGGTTTGTACGGAACCCTCGGTGCGCGAGTCCGACTCGCACTTGGCCGGTTTTTTTTTTATGTATGTTCCCGGATCACTCGAAGACGCCTGGACCGATTTGGATTTTTTTTTGTTTGAAAGGGTATACTTTCCAGGTGGTCCACCTGGAAAGTGGACCACCTGATTAACAAAGCCGGTACATAATTACAGTTTCTGATTAACAAAGCTAGTACATATTGAAATAGATCAAGTTTTTAAACGTCTAAATATACTTAGGTGCATTGAATCACACGCAATTTTTGCAGCATATTTTTTTAAACAATATGACGCGATAATTAATGACATATCATTTATTCAGTTTTCTTATCCACGTACAAGTAGAACAAAATAAATAAGTTTGTGACTGGCACAAAATGAAACAAAATAAAAACAAAATAAAAATCCTTCCCTGGCTCAAAAGTCCCATTACGTTTTTCCTCTTTGAATGGCTATGGATATCCTTTGAACCAGGTACCGTCCAGTCCAGAGCTTCTTCGAGACACCATGGAACTGATAGTTTTAAACTGATTGTTTACACTAAATGAAGTAAAAAGTTACTTAATTGCAGGTTAAAGCCTCAATCAAGCACCGGCCTTAGGCAGGCCGCTACTCTGTGTCACGTTCAAGGAAACTGACGTATGGAGGTCGCTGTGCCGTAACGTCATCGGCAGAGTACTTCGTGCAGTGATAGGAAGGCGACTGGTAATAAACTTCGATGTAAACAACTAATTAATTAAAAAGTATGCCAGTAAGGGTTGGATCTCATCAATTAGATCGGAACAGCACTTTCCTATGCTGCTATCCTTGAGATTCAACCCTAAAACATGCCCATACCATCTTAGACGGGTCTCTGCTAGTTTTTCAGTTACAGGGGATACTTTAAAACTGCCTCTCACGAACTCATTTTTAATCTTATCCAATCTAGTAACGCCACCCGACCATCTTAACATCTTCATCTCATTTGTATGGAGCTATTGAAAAAAAATCTTTACTGTTCAGAATTACCGCTGTCTAGTACTAAAAGAGTACCTACCTTGTAGGATTTTTAAAATATATTTATGTAGTAAATTATGAAGATCATCAAAATACATTAATTTGCAATTTTGCAATAAAACAGAAATGCATCTCTTTTATACTTACTATTACAAAAACGCACTTGATTCTAAAATGCATTATTACATAAACATTATGTTCTAATTTCGACAATTGCAATTAGCCAAATTATTATATCATACTAAGGCTCGCGCCACACTGAGTTGGTAGAGAAGCGACGATTAAAAACTTTATGTATAGCCGTGTGGTTCCCGGCAGAGTAGAATGGGATCACTCAAAGTCTTCCCGTGGATGTCGTAGATGGCGACTTAGGAAACACAAGCAAAAAAAGTTTATAAACATCAGTGAGACCTCTCCAACCCGTCTGGCCAGCGTGGAGAGTGTAGGCCAAATCCACTGACTGCTCTGGCTAAGTATGGCTCTGGCAGTACAGAGAGGGTCGTGCTCCTGCAGTGGAGACTAAAAAGACCTGATGATGATGATAGTGTCATAAGATTTAGAAACGCATGATATATGTATGATAGATACGAATGTACGAGGCGCGACTGCTCGTTTCGGCACAAGCCGTCGACGCAACGCCGCGTATCTTATGTTATGCACTAGCGGCGTTAGGGTAGGGCGCGGTTGGGCGACCGCCCAGGGCGCCAGATACAAAGGGGCGACAGGGGGCGTTTTTGGGCAAGGGGGGGTCACAGGGAATAATAAATATATAAATAGCGGCTGGTTAATGGCGGCAACTCCTAGACTCTTATTTGTATGCACCCCCCCCTCCCTCTTTTCGTTTACAAGGGGGCGGCAAATTTGAAGAATCCTATATCATACTTGCACCCCACCTTCCCCCGTCGGCAGAAATTCAGTTTGGGGGGGGGGGGAGAGGGGTGGGAAAATCTCTCCCGGGGCGCTGGTAGAGCTAAAACCGGCACTGATGTTATGACATTGTGCATAAAATTTATGATGTCTTATTATTTTATTGCTCGTATCTACTTCAGTGTAGCGCAAGCCTTAATCCAAGTTAGCTAAAGCAAGCAAACTTGACATAACATAAAAAATAAAAACGCTAGAAAGTAGGTAACTATTAAACTGAATAAGATAAGCTAATATAATCTTTATTACAGACGTATTAAAGAAAACTATCGATGAATCAAAGTTAATCGATAATCCGAGTTAAACTGTACAAAATGACTAAAACGCTAAGAAATGCTTTGCGTAAGCAATTTGATCCAAATAATTTGGTGTCAACTTTTTTACCATTATGTAACGGTTAACTTCCTCCTACTTCCTCAAGTTTCACTGTTAAAGTAACTATCGTTTATAGTATATAATTGATTAGATTTTATGAATGAAAGGACTTGGTACCTAATAAGCGTGTGCCGTTCAGTTGGCCTAAATTAACCTTTAGGTACTGATGTGATTTTTATTTTACGTAGGCACTGACTTGGGGGCTTTAGAGGCCCGTACTCTAAAGTATATATTTTTAAATTTTTTGAATACAGGTTTTATTAGAAAGACAACTGAATTTGTTTTTGTAAATCTTGACGCGAGGCGAATAAGCACAAACATCCCATGCACCAACAGCTGTATTCCGAAGAAGGGTTGACGATCCAACCGATCGTAACTGACATAGCTGACATTTATAATCAATATTTCTTTATTATTATTTCAGGTTTTCCATCTTCGCTTTATTTTTTACTGTCTGATATCACCATATAGTTATGTTTATAATAGTCTTACAATCGCACTGACCGAGCGAGGGCTATTATTCAAGTTGGGGCGAAAACACATTGTTTGTATGTATATATGTATGTATGTTTGTTCCGCGATAACTGCCGAACCGATGGTCCGATATTGATGAAATTTGGTAGGCATGTAGGAAATATCAATAGAATTTTCGAGTTCGTTGGGCATCAAAATCGGTTTAGTAGTTTTTGAAATATTAATAAACAATCGTGAGGTCTAAGTTTGCGGCGAACTACTAGCTATTATTTTTCAGCCAATCATGTCACCCAAAGGTAGCCTGTAAAAGATTGCCTTGGCGATAAGGCCGCCTATTGTACACCTTATTTTTATTGTTTTGTATTGTCTCTTTCTAGTGTTTTGTTGCAATAATGTGTTTTATTATTATTATAGCTTACTCAAATTATTACTAGTAGTTCGCCACGAACTTAGACCTTGCGATTTTAATACAATTCAGTTCCCTAAGACCTAGATGGCGCTATCCAAAGTTAGAAAGCGCTATGGTTTCATTTGCTACATAATCGCGGACATTTTTATGAATACTTTAAAAACTACTGAACCTATTTTGCTGCCCAACAAACTTGAAAATTCTATTGATACTCGTATTTCCTACATGCCTACCAAATTTCACCAAAATCGGACCACCGGTTCGGCAGTTATCGCAGTACAAACATATATACATAAATACATACAAACGTGTGTTTTCACCCCCAACTCGATTAAGAGATTTCAATAAGAAGTTTCAAAAGAATACCAGTTAGCCACTGTTTGTGGTCGTGGCCGCCTAGTATAACTATACTAGGCGGCCACGACCACAACTGATGATGCCACCGGAAAATGAAAAGAAGTTTCATCTTAAGGCCTTTCCGTTAAACTAGTACTTTTGATAATTAACAACTATCACTCACCCTTGCCAATCCAAGTACAGGGAACTTCTCAAACTCCAAAATATTTTCTTCCCCATTCACGCCATTTTCTATTTGACCCCCATACGTCCTGGCAGCCATAATTGTCGCCATCGACATGCCATCTCCGATGAACAGTATTCCATTCCTAAAAAACAATAAAACATTAATTTATTTTTAAACTAGTAGTTCGCCGCGAACTTAGACTCGCGATTTTTTATTAATATTTCATGCCCAATAAACTTGAAAGTTCTATTGATATTTCCTACATGCCTTCCAAATTTCATCAAAATAGGACCATCGGCACAAAATACATAAGAGTCAAACGGAATGGTCTCTCACAGCGTCTCCCGCAAATTGGCGTCCCCGCACCTCTCCCCCGCACTTTTTGAGCTTTGACAGCTCCAAACCAGGGTTTAATTACTAGCCGCACGCAATACGCGACGTGTGTTGTCTCTAGAACTGTCAACCAATAGTAACCATTATGGTGAGAAGGTGCGCGTATAATAATTGTTTATCCACCCAATACTCTAAAGAACGAATATTTCATACATTTCCAAATGATGAAAACAGGTAAGGAAAGCAACAATATAATTTCACGTTATACCCAGCAACCATCTTGATTATATACCCTTCTCGCTCTCTCGCATTGGCGGGAGATACACAAGAGCGAGATTGTAACATTACCGGATTGCTAATAAGCAATCCGGTAATGTTACATAGGCTCCTCGCTCACAGGTAATCACATACACGCAGATGCCAACTAGATTTTCGCGGGTTATAGTGCTAAATGCCATTGTTGATAATGACAACTTGACATGCTGTGCGTGTCAATTTGTCATCATCATCAAGCGTGATAAACATTTGTTTATTTTTATTGAATTTATTCATATAATCACCGTATAGTTTTGCGCCGAATATGCAAATTACTATATTACAATAGTGAATTAGTGAAATTAGTGCGTTACATTATAAATGACTCAATAATAATCAGTAAAGTGAACTAATGGTGAAATGGACAATGGACATAATGAAAAATATTTGTGAAGTGATATTATGTAGCTGTTTCCGACTTTCCTGTAACATTTAATACATATAAAACAAAATATTTTTCACGTCATAGTGTTCGCAAATCTTCCGGTATGGAAAAATACAATCGTAAATATGTCGAACTCGTTAGTAGGTATGTATTAAAATAATTCTGCGGTGCGACCCTAAGTATAAAACTCACACATCGACGTGTGTACAGATAAATTGTTTCGTTTGTAGTAGTAGTAGGTATATATGTTACTCTGAATCAATGGAGAGTCATACCAGTGCCATCGGTTCGGCAGTTATCGCGGAACAAACATACATACATCCATACAATCAATGTGTTTTCGCCCCAACTTGAATTATAAGCATTGAGGCCGATGCGTCTATTGCGGCCATAGTCGCACTTTTAAAATAAAACAACGTAAAAGTATAGCGAAAAATGGAAATCATATTTTCTAAATAAAGTAGTAGGTATGAAAATCCTTACTAATATTATAAATGTGAAAGCGTGGATGTTTGTTACCTTTTCACGCAAAAACTACTTGACGAATCATCATGAAACTTTGTACACATATCCTGGGAGGTACTAGAAGTAACATAGGGTACCTTTCATCCCGGAAAAAAGTAATGTTCCCGTGGGATATCCTTACTAATATTATAAATTTGAAAGCGTGGATGTTTGTTACCTTTTCACGCAAAAACTACTTGACGAATCATCATGAAACTTTGTACACATATCCTGGGAGGTACTAGAAGTAACATAGGGTACCTTTCATCCCGGAAAAAAGTAATGTTCCCGTGGGATATCCTTACTAATATTATAAATTTGAAAGCGTGGATGTTTGTTACCTTTTCACGCAAAAACTACTTGACGAATCATCATGAAACTTTGTACACATATCCTGGGAGGTACTAGAAGTAACATAGGGTACCTTTCATCCCGGAAAAAAGTAATGTTCCCGTGGGATACGCGAGCGAAGCCGCGGGAAAAAGCTAGTATAACATAAAACGAACGCCCTGTTTCAATTTGTTCTTTTTTAATTATTTTCAGCCAGCGGTGGTTCCTTTGGAGGAACTGCTGAGCTTTTTTGTCTCTTTAGTTCCTTCAAAGGTACTTAAGGAACTACTGAGACCGTTTGTTCTCAATAGTCCCTTTAGTGCATTTGTAGTTTGTTTAGAGGAACTACTGAACAAGTGCGAAATACTGATTAGTAATGAACTAGGTGCAAAAAAAAAACTATACAACTCCTGCCGTATAGGTAGTACAAGTCGACTTAAGGGATATGCGTAAACCTGGGGCACAGAATACATAAGAGGCAAACAGAATGGTATCTCACAGCGTCTCCCGCAAATTGGCGTCCCCGCACCTCTCCCCCGCATTTTGTGAGCTTTGACAGCTCCAAACCAGGGTTTAATTACTAGCCGCACGCAATACGCGACGGTGTTGTCTTGAAACCTGTCAACCAATAGTAACCATCATGGTGAGAAGGTGCGCGTATAATAATTGTTTATCCACCCAATACTCTAAAGAACGAATATTTCATACATTTTTAAATGATGAAAACAGGTAAGCATAGCAACAATATATATATACGTTATTACCCAGCAACTATCTTGATATATATACCCTTCTCGCTCTCTTGCATTGGCGGGAGATACACAAGAGCGAGAGGGGTATTAGCAATCCGGTAAGGTTACATAGGCTCCTCGCTCACAGGTAATCACATACACGCAAATACCAACTAGATTCCCGCGGGTTATAGTGCTAAATGCCATTGTTGACAATGACAACTTGACATGCTATGAGTGGAAGCGTGATAAAGATTTGTTTATTTTTATTGAATTTATTCATATAATTACCGTATAGTTTTGCGCCGAATATGCAAATTACTATATTACAATAGTGAATTAGTGAAATTAGTGCGTTACATTATAAATGACTCAATAATAATCAGTAAAGTGAACTAATGTTGAAATGGACAATGGACATAATGAAAAATATTTGTGAAGTGATATTATGTAGCTGTTTCTGACTTTTCTGTAACATTTATTACATATAAAACAGAATATTTTTTACGTCATAGTGTTCGCAAATCTTCCGGTATGAAAGATATAATCGTAAATATGTCGAACTCGTTAGTAGGTAAGTATTAAATTAATTCTGCGGTGCGACCCTAAGTATAAAACTCACACATTGACGTGTGTACAGATAAATTGTTTCGTTTGTAGTAGTAGTAGGTATATATGTTACTCTGAATCAATGGAGAGTCATACCAGTGCCTGGGGTAAACTTTTCTTAGGCTTTTTGCTATAACCTGTTATTTTTTTGGTTCCTGTGAACAATCTAAGTAGAAGGGTAAGCTCTCTAATTACTAAGCGTGGCCTTTGGGTCTCGTTCTTCGGCTTTAGTACCCCTTAAGAAATAAAAGAATAAAAGTATAACCTGCCCCCGTAGTACGGCTTCGGCGAAAGCGCGCGTTTATCGAGCGCTATGATATCATTTATTACTATCTCGCTCTCCGTAATAATAACAAGCAAGATGGCACTATTTTGTCACGCGATATAAACTTTATCTGGTTTTATCGACGGTGCCATAATATGCTATGGGGGCTGAATCTGTAAAGTATGTTATGTACTTACTTAGCTTTGTTCTTATTAGTCTTCTCGTGCAGTTTCTCTTGAAGAGTCTTGGCAGCCACCTGCCTCCATCGCCACGCATACGTTTCTTCTGGAGGCAGGTTCTTTGGTGTCATAACTGTGTCCAGCACCTTGCTTTTGGCCGAGGCGGCATTTTCTGAAGAAAAAAATATTACGTCACACCAGGTCGTAACAATTATAACGGACCCATTTTCGAAACGCGTAGTTAAATAAACGGTTTTTTGTATACAAAAAACCATTCGTTTGGTGAATTAGCGTTTAAAAAATGGCACCTAGGAAAGAATGAATCACGCGATTCGTAATTTCCTGTGTTTGTGCAAGTGCGACAAAAAAATATAGATAATATTTTTTCAAGGGCATACTCAACCTACAATTTTTTTTTAAATATCGATCTACTTTTTTATATTACAAATAAGTGGGATATTTTATGGAAAACCAATTATATGACAAAACCTTTCGGGCGAGTAGGCGACCAATACTGTGTTTAAGAGCTTCTATTTATTTATTTATTTAATCTTTATTGTCTATCAAATACAAATTGTACAGAACAAAAGGCGAAAAGCGTTGTCTACCAGTCAACCTTTGAGTTATACACTATTATTATTATTAGTGTTATGGTTATGGCTTCTTTCGGGGTTTCTTCTCAGCAGTGGTCGTTTCCGAAACGTCAGTATCAGTAGTTTTACTTTAAAAAGTGAAATAAATAATTTAAGAATGTATAAACATTACACGTACAAACATATTGACATTTAGAGTGCCTGCAAAGGCCTTTACTGAACAAACATTTAATTCTTTGATTCAATTCATTTTTATGGCGTTTCTTTATTTAAGTTTGTTATGTTGTTCAAAATCATTAGCTGAGTGTTTTTACTTAGAAGTAAAATCCCGATAAAACTATTCGATAAGAGATAAATTTATCTTCTGTCAAAAATATTTTTTTAGTTCAATATTAATAAAAATTCTGTAAATTCAAAAAATATAATTATATATACTATACCTCTACATATAGGTATATACAACGTATTCATGAACTAACGCAAAACCTCTCAGATGGTACCTCAGCCCATGAAACTGAACAACTTTTGTTCTACAACTATCACGAAACCCAAAAAAAAAATTGAATTTCATACAAACTTATCAGCTGATCGAGTCAATTTGTATGAGAATCCGAATTTAATTTTGGCATTTTGGGAATTTTGTAGAACCAAAGTTGTTCAGTTTCATGGGCTGAGGTACCATCTGAGAGGTTTTGCGTTAGTTCATTAACACGTATAAATACCAACCGATTAGTACTGATACCGATGAGGTAACAACATGTAAGTAGTAATGACAATTCTATAAATTAGCAAAATAAAAAATTAAATATACGAAAAGTTTTTTTTTTACTTGTTATCACCCATGTTTAATTAATCATATCGAGAAATGAATTAGTGAGGTAACGTGTAGTAATAATAAAAAATACAAAAAAAAAAAAAATTTTGTAAGTCCCTAAAAAAAATATTTTTTGATTTCTTATCCAACCATATCGCGAAAAGAATGAGTGAGGTAACGTATAGTAATAATCACTATTCTAAAAAAAAAAAAGTTTTTTTAAACTTGTTATCACCCGCGTTTAACCAACCATATCGAGGAATGAATGAGGTAACGTGTAGTAATGATAACTATTAGTTAACGAGTTGACGCCGGACCACTGACCCTCGCCGACCTTGCGTAGCTTTGTAAGTAAATACTTACCTTCAAGATTTGTAACTAGAAAGTATATTAAAAATTAATAAAATGGTCCTTAATTTTCTATTTGTTAATGAATAGGTAAGTATGTTTTGGAATTTATGAAGCTTGAATGTATTTTATTTGAAAAATTACTAAAGCAAGAAAATTAAAATATAAAAAGTGGCCAAGTGCGTGTCAGACTCGCCCATGAAGGGTTCTGTAGCAGCAAGTAACATTGTATAAAAGTTCTAAAGGTAAATTGCGGTTTACGATTTATGACGTATTAAAAAATAACTATCTATACCGAGACCGCTATAGTTTTAATTGAAAGTACATACTTTGAGGTATCTACCACATTTTTTTCAGAATTATTTTAGTACTATTTCAAAAGTTATGGTGGGGGACACCTCAAATTTTAACTTTGTATTAGATTATCTCAAGACTGGGGGGTTTGATCTACATAGTTTTAAAGCAGTTTTTGTTGCATTTAAAAAGATCTTTTCAACGATACCCCACACGTTGGGGTTAATCCAATTAAATTTTTTAAATTCGCTTTTCGTTGTATGGGAGGGCCTGAAAAAAAAATTTTTTTTTAATAATTTTAAAAACCAACTATTGGAACTTCAATATCTATCTCTCCACCAATTTTATATATAATTTTAGTGTTTATATTTATTAACGGATATTTTAAGTTTCACATTCTCTGACTTAGTATTTTTTACTTGATAAGCTAGATGTTTACTTGATTTGGCCAGCTGTTTGATTTGGAAAAAAAAATTGGGAAAACGCATTCTAGCCCCTGTCTCTTTCTATGAATTCAGAAAAACCCAATATTATTAGGTATACAGGATGTAACAAAAATTCTGCCCTCCTAAATCAGTTATACAGGGTCTTCAAAATATACTGAACCTATTATAAGGGTGAATTCAGTCAATGATACTCAACAACTTTTCCCAAGGAACATACTTATACCGAAATATAAAAAATATTTTTACCCTCCCATCCCATATATGTAAGTAGACCAATCAGCTTGTATGGGAGGATCAGAGTTTGTATGAAAAGCAAAAAAAAATATTAATGTTCCTTGGGAAAAGTTATTTGGAAATGCTTGGGAGAGGCCTATGTCCAGCAGTGGGCGTCGTGCGGCTAAAATGATAATTATGTTGTTCCACTTTTAGCCACCAAATTTTATAAAGCTCATAAAAAAAATAAGACGGCTTTTGTATATCTTGCATTACCTACTTAAGGTCGCACGATGTGAAACTGGATATTCTCGAATGATTATGTAACCTTTATCCTTGAATTGCCAAAGATTTTGACATCTCAGTTGTAATAATAATAATAATTGACGACCTCCGTGGTGTAATGGTCAACACGCTAGTCCGCCAATCCGGAGGTTCTGGGTTCGATCCCCAGCCAGGTCAATTTGGAAAATGGCCTTTTTCAAATTTTCCTGGGTCTTGGGTGTTTATTTATATATGTATTTATTATAAAATATAGTATCGTTGAGTTAGTATCCCATAACACAAGTTTAAAAAAAACTTACTTTGGGGCTAGCTCAATCAGTGTGATTTGTCCTTATATATTTATTTATATATTTATTTATTATTTATTTATTTAATACAATTTCATTTAAAAAACAGGTGAAAGCACATTTTCTTAAACAACTGTCAGATAGTTCTTAGTGTATGTAGTATATGTGAGTAGTATATCTTAGTATAAAAATAGTGTGTATTATTTGTATGTAGTTTATGGTTTATTATTACATATTTATGGTTTATTATTACATATTTAAGTATACCTGGTTCATTTTTCATTATTTCTTTTTGAGTTTTTGCACTACCCGTGTCTTTCTCGACATCACCCGGTTGGTTGACTGGTAGATAAGGCCTTAGGCTTTAAGTCCGCCATTACACTTGTATTTGTGTATAAAGTTAAATAAATAAATAAAAAATACAATGACAAGAAAAATAATCTTATTTGTAATAAAAAAAATTACGTACCTGAGTAAGTAATATAAAAAAATATATTGTAAAATTAAAACTTGTATAACGTATTTTCTGATTCCGAAATATCTATATTTGTTCTTTTTTATTAGGGTTCCGTACCCGAAGGGTGCAAACGGGACCCTATTACTGAGACTCCGCTGTCTGTCCGTTTGTCCGTCTGTCCGTCTGTCACAGGGGTCTATCTCTTGAACCGCAATAGCTAGAAACAATTGAAATTTTCACCGATTATGTATTACTGTGGCCGCTATAACAACAAATAGTAAAAATAAGATAAAGTTAAAAATTTAAGGGGGTCGACATACAAGATACGTTTTAGGTTTTTTAAGCGTTTTAAAACATTGTACGGAGTGGTACGGAACCCTTCATGTACGAGTCCGACTCGCACTTGCCCTATTTTTTATTAACTATAAGTTTTAACAACGACGTGCGACAGCTAACTACCGGTTTTTAGAGAAATGCACTTTTACAATGTTTTTTTTCTTTTTTTTACCGTAAGAATTCAAGTTCAGGGAAACGCTATTTTACGTGACTGTGAAAACACGGCTCTGTTTCATCTGTCCCGTTGATTTCGATCGAGTTTTTGTATGAAACAGCTGACAAAAGACCGCGATATAACTTTGAGATTGGACACGGTAAGGTTCTACGGAAAACAGATAGCAACTATAGTTTATAGCCAGGTTTGTGGTTTACTTTTAATTTTGACAAGTTTTTGTAGTTAGCAACGTGGGAATGCAAGGTTCTCTCATTTTAACTTTTAATTCAGATTTATTTTTTAATTAAGTTTTAAAATTCGATTTTAGTTTAGTTTTATAAATATTTACGTAATTACTCGTTAGATAAATATTTACGTAACTTTTTATAACAAAATGTTATCATTTTAGTAAGTAATTAAAAAGATACATCCCATACAAATTGCAGCAGTCGTATGACATTGTTATTATTAGAAACAAAAAACATTTTTTTTCTTACAAACGACTTTTGTAGTAGGTTTGAGTAATTTAATGTCGTAAGTACTTGAAACAACAAAAATTATCTATTTTGGGAGCGTTGTTATGTTTTATAATAAAATAACTAATGATTCAAATATGCAGGAGTGGCAGATAAGGATAACCTATAGTAAATAAAAAACATATTAACATTGGTTAAAGTTAAAACTAAAGGACATTGAATAATGTCGTATTATGTCCATCAGGTCAAAAATTCTGTGTGATTTGTCCTTCATTCATTTTCACAAGATGTTGTAAAAAAATCCAAAAGTGGAGGGTGGAAAAGGGAAGCTTGCTATAGCGTTATACCTCTTTAAGGACGGATTTCACTGAAATATATAGCTTTGTAAAGCCAGGGAAAAGGGGAAAGGATATTGGTCTACTGGTCTACTGGTCTCACAATACCATAATCCGCTAGTTAACACGTCAAAACAGATTCTTTTTTTAAACGTCAAAAAATAATATTTTTAATGGAATTTGTATTACAAATTCACGTCGTGACGTCATAATTTCTTGGAGTCAAATAGCGCTCTTTAATATTAAGTTTTCTGTATTGATAAATCTTAAATAACGTTAAAAATGTATATGATCAATGACAAGTGACATTATTTTGTGACGTTTTATTCTCTTATCATCGTCATCATCATCATCATCATCATCATCATCATCATCATGATGATGATGATAAGAGAAATATCTATATAACGTCTAACAAAATATACTGAAACTATTTTAAAGGTGGATTTAGTCCATGATACTGAACAACTTTCCCCAAGGAACATATGTCGAAATATGAAAAATAAATTTTGGCTTTCCCTACAAACTCGGATTAGCTGATCGGTCAACTTGTATGGGAGGAAAAAAATATTTTTCATATTTCGGTACACGAGTATGTTCCTTGGGGAAAGTTATTCAATATCATGGACTGAATCCACCCTTGAAATAGTTTCAGTATATTATGTTAGACTCTGTATAGATATATCTCTTATCATTACAAAATAATTTGTTTTTGACCCAGAATACTACCCTATTTTCACAAGCCTCAGCAGGCGCAGGGTAGGTCACCTATTTACTAGATGGTCAGATGACATGTTTTTCTGCAACATTTGCAGGAAGACATTGGATGCAGGCAGCTTCAAATCGATCATTTTGGAAATCCTTGGATGCCTATCTCAAGCGGTGGACTTTCAGAAATCGAGAAATGGTTCCATTTCAGGAATTTCTACATTTTTTTTCTCTTTTGGTTTCCCTATTATTTATGTCGACTAAGCATTAAGGATTATACCGCCTTTCTGTGACAGCTTATATACCTATGAAATATTACAAAACATAATTGATAATGCGCTGTATGTCACGTAAGTATTACAATTATCAACAAATTAATGTCATAGATATGTGAAGCAATGCATATCTATATATCTTCGCAATAATGTTTTAATACTAGTCATTTTTGTAGTGTTAACAATGTTCTTATGTAATGTAGAATGGAGTTTCACATTTTCTACGTACTTTTTACTTGAATTATCTTGCTTTTTCTTTTTTAGCTCTTCTGGATTTAGATAGATATTTTTAATTGATTTAGCCCGCTGTTTGATTTAGAAAAACAATTGGGAAAAACTGCAAAGTATTCTAGCCCCTGTTTTTGTCTACGAATTCCGAAAAACTAATTTACTGAAACTATTTTAAAAGTAAATTCAGTCAATGATACTGGACAACTTTTCTCAAGGAACAATTTATCGGAATAAGAAAAATATTTTTTTTGCTTTCCATAAAAACTCCGATCCTCCGATTTGAATTCACCCTTAGAATAGTTTCAGTAGATTTTGTTAAACGATATTCTTACTTACCTAAAGCGGAAGAAATAAACGTTTACACGAAAGAATGTTTCTACAAGTTTAAAACGACAATTGCAGTGTTATCAGCGGACGGTAAGTAGTTATTGGTACTTTTCAACATAATATCGAGTGAGTAAAAGTCAAGGAGAATTATAAGTGCCAGTTAAAAGTGTAAAAATAAGAAGATTTAATTATAACAATGTTAATTATCATGACCACAAAATGTTTGAATTCGGAGGTAAGTGGGTTTTATTGATTTTTAAGGTTCTGCTGTCTGTTCGTCTGTCTGTCCGTCTGTCACAGGGCTCTATCTCTTGAACAGTAATAGCTAGACACTTTAAATTTTCACCGAAAATTAATTGTATGTAATGGCTATAACAACAAGTACTAAAACAAATGAAAAAGTTAAAAATAAAAGGGGGTCGTCATACAAGAAATAGGTTTTTTTTATAATTTTTTACTCGATCTTTATAATGTCAATAACTAGATACCTACTTGAAATTTTCACCGGTTATGTATTACTATGGCCGCTATAACAACAAACACTAAAAATAAGATAAAGTTAAAAATTAAAGAAGGTCCTCATACAAGAAACGTGTTTTTTCAGCGTTTTAAAACATTGTATGGAGGTACGGAACCCTTCATGTACGAGTCCGACTCGTACTTGCCCGGTTTTTTTAATCTCTCGTGTTTTGAACACATGATTTATGTATATAGGGTTAAACAGAATCTACTGAAACTATTTAAGGGTGAATTCAGTTTACGATACTGAAAAACTTACCCCAAGGAACATATTACGAAATATGAAAAATATTTTTGGCCTCCCATACAACTTGACCGATCAGCTGATCCGAAGTTGTGTGGAAAGCAACATGGTCTACTGACATTCTAATACAAATCGCCGGGCGGTTGAACACTTTTGTATGGTTTTTTTTTTGTGTTTTGGCTGTTATTTTAATTGTATTATACGTTAATGATCTAGTATAGCCCGTGGTTAAATTTATTACGGGTATGTCCCTTCCACGTTGTATAATTCGATTCATTTACATTATCGTTACAGGATTAAAACCTAATGCAATAGCGTAGGTACAGTTTATAATGTACCTACGCTATTGCATATTTGACCTTGTCAAAAATTCAAAATTTAAATATGTAGTGTAACAAGCAGAGTCCTACCCTGTCCTTTAATGCGGCCCTGTGGCCCTCCTCCCGCGCCCTTGCGACACGCCGGGCAGCTTGTCAATCGGACGATGACAGCAGAAAAATTGTCTCGAAATATTTTATTTTACACAGATACACTATCACGTCTTTATCCCTAACGGGGTAGACAGAGCCAAGGGCGGTAAAGCCCAGGCCACTTTTAGCGTAATGGTGGGCATGAAGGTGGAAAAGGGAAATCATAATAGTGATGGGTTGCTAACCGCATCGCCTATTCATATGATTCAGATTCTCGCCCATTCCCTCAATCGGCTTTTACGATCTGCACGGGAAGAGAAGCAGCTGGTACATTCTATGTTTTTTCTTTTCTCCCAGACCAGCAAAGAAGAATTTTATTTTAATTCAGTATTATTTCACTAGTTACTTAAGTTTGGAAACGTGTTTGTAATAAACATTAAAACATTAAAGTAGTTATTTATTCAGTAATTATGTAATTAGGCATTTGCGGTCACTTTTACACGTCAATATTTTTTGTATACATTTCGGTAAAATTAATTAATTAATTATTTAAAGAAAGCTACCGATATAGCTAAGAATTGCCAAAAGAAACTAATTTACACAGTATTGGTCGCCTACGTCGCATATGTCTGTCAATTTACAAATACTTATAATATAATAAATGTTAACGAAAGAAAGAAACCTAATTATTTGAAATGCGAAACTGAGCTGACCAGTCCCTCCTGGCAGCACTCGTTCACGAGTTGACGCACAGGTCAGCTATCGTTGAACTCAACCATAGGTATTAGAGGAAATCCAGCGAATTCAGTATTGTGAATTCAGTCAAGAAGCAACAATAGGTACATATCAATGCAATTGGGCAGCTGACTGGGTCAAAAATAAATTATTTAGTGACACTATTTTGTGACGTTTAATTCTCGTAACAGCATACGAGAATTAAACGTCACAAAATAGTGTCACTTGTCATCGATCCTTTCTATTTACAACATGATTTTAAATTTATTTATGCAGAAAAACTGTTATTAAGAGCGCTATTTGACTCTTATAATATGACGTCTCGGTTCAGTTCTGATTTTTATACAAATCCCATTGAAATTGTTTGTTTTGACGTTTAGATACAACTGTCTGATTTGACTTTTTGTCATTTAGCGGATTGACAACCTCGTTTAGAATTGTCAGTGTTTGTATCAGGGGCAGTACGTATTGTATGTAAGTGTAAGTACCTAAGTACTTATTACATTTTTTTGTTTTAGACTAACGGTATCTTCGTTGATATAGTTAAAATTAAATGGTTTTATATTAAATTATTTACTTTTACATTAAAATAAGATAACAAATAGATTATGGAACAATTAATTAAGTTATGTTTTCCCGTTCGTACAGACTTAGTTATTATCACTAATTTACATACCTACCTAAATACTGGCTACTAGTAGTAGGTAATAAACATTCGTTTTCAAACTTAGCATTAGCCAAAGTACACGAAACTATTATTAAACCTCAAATTAAAATCGTCAAAATATTAGTATTTTTTAATTTTACAAAAGTAAAAAATATAGTTAAAAAAATCATTTATTCTACCTATTTTTTATATTTTGGATTGTCTCTGTATTCGTCAACCCCTTCCAAAATTAAAAAAGTTATTATTTTTACTTTAAAATACTTAGTAAGTAGATAAATATTTAAGTTTAGATAATGTTTTGCGACTTCCATAAAAAAGGCATTTTAACCTTAAACGACAAAACCTAAACTTAAATAAACTTAAATAAAAAAAAACTTTTCACAAAAATAAAAAACTGAGAAACGTTCAAAAGTCCCTAACTATTTGTTACCTATGCCAAACCTGCTGAAAAAAATAAAAAAAAACTAATGAATAAAAAAAGTTTTTCACAAAAAAAAATCACGACAAAACACAGCACGTCAACACACCTGCGATCAACGCGACCGCCGCACCGAGCAACATCAAACACCGCACTCGCGCCATCACTGATCCGAGAATGCGCCCGCGCCGAATTATATCACTACTATCTGTCATATATACTATATACTATTTACTTACTGACGCACGTGTCGGGTGCGTTAAGGGTGGAGTAAAAAAAAAGGGGGAAAACCCATTGCATGCTCTGCATTGATTTTCTCCCCTTTTTTGTTTTTTTTTTACTCCGGTGAGAGAAAAACGACAGTCGAATCTCACTTTGGTCGATAATTTTTGTATTGATTACCTTTATTCCAGTGAAATTTACACACACATACACACTATCTCGTCTTTTCTCCTAATGGGGCAGACAGAGCATTTTGGGTCTTGCGGCTCTAAGCAGACAGTCCAGGGCTGCAAGACCCAAAGGCCACTTTTAGCGTGATGGTGGGCGAGAAGGTGGTTATGAATCAAAATAGTAATGGGTGGCTAGTCGCATCTTTTTATTAACAATATTATGCATTTCCGCCCATTCCCACGACCGGCTTTGTGATCAACGTTTCTTATTCTAAGTTTTTTTCTGTTTTCCTTGATTAGCACGGTAGAAACTTGCGCGCTATTATTGTTATTACCTATATAGGATGACTTTTTAACTACCAGCCAAATTTTTGGAGCAAGTTTAGTCCATGATACTGAACTACTTAGGTCCATGAAAATAATTAAAGAAAAACAAAAAAAAATCGCCTTCCCATATAAATCGAAATTTTTATATCGAATTTTAATAACTATTTTTATAGAAAGTAGTTCAGTCAGCAAAGTTTTAAAATTCTTCCATGAGACTAAACTTGCTTTAAAAATTTGGCTGGTGGTCTAAAAGTCATCTTGTATAACTGTATAATCAATTTACTACTGTGTGCAATGCTGTGTGTGTCGACATTGTTCCTTAGGGAAAGTTTTTTAATATTATGGACTGAATTCATCCTTAAAATAATTTCAGTATATTTTGTAAAACCCTGTATATTCTTCGTGTTTTTATTTTCTCCCAGACAAGCATGGAAGAACTACAAAACAAACCTTTTTAATAAAACTATAATAAAAAAGATAATAAGATATCTTTCAGCAATATTTGAAAAGAGATAAGTTGAAACTGGCCTGTGTTTGTTTGCTGACACTACGCCGTTTAACGACTGTCGGACTGTCAGTTTACGGTATTTTTGTTAAGGTACCACACGAACGTCAGTGCTGCCGACATTCTTTGTAATATTATAAATGGAAAAGTTTGTATGGATGTTTGTTGCGCTTTCACGCCAAAACGGCTTATGGCGACATGGGTTCACAATTTGCAATACTCTGCGTGTTTTTGAAAAATCACTGTTATGAAACTACTACAGGTTATTCCTTAAAAAAATTACATAAAAATTTTAAGGATTTTCTACAGACATTCACAATAGCCAAAACACGATTGAGCATTTTTGGCTCGATAGAAAAAAATCACTAACATACATCTGAATTGGGCTAAATTTGCCTATTTTTATTATTACTATTTTATACAATCACCTTTTTATATAAAAATTATACCAAAAAATGTATTTTCTAAATATCTATCCCTATTGGCTATAGAAAAAATTATAAATATAATACATAAATAATAATAAATGAAACACTGCGAAATATCGTTGAGCACGGCTCCGGGCCTTTCTTCGCGCTCGACGAATATTTAGACTTAGGTGTTTTATTTATTATTATTTTTGTATTATATTTATAATGTTTTCTGTAGCCAAAAAGGATAGATTTTTAGATAATAAATTTTTTGGTATAATTTTTTATATAAAAAGGTGATTGTATAATATAGTAATACGTATTATAAAGGCAAATTTAGGCAAATTTAGAGGTATGTTTGTGATTTTTTTATCGATCAAAAATGCTCAATCGTGTTTTGGCTATTGTAAGTGTCTGTAGAAAATCCTTAAGATTTTTATGTAATTTTTTTGAGGAATAAACTTTAGTAGATTAATTACAGTGATTTTTTAAAAACACTCACAGTTTTCTGGGTTTTGAACTGGCGGGGCCTTAACGGATTGCAATAAAAAGCATGTAGATAGATTATTACCTGGATGAACATATAGTATTTCGGAAAAATGTTAGAATCCCGTGGCATTGTCAAATACCTTTGTTCACGCATGCAACCATGGTTGAACATATACAAGAGGATTGACAATCTTCATACTTTTTAGCGTAGTTCGATTTTTAGTTTAAATGCTGTAAGGAAGTTTCGTAGTCATCATCATGATCAGGTCTTTTTTAGTCTCCAATGCAGGAGCACGACCCTCTCTGTACTGCCAGAGCCATATAATAGCCAGAGATGTCAGAGGATTTGGCCTACACTCTCCACGCTGGCTAGACGGGTTGGAGAGGTCTCATTGATGTTTATAACCTTTGTTTAGCTTGTGTTTCCTAAGTCGCCTTCTACGACATCCACAGGAAGACTTGGAGTGGTCCTATTCTACTGAGCCGGGAACCACACAGCTTAGTTTCGCAGTATTGCCCTTAATCGGAATTATGGCGGTATAAGCGTTCATTTTATACGAAGAAACAAGGGCCATCTCTGATTTTTCGTGGATACCGTCAGCCTAACTACATTCATTGTATGGCTAGCGGGCGAAATACTAGTGCCATCTAGAAATAATACAGAAATTTGGCTTTTTATCAGAGTACGCTTTTTTGTATAGGGTTGCCAGTCCTCCTCTATTTGTCTATGGTGCAACGCTGAAGCCAACCGCTAGTTTGAAATAAATAGCTTTCTCGGAAACATGCTACATAAATTAGATAAATTTGACAAAGTGGCGGACGATATGCATTAACGATAGCTATTTCTCAAAAACGAAAATGAATAAAATTAAAGTATTTGTTTTGTTTTCGCATTATCACGTGTTGTCTGTAATGTGGTAGACAGAGACTAGAGCCGTTTAGAACCAGCATGAAAGAAATAATTCGATCTATTTATTTTTGAACGACTGCATCTAAGTATAGCTTAAGGTGAATACCAAGCTGGAGTGGCGCCCTCATTTGAAATAAATTGTTCACTCGTAAATATGGTAAAAATTTCCATATTTTTCATTGTTAGGCACTAGATAGCCCCTTAAATAATTTTATCAACCACCAATGCAAGTATTACATTAGTCCGTCTAGCTGTAAAACTCGTTTCCGCCAAAAGTGGCCTCTTTAAAAGCTAGACGGATCTAGACATGGGTAACTCCGGATTCGAATATTTAAATGACTCGATTCATCAACAGGAGCCGATACCCGTACTGAATCCCGGTAATCGTTATCGGCTCCCACGAGTTATTGAGTCCGCACCGATCTTGGTCCCGCCGCGAACTGGCGGTGCTTGTCGGGTCACGAGCCGTGAGCCGCGTTTCGGCTCCACCGCATCTCGGGAGGAATCAGGAGTCGGGAGTCAATATTATTCTGTATTGACACCTGTACCAGAAAGCACATCTGTATTCTGTAGATTCAATAGCGAAACTTAGCGGACCTCGGAGCTGGAGCCGATAAGGGAGTAGAAATCATTAAGATGAGTCGGTACCGGATGCGGAGTAAGATTCAGTGAGCCGAAATACTCCTCGGAGTCGAGATTGCCCATGTCTAGACGGATCACCAATAATAGTTTCAGCGGCAGTTCATAAAATAATTTAACATTGAGAAATAAGGAAATTTACACCAAATTTACGAGTTAACAATTTATTTCAAATGAGGGCGCCACTTCGGTTTTGTATAAATTGAAATTTGCTCACCCTAAGAGCTGCCATTTTTGGCGAAAAAGGATTAATAATCTGGAATACTAGTATGTGTAGCGTTTTTATAAAGGTTTGTGATTTACATAAATTAAAAGTACAGTACCATTGGCTTTCGTGCAGCACCTTAAGACTTGTCGTCGGAACTGATAACGGCAGACCCTGAAGTTAAACATTAAGGACGTGACAAAATATTACACGCTAACTACGCACTGAAGGAGTTTATCGAGTAAATAAGTTATATTGTAATAAATTATACTGTGCGAACAATGCCTAAGAACATTTTCCTAAATCACATTTTTGTGTATTTTTACATCATATAATATATAAGTAGCTATATACAAAACAATGTTTTAAATCACTTTTTATTTATTTATTCAACTATAGATAAATGATACAGTTTACTTTTGTACTTATATCTTTATATAAGTAACCAACAAAACATACTAAAACTATTTTAAGGCCGTACCTGAATTTCCCGGGGTCCAGTGTTGCTCATTTAAAATAAATTATTTCAAAGAAAACGGAGACATTACTAAAAATTTTGCTACTACCAAGTCCTAGATAACATTTCAAAGTATTTTATGAACTACTGTTTACAGTTTATAATGAGAACGTTAAGCTTTACTACGCACATTTGCCAAAAGTGGCCGGTTTTCGCAAATGTGCGTAGTAAAGTTTAACGTTCTCACTTTGAACTGCAATCAGTAGTTCATAAAATACTTTGAAGGGTTATCTAGGACTTGGTAGTAGCAAAATTTTAAATGATGTCTTCGTTTTCTTTGAAATGAATTATTTTAAATGGGGGCAGCACTGGACTCCGGAAAATTCAGGTACGGCCTTAAGGGTAGATTCAGTCAGTGACACTGAACAACTTTCCCTAAGGAAAACATATCGAGGTACGAAAAAAAAAATTTGCTTTCCATACAAACTCGGATCAGCTGATCGGTGGATTGTATGGGAGGTCAAAAATTATTTTTTATATTTCAATTTAAGTTCCTTGGAGAAAGTAGTTGAATTCAGATTCATTTCTGTATAAGATCGATGTAGCTGCTGGGTCCACAGAAATGGGGAGGCCTTTGCCCAACCACGGGACCTAAATGGTTAGAAAAGAATATTATACTAAATGTTCTTATAACTAACAAATATGACTTCTCAAAGGGTCTACCTAAACAGACGGACCGCATTTCGAATGCCAAACTGCACGCTGCAGTCGGTGTGCAGTTTCATTGCAGTCTTGTTAACTGCAATCAAACTGCATCGTCGAGAAATGATGTCCTTCTGTATAGAGTTGAATTTGAAAATGTATTGTTACGTCATGAAATTATGCATTAATGTCATCAATGCTTGGCATTTGTATAATATCATAAATATGAGAATAATACGATAATTTAATATTTTCTACGATTATGTAGACATTTTGTCATAAAACTAGATTATTATGAAACGTAGATCGGGGAAATAAATACTTATATGTTTTATGAATTTTATATGTTACTAGCTTTTGCCCGCGGCTTCGCCCGCGTAGATTAGAGGTATGAAAAATAGATAGTAGCCGATTCTCAGACCTACTGAATATGCATAAAAAATTTGATAAAAATCGGTCAAGCCGTTTCGGAAGAGTATGGTAACAAACATTGTGACACGAGAATTTTATATATAAGACTACCTACATGATACTATTACTACTATACCTATTCTTATACTTACGTTTAAGGAAAATAAACGTCACAAATTCGCTGAAGTAAATTTTCCAACTTGAGAAAGACGTTTACGCATATGGAACCGACCGAGAAATAATTATGGCAAACATAGTTAATTCAGTTATTTCATAATTGGTAAGGACTGACCGCGAAAAACTGCGTCATTCAATAAGAGTAGTGGCTTTTAATGGAATTAAAAGGAATAGATTATATAGGAATATATGTATAGTGGAGAACCCTTCCACAGGTATAAAAATGCTTAAGGCCGTACCTGAATTTTCCGGTGCTGCCTCCATTTAAAATAAATCATTTCAAAGAAAACGAAGACTTTATTTAAAATTTTGCTACTATCAAATCCTAGATAACACTTCAAAGTATTTGTTTTAAATGGGGGCAGCACTAGACCCCGGAAAATGTAGGTACGGCCTTAAGCAAAATTTAGATTATCCACATCAGGCGCAGCCTTAAGCGGAAACCCGCGACGGGTTCAGTCTATCTCTGTCCCCCTAATAACAAATGTGATTTCTTGCCGTTTTTAGGGTTCCGTACAAAAAATGAAAAAACGGAACCCTTATAGGATCACTCGCGCGTCTGTCTGTCACAGCTAATTTGCTAAGAAGCTACTGGACCAAATCAAGTGAAATTTAGTAGAATGGTGTAATTCTATGACCCAAACACAGATGTGTAAATAAATGTTTTTTTAAAATAAGGGTCATTTTCGGGGGACAAATTAGGAAATTAAAAAAAAATGTTTTGCAAGCCTTACTATGTCATATATTAAATGAAAGGGCTCGTTATGAGGATCAAATTTTTTTATTGTAAAATAAATAGTTGATTTTATTCATGAAAGAAAACGAAAATTGATCTCCGAAACTACTGAGCCCAAAACTTTTGAAAAAAATACAAAATATAGTTCATCGTAGATTACAGGGAAACCTATAAGAATTCAATCAATTGTACGGAACCCTCTCCACGCGAGTTCAACTTGCACTTGGCCGGATTATTTTCACATCATCTTTGCGAAAAACTAAACTTTAACAAGCGGGATTAAATCGCTCTTTTAATTTATAGGGAAATAAAAACTTCATTTCATTCGTTCAAAATAATGCAGTTAACGCACATGCCTTACTCCCTAATAGCGATATATATAATATATGTTACTGTTAACTGAAAAAAAAAGTGATTTTCGTATAAATTATAGTTACCTAACCTATGGTTTTTCCTCAATAAATCTAGTGTGACGATATCATACACATACGAGTATAATAACGTCACGAAACCATTAATAAATCGAACGCAAAACGTGTGACTTCGTATTATGTTTGCATGTGACAACAACAAAATCAGTTATACTTATAAGTATTTACCATAAGCTATATTTATCTAGGTTTAATTCTTAAAAGTCCCCGTTTTATCTATATATATAAAAGCGAAAATCACTTACTCTTTACGATACCTCGAAAACTACTTAGGTGATGAAGATGAAAATTGGCAGGAAGGTAGATTGTGACTAGGAGGCATCCGCTAAGAAAGGATTTTTGGAAATTACATCCCTAAGGGGGTGAAATAGGGGTTGGCAGTTTGTATGAAACTTCGTAATTTTTAAAGTGAGACATGAAATTTTTAATGTATTTTAGTAGTTAGTAGAAAATAATAATGCATATAATAGATTTTGAAAATTTCATCCCTAAAGGGGTGAAATAGGGGTTGCAAGTTTGTATGAATCTTCGACACTTTTGAAGCGAGAAACATGACATTTTTGAATAAGTGGTTAGTAAAAATTATAAACCATTAATTGGATTTTAATAAATTGCAACCCCAGTTTAAAAAAAAAAAAACAACAATCTAATTTGTGTAGTCTACGCGAGTGAAGCCGCGGGAAAAAGCTAGTAACAATATAATAATAGGCACCGGTTAAGAAATTCCTCTGGTGTACAGAGAATCGATCAGCTGATGAGGCAGCTGTTTATATACTCGTAACGTCTAACAAAATATACTGAAACTATTTTAAGGGTTCCGTCCATGATACTGAACTACTTTCTCCAAGGAACGTATATCAAAATATGAAAAATATTTTTGGCTTTAAAACTCGGACTACTACAAACTCGGATCAGCTGATCGGTCAACTTTTATGGGAGGCTATAAATTATTTTTCATATAGAAATATATGTTCTTTGAGAAAAGTTGTTTCAAATCATGGGCTGAATCCATTTAAAATAGTTTTAGTATATTTTGTTATATATTACTGTTTCTATGACTTTCTTTCGATATTTCTTAACAACATTTAAGTATTCGTTCGTTGTTTTGTTGTTTTTTTTTATTAAATTTACAATCATACACTAACAAGAAAACATGTATGTCGCCGGGTCAAGTTTTAAGAAGTTTTAAATTAGGTATTTAAAACAGTTTTGTTTAAAATATTCACTCCGCAAATTAAATCATAAAATAAATAGTTGTTTTATGATTTAATTCGATGTTATTACTTTAAATGTTATTTGTAAGAAGGTATGTTTTGTTGTCGACCAGCAACCGCTGTGAGATTTACAAGTAGGTTTATCCAACCTTAAACAATCTTTTTATAATTAATGCTTATTTGGCTGTCACTATTTATTGAGGGGCTTTATTAATTAAGAAGTCAATTAATTAGTTGTGATGACATTGTTTTAATAACTATTTTCATTAAGTGTTTTTGTGAATTCCGACGATAAGAGCGCCACTTGCCCATAATGTCAAGATGGCGTAACTTAGCGCTTGGAATCGAAGCGAACGACATTCTGTGGCTTGACTTCGAGACGAAAACAACTGTAAGTGAAACCTGTGATAAATTGACTTGGTATAGTGATCTATTGTCTTCTAGTTTTGTGTCTCAGTATTTCCTTTTGTTGTTACATGGATTAAATTAAGTAGGTAATTAAAATATTAATGAAATTGTAGTTAGCACATGAAGTAAGGTGCCATGTTGATATTTTAGTTAGCACGCGCAGTGCGGCGAATTGTCGATATTTCAGATAAGTAAAACAGACGTTTGGCATACCCACATACGATTGTTATAATCGACGTGGATGCAAATTGATTTTGCGTCACTTTGATTTAAATAGCAAGACGTGGGTATCGTATTCCTGCATACGATTATTGTAATAGGTGTGGATCACGTAACAAAATTATTAAAATGGCAATCTACTTTAACAACACGGTAAGCCCTGTGGACACAGGATCCCAGTGTGGGCTAGAGAGTAAAATGAGTGATGTGGAATCACAAGGCCGCTTCTCATAGGTCAGTGCGGAGGAGGGGCACTGACCTTACCGTTATTTTTAATAATGCACTGTAATGATTTCATACTCGGTTGTTTTGTTTATAAACAATTCATATTTAAATAAGTTCACTTATATAAATTAAACGACAGTCAATTCTGGCCTTTTTTATTATTTATTGATTCTGACTCTCCATAGTTACCCACATATTCCGATATGTATGATTGTAAATTTAAAAAAAAAAGTTTATAATGTATATGTTAATGCTAAAGATGTGTGAACTTCAACCTAGGATTAGCCGGCTAAACTTAGGTTAGGCCAAACCCAAGTTTATCTGACTAATCTTAAGATTCGGTTTTACACTTAAGCGAGTAATCTAGGTTTATGTTCACACCCATCTTTAGCCGTAACATATATATTTTTATTTTGACTCAAACAGGGAAACTTTTTACTACATTGCAGATCAAGCGTGACGAATTTGTACGTCACAAAAATGTTCAATAATTGGCTTGGTATATAGGATGACGGGATTTTCAGATTGCGATTCTTACAGGTAAAACAATGGTACAATCAAAAATCAATGATTTGACCAATGATGACAATTTTCCCGAATCATTGTTGGTGCAATGAGTTAGCACGATAAAAAGAGTACCTACAGCTAGCAGCTAGAGCTTTTCCTGATTTTATGTCTTAGACGACCTCCGTGGCGCAATGGTTAACACGCTAGACCGCTAATCCGGAGGTTCTGGGTTCGATCCCCAGCTAGGGCAAGTTGGAAAATGGTCTTTTTTAAATTGTCCTAGGTCTTGGGTGTTTATCTATACATATATGTATTTATTCTAAACTTACTTTGGGGCTAGCTTAATCAGTGTGATTTGTCCCTATATATATGTTTATATATTATGACTGAATTTTTCGAAGAGACAATTTATCAATTGCTCCATCTATTATAGTACTTATACTAATCGTCGATATTAATAAATCGAATACTTGTAAGTAAATACCACTGTTGTTTGCCGTGAGGTTCCAAGTCCTCCCGTGAAGGTCGTAGAAAGCGCCTTAGGAAATACAAGCTCTAAACAAAGCTTAAAAACATCAATGAAACCTCTCCAAACCGCCTGGTCAGCGTGGAGAATGTAGGCCAAATCCTCTGGCTACTCTGGCTAAGTATGCCTCTGGTAGTATAGAGAGGGTCGTTCTCTTAGAGTGAAGACTAAAAAAGACCTGATGATGGTGAAATACCATTGCGCCGAGTGGTTCCCAGCCTAGAATAGGACCACTCCATCTTCCTGAGGATGTCGTAAGAGGCGACTAAAGGACTGACCACAAACATCTTGCGCTACATCTGATTTTCCAAGGAGGGTTGAAGTCGGGCGACGGCCCGTTGTAAAATTTTTCGCACAAATGCATTCCCAAAGACGGTTGATGTCGTTAAACTATAGCCAAATTGTCTCAAACTATTCCAGTTATTTCTTCTTCACGTCGCAAAGTCTTTGGCATCCTTGGGTGACCATTGACATGCATATTGTATTTGGAGAAAAAAAAACGGGAAAGCGCACCCCGGGCTCCGAAGCAGCACAGCTGAGGATGCAACTGGGAACGCTCTAAGATGAAGAGACTTATGAGTAAATACCAATAAAATTCAAATAAATCACGTTTACTTAAATTTTAACATTTTATAACCTGTATGGTTTGAAAAGTATATGGCTGTAGTAGGCGTAAAATGGTTACTTTTATTATTTAAGTTAGGTTTAGGTTTAAAGATTTTTACTCTCATAAAGACATATTTTACATCTGAACTATCTTACATGAGAACATAGAATACAAGTCATAAATATATATTCGTTGTCACACTAATAAACAATTAAAAATTAATATAAAATATAGTTATATAAAACAGACAAGTTCAATAAAAAGAAATTATGTGTTTAGCTAATTGCTTCTTGAATACATCTGACAAATTAATATTTTGGATATCCGAGGGTATCTTGTTAAAAAGTTTGATTGAGTGTCCTTCAAGATATTAAAAACTTACTCATAACTAAAATAGAAAGATTTTAGAGGAGAAATCAGTGGATTTTGTGCACTTTCCGTAGGTATTTTCGGTCGCAGCTGCAGTTGTCTCTTTCGCACTTGCTCGGTTGTTATTCAGGCACAGCGCAACAGCAATAGATTTTACAAATACCTATTTTACAATTCTCTCAATCTTAGTGTTTCGTTTTAAGGTCGCCTATGACTAAGCACAAAGCAGAAAATCAAGAAGTATGGCGCATATACTCCATCGACGTTAAGTTATTAATTAGGAAGAATAAGACGATGATGGGCAGGACACGTAGAAAGAATGAACGGAGCCAGAGCACCTAAACCACAGAAGACAGTAAACGTATTACATACAGAACGGAATCTCCTAAGGTCCCGCACAATATGAGTCCGCGTTCCCCGTCCCCGCACCTCTCCGTTTCTTGTATGACGACATTGATGACCTCACTATAACAATAAAAAGTAAAAAAAGAAAAAATCTTTAATTTTGATTTTTTTTAACTATTTATTGTTGTAGTGGCCACAGGTACCTACGTAATCGGTAAAAATTTCAAGTGTCTAGCTATAACGATTCAAGAGATAGACTGTGAAAGACGAATGGACGAACGGACACAGCGGAGTCTCAGTAATAGGATCCCGATGGCAGTGAGATGGCACCCTTTGGGTACGGTACCCTATATAACTGTAAAGTATGGCAAATAAAATTTTCACCACATAATGTACTTATCTAATATTATAAGCACTTTATAATGAAATCTCTACAGATATAGATAAAGACGGATTATTGTAATAACTATTTAATCAATGTATTACAAATAAACAGTAGATATTACTATCACTAACATATACTATGTAATAATTAAGATAACACTTGGACGCACGTGTCAAATGAATACTTTACTAACTGACTACATAAGGGTAGGTAATTATGTTAGTTACATAGTCTGAAGTAGAAAATTGGCATATTCTACTGTTTTCTCTCGGACTATGTAAAAAAAAGTAGAATATGCTGGCCGCTTCTCCTCTTGCGTAGAACGTAAAAGCCGATCAAGGGAATAAGGCCAAAATCGGAGTTATGAGCACGTGGTGCTGGCCATGTTATCGTAGCTGTCACTGTTTGACTCTCCTAACCACCATACGCCCTTAATATTCACCGTCATGCTTAATTTGGCCTTTGGATCGTAAAGGGCTCGATGCTCTATCTTAACTAATTATGACTTCATACTAGGATAGACTGATGTCAAGCGTCGGTGTTATATTAGCCAGCCAGGGTTATTTACTAAATAGTACATAGTACATATAATTATAAAATTATATGTACTACCGGTAACTTTATCCAAACACGTGTCACGTGATGAACCGTGTGCGTGACAAAAATGTAATTCAACGCAACATTTAACACGCGTAAACTTGCAACGTAAACGACATTCATTACATTCAGTTTATTATATTTTATAGTTAGTTTCAGTCTCATATTATACTTAATTGCCTGTAGTGATGGCAGATCGTCACAGCCCTATTTCACTCCCACGGTGTCGAAATAAGCTGGACAACAGTTTAACGTAGTAGTAAATATAGAAGATATATAGACTATACCTTCTATATTTTCTATTGTAGAAGGTCGAAGCGGAGTGGATGACTGGCAAGAAATCGTAGCAATTGTCACCCGTGACACCGGGGTGTGACAATTGCTACAATTCCTTCCCAGTTGTCTCCTCTGCCATGAATTGGGAGTGCACAGTTGAGATAATTTGTCACCCGGATGAAAACTGGGAAGTAAATTCCCAGTAGTCACTCATGTCGTCACACAGACGACACTGGGGGTAATCGGGATGGATAGAGTAGGTAAGCATCGAAGAGGTGCTAGAAAGAGTATGAGAGAGAAGATATATTTCAAAAACTATTAAACATAGAAGACGGAAGATGATTGGACATCTAATAAGACATGATAATCCCTTCAGAATAATAGTAGAGGAACAATAAAAGGGAGACGTGGAAAAAGAAGTTAAAGATAGAGGTTTTCCAACAAATTAGAGAATAGTTAGGAGTAAGATCCTACCAGGACATTAGAAAGATTGCAGAGAGAAGAGAGGATTGGAGGCATCTCCCCTTAATTCCACCTACAAGAGCAAGCTCTTAAGTTACACGAAAAGGTGTGTGGTGGGTATGTAAGTGAGAATTATACCTAGCTAGACAATAGCGAACACTAGCAACGTACTCTGTGCAATGATTGTACGTATACCAATACCATCTACTGCAAACACCAACCAACTTGCCCAGCCTTTAGTTCAGCAGTGGAATGATATACTCAGAAAAAGGTACTTACATTCTCATCCTTTTAGAACATCTAAATAACTAACATGAATACAATAAAACAAATACCTACTAGACACCACTTGTAATCTAGTGCCTTTAGATATAGAAATCTATAGATGAAGCACCAGGGCTCAAGAAACGACACGGCATACAATTGCAATATTGCAATTACACAATGCGCATGCTTAAGGTGAAAGGATAAGCAAATGGCCTTGAAGTGTGAAATAAATTGTTAACTTGTAAATATGGTAATATATATATACATATTTCCATATTGCTCTTCGACATGCACTAGATAACCCTTTAAATTATTTTATGAACCACCGTTGAAAGTATTTACATTAGTCCGTCTAGCTTTAAAACTTGCCTCCGCCAAAAGTGGCCACGGCAAGTTTTAAAGCTAGACGGATCACCAATAATAGTTTCAACGGAAGTTCATAAAATAATTTAAAAGGATATCTAGTGCATGACGAAGAGCAATATGGAAATTATCACCATATTTACGAGTTAACAATTTATTTCACACTTCAAGGCCATTTGCTTACCCCTTCACCTTAAATGTATTATCCCTACTGCAACAAAATAAAATCTAATGGCTAAAATCATTTCTCAAGTGCTGTGCCATTAAAATTAATGTTTTAGTGTGTTTTGTGTGTTGTTGTTAGATTTTCGAATTAAACAAATAATTGTGTCTGTCGGTGTCCGGAAGGAGCAAGTCCAAAAATTACAGCTTAAGACTGCAGTCTTCGACCGTGGGAATTTTTGATTGAACACCCGAATCTATATTTTCTATCTACAGATACGCATTGCGCTGTATTGTACATGCACCATGGAGACGAATTTAGACGAATTCAGAAGCGCAGCGAGCGGTCTGCCTTATCAGCACCCATATTTATTTGAGAATTTCGGAGAACTTTAAATTTTTTTATCTTTTTACAAAAGACAAATTATTTTTATTTATTTATTGTACGTGTTTAAGCATGAACCAATCTTCATATATGTGTATTTTTCATTTTTTAAGTCTGTCGTATGCGCAAGAAATCCGACGACGTATTTGCTTATATTTTCTTCAAAGTTTATTATTTTTTAGTTTATTTTTTATTAAAATCTTCTCATTCACTTTTTAGGATTTTCCTTTGTCTTTATTTCTCTGTAATTTAAACACAACTTCATGTTTGAAATTCCTTGTAAAAAACAATGACATGAACGTCGCACACCGCAAAAAATCGAAACACGTCTCAGGTTATTTGGAATTAAACAAACTATTACAATGAAAATCAATAAATTGTCTTATTCACTTTTTTAATACTAAAATAAACTTTAATTTAACATATCTTAACATATTGTTACTAAGATATTTTGGCTCAAATCAGCTCCGAAAAAGCAGTCAAAATCATTAAAAATAAGGACTGGGCCCTTAATGATTGACATCATAGATGACACTCTTGCCAATATCTGACATCTAAGGATGTCAAATCCTTTTTTCCACTTCACTTAGTGGAAAAAAGGGCTAAACCATCTGGCGCCTAGAACGAGCGCTCCCCAAAACAAGGAGCTCATCCGGGACACGTGTGAAGCCCTGCAGAATATGAGGCTCTGCAGGGCCTTGCGGTCGTAAGTGGTGGCCGACGTCGTTGCCTACTTCTTTGATGATGCAACAAGTTGAAACTTTTGAAATGCGACATCTATAGAAAATATTACATTGTGTAGTGTAGATCATATAGCACAAATGTTGAGTCGTCTACGACCTTGATCAGATTAGAGTATTGTGTGCCACTTGGCATAATAAAGGCACGTTCATACTGGGTGTATTACGGTCACGGACAATGACCTCGTAAATTGACCTTTTGAATTATTTTTATTATATTTGAAAGGGTTGTTGTTGATATTGGTTAGAAGTTAAACCCCGTTGTTTTATAAATATTTATAAACTGAGATTAACAGAGTTACGTAGGTACCTATAGGTTTTCCAAGATACCAGTCGCGTTCCAATCACAAAATACAATGCACCGTATATTTTAGTTTATTTTTTACATTTTTGGAACTGTGAATCAACAGTTCCAAAAATGTAAAAAAAATCGAGCAAAATCATATTCATTTACACAGACAATTAGAAAGTTAGTTAATGGTTTAAAAAAAAATAAAATGAATAAAAAAGCAGTGTGAAACGGAACGGATTGTCATGACAAATAACACGAAGGTCTCTTTAACATTTGCAGCCCATCGAGGAGTTATCGACTGACTCGTTGCAAACCCTAAACGTTAGTTAGAGCAATTCAAAAATAGAGCACTTTGGGTTTCCAAAATGCCAAATTTTTTATTGCTCTAACTAACGTAAAGAGTTTGTTCCCGTGGTCAAAAATAGGCTTCCGAAAGCTGATGATTTTTACTTGCAAACATAATATTCGTATCTACGTAACTTTACAGGTGATTACTATATCACCTATAATGTTGATTTATCTGTATTTAAGATGCTGCATGTTGATGATGTAGATGTTGATGCAGTAACGTAGTTTACAGTAGGTACTGCAAATATTAATGAGCGAAGAAATTCGTACCTCGTACGTCGTACGTCGTACGTTCGTACGTCGTAATGACTACTGGCATTATATTTATGAAAGCATTACATTTTTGATAGACAACAAAAGAATATTATTACTAAAATTGTGACAAGTTAAGATTTTAATAATATCATCTAACACTTGATAAAATAACATAATTAAGAAATTAAAGATTTGTTTAAACGGTCTAAATATTGACTGAGAATCACGCAGTATAATATTTTTAAAAGCGTGATTTTCAAATATTTGATGAGATTATGTATTGTATGAAGTCACATTTTTAGGGTTCCGTAGCCAAATGGCAAAAAACGGAACCCTTATGGATTCGTCATGTCTGTCTGTCTGTTTGTCCGTCCGTATGTCACAGCCACTTTTTTCGGAAAATATAAGAAAAATACTGTTGAAATTTGGTAAGTAGATGTATTCTGTGAATCGCATTAAGATTTTCACACAAAAATTGAAAAAGAAACCAATAAATTTTGGGGGTTCCCCATACTTAGAACTAAAACTCAAATTTTTTCATTCATCAAACTCCTACGTGTGGGGTGGTATCTATGGATAGGTCTTCAAAATTATATTGAGGTTTCGAATATATTTTTTTTCTAAACTGAATAGTTTGCGCGAGAGACATTTCCAAAGTGGTAAAATGTCCCCCCCCTGTAACTTCAAAAATAAGAGAATGATAAAACTAAAAAAAATATATGATGTACATTACCATGCAAACTTCCACCGAAAATTGGTTTGAACGAGATCTAGTAAGTAGTTTTTTTTTAATACGTCATAAATCGTAAACCACAATTTACCTTTAGAACTTTTATGTTACTTGCTGCTACGAAACCCTTCATGGACGAGTCCGACTCGCACTTGGCCGCTTTTTTTATTTATTTATTTAGGTATCTTTGTAGACATCTATTTGTGTTGTCAGGTTTTATGACAGATATATGAGGTTGGTTAAGAGTTGGGAAAACAGGGGACATTTACTTTTACCTTCATATCAAGTGTGTGTGTGTGTGTGTGTGTGTGTGTGTGTGTGTGTGTGTGTGTGTGTGTGTGTTTGTGTGAGCTAACAGAAGTGTCTTATATATCGCATATCTCTGGAGGTGTCACATTTTTTGAGCTGTCTAAAGTCAACTAACTTAGACTGTCATCTAGTGACAAGGGTCATTATAATATTAGGTCCTTACATATGAAATTGCCGATTTTCAATACTGGCAACTTTAAAATCAAATATCTTGCGTTTCATTAGGAATTCCAAATTCAAATTTATTTCGAAATAAAGCCAGAAAAATATTGTTTTAAAATTCGTATTTCATTTGTTTTAACATCATTTGTTTGAGTTTCAACATTGCTATAACAACAACTATGAACAAATTGAAAATTCGCGGTATTTACGAATACGAGTTCCACCGTGGCACCAGTGCTGCAGAAACGACTCGAAGAATTAACGACGTGTATGGACCAGGCACCGCTAACGAGCGAACGGTGCGTTTTTGGTTTCAACGTTTCCGTTCTGGAAATTTCGATTTACACAATTAGCCTCGTGGACGACCTGATACTCAAGTGAATAACGAAGAATTGAAGGCGATAGTGGAAGCGGATCCATCTCGAACCACTTCTGAATTAGCAGCAGCCTTCGGCGTAAGTGACAAAACGATACTGATCCACTTGCGCCAAATCGGAAAAATTAAAAAACTCGAAAAGTGGGTACCGCACGAATTGACTGAAGCAAACCAACAAACACGCGTTGCTTGCTGCGTTTCTTTGCTTAATCGCCACAATAATGAGGGGATTTTGAACCGTATCGTGACTTGTGATGAGAAATGGATCCTGTACGACAATCGGAAGCGATCATCACAATGGCTTGACCCTGGAGAACCGGCAAAACCTTGCCCTAAGCGAAAACTGACCAAAAAGAAGATTCTGGTTAGTGTTAGGTGGACCAGTGCTGGTGTTATCCACTACAGCTTCTTGAGATCAGGCCAGACGATTACTGCAGACTTGTATTGCCAACAATAGAGAGTATGCATGCATTTTTTTTATATTTTTAATCGATAGTCCTCGTCGAGAAATAGCCGCAAAAATGAAATCAGTGCCGAAAAACATGTATATGGTGTGGAAAATAAATATTAAAAATAGCAAGTAGATTATAACAACTAAAACACGCCATTTTAAAATATGAGGTCTATGTCTGCAATATCCGCCAGAGACAGAAGCTGTCAACGCATGTTTTTCTTTTTTGGGTATTTTCTATATTATCAGCCAGTGATGTTTGTTAAACCTCTATATAAAAGTACATACATTTCGAATGTCATCGATAGTCAAACTACATGGACGGACACTCTGGACAGTCCTACCGAACGCACCCGAACTTGTCATTTCCTTTTTGTGAACTTTGTCGTCATTTCCCTTTTGTTTGTCAAAAGTTCCCGCGCAATATTTGCATATTTTCAATAATTTATTTATAATCCAAATTAGAGTCAATAAGAAAAATAATTAACTAGGCGTGGTAACGTATTAATAGAAATTGTAAAATAAAAATATGTGCCGGATTGGTATTACATGCATATTCCTTATTGCAAACAATGATGGAAAAGCTCGCCATTAAACAACCGAGACTGATGAATTGCTCTAGCCCACTGCTCCTTCAGGATAACGCTAGACCACACACTGCACATCAAACGATCGCCAAGTTAGAGGACCTGCGACTGGAGCCTCTGCGTCACCCACCATACTCTCCAGATCTTGCCCCAACCAATTACCACTTTTTTCAAAATTTGGATAACTTTTTACAAGGAAAAAATTTCAAATCTGATGAGGCAGTCAAAACCGCCTTCAAACAGTTCATAGACTCTCGCTCCCAGGATTTTTTTTCCAAAGGTATCAATGATCTGTCTATAAAATGGCGGAAGTGTATCGATAACAACGGCGCATACTTCGATTGATTAAATAATAATTTCATTAAAAAAAACTTGTTTCACTTTTTTTATACTGAACGGCAATTTCATATGTAAGGACCTAATATTACACACTAGTGAACTAGTGTGCAGGTTTCCTCACGATGTTTTTCGTCACCGGAAGCAAGTGGTAGTATAGTTGAAAATGACCGTACTGCCCTGCAGCACCTAAAACGCAGTAAGAGACAAAAAGCGGTTTCGAGATAATTAAATTTTTAACAAAAAAAACAACAGGCTTCAATTTTTTTTAGGAGTTTCTTCCATATCTCCAAGAATCTTCATCATATCTTCACCAAATTAAAACCAAACTTGGTAGTAAAGGCTTTCGAATAAAAAAAGAATCATCAAAATCGGTTCACAATTGGCGAAGATATCGCGTAACAAACATACATAAAAATAAAAAAACATACAGTCGAATTGATTATCTCCTTTTTTGAAGTCGGTTAAAAACCGCGAAAAACTTTTTGATGCTTTATTTTTTATATTATTTCATATGGTTAGTGGATTGTTTTTTTACTATGATGATTAACTGATCTTAAAGATTGAACTGACGTAAAAATATTTTAAACAATTTGTTTGTTTCCAAAGAAGAAGGTATTTTTCAAAATGATGGCTATTACTGCATCCAAAAATGTAAACATAGGTATGCAGAGCAGTACATGAGTTCAAACTCAGTACAAGTCGCGCCTAGTAAGTATCGACTTCACAGACTCACATCCGGTGCATAAATCACTTGGCCACCACCGCACGTCTTCAACTTTTTCGTGTGTATAAGTGGCCAACACTGGTGTCAGATTTTTTAAGCTTCCTAAAGACATCTGACATAGCTTGACTACTGCCATACATAGCTATACACTTAACGTGACTTTCGAAGCATGGAGGAGCTTGAGATAATTTTTGTGCCACTTGTGCTCACCCATCCAATCGGCGACCACACTCTGGGTTACTTAATTTGCGTAAACGCTAGGTAGTAATGCATTGCATATTTCCACTGACCCACCGAGCTCCTCACTGAGCGTGATAAACCTCATAAATTCAGATCTATAGAGGATTCCATTTTAACTAGGTATTTATCGCTTTCATTCACTATATGAAATGCTTAGCATTATATTGAGACTTGTTTAAATATACTTTAACTTCAGAACAATAAAGGGTACACAAATTAATTTGTAGATAAATAATATGAAAGACCAATTGTCAACTTGCTTTGAATGGGGAATAAACACAAAACCTCTGGAAATGCATTAAGTCTAGCTATTTATGTGTAGCTGCCTGATGACAATATTTATACAACAGAAGCACATTATTGTGTGGTGGTATATTATATACCTAGTTATGTATTTAAACTTATTTATTGTTCATATTTATTTCTTTTTACATTATTATTATTGGTTCCCCACCACGCATCTCTTCAGGCCACAGCTGAAAATGAGTATATTGCTCTTGAGCAATATTACCACTGAGCTATGTCCTTTTTGTATTGCTGTGGTTCCACTTTGAAAATTGTGTAGGCTGTATAAAAACAGCCTACACAATTTTCAATTATGTTATGTCTCTTTTTTGTGTCTGATATATTTATCAATTACTGTAAGTATATATTGTTTGTATATGTGTTACCAAATAAAGGGCTTTATTTATATGTATCTATCTATTTAAGATTATTTATACTTCTAATCTTGTTATGAGGTATTAGAAATTTGAAAGATTTTTTTTATTTTAATTTTAAAAAGAGATTTTGGTTTTTGGTTCGGCTGAACAGGGCATGTAACACAAAGGATAATTGTTATCCCAAAGTATGTAAGGTTTCCATGAAATTGCCAAATAGCTACAACTTTGACCACGCGGAAATCAGCTGGTTTTAAAAAATAAAGAAAGCACATGGCTATGTTTACTTACCATAACCTCGAAGTAACGTTGCGAGGACACAGAACGCTAGAAGCACCATCGCAGGGCTGTGGGGAACCGGCTTTATGTCGCGACTGCCCAGATTATCACCACGCCGCGCTATATAGTTAATTAATTCACTATACAGGGTGCTACAGTACGAGAATATAATAATTTTTGCTTTGTAGTTTCCGGATAGGACGACTCTATCTCCTTCTGTGGATATCGTAAGTTGACTAAATGGCTCGGTACACAAATATGTCTCATGTAACAACTGCATTCCTATTAAGGAGAGTCGACGTTGGACAAAGCCCGATTGTACAATGTTTCTCATAAATGAATTGGGAATTAATCCCAAGGAAATTTGATGTCAGGCTGTCTTCCGGTTGTAAAACTACAGCCAAAACATTTAAATGGTTCCAGCAGTTTCTTCTCTACTTGGCATGGACAAGACAAAGTCGGAAAGCACACCCCGGGTTTAGAAGCAGCACAGCTAAAGGTGCAACCGGGAATGCACTAAGATAAGGAGATCAGGGGACAGGATGCTACAATACATACATACAAACAAACTATCACGCCTGTTTCCTACAGGGGTAGGCAGAGACTATGGACCTCCACTTGCTACGATCCCGACAGACATCTTTCGCTTCATCTACACTTATCAACCTCTTCATACATGCCCTTCGGTTACGGGTACTTCTTACCTCTCCTTTATTTTGAACGTTTGCAATCTGATCGCAGAATGTTCGCCGATGCTACAATACGAGATTAAGTAATTAGTCTCTTTCTCATCTGAGCTTATTCACAGTTGCATCTTTAGCTGTATTGCTATGAAGCCTGTGGTCCGCTTTCCGGCATTTTCTTCTACACTTCGCACGGCCTTGAACATCTTTGGGTAGTAAGAACATTGGCAGTATTGGCACGTATGTCATCATTTCTTGCATCTACCACGTCTGCATGGCTATATACATTTGTTTCCCATGTAACTTGCTGGTTTCCGCAAGATAACCGTACCAACTAGCGTACCCTTGCAGTTTGTCTGCTATGAACCACTAGTAATATTGGTGCCATATAAAACAAACGGTGCCGAGTAACCTTTTTTTTTTATTAGAGATTTGAGTGTTTTTGACCTCTATCTAGCCTGATGGGAAGCCAAGATGAGGTCTAAGGTGTAACACGCAGTCTCAAAAATGCCTATTCACTCTTGCCTTGAAAATCCCTAAATCATATGTATGGGGAAACATCGACGCAGGGAGGGAATTCCACACCTTAGCGGTTCGCACAATGAAGGAGGAGGCGAATCGAGAGATACAATGAGGAGGAATATCGACCACAAATGGGTGGAATGGGTGGAACCTGAGAAGAAAGTCAGCCATTTATTATAAATTAAGGAGATTTTTTTGGTAAAAAATAAATCTTTTTCTTACGGTTTTATGTTTAATAATGATTCTGATTCCAAGATTTTAATACCTATACAATAATTATAAGCTAGTGAGTGTAAAATTAACCTGTATTTTTTGAATGTTCGATAATAGTTTAAGTGTTTTTATTTGTTCTTCGGTACGCGAGACCTATTGAAGTTTTAAGTTCGAACATAGCAATAACAAAGAAAATTAATAAATCATCTAGATACTTCAGCACTTGTACAAAACCACCAATCGCAGCATCCTCTAAGCCACCACGCCCGTCTGCCGTGGGGTTGACGCACGAACTTATCTCACAGTTATCTTGTCGCTTAGTCAGTTCACATTGCCCGAGTGCATGTATTTTGAAATATTTCCGGATTTTATTTTAGTATTGTAGAGCCGTGTGGCTTCCGCAAAATGGAGAGTGTCAAATCCTCTGGCTGCTCTGGCCAAGTATGGCTATGTACAGAAAGGCTTCTGCAGTGGAGACTAAAAAAGGCAACTGATGATGAGTATCGTAGAGATCAATCTGGAGGATAATTCTGAAGGTGTCAGAAGGGTGCAAGCTAAGAACAGAGCTAGATGACGTAGGATATACAGAGACTGCATCAACAGTTTAAGAAGGAATAGCACCAGGCTCGCTCTGGGTAGAGATCAACGGAAATAGAAAGGAGAAGTCTTTGCCCATAATGGGGCACGTCGCAATGACAGACTAAAAATAAATATTTGCTGCAAGCTCAGGCTGCATGCTAGCAAGTTGCGAAAGTTTATTTTGGCCAAATACATTGCTCGCGTATTTACGTTGACGCCATATATGTTAGGATTTTTTAAACGAAAGTCTGTTAATGTGACCAAATATTAAATTAAAACGATTCTAGATTAAAGTTACCAGAAAATATATCCCCTTAGATTCGTTGGTACAAAATAACGTGCCCCTCTGATTGAATAGATCATTTATTATTTGCTACAAAACTTGCCTTGTAAAATGATGTAGTTAAAGACAATTGCCTATCATAATAATTAAACTATTCTGAATTGCACACTTAACGGACGTTTATCCGTTAAGTCTGCATACAATAGAGAGTATGCATGAATTTTTTTTATATTTTTAATCGATAGTCCTCATCGAGAAATAGCCGCAAAAACTAAATCAGTGCCGAAAAACATGTATATGATGTAGAAAATAAATATTAAAAATAGCAAGTAGATATTAACAACTAAAACACGCCATTTTAAAATATGACGTCAACGTCTGCAATATCCGCTAGAGACAGAAGCTGTCAACGCATGTTTTTCTTTTTTGGGTACTTTCGATGTTATCAGCCAGTGATGTTTGTTAAACTTCTATATAAAAGTACATACATTTCGAATGTCATCGATAGTCAAACTACATGGACGGACAGTCCAACCGAACGCACCCGAACTTGTCATTTCCTTTTTATGAACTTTGTCGTCATTTCCCTTTTGTTTGTCAAAAGTTCCCGCGCAATATTTGCATATTTTCAATAATTTATTTCTAATCCAAATAAGAGTCAGTAAGAAAAATAATTAACAAGGCGTGGTAACGTATTAAAAGAAATTGTAAAATAAACATTTAAGCCGGATTGGTATTACATGCATATTCCTTATTAGAAGATACATACCTACAACCGATTTACTCGCCTTTTCACTAGACCTACTTGAACTTCTGTTTTTTCCAGCCGCTGAAGTCCACTAATTATGACTTATCATATAGTTAAGATAATTTTATCTCAATTCGATGAAGGGGGTGGTGATACAGTGCAAAGTGTATCTACGCGGACAAAGTCACAGGCAAATATTAGTTTTTTTTTACTGAAATATCTTGAGAAAACTTGCTTGATTTTTACTAACCTTCAAATTGAAACGAAACCACAGGTTGAAACGTTTGCATGCAATGAAACATAGGCATGCAAAAATTTACATCTAAATCTATTAAGGCTGTACCTGAATTTTCCGGGGTCCAGTGCTGCCCCCATTTAAAATAAATCATTTTAAAGAAAACGGAGACATAATTTAAAATTTTGCTACTACCAAGTCCTAGACAACCCCTGCAAAGTATTTTATGAACTACTGTTTACAGTTTATAATGAGAACGTTAAGCTTTACTACGCACAGTGTCTAAATTTACCAATCATAACGCTCAAGCGAAGATCTTGAGCTGCTCGCTTGTGTGCCAATAAAGCAACACGTTTAAATTGATCTCGTGGATTTTTTTTTTTATCCGTTTCGGTTCACACAGTCCATTCAGCTTTCCATACAGTAAATACAGTTTTTGTTCATGGTCTGCTCCACCTGGGGGCCTTAGGACTTTAAGTATTTTCTTTTGACTTATCCTGTACCACTTTACTTGCATGGAGTCGCGACAAAATGAGAATCCTTTTCATTAACTTCCGTCCTTCATAGTTTTTATAACTGTCCTTTAGAAATGCCGTTTTTCGCAAATGTGCGTAGTAAAGTTTAACGTTCTAATTATAAACTGTAAACAGTAGTTCACAAAATACTTTGAAGGGTTATATAGGACTTGGTAGTAGCAAAATTTTAAATAATGTCCCCGTTTTCTTTGAAATGATTTATTTGAAATGGGGGCAGCACTGGACCCAGAAAAATTCAGGTACGGCCTTAATGCAGTGACCGTGATTTATTTAATGAAAAAATGATCTCGATAAGATTAATTTTATTGTCCATGGCTGGTCACCACGTTATCATTTTCGTAATAACGATGATATTTATTAATATTTAGTGTGGGCAATTGATAACATAAAGTAACCTTTGAATCTCATGAATTCTGATACACTATCACTTCTTTATTCTCCTAACGTGGTAAACAGAGTTGAGGGCTGCAAGATTCAAAGACTTTTGTGTGATTTTGGGGGTGTGAAGGTGGATAGGAAATCAAATTAGTGATGGATTGCTGAATAAAGAATTTTTAATCGTACAGACAAATTGTTATTTTAATTACCCCGAAATCTCAAATCCTCATGTACCGTTCCGATTACTCCAAGTAGCCCTCTAGCACTGACCCCCGGTGTTACAATACAACTAGGAATTTACTACCCAGTTGTCATCCGGGTGACAAATTTTCGTTCCGATTCATGCCACGGCAACTAGGAAGGAATCGTAGCAATTGTCACCCATGACACTGGCCTGGGGTGGGGTGATAACGATTGCTCTACAATTCCTTTCCAGTTGTCCACTATTATTTCGCTGCATTGTCTGCTGCAGAGAGTGCAACGAATCCATCGGGTTGCCGCTCCTAAAACTTGCCCTGGTGATGATCGTCTAAATTGATCGAAACCTGGTTGGCCTTTTTACCAGACTGCGGCAAAGCCGAAAAGGAGGGTTATGTGTTTGAACTGTATGTTCCTATAATTCTATGTTCCTACGTAACTACTAAACGGCCAAACTGATTTTAATAAATTATACATGGTTAGATTCGTCTTAACTACTAGAGTGACATAGGCTATATACAGGGAGCATTTAAAATCATTGGCATCAATTTAACTTGTTAACATACTCACTTAAAGGATATTTTCTACGGTAACAATACTGCAATTAGTGCAGTAATAAAAAAGTATCGAAAAGTAAGATAAATAAACAAAGTATCAAAACATCGCGCGTCGCGCTTGCGAGAGTGCTATGACCCCAGCGCTGGTAAGTACACTCACCAGCTGTGGCGTGGGCGGCCGGCATACATAAACAGACTTTAAGTTGCGTGGATAAGGTTTAAAGTCGAGTGGGGAAAGGCGATGACACACGACCGATTGAGGGAACGAATGTTAGGTACTACGGAATCTACGACGACGCGATGAAATTAATACTATTATAATTAATTAAATGAGTTTTATGACGATAAGTTTTTTTATTTATAATTGCAGTAATGGTGTCTATCAAGGAGTCTCACGCATGTTTAGAGGTTTTCTTTAATATGAAAATGACGACTTCTGATTGACGTTTTATTAGGCTAAAATTACTTTGTATCATGGGTATAGTGGATATTTAAAAGGATGCCAACGATTTAAATTCCACCCTGTATATTAAAAATCAAATTAGCGGATTTTTGGCGCCAAATTGCGCGGCATAAAAAAAACTTTTCATTTCAAAAACCATCTATTTTATTCAAGGATTACAAAAATATATGCAACTTTATGTTTAAATGAAATTTGGAATGAGAAATGCTAAACAACATATGACATCGCTTTGCCAAGCTTATTCCCGGTTGCGTCCTAGGCATAGGTAAGTACTGATGTTGTATCACGCAGTCGGGGTTTTTGTTTTTTTTTTAATAATTACTTGTTACCTAACTAGTTTACTAACATTGATGACTTATAAAAGACGTTACTCAGCTTCATACAACCAAGCTAGCAGCATTGAGCAGACAATATTATTCACTAACGAGGATATGACCAGTTCGCGAGATTGGCACTTTTGTTGTGCACTTCAATATTGTGTGGGTAAGGGCGTCGACACACCAACAAGTTATAAAACTTTATTTTCTAACACATAAATGTTAGAAAATAAAATTAAAACTCGTGGCTCTGTGAGTTGTAAACCTCGCGAATCTGTCTTAGCATAACTTCTCACATACTGCCCTTGAAGCTTATCGGATGAAAAAGTTATTCGTAAAAAAAAGTTGCGGTAACAAAAAAGTTTTATAATATATTTCCATCTTGACCTGACTGGGGATCGAACCCGGGTCCTCTGGTGTGACAGCCTGGCATGGTGACCACTAGGCCACAAAAATATTGTTGCTCCTGTTTAGGGATATTAGTACGGTGATTTTCCCATTTGCCTTCTGTACTACACTGCTTGGGTTCGACAAAAACCCTACCAGGTCCCGTATCTTTGGCCTTCTGCTAATACTGTCACAACTGCTGCCTAGAGTTAGATAGAATTTATTATAAGATAAGATATAATAAGATATAGAATAGTATTTTATGCAACAGTTGTATAAGAGTGTTCAAAAAAGATGAGTAGCGAGGATTATGATGCGAGCCGAAAGGCGAGCGTCATAAAAAAAGCGCCACGAGTACTTTTTGACGTACAACGTTGCATACAATACTTTTTTTTACGACCATATTAAGATAGGTAGACGGTAGGTAATAGTGTTTTTCTTTTTTTTCCACTTATTGTAAATCACAAAACATCGTTCCGCTACCATTCCAGAATGCCTAATCACTCAATGTTTTTTTTCGCCACCGGCACGCGATGGTTGCCAGTACTCAAAATAAGAATTGTTTTTTTTTTAATAAATCGTATTTTAACCGACTTTGTTACCACAGTGTATGTTTTTAGTTATAAAAATTATAATTTAACTTGCAATAATGAAATAGATTAACAAAATAAAATAATTATTTGATGAGTAAACAAAAGGCGGCTTACAACGTTAATAAACCCTATGGCAAAAGCAATTTTTCTCATGTAGGCAGTAAATAATGTATCTCGAAAAAACAAAAAAGACAGATAAAAGTACAGGAGTAGAAAATAGTAGGTACCTACATAAGTGTGTTATGGTGGTTATAACACACGAGGCGGAATTTCAGCAAGAGCTGTAGGTGAATGCGTAATAGAGCCGAGTGTGTTTAACCAATATCGTACGTCTTTTACAACACAATTGCGGGAAAAAATACGTAATAAATAGATTTTTATGATTTTAACATAAACTCAACCATAAAACTGTGATGCAATGCAAAGTTGCTTTTCCGCCATTTTACTTTTTAAAATCAGCGCATCGCGCTTCCTATTTTCCTATTAGTTGAATTGAAATTTAAAAAAAAAAGGAAAACAATTTGAAGCATATAAAAAGCAAATAGTGCGGTTATAAAATATTACTTCACTATTTGCGTTTATAACACACGCGTTTTTTATGAGCTGCTTTATATATCTAAAACCGGTGAAGTTAGATCCACTTTACGAGCAAGTGTGTTGAAAAATGTATTATATGTTTGCACTCAAGCCACTTGTGATGTGTAAGTACTAATTATCCAGTGATAAGACAACAATGCGAATGCAGGCTAAGCTGCAATGTCTCACGTTTACTACTCAGATAAAGGTTTGCATTTTGTTTTTATGTAGTTGGTATGCAATCTTCTTCTTCTTATTTAAGAGCTTAGTGGCTCTTGTCGGTGGAGTATGCGCAAACTTCTCGGTTCTCTGCCTTACTTTTTAGTGTAATATTATGGAAGCATAATTATTATTCGTATATAATTACCCCATCTAAATTATATACCTACCTTAGACTTTTCCATACAAACGTAGTCTAGTTTTTATTTTATAATTATTGATATTTTTTCAAAACAAAAAACTGTTTAGATGTTGTTGTTGTTTGTGGGATGTTAAGATGGTTTGGGCATTTAGAAAGGATGGATGAAAATAGATTAATAAAAAATATTTATAAGGTAAGTGTGAAAGGAAGAGCGGTACAGGGTCGACCTCGGCGAACGTTCTGCGATCAGATTGCAGACGTTCTGAAAAAGGGAGAGGTAAGAAGTACACGTAACCGAAGGGCATGTATGAAGAGGTTGATGAGTGTAGATGAAGCGAAAGAGGTCTGTCAAGATCGTAGCAAGTGGAGGTCCATAGTCTCTGCCTACCCCTGTGGGAAACAGGCGTGATAGTATGTATGTATGTATGTATGTATCTAAATTACATACCTACCTTAGACTTTTCCATACAAACGTAGTCTAGTTTTTATTTTATAATTATTGATATTTTTTCAAAACAAAAAACCGACTTCAATACCAGAAAAGCTAAATATTCAAACAATTGTATACTTAGACGACATCTTTTCCTAGTTATTTTCGTTTAAAAAGCAAACCACGCAACCGAATTTAATAAAACTTCTATGGGATCATTTGGAAAGTATACCCTTTAAAACAAAAAAATAATTTTTCAAATCGGTCCAAGCGTCCTCGAGTAGTCAGGAAACATGCATAAAAAAGAACATAAAATATTCGACGAATTGATAACCTCCTCCTTTTTTTGAAGTCGGTTAGTAGGGTATAGAAATTTTCCATACTGATGGTCAAATATATCTCTTTCAAACTCATATTTTAACTGTGAAACCCAGCTAAACTCCTAGATATAAGTATGCAAGTTCTTTGAAATTTTGTCGAATTCTGACATGTCGTTTCAAAATAAAAGACTACGTTTGTATGGGAAAGTCTGATTTTGTCGGATAATAATATCATGCCAAATGCTTGGCAAATCAGTGGCTGCTCTATGAGGCTACTCGTACGTCATAGCGGAATTGACCGACAGTTGACGGTCCGTCATGCGAAGTCATACTTATATATTTCGTAGGGCCATTTTGCGCGACGATAATGTTTAGAATTACTTTTCCTCCTTCCTCCTTTTCCTTTCCTCACGCGCAGATCGTAAAAGCTGAAATCCCGTGCAGATCGGGAATCAGGATCATTCTAAATAAGTAATGGGAAAGTACTTCTTGCCGTGTGGTTCCTGGCAGAGTAGAATAGAACCACTCCGATGGATGTCGTAGAAGGCGACTTACGAAACACAAGCTGAACAAAGCTATAAACATCAATGACACCTCTCCAACCCGTCAGAGAGTGTAGGCCAAATCCTCTGTCTACTCTTGCTAAATGGCTCTGATAGTACAGAGATGGTCGTGCTCCTGCAGTGGAGGCTAAAAAAGACCTGATGATGATGAAAGTACTTCGGCATCCTGGGATGACCATGAACATTGACATGTTTTGTTTATTATCTGTAAAACAGGGATCAATTTATAAAAAAAAAACTTCAAGACAGCATACAATTAAGTATATAACGTCTCGCTGTGTGGTTCCCGACAGAGCCGATAGGACCACTCCAAGTCATCCCGTGAATGTGTTAGGTGACTTAGGACACACCAGCAAAACAAAGCTTATACACATCAATGAGACCTCTCTAACCCGTTTGGCTAGCGTGGAGAGTGTAGGCCAAATCCTCTGGCTGCTCTAGCTATGTGTGGCTCTGGTAGTATTCAGAGGGGTGCTCTTGCAGTTGAGACTAAAAAGATGATGATTATAATGATAAAGTCTAACAAAACACTAAAACTAGTTTAAGTGAATAAATTATTATAAATTCATTGAATTCATTCACCGGCCTATCGCCGAGCGGTAGCCGGCTACCGCGCATAACTTTGTGGCACCAGTGCGTCGAATCCCGAACGGTAGACGGTTACCGCGCTCTACTCACTTGAGTTTATACTTTAATTTAAGTAGTTAAGGTGAAGATATAGGCAAATGGCCTTGAAGTGGCGCCCTCATTTGAAATAAATTGTTAACTCGTAAATATGGAGATAATTTCCATATTGCTCTTCGTTATGCTCTAGATAACCCTTTAAATTATTTTATGAACCACCGTTGAAAGTATTTATATTAGTCCGTCTAGCTTTAAAACTTGCCTCCGCCAAAAGTGGCCATGGCAAGTTTTAAAGCTAGACGGATAACCAATAATAGTTTCAACGGCAGTTCATAAAATAATTTAAAGGGCTATCTAGTGCATGACGAAGAGCAATATGAAAATTATCTCCATATTTACGAGTTAACAATTTATTTCACACTTCAAGGCCATTTGCCTATATCTTCACCTTAAGGACTACTTTAGTATGAAGAAGTATGACATATGTTCTTTTTAAATTTCCTTCATCCTGAACACAACATCTATAATAATCTATGCTCGATTTACTTTTTTTCGTCATTGACATTTCAACATTTTTTGGCGGGTTTTTCAAATTCAGTGCAACTTTATTCAGTGTTTTTGTTAGATAGTCCGAGGTTTGTACTGTTTTTTATAGAAAAAAGATTATTAAGCTTATAATGATTGTATTTAGGTAATTAGTTGTAAGAAATACATCGTAATAACTATTATTTTTAACACGATAAAGTCCTATAAAATGGTTTCCAAATGTTGATCTAGTAAAACTAACATACTGTTCCGATCTTTCACTCCTCTTATGATTTCTAATGGATAGAAAATATATCAATTTAGTATATTTTAGTTTACAAAATACTAACATATAGTTCTAAAAGTAGAGTAATTAATTTATATAAAAAGTGTTTATTTACATCGCCATTTTTTTATTGCTTCTGACGTAAATATTTTTTTTATGACGTCACACACGGTTTTGGAGAGGTTAAATAAATTATATAAATTTAGTCCATGACATGACACTGAACTGCACTGAACATTTTCCCCCAAGGAACGTTTTTAGAAATATGAAAAATATTATATGGCCTTCCATACAAGTTGACCGATCAGCTCGTCCGAGTATGAATGGAGAGGCAAATTTTCTTTTCCTATTTCGATATATGTTACTTGAGGTATGTTTTTTCAGTAATCATGTACTGAATTCACCCTTAAAATTGTTTCAGTTTATTTTGAGATTTTTTAGACCCTGTATTTTTGGGGTTTGAAGAGTTTAGACACCTACTGCCCGCCATTTTGTTTTTTTTTCAAAATAATTTTGAGAATATTTTTTTATGTCAAACAAACAAAATATTCTTTTTCGAAATCTCCTAAAGTGTCACTTCCAAGGTTATTTTTCTAGCATACGTCAAACGAATCTAACTGAGTTACATTACAACACCAATGTGACAACATAATTAATCGATTTATGCAATTGTTACGTAAAACGTTATATTGTAAACATTGTAAGACCGAGTATAAAACGAAATATAAGTAAGTCATATAGGTACTTACGCACTCAGTTATGCGTGCGTTTTATTTTCTGAGGGTTCCGTAGCGCTGGATTTTATAAAATTTATTTTAATAGCTTTAAAAGACTGAAAATACCAAAAAAAAAAAAAATTGAATATGCTCCGAAGAATTGTTCGACCTAATACCTGCTGCAAAATTTCACCACAACACCACCCGCCTGAAATTAAAATTTCATCCACACCACCTGGATAGTTGGCAATCAACCACCGTATGTTTTAGAAGGAACTTTCTGCCACGTACGACCGAACTGTGGAATCAACTTCCTGCAGCGGTGTTCCCGAACCGATACGACATTGAAATCTTCAAAAAACGAGTCTATATCTTCCTGAAATTCCGGTTACGCTTTTGTTAAACCCCTGGTGTTGCAGTTGTCCATGGGCAGTGGAGATCACTTACCACCAGGTGATCCGCTTGTTCGTTTGCCGTCCTATAACATAAACAAAAAATATTAGTGAAATCATATAGATTTGTCGCCAGAAGTTTTTTGAAGCAATCAAAGGCCTACACTAACCTTTGATTGTAACTTGTTAGGAATAAAGAAGCAACAAAACTAAAGATAGGCTTAATTCTTACCTTTTGTGACATGGCAATGCCAGCCTTACATTCATTTAGAAAGATTCGAAGTGTGCTAGTCCATTATTCTATTCGAGTTCTACGATTTTTTTATTAATCAAATTAGTATTGATAGTGTGGTTTCCGGCCAAGAATAGGACTACTCCATCTCTTCCTGTGGATGTCTTAAGAGATGACTAAAGAAATAAATACGCGTGCCACAATTACTGCATTCCCAAGGAGGGTTGACGCCAGGCAGGTGGCCGTTCGTAAAACTATAGCCAATGTTTCGGCTATTTCATCTTGATTTCGCATGGTCTTTGGCATTCTTGGTTGGCATATTAATTTGTGATTGCATAATATTAAAAAACAATGTGTAATTGACTTTAGATCTATAGTGTGATTCGTTCTACGGATCCCTAATTAGGCCTTATTATAACTTCGCAAAAAAAATAGTATGCAATCGCCCTTTGTCACAAAAAATAATGTTCTATATACATGATCATACATTAAATGTATGTACTCCCAAATACCCGCACGCGCAGGTCAAAGCCACGCCAATGTCGCACGATCTTATTCAAAAGAGATGGACTAAATAAAATAAAAAAAAAGTTTTTTTGGTCAAGGTCAGGTCACGATTTATGCTGTGTGATTGTATAACCTTTGTTGATAAATGCCCTTACTGAAATTACGTTTTAATTACGTCACATGTATGTATAACAAAATATTGCAATGAACAGAGAGCCTTGCTACATAAGTAACAGCGCTCATGACATCTTAAAATTGACTTTACCAGCATAGTCCAACTACTGGACTAAAGGCCTCTCCCAATAAAGATAGAAAAAATTTACCTTAGAATATTTATTACTAAGGCTCAGTTTACATTGCGGTAGAGTCGCCAAAATCGTACATAGCATAATGAACTTTATGTCAATCGTATACTGTTCAAACTAAATTTGACCTCAAAAACTCGTCACGAGTCAAGTGGCGATGTATATATTCATAACAGCTTATATAAAGTATTTGTATGTATTATACCGATAGTCATTGTAGCTTTTTATTTAGCTTTTTTGCGCCGCACAATTCTTTTTTTCTCTGTTTATCCCTATGGTTGACTGGGAGAAAATGCTCTTAGCATTAAGTCCGCCATTTGTTAAAAGTATATTTTTACTTTGCAACAATAAAGTGTTAAAATTTTTGACCATAACATGTATTAATTAGAGATCATTCTTCCATGCTGGTCTGTCAAATTATAAGTAAAATGTACCAGTTGCTTCTCTTCCCGCGCAGATCATAAATAAGATTTTCGACCTTAACATGTATTTATTAGAGACCATTCTTCCATGCTGGTCTGTCATAAAAGTAAATTAGTTGTAAAAAAAATATATTAGTTGCTTTTTTTCTCGCGCAGATCATAAATAAGATTTTCGACCCTATCATGTATTTTTAGAGACCATTCTTCCATGCTGGTCTTTCAAATTATAAGTAAAATGTACCAGTTGCTTCTCTTCCCGCACAGATCATACAAAAAGATCGATGGAAAGGGAAAATAATCTTCTCAATAGGCGATGCAGTTAGCCAACTATCACTGTCTTGATTCTTGATTGCTTTGAACATAGCTTTTGGGTCTTCGGTCCTTAAATCAGACTATCCCGTCGATATTTTCTAATTTTACATATAAAAAACCGACCAAGTGCGAGTTGAACCCGCGTGGTGAGGGTCCTATACAATTTATAGAATTTTTATAGGTTTTCCTGTAATCTACAAGCAATGAACTATATTTTGCATTTGTTTCACAAAATTTTAGGCACAGTAGTTTTGGAGATCAGGGCGAACACTACCTGCTTGGAAAAACCTACTAGCAATGTATTGCCACTATGGGGTAATGCGGCATTATTAGGACTTTATAATTTATATTCTCGGGATGTCATATCGTGTTTTTTTTATTTTTATATATTTATTTTTTCAGGTATATAAATATAAAATAAAACATATCCATGCAGGTAGTTGCGGCCACACATACATATATAGCTTTTAATTTCCGGCCCAATTTCGTGGCCCCCGCTCGTAGCCCCAGGCGCGAATCTGATGGTTCGTAGCGGGTGACCTGAAGCCTTGAAGACCATTTTTCTTAACTGTCTATAGATTCAAGTCAAATTGGTAAAACAGGAATTTTAAATAAATAACATTAAAACTTTAATTAACAGTTTTCTTCTGTACACAAATTACAGTCGTCACATTATATAAAGTTAATTAATTGGCAGCCATAGAGCCATTTGCTCGAGCCGCAGAGCGCACAACTCTCCGACCGAAGCTCAGTAATGTTTCCCGATAGTGTCTATCTCGGAACGCTACTAGAATATTTGCCTTTGTGAGCTCCATCCCCAGCCGGAACTCGCAGTCCAGTCTGAGGGCTCCGTAACGTGGGCAGTCTAATATGATATGTTTTGTGTCCTCCTCAGACTGGTCATCGCAAATGCAGAGAATGAGGACGGAGCCAATTTAACCTTACAGAGGTACTTTCAGAAACCCCCATGCCCGGTAAACATCTGAGCCTCCATATTGGTAAAGTGAGCTCCGCGGAAGACTTTGTGAGCCAGCCGGACGTCATCTATAAACAATTTGATAGCTTCCCCTGAAACGGCTTCTTCAAATATATTCTGCCATGCGTCAAAAGTGTGTTCTCTGACTATTCTCCTTGCGCATGACAGGGGAAAGGCATCATAGAATGGGGCCTGTTTGTTTGTCAGAGCTGCCTTCTTCGCGAGTTCATCAGCTCGCTCATTTCCTTGAATCCTGACGAGCGCCTTAACCCATAACCACTCTATACTGTGTCCTTTAGTTTCTAACTTGAAGTTTCGCTTCTGATTTCCTGGGCCAATGTATTCAGGTTGTCCGGGTCGGAAAGGGCTTTAAAGGCAGATCTTGAGTCACTCAGTATACACGAGGTTCTTGGTTTCTCCTGACCAATGAGCTGGAGAGCGCGCAGAATCGCGGTCAGCTCAGCCTGGTACACACTACAGTATTCAGCTAGCCGGAGGCTCGCGCGTCTTATTTATCTACCCTGCTTCCAAACCGTGACGGCTGCCCCTACTTTGCATTTCAATTTACTACCATCAGTGTACACACAGAAATTGTCAGGGCTTGGGATCTCAGCTGATTCAGTCACAAGCTTGAAAGGGATCGGTTTTCTGTCCGCAGGGTGATGCAGGTTGAACTTGCTAGCGCGTGTTTCAAGATTCCTGCCTGGTAAATCGGCTAGGGGCTTCCCTCTCTGGATTTCGTAGATCTTGCAGAGCTCCTCGGCTCTGAGATCCAGAGGCAGGATACCGGCCATAATAGCGGTAGCTAAGAGCGACGAGCGATGAGCTTTCGCGATTAGAATTATGAAGTTCCTCGTCGTGCGATTAAGGAGCTTCTGGTTCCATCTGCTAGTAGCCGCCTTTCCCCACACTCTTATGGCGTACAACATAGTTGGCTCCACTACTACAGTGTACAGGGTTTTCATTATTTCACTATTTAGTTCCCATGTAGCTCTCGTCGCTCGCGCCACATTCTTGTACAGATTAAGGCTTTTGGTCGTGTTTGTGCCTTCAAGTGAGCATTGTAATTTAAGTATCTGTCCAGGGTAACACCAAGTACCTTCAGAGTTTCAGAAAGGTGAATTTCAGTGCCTTCTAGATACAGTTTCGGCTGATCAAACTTTAATTTGCGGGTGATTACTATCGGCTGAATTTTAAATAAATAACATTAAAACTTTAATTAACAGTTTTCTTCTGTACACAAATTACAGTCGTCACATTATATAAAGTTAATTAATTGGCAGCCATAGAGCCATTTGCTCGAGCCGCAGAGCGCACAACTCTCCGACCGAAGCTCAGTAATGTTTCCCGATAGTGTCTATCTCGGAACGCTACTAGAATATTTGCCTTTGTGAGCTCCATCCCCAGCCGGAACTCGCAGTCCAGTCTGAGGGCTCCGTAACGTGGGCAGTCTAATATGATATGTTTTGTGTCCTCCTCAGACTGGTCATCGCAAATGCAGAGAATGAGGACGGAGCCAATTTAACCTTACAGAGGTACTTTCAGAAACCCCCATGCCCGGTAAACATCTGAGCCTCCATATTGGTAAAGTGAGCTCCGCGGAAGACTTTGTGAGCCAGCCGGACGTCATCTATAAACAATTTGATAGCTTCCCCTGAAACGGCTTCTTCAAATATATTCTGCCATGCGTCAAAAGTGTGTTCTCTGACTATTCTCCTTGCGCATGACAGGGGAAAGGCATCATAGAATGGGGCCTGTTTGTTTGTCAGAGCTGCCTTCTTCGCGAGTTCATCAGCTCGCTCATTTCCTTGAATCCTGACGAGCGCCTTAACCCATAACCACTCTATACTGTGTCCTTTAGTTTCTAACTTGAAGTTTCGCTTCTGATTTCCTGGGCCAATGTATTCAGGTTGTCCGGGTCGGAAAGGGCTTTAAAGGCAGATCTTGAGTCACTCAGTATACACGAGGTTCTTGGTTTCTCCTGACCAATGAGCTGGAGAGCGCGCAGAATCGCGGTCAGCTCAGCCTGGTACACACTACAGTATTCAGCTAGCCGGAGGCTCGCGCGTCTTATTTATCTACCCTGCTTCCAAACCGTGACGGCTGCCCCTACTTTGCATTTCAATTTACTACCATCAGTGTACACACAGAAATTGTCAGGGCTTGGGATCTCAGCTGATTCAGTCACAAGCTTGAAAGGGATCGGTTTTCTGTCCGCAGGGTGATGCAGGTTGAACTTGCTAGCGCGTGTTTCAAGATTCCTGCCTGGTAAATCGGCTAGGGGCTTCCCTCTCTGGATTTCGTAGATCTTGCAGAGCTCCTCGGCTCTGAGATCCAGAGGCAGGATACCGGCCATAATAGCGGTAGCTAAGAGCGACGAGCGATGAGCTTTCGCGATTAGAATTATGAAGTTCCTCGTCGTGCGATTAAGGAGCTTCTGGTTCCATCTGCTAGTAGCCGCCTTTCCCCACACTCTTATGGCGTACAACATAGTTGGCTCCACTACTACAGTGTACAGGGTTTTCATTATTTCACTATTTAGTTCCCATGTAGCTCTCGTCGCTCGCGCCACATTCTTGTACAGATTAAGGCTTTTGGTCGTGTTTGTGCCTTCAAGTGAGCATTGTAATTTAAGTATCTGTCCAGGGTAACACCAAGTACCTTCAGAGTTTCAGAAAGGTGAATTTCAGTGCCTTCTAGATACAGTTTCGGCTGATCAAACTTTAATTTGCGGGTGATTACTATCGGCTGGGTTTTATGTGCCACAAACTTCATCTTGGCTTTGCGGCCCCAATTTGCCACGATTTGGAGCGCCTCGTTGGCGTCTCTTTCTACCTCAACCGATGTCTTTCCAGAGGCGATAATAAGGATATCATCAGCGAAGGCCTGTATGTGAGCTTGTATATGCACCGTATCTCGTAATAGAGGGACAAGCTGCACATTCCACAAGAGGGGTCCGCATGCTGAGCCCTGTATGCACCCTTTATTGTTTTGCGCTTTGCGGTTTCATCCGCATAAGAAAGTTCGAACGTCCGATCACTCAGGTAATTTGATATGACCACTAGTTCGGCAGGGTCCACTCCTCTACTGTCTAGCTCTGTAAGTATGTAAGGCCACCAGGCATTATCAAATGCCCCTTCGATTTCCAGTGACACGACCACCACGATCTCACTTTTGCTACGAGCCTTTAGAATGGGCGTAATGGCGTTATACAATGCATCCTCGATGCTACGTTGCGGGACGAATCCATACTGTCGTGAGTCAAAGCCACCCCTGGTGCCCAGTGTCCACCAAATCCTATTTGCAATAGCCTTTTCCAGGATCTTCCCCAGAACCGACAAGAGTCCTATTGGTCTAAATAACTTCGGATTAGTGTAACTATCCTTGTCGGGTTTGGGGATTACCCTGATGGCAGCTTTTTTCCATGCTTTGGGAAAGTAGCCTAGTCTCAGGCATGTATTTAAGGTTGCTGTGCTGCAGGATGAGTGTGTCGGGGACCGCCTCCAGCAGTAAATCCGTCTAAGCCGGGGGCCTTCCTGGGACTCATATTTTTAATAATGCTACGGACTTCCCATAGTGTCAGGGGCTTGTAGACGTGTTTTCATGCTCTTAGTTGTTGCGACAGAGTGTTTGCCTTGGCTCGAATTTGGGCCTGATCTGTACAGTCAGTATTGGGCTCATCACGCGGATAAAACGTGTCAAGAACCAAGGGGATCTAAAAGGTTATTGCTATCCGGGTCTTTAAGCAGACTTCCTCCACTCGGTCACTTGCCTTTATAATTCTATATGTGACGTCCCAGATTTCCTCCTTGTCCTGTTTGGAGGCGGATTTCTTCCAGCTCTCGAAAATGGCCGACTCAATGACTTTTTTGTAGGCCGCTCTAGCGTCGGTGTATGCCTGTATCACGGCGCTCCTTCTTTGAGGGTTCGCTCCACGGATTCTACGGCGCAGTCGCTTAACTTCCTCTTTTTGGGCTTGCAGGGCAGGAGACCACCATTTATTAGAGCTTGGAGCTTTTATTGAAGCTTCTGAATGTGCTTTGTAAACGGAATAATTTTGTCGCAGGCTTTTGTTATGCGATCAGTGAGTCGCTCAACGAACAGGTCCAAGTCAGCCTTTTTGGTCCTGGGACGCACTAAGTTCTCGTTTGAGGTTTTTGTTTTTATATTGAATGTCGATAACATTCAATATAAAAACAAACCCTATGGTCCGACAGTTGTAGCATTTCCGTGTCCAATTTCCAGTTTGTAATCTGGGGCAGTAGATCTGGTGTTGTGAGTGTGACGTCGGGTATGCTGGAGTACAGGATGCCACCTCTGAACACGTAAAAGGTTGGGGTGTTACCTTCGTTTACTACATGCAATCCTTTCTCTGCTTTCACGTCCTCCACAGCCCTACCTCTGCCCTTGCCCCCAATTTTCGTCTTCATTCATGAATAAAATCAAAACTAACTTTAATAACAAAAATGTATTTGAGATCCTCATAACGAGCCCTTTTAATTGATATGGCACAGTAAGGCGATTCTCACATTGCCGCGCACTACGTAGCGTAGCGCGTGAATGCGTGTTCTAACGTTGCTTGTAAGTATCTCCGTTTGTATAGAAAACACGCACAGTCCAACAGACAGAAAATGTATCCAGAAAACGCAACATGCAGCGTGATGCGTACTCGTAGCAGTGTGATAATCGCCTAAGATTTGCAAAACTTTTTTTTTAATTTCTTATTTAGTCCCCCAAAAATGACCCTTATTTAAAAAATATATTTATTTGATTTGGACGTCTGTGTTTGAGTCATAGGATTCCACCATTCTACCAAATTTTACCTGATTTGGTTTAGTAGATACGGAGAAAATTCGCTGTAACAGACGGACGGACAGACAGACGCAAGAGTGATAAGAAACCCTAAAAAGAAAAAGAAAATTGTGCAGAGCCAGGGCTGGCCGCTTAGCCGTGAGTAATATAATAGTATGTAATTATGACTATGATGGATCTACCACGTGATTTTTATAAGTATATCATCCAAATTGTTGACCGTTACCGCATTCATTACACACCTAATAGACCATGTTTTTCCATACCTGAACAATGAGTCAACAATCATCCTATTGAATCGTTGAAAAGGATTCTTATACAGCTATTTCGAATCCATTGTTACTTGTAGATTATGAGCAGGGGGCCTAAGCCTAGTGGCCTTGGAATGAATCTAAAAATAAGGTTTAGGAAGGGTTTGTTGAGTCCATGGAGTATTTAGGTTTAGTCACATAAATCATTGTCTTCAAAGGGAAATGTCATATTAATATGAGGATTTGTTCACCGGCGCGAATGGTCGTCGTGGCTTTTCTCTCTACTCTGTCAGTATTTTTACACTCTTTCTTTCCTATCGAGAATAGTTAACACTGCTGTTAAACTTTTTAAGCTGCCTGAAGGCATCTACAAAGCTCAATGAATTTAATAACAAAAGTAACTTTTACACACTAGTGAACGGTATGCAGTTTGCAGTTCCCCGTGTGTTTCCAGGTTAAAATAGGAGCTCTCCATCTCTTCCTGTGAATGTCGTAAGAGGTGACCAAAGGACTAAACACAAACTCGTGCTACAATTGCATTCCCAAGAAGGGGTTAACGTCGGGCGGCGACCGGTCGTAAATCTATAGCCAAATCGTTTGAACTGTTCGTGCTATTTCTTCTCCAATTCGTAAGGCTTTCTTGGGTGACCATTAACATGTAGGTATGTTGTATTTAGAGAGGAAAAAGGCGAGATAGCAGAATAGCTGAGGATGCAACAGGGAATGAGCTTAGATGAAGAAGTGAACTATATGCAGGTTTCCTCACGATGTTTTTAGTCACGGGAACCTAATAGTGGTCGATAAAAAATATCGTACTGACTGGGTTGTCGTCTACATACGTCAGATTGCTCTACAAACTCAGTAGTCCAAGTCAGGCCTGAATGGAGATCGAACCTGGGTCCTTACGGGTTACTCTTTTACGCCACTAGACTACTATCGTTTTTACCATCATTACCCATGGACTGGACATGAAGCTTGTCTTATATATATTATTAGCTATTTTTTAGTTTGTAAGTATTTACTTATGTTTTATGATTGTTTTTCTTGTTGATGCAATTAAGTTAGCACCAGAATTTATGATAAAAAATATTTAATTTAATCAAACGCATTTTTTTTAGTAGACAGATATAATAACTTTATTTATTTGGTTTTTATCAACAATTATTACCTTATTAGAGCAGAGACATGCCTTCAACCAGATAGTGGTAAAGTTAAGTGAGTATGGAGATAGAAATTAAAAATATTAATTTTGACTATATTTGTTTTAGTATAGAGGGGCAGACAGAGCCTTACGAGTATGTATTTCTGATATAGAAATACATATTTGTAAGGCTCTGTCTGCCCCATTAGGGATAAAGACGTGATAGTGTATCAGTATCATATTTTGTAAATACGAGTAATATTGAATTCCAATAATTTGTGTTTGTTTTGCAAAGTTATTCAATTTTATTCACTGCAGTTTTATACTTTGCACTTACGTATAAAAGTATTACACTTATAAAGTAGTAATTATGGTATTATTGCCATTATTTATGATGCTTAACTAAATAAATAACTTATTGAATATAGTAAAAGCCGGAAAGCGGACAATAGATGATATCATTTATATCTCATCTATATCAAAACTTGTGTCAATGAGAGGCTCCATTGAAGATAAGGAACTTTTAATAATGAAATTTTTAACAAAAAAAAAAACCTACTCATGTCTTCAATTTTTTTATGAGTTTCTTCTATATCTCCAAAGTTCTTCATCATATCTTCACCAAATTAAAATGGGACCAACTTGTGTAAAGTGGTAAAGGCTTTCAAATAATAAAGAATCATTAAAATCGGTTCACAATTGGCGAAGATATCGCGTAACAAACATACTTAAAAAAATAGTAAAAAAAAATATACAGTCGAATTGATAACCTTTTTTTTTAAGTCGGTTAAAAAATTATATTGCGTGCGTTTCTTTCCATACAATAAACCGCGTTTCTTTCAATATAAATAGTTTTTAAATGTAAAACAACAAGATTTAGTTATTGATCAAAATGTATAGTAAGTACCTACATATATCTGTCTAGATAAATTAACGAAATCCTATTCAGTGCCAGCGGTACACCCCGAAATTCAGTAAAAAGCTGCAAATGGTGTTATAAGCAAGTAAATCGGAACAATTGATCTTTAGGCCATAGGAATTAATTTGACCCGTAGCACGAAAAAAATCAAAAAAGGACAGGAGTTACGACGTCATATTTTTTTTGTATGGGTTTTTTTTTTAACAAAAAAAGATGACGTCATAACTCCTCTCCTTTTTTGTTTTATTTTTCGTGCTACGGGTCAAATTGATTCGTATGGCCTAAAGATCAATCGTTCCAATTTTCATGCTTTTAACACTATTTGCAGCTTTTTTTGGCGTACCGCTAGCCCTACTTAAAGAAAAGGTAAAATGTAAAAGGGTGTGGTAATTTTAAGATCTGTATGTACCTACATTTTATGCAAATAAACGTATTGATTAATTGATTCATTAAATTGGTTGTTTCTAGTCCGCATAGTTTAAGTCGACCCAAGCCGTCTCCATATTTCCCAGCCTACTCCACAACACAACTCAGGTGCGTGACGCGTGTCCGACGCGTGTGGTGTGTCTCGTTCCTTAAGTTGCGATTGGTCGACGCCAGAGATAATATAATCGACGCACACATGCTGTGACGTTGTAATAAGTATGATAATTACCTATTACGGTAATTCTGGGGAGATAACGTGTAACAAAATATACTGAAACTATTTTAAGGGTGGATTTAGACCACGATACTGAACAAGTTTCCTCAAGAAACATATGTCGAAATATGAAAAATAATTTTATGGCTTTCCCTAAAAACTCAACTTTTATGGGAGGTCAAACATTGTTTTTCATATTTCGGTATATGTTCGTTAGGGAAAGTTGTTCAACATCATGGACTGAATCCACCCTTAAAATAGTTTCAGTATATTTTGTTAAACCCTGTATATGGCCGTATGGGAGAGATCGATCGAAAATAAAATTACTTCAAGGAGAAATAAAAAGTCCGATTCATCTTGTGACTAACAAATTTACTGTCAATGTGTATTTTACGTGAAAAAAAACTTAAGGTGAAGATATAGGCAAATGGCCTTGAAGTGTGAAATAAATTGTTAACTCGTAAATATGGTGATAATTTGCATATTGCTCTTCGTCATGCACTATATAGCCCTATAAATTATTTTATGAACTGCCGTTGAAACTATTATTGGTGATCCGTCTAGCTTTAAAACTTGCCGTGGCCACTTTTGGCGGAGGCAAGTTTTAAAGTTAGACGGCCTAATGTAAATACTTTCAACGGTGGTTCATAAAATAATTTAAAGGGCTATCTAGTGCATGACGAAGAGCAATATGGAAATTATCTCCATATTTACGAGTTAACAATTTATGTCAAATGAGGGCGCCACTTCAAGGTCATTAGCCTATACCTTCACCTTAAAAGATTATTAAAATCCTGTTTTTTTTTCATACATGTTCGCATTTCATACATATCTACTCGTAAGTGAAGGAGTTCACATAATTTCAGGTTGTCACCTTCCATAATAGGACACAAAAAAAAAAATTAAAAAATTAGGTACTTTTGACGGTTATCTTTGTAAGCTAACGTATTTACTAGTCATTGTGTCTAATATAATCTAATATACAATAAATAATAGAGAGACTGTACAGTAAGTATTTAGAAAAATCTTTGAAAAACAAAACAGTTATCGAAAATACTTTACTAACTATTACTGTTTTTATGATGAAAACAGTTCAACATTATCATCAATTCTTTTTCAGTCTCCACTGCAGGAGCACGACCCTCTCTGTACTAACAGAGCCATACTTAGCCAGAACAGTCAGAGGATTTGGCCTGCACTCTCCACACTGGCCAGACGGGTTGGAGAGGTCTCATTCATGTTTATAAGCTTTGTTCAGCTTGTGTTTCCTAAGTCGCCTTCTACGAAATCCAGTAGAAGCTTGGAGTGGTCCTATTCTACTCTGCCGAAAACCACACGGCAAGAACACTTTTTTGTTTTCACGTAACTGAAATAAAGAAAATTTATAAAATGCAATGATAAATAAAATGAAAAAAGAAATTATGGCATTGTTTTGGCTGCCACTATTTATAAATGGTATAAAAAAAGCATTAAATGAATCTGATGTTACGACTGAGCAAAATTTTTCTCGAAAATAATTTATAATAATATTCTAAAACCTTAATCACATAGAAAAAGAAACCTTGAAAGAGGTATTTCTTCTTCAGAATATAAAATACTACCAAGGTAAAATAACCATTATAAATAGGGAAAATGAGAAAAAAGTTTTATTTTTACTATTTCATGTCAAATTATAGTATAATTATTTATTTTAAAAAACTCGTTCATTAATAATGGAGAAGACTGTTGGAGTTGTATAAAAATATTATAAGACAGCTCAAAGAAAATAGACTGCCTTGAGGATTTACTTGTTATGAGTGCACGAAAAGTGTGGAGAGGACGAGGATACATTTGTGCTCTTGCTGAGATGGTAAGAAAAAGAAAATGACAAGAAAAAAATGGAAACACAGACAGGCCACCACACACGGACACTTATATCTCTCCCAAATCCAATCCAAGTAAGCCAATCGTAACTTTTTGAAAAAAACCATAGGTGATTCTTAAAATTTTTAGTCCTTATGAGATGTATCGAAAGAGTAATGATTAAAGTTTTGTTAATGATTAAAACAATCATTTAATATAGGTAGTTTCTTCATAATAGGCAAAGTTAATAAGGCCATCTACCCAGACTTGCCCTAGACCGAGGACCGAGATATGAAAACAGGGCCGATTAAAGGGGCCAAAGGAGAGAAGGCTATATATCATTGCTTCTTTAAATGGCAATGCTAAATTTTGTCGTAATAAGCAGAAAAAGGGCCACATTTTTACTTTTGAAGTTTAGCGAAGTCTCAGTCTAGCAACAGTAAATGCCGATAAGGTGGTAAGCGACAAAATATGGGTTTTGACCAGATTATCTCTATAAGAAGGTACCTTTTTACTCTTTGGTTTAGCGTAAAGCCTCAAACTCCAAGACCACGGATACGCCACATGGATCACAAAAGAAAACGAGTAATCATTTTATATCCTTATAAAGTTTTACAACAAAATAAACTACGAAGTGTTAGGATTAGAATTTTACAATGATAATATAGCTGAGACATTAAACCATAAAATCAGTAAGTCTTGAGTAAATCCCAAGTAAGTACTGCGTGAAGTGAGCGTGGTAGGCTATGGATTAAACGATGATTTGTTTAGTTGAATAAACCGTTATAAAAATTTACAGGATCCATTTAAGAGATTTCAACTGACATGCATATTCATAAAAAATACTTAGGTAACTATATAAATAAATGTAAGTGACCAGACTGAAGTCCTTGGCGCAAATTGATAAAAAAAATTTCATCGATCTTCCCAACTTCAAATTGGGCACTCCCTTTGTCACTGTCAACTTGTAGGGAGAGCGAGGTGATATCACAGAAGAGTATTACATACGGAACGGAATCTCCTACGATACGCGCAATATGCGTTCCCGTTCCCCGTCCCCGTTCTTGTGCCGCCGTGCACACGTCTCTCGTGCTCTCGCCCCTCGACAAGGCGAGAATTCGTTCTCTCACAAGAACGGGGGAGAGGTGCGGGGACGGGGAACGGGGACGCATATTGCGCGTACCTTAGGAGATTCCGTTCTGTATGTAATAATCTTGTAGTGATATGCTCGACTCCCACAAAGGGAAGATCTTTCCGCCAGGCATGGTGTTGAGCGGGGAACCGCGGCTCCACAGGTGTATTGTGCTAAATGCGCTAATCGCTGGCGCTGGCTGGCATTTTCGCTTCCATTATATAGGAGTACTCAAAATTCATAGTAAAATACAATAACAAGCTATCGAAAAAAAAGATACGATATTTTAGAGTATTGACTTCACATGTTTTATTATGATTAGAGTATTCACTTCCAAAAAAAATGTTACATTTCGACCTAAGTTGAAAAAATATTGAAAATTACTAAAAATTACGCTTTTGGTTATTTTCAACAAAAACTGTCATAAATCATGTTTTTTTAAACCGTAAACTAATCAATCTTCTTCTTCGTCTAAGCGCATTCCCGGTTGCATCATCAGCTGTGCTTCTTCGGAGACCGGGGTGCGCTTTTTCTTCTCTAAATATAATATGCATGTTAATGGTCACCCAAGGATGCCAAAGACCTTGTACAATGGAGAAGAAATAGCCGGAACACATTCAATGATTTGGCTATAATTTTACAACCAGCCGCCTGCCTGACGTCAACCCCCTTTGGAAGTGTATGTGTATGAAAAGTTTTACAACCAGCCGCCGCCCGACGTTAACCCTCCTTGGGAATGCAATTGTAGCACGAGATGTTTGTGCTTAGTCCTTGAGTCGCCTCTTACGACATCCACACGAAGAGATGGAGGGGTCCTATTCCAACCACACGGGTGCATAAACTAATTAATGACCTGAGTTTTTTTTAGGTTATAATTTTTTTATACTTTATGCCTTTTATTTCACATCTGCGTAGAGTTAAAAACGGACCTGTTAAAAAGTATTGTAATTGTAAACTATCCTAATACTTTGAAACCAAAAATTTGATTATGAAAGTGTGCGTAATATGATGTTAATATCTTGTCTGAAAACTAAATACTTCATTGTTTTATCTTCAGGCGGTAATCGTTAATTTTGACGCCAGCGCGATTCTAAAGGCTGATTTACATTGATATAGTGGCTGGCGCAAGCATCACTGGGTTCCGGCGCTGGATCAGCACTGTATCAATGTAACATTCAATCCAGTCCAGCATCCAGTAAAACATTGATACAGTGCTGATCCAGCGCCGGAACCCAGTGATGCTGGCGCCAGCTACTGTATCACGCCTTAACGCAATAAAAGCTAAACTAAAACTAGTGGTTGTGTGTAAGAACAGTAGACCTCGCGGACTCTTTTAATCATACAATAACCAATGCTTTCCCCTTTCCCCTAGCTTAGCAAAGCCATTTTAGTCCCTCCATATATAACGCTACAGCAAACTTCTCTCCTTCCTCGCTCCTTTTCCCCCTTTTGGATTGTTTTTTGCAACATTTTTGCTCTACTCCCCCTTTTGGATTGTTTTTTTTGCAACATCTTGTGTAGATGAAGTCCTTTATAGTGTGCGGAGTGTGCCTCTGCAATCAACAAATACCGCTACAGCAAATTTCCCCCCTTTTTCACCTATATCTTAGGAGATATTTCTCGCCTACAGGTCGGACAGACAGGACAGACAGACGGACAAAGGCATTTTTGGGCTATATCAAAACTGAGACGCTTCTCTCGCTAATAAAAGTTCTATTTAACCCTTTCACCGCGAGACTTTATATTAGTTGTCGTGCTCCCAGCGCGAGGAATTGTGAATATCCATAGTTTATGGTCGGATAAATCCGACGCTCGCGAAATGGGCACGAAAATGTTTGTCGGATCAATCCGACGTTCGCGGTTAAAGTGTTAATGCTATGAAAGATCGAGGCTAAATCGCTGCTGTCACAAGGCAAAGTATAATAAACGGGCAAGTGCGAGTCGGACTCGTACATGAAGGGTTCCATACCTCCATACAATGTTTGAAAGCACTGAATAAACACATTTTTTGTATGAGGACCCCCTTTAATTTTTAACTTTTTTTTATTATTAGTATTTGTTGTTATAGCGGCCACAATAATACATAATTGGTGAAACTTTCAACTGTCTAGCTATTACGGTTCAAGAGATAGAGCCCTGTGACAGACAGCGGAGTCTCAGTAATAGGGTCCCGTTTGCACCCTTTGGGTACGGAACCCTAAAAAGTAAAAAAAAACATAATATTCAAAAATACCTTAGTTTTATAACAGTAGTAATTAAGAACATAATTAATATGTCCTCACCATCGGTAATTAAAATGGGTCAAAGAATATTATCAGTATCTAATTAATAAAATCTATCGTTAATGCCACTTAAACTATTACAAGTAGTCAGTAGTACTCCTTACCTTGGCCGTAATCAAGTGGATTTAAAGATTGGAAGTAGGTACGTACTTCATTCGAGTGAGGACAGCCGTTTCAGTACCTATGATGAGTCTTAAAAGCCTGTATGACCCTGATAGTACTTAGAGCGATCTTAAATATTATCAATATTAACCAAATACTCACTTTTAAATAAAAACACAGAAATTTTCAGGACTAACTCTATACATAAAATGTTTCGAAAATACAATTGCTCAAAATTTTCTCGATAAAAAAAAATTGCGAAGTTGCCTTTAAATCACCTCAGACTTATACTAAAACGGAAAGTATTCCAGAAATACAATAAATAAGGCCTTGTAACTTTGAATTATAATTTTTTTAAACATAAGGCAGGGATCATTATGTCTTATACATATATAACGGGACTTAGCACGAACCTTTTTTACTGTTTTGTCTAACGTTTCGAATAAGAACTATTCGAAACCAAATGAAAATATTATTTCTTTATATTTTTTATTAAATTATTTATTTTGCCCGGACCGGCGACATTATTTTTTTTAATACGTCATACGGTTCAGGAAAAAGAAATGGCGGCGTAATGCTGATACGAGTTTAAAATTGGGATTCAAAATATTTTTATTTTTTGTAATTAATTAACTGCACAGAAAAATCGGATATGTTTTTATGTGACGAGGAATGTTATTCCTAGCCTCAGACAATATTCAAGAGTTTTCAAAATTTTCATCGTTTCCCTATTATCCCTGCCAAAAAATAGTCATTGTGTGTTTTTCTTTCCACATAACGACACCGACAAGAGCTTCAAAAAACAACGACAATTTCACATATCAATTTTATTAAAATTCTTTGTTTCATACCAAGCTTGTATAATCATCTAGTTACATCGAATATCTAACTTGCATATACATATTAATATATAACATTGTTTTATACATTTATTACGTAGCTGGCAACCGCCGGCTTCAAATACATTCAGTACCAACATTCAATAAATATAGGGTTGCCAATCTTAAAACATACCATATATTACTATTATAATAAACACAGCATCTCAAAATAATATAAGTTATAATATATACAATGATTTCTAAATAGCAAGCATATAAAAAACGTTCTTTATACATATACTTATGAGGGTTTTAGACAAGCAGTGGACATGTATTATATAGGTTGTCAAAAAGAAATACCTAATTGAGTCAGCCATTGAGATTGTTTATCGTTATTATAAATATTTCAGAGGATTTTGCAGCTGAATGGCGCCCATTTTTGCAGTGCAAAAAGTAAATTAACCGCTGCTATGCTTTATTAATATAGGTTTGTATATAATTTGTTATAAACAACATGATATTTAGTTTTGTTTTCTGAAGAATGAAGCGTCGGAATGCAATTGATAACATGTCCTATATTTTTTTATAACTAATTTGTTTATATAATACTATATATTATCTTTAATTTTATAATTCTGACTGGCAACCCTACTAAATAGTTGTCAACCATTCTATTCACAATACAATACGCAAACCATCATTTCAATCAAAAATGACATGACAAAGTCTACGACAAAACGCCAAAAAATGGTGGTCATCAGAATGACCATACATAGCAATCAGTTACAGTTACAGTAGGTACACAGTGTACCTTATGCAAGTAATGATATATACTTGTCTAGACGGGAACAGTGAATAGAAATTTAACTCATTACAATAAAAATACAACAGTCACAAGAGCGGATTCGGAATTTAAAATGCGATAAATTAAAAATTATCTACCGTTTTTCTATGAATATTAATTATATTCTTCGGAAAATATTATATGAAAAGAGATAAAAGATTTATCTCCCCTCTATCCATTTAACTTTTTTTCAAAATATTACAAACTTTAACTTTTTTTATTTTATTATGTAACATACATATATATCCAAAGTGTATTTTATACATCGATATTTTTATAACATCATACGATAATAACGACAACTAAAATGTTATGTTTACATTGACAATATAATCGCTGAAGGAACAAGGAAATACTGCTATCTTGAAATAAAATCTTTGTAATAATTATATGATACAGTAGATAAATTATTGAAGTATAGGTACTCGTAATAACTTTTTAATAAGATGTCGTTATTATAAAATTACATGAAATTCTAAATGACTTTTTTTAAAAAAATTAAAGTAACTGAATAACACTAACACGTGCCATGTATGAGTCATATTAAATACAAATGTGTATTGCAAAAACAAATATATAGGATTTTTTTTGTATGGTAGATTAAGTCCGCGTTAAAAAATATTTTTCCCAGAGAAACCATATTAAATTTATCAAGATTTAATCTGTAAATTGCAAAGATTATACATTTAACATATTTTAATATACAGGGTCTAACAAAATATACTGAAACTATTTTAAGGGTGGATTCAGTCCATGATACTGAACAACTTTCCCCAAGGAACATATATCAAAATATGAAAAATAAATTTTGATCTTCCATACAAGTTGAGTGGTCAGCTGATAGGATATTAGGAACATATATACATCGATATATGTTCCTTGGGGAAAGTTGTAAAGTATCATAGACTGTATTCACCCGTAAAATAGTTTCAGTATATTTTGTTACACTTTATATATTTCTGCGAGAAAATTCTGTAGCATCACTGAATGGATCTGATATTTTGTTACCCAAAATATAATTCTTTTCATAAGTTTGATAATACACATAAAATCATGATATATGATATCATCATAAAGCTAGTTCAGAAGTAATAATACTCTTCTTATATAATCCCTTCTTAAATATCACGGTAATTTAGTGATAAAATAATAATTTGTTGTTACACTAGTACAAGAGTCCTGCTCAAAATGAAAGAACCAAACACAAGGCACAAAAAGTATGAAAAAAAATTGTGGGTATTTATTTAGCCACAAACTTAAAAAAAAAATTAATTATAATATTTTAAATAATGTTTTATTGCTACATAAATAGTATAAATTTTTAGGTCTCTGATGTAAATATATATTTTTTTATTTTATAATTTCTTCAGATAAAAATTAAAACTCAATAGATGAGCAATGAAGTCTTAATTTTTTTAAATAAATACTTAACAAGAAGCCTGACTAGAAAAGTAATATAATTTTAATAAAAACATTAAACAGCCACTTTTACATACATATTGACAAACAATACCAAAGAATAGGAAAAAATAAACATAGTAAATTATAATATTTAATTAATAAATAAAGTAAATATTAGATTTTAATTTTCTAATCTGGTTTTCTGAATTATATGTAAGTATTAAAATGTAAGTGCATATTTATTTTTATTTAAAATAACACATGTCTTTATTTCTCTAAATACATTTTTTCATTAAAATACTCTTTTAAACAAAATATGTACGAGTATGTATTCATTATTTATTTATATTGCTTGTGATATGTGATTTTTTACACAATTTTAAATAAATTGATCAGAAGTAAGTACTGTTGTTTTTTTTATGTTATTGTCATATATATTTGTAAAAAGTCATTTAATTTTGTATTAATTTTATTTGAAATTAAATAATATTTTGTAATAAATTACTCATTAAAAGGAAGCCCGTTTATCAGCATTAACAGCAAAGACAAGCATTCTACTAAATAATATTAAAACCTACAATAAAATATTGAAGATGACAACTATCATAAATGTTAAAATATTGCACAATAATATTTTACACTCTATAACAGTAAATATTCATATATATAACATAGTATATGTTCATTATATATTAACCGCACACTGTATTTAAACATCAAAATTACAAATAATATATTTCACCTCTTGTTTAAATAAATATTCAATTTAAGTAATATTGAATACGTTTCGCATTGCAGAAGTATTTTCAAATAAAAAGCAACATTTGTTATTAATTTTTAATAAATATTTCAGATTTAAATAATAATATCTTTATGAGTTTTACCAGGATAAAACTCTTTTTTCTTTCGCTTCAATTGCCCATAGTAAGATTATGCTTGGTACGTTATGAAATACCAAGTTAATTTCATAGCAAGAAATACCAAGTTACTTCAGATAGTTTGTATTTTTAACTTTAATAAAATTATATCTTATTTGTTTCTGGATGCAAATAACCCAAAAAATATTTTCTAAGAAAATTAATACGGAATATTTAAAGATTCGACAAATAAACCGTGTTTGGGTATACTTATTAAAATCATTGCATAAATATACATAGGTATATCCGTTTTCTACGTTATTGTTATTTGTATGTACTGGTACATAATGGTAAAAAACAATGATTGTATACTCTCAATCTTAATAGTAGATTGTGCTACAAGGCGTAAAGGTAATAGTTTTAACGCGAGGGCGCTACTTTGAATCCAGAGCGAAACGAAGGATGCCACAATAGAATCACGAGCGTAGCGAGGGATTATACGGTGGAATCCTGATTGAAGCGAGGGATTCAAGTATATCGCCCGAGATAAAACTATTACCGTACACCGTGTAGCACATTCTTCTTTTCATCTCCATCTATGAGAAAAAGCAAATATATACCTATAACGAAAGTAGAATACCTACATATAACTAATCAAGAGTTAAGTCAGTTACTAACCTTTATTTGGTGGCGTTTTCACTAAAGAAGTACTATGAAAATATTTTTCTAGGATCTTATACATTTTCCAGTCATTAGAATCGTTTCATTACTTTTTCCTTTTGTGTTAATTCTTTATATATTTATATATGTATATTATACGTAAACTTCATATTTATTTACTATCGGCCTCATCAAGAAATTAGTCACATTTAAAATAGTTGTAAAAATAACATAATAGTTACCTAATAAAATTACTATTTAAATCAAAGACAACAATTGCGCGTTCTTATTGGTTTTTAATAAATTATTATTTTGAAGCAAGAGAACCAAAAAATTTTGACCTACATCCACGTAAAACGTGTTGTATTCCAATTTTAAAAAAATACGACGTCCTTGCCTCTATTTTATAATTTTAAAACTAAATTCTTCTTTTTTTTAGCTGACTGACTGATTCTTTTGGCCAATATTATTTTTGAGTTTACATTCGTGCTCGGTTTTCAAATGCGTTTTAACGCCTTGGGAATTTACTTTTCAGTGTCTAGAGAATTACCAGTAACTTTAGCCCCAAATATTTGGGATAAAATTATCGTTTTTCGAATAGATGAGATGAAAATATATTTTTTTATTCCTGAATGTCAACCTTTTTTTTTAACCAATAAAAGTTTATCATCTGTTACATAGCGTATCTTTGAAGTTGTTTTCATTGCATTTTGTATATGATATCTTGAAGTTCGCCTTTTTTATAAATACAATCAGAGAATCGTAGTCTGAAGTTTCTAGGGTTTTTGGACGATTGGTATACACACAGATTTATTAAATAAGGAAGTTCCAGCTATTGACCTTGTATTGAACAATCTGAATGTTACAATATTTTTATATTTTCATGAGGTAGGTACCTATTTAAAAAGATCTACTTGTATTGGTGCTAAAGTATAAAGATATTTGTATCTAAGAAAAGTGTCTTAGAATTTCATAAAGAAGTTATTTTATTTAGGACATGTAAAAAATCATGGCATTGAAAATATAAAAAAGAATATTAAAGATAATGCATATAAGTGCTTACTTTTCAATCGAGTGCGATCTTTGTGTCGAAACCTTTAAATATTTGTGGATATTAAAATTTAAAGTACAATTTCAAATCCTATCTTTAAATCCCCTATCTTAGCAAGACGTTGATTTCTTTAAGATTACCCTTTTGAATCTGTTACTTAGTTTAATTCCACCGCTTTTAAGTAAATTTATCCTAACTTTTGCTAAGATTATAAATATCTTTTTCGTTTCCACGTAACATTAATGAACTCCGATACTTTGGCTCGACGTGTTCAACCTTTGGAAGACTCACGGAAACCAATGAACTTTACCAATGCTAAGTCTAAATCCACACGACGTGTATACGTACCTACTAGCTCGGAAGGGAGAAATATATAGAATCAGTTTTGAAATTTCATTTCACAAGAAGTCATACCTATTACGTAGATTATAAAGATAGATACAGATACTCTATTACATCTTTATCCTTAAAAGGGCAGACAGAGCCCAGGGTTGAAAACCGTGAACATAGAAAACTGGAACTTAAATAGTAATAGAAAACGATGGTGAGTAGGTATTGATTTTATACATATTTTTGTGAATCTTGCTTTTCAATAAGGGCGCCGCTGCATTGGGATCTATGCCTTAACATATTAAAATTAACGATTCATTGACTGCTAAAATGTTGTTTTTCACACATTTATTGTAATAAATATTACATAATAATTCAATATTCGTTGAGCAATTCACTGGTTCCATATATTTTTTCTTCGGAGTCTACGGGAATCTAATAATTCCGATAGTTATTTTTATTTATTATAAAAATGTCGACACAACCGAATTTTGTTTACAACTATTACTTCAAATTGGTTAAGTACATTCTTAATCAATCTATTTTCGATTTACTATTATTTCTAAAATGTACACAATTATATTCTTTTACGATTTCTTAAATAATTTGTGGTCTTAAACTAGGTAAATAAAATATTTAACATTTTTATTTTGTAGCTCAAGAGGTTATTGAATAATAATCTTTAATATTAATATTAAATCCGGAGCAATGATATTATATATTTTATATAATTTTTTTAATTAAGAAATATTTGTACACAAATGGTATTTTTTAAGAAATCGTAGTTAGGTTAAAAATCTAGGCACACAGAAGTACACTAGCCAAATATTATTACAGCTGGTACGCATTCTATTGGTAAAATATTTTACATAACTCGATTATTACATAGCTATATAAGTTATTGTAAAACTGTTACTGACTAAGATTTTTAAGTACTTAGCTTAGTTGTATCGAGTCATGTAAAAATTATCTTAAATGTTAAGTTTAAGGTAAGTATTCTATTTTTCACTCATGTAAAAAAGATCATTAAAACTCAAACGAATGATAAAAAAAATTGATTGCAGACAACCCTGCTTTCCGTGTGTTATATAAAATACAAAAATGTACACATAGGTAGTATTTAACTTTCTAAAGCAAGTTCGTTCTTAATGGATTTTTTTTTAAACTAGGTATGTTTTATTCAATTGAATTTTGATTGTTTTTTTTTAATAATTCGATAAATATTGCATTTTAAAATGTTTGCTGTAACAAACTATAAGTACATTTTTAACCATAGATTTGTTTTTTTATTCGAACTAGACACATGGACGTTTAATTACTTTTATTTGATACATGAATACAATCAGTGAATAGCGGAAATTGCAACAGGCAATGCTAAAACCCATTGAGTTTCTTATCAAAAGGTAATTTGATAAAAAAATCAATTAAACGAAATACATTTAAACGTACGTATACACTGCCACCAAGCGCGTTTTATGAATAACGGTTATTACGTTACCGCCAACGGAATAACGCGTTATTTCGTTATTTGCGATTAACACTTCAGTAACAGTTTGCATGCCGTTAGCAACTATATAAGAGTTTCTTTCCCTCCAAACTTGTACAAATCCCCGTAAGGACACTGTGGTGCGGGCGGTGGGGGAGGATCTCTCTTCGGTTTTTTCTCTGCATACTAGTTTTTCGACGTCAATATTGTCACGAACTCTGAAATTGTTAAAAAAACGTACATTAGTAACATTTAGGTAGATCACAATATTACCTACCTGGGTCAAACAGAAATTATTTGGTACAGATAAGAGAATAAAACGTCACCAAATAATGTCATTTTTCATTGATTGCATCCAACTCGAACGTGATCTAATCTTTGTTAATGCAGAAAAACGCAAGAAACGATGACGTCACGGTTTGGTATTTCACACTAATTCCGAAAAAAAAAGTTTGTTTTGACGTTAAGAAAAAGATAGGTACTTATCTGATTTGACTTGTTTAAAATTAGCGGATTCATTATCGGTTAGTGTTCCCGCTGTCCTGATCTTTGAATATTTTTATGGCACTTATCGATTGAACAAAAATTTTGTATTGGTTTTAAGCGGTTTATTAGCACCATGGAATCTAATTAAGACACTTTTCAAAAATGGGTCTAATACGCTATTGAAGACTGCATGTATGACTGAATGTTCTTTAGTTCCATTAGTAGACCGTTAAACAGTTTAATGGCTTGGTAAATCTTTGGATAGACTCTCTCTAATTTCAGCGTATTCCCAGTTGCATCCTCAACTGTAATGCTGTGGATTCCGGGGTCCGCTTTCCGAATTTTCCTTCTCCACTTCATACGATCTTGAGCATCCTTGGTTGTAAGACCATTGGAACGCATATCATCCTTGACGACGTCAAGCCAGCATTTCTTGGATCTACCACGTCTGCCGGTCCCCGGCGGAGGCGGCATGGCTATATGTTCAATTCCCACGCAACTTGGGATAGACTATCTAGAAGTTTTTTTCTACAGCGAAAAATATATTTACTGACCAAACTTAAGTACATATTATACAAGTCTAGATTTAAACAAAATTAAACAATCTGAAATAAATAAAAAACGAATCCAAAATGCCACTCCGAATTCTACGCGGCTCAAAGTATACTGGCCGCGTTTCCTCTTTGTATTGCCATGGATGTCCTTTGAAGCAGATACCAACCGGAGTGGTGGTCATAAAACCCTCGGTCCCTCAAGCGACGTCCTATCTTACGAATAAAGCTCTTTGCTTCAGAACACCATGGGCCGTCTCAACGGCGACCGAAACAAACTCATACTGAGAAGATACGAGTAACATTAAGTATTTCAGGCATATTTGTCCAGCCGTCGCCAGCGTTGTATCGAAAAGTTGATTTATTTCTGATGAAATGATTATGATGATGCCTACCATCGTAGTTGACCATGCCGTCGCCATCAAGGTCAGCCTCGCGGATCATGTCGTCGACCTCCTCCTCGCTAAGCCTCTCCCCGAGGTTCGTCATCACGTGACGCAGCTCCACCGATGATATCAGACCGTCGTTGTTCTTATCGAATACCCTGGAAAATTTAAGTGTATAATTACCGTCAGTTCCCAAATTATAGTTCTAGTTTGGTTTATAATAGGCGTCAGCAAAAATACCTTTTTGAAAAGCTTTTTGAAAAGTTGTTTCTAGTCTGGTTAGGATATTCCAGGCTTGAACCACCCGAAAAGAAAGACTATTTTGTGCTTCGGATAGAACGTAAAGCTGTGGGTCTCAAACGCCATCTAACGTTTGTTTAAATCTAGGCTTGGTTCTAGTCTATCCTTTGGGTTGCGGAGGCAGTCGCTCTGTGTAAAAATCAGTGACCTCATCAAATCAACGTTTGGTAGCGGACTGCCAGTCTATTTAGGATATTGCAGGCTTGAATCACCTGATTTTTCGAAAAGATAGATGATTCTGTGCTTCGGAAGGGACGTAAAGCCGTTGGTCCCGAACGCCATCTAGCGTTTGTACCTATCCTAGGATTGGTTCTGGTCTACCCTTTGGCTTGCGGAGGTCAGACGGCAGTCGCTCTGTGTAAAAAACTAGTAACCTCGTCAAATCACCTAGGTAAGATAGCGGACCCCGGGCTCTAAAGCGTTACCGCTGAGGATGCAACCTGTAATTCACTCGGATGATGATGAGGCATCAGTAAAAAAATTGTGTGTTGGCTAACAGTGGTGCTATTTTACCACACCACTGAAACTTGGTTTACCACAAAAAATTGACACACAGCCATAAGATACAACGTTTGTATGCATGCGTCTGTGTGTAAGTAAAATCTTCGTTGTAAATTGACGCTTTTCACCTGATTGCCTTATGCTATAAATAAATATAATATGCCTGATTCAATAGCATCTCATCTATATTTAAGAGCTATGCTCTTGTCGGTGAAGTTTGAATTCTTTTCCATTTGTCACTCTCGTCCAAGTCTCGTCTTGCAAGCCCTATGTATTGTGTCGTGTCGTGACACATCTGCTCTCTGGCGCAACCGTGTCATCATGAATGCACTTTTTTTTTCATGGCTTGACGCTACTGCGTATTTAGCCAGGAACAAGTTAATAAAACGTGGGAATTTTTTTTTTCCTAACAAGTTACAATCAAAGGTAGGCCTGGTGTAGGCCTTTGATTGCTTTAAGGGAGCTTCTGGTGACAAATCTATACGAGTCCACTGGTTTTCATAGCCGATTGAGTGGCGGACGACGCAGGAAGACGCCCAAACAGTCCGCGAAACAAATATCACTACAGCCGTACTATGACTGTCCACTTAAACTATTTCACATATTGTTCAAAGAATGCACTTGTTGATCAACAGATCTGACATTCCGAATTTGGACAAGCCACCACTGAAAGACCAATGACGAAAAAATGTTTCTAAGTATCGAGAATAAACACCTACCTATTTTGCTTGTGGACAAACACAGAAACGGGGCGTTTATTTTTGGGCTAGACCATATTACGAGTATTTATAGATAATATCACCTGAATGCCTCTCTAAGCTCGTCCTCTCCATCAGACCCGCGCATCTTCTTGGACATCATTTGGAGGAACTCATTAAACTCGATGGTGCCGTTGCCATCTTGGTCGACCTCTTTCACCATGTCTCGTAGTTCAGTCTCTGGAATATTCAAAAATAAAATATTAATTTACTGAAGAGAATCAGAATCAGCATTGCCATACAACATGGCAATGCTGCCAGCCTTTTGGGCACGCTGCCGAATAGAATTGGGTAATATTTTAGTGGGATTACATAATTTGTAATTTTTTTAGTTTTAGTTCTTAGAGATATTTATAAGTTCTAATTTATAAAAAAAATATATATATATATTTACTTAAAAAATATTCTTAATAAAAAAATTATGCCAACGTTAATTTAACTAAAGTATAATAAAATTTAATTTATTTTCTTCTAATTCTAGATACGTGTCGAAGACAAACGAGTGCCAATTGAAATAATCTAGACACGCGGCGTGTCAAGCCAAGTTAAAAGGAAGGAACTGGCGATGCTGCAGCTGTGTGTATATTTACACAAACCATTTCAAGCTACCTTTGACCCCTTCACTACTCGAAACCTATTTCACCTACATACATGAAATTTGGCACATTTATTATATTATAGTCCTTTGGATTGTCTTGAATTAAAAAATTCTATGTATCTTGAATAGTTATTGATATATAGTTTAAAAAAGTGCATTTTTATGTTTCATATATCCATAGATCAAAATGTTTACCCACTTCCAGTAGAACTTTCACTTGCAGTGGGTTCACCGCCATAGGAAAAGCGCCTATCAAAATTTTAACGCAAACATTTCTTTGATCATTAGTCGCTCCTATAATTTTGAGTTAATTTAATTAGTAGATAACTACTTTTGAATAAATTAATTTACAAAAAGTAAGAATGTGTGAAAATGGAAGCCAAGTTCAACATCTGACAAAAGAATTGAGATCTAAATGGCTGCCAATTTCTGTAGAGAATCCTAAAATTTATTTATAAGAATCTCAACATTTGACTTGACTAGTTTTACAATACCAACTCATATTTGGCTAATCAACTTATCATCTTTATTCAGCAAATATAAATTATATCAACAGCTAGCTCCATCCATAAATAACACAGCTTTTACTTAATTAAATTTCTTACGGCTAAACGTAATAACTACGAACGGAATGGGCAAACTGGGCCGAACCGAGCCGAATCGCATGGTCAAAAATTAGATTCACTAATTATATAAAGAGCCTTGCTGTAATTTGTTATATTTCATAATATTAACAGACTTACTTTATCTTGCAACTCTCCATCTCACAATGTTCCCGGTTGCGCCATTAGCTGTTTTGCTTCTTAGCCCGTCTAGAATTTTTTTCTACACAGATACGTCAGAAAGATAAGGCAACAGTGGGCCAGCGACAGCTCGTGACTAGTATCGCGAACTGTCACCGACGGTCGCCAACGGTCGTGTACTGTCACCAATTGTTGCCGACCGTCACCGAGTGTCGCAATCTGTCACTGGTACATTGTAGCATCTGCCTGAGTCCAAGCTTACTTGGGTATAACAACCAAAGATGCCTATTGAGTAGTGGAAACGAAATTCGTCAATAAAAAATCAAGGCTATGGTTTTACGAATGACACTTTTTAATGTAATTGTAATACGAGATGCTTTTGCATAGTCTTTTAGTTATCGGGAACCGCACGACATCATGGATGTTGTCACACGGCAGAGTAGAATAGAACCATTCCAAGTCTTCCCGTGGATGTCGTAGAAAGCAACTTAGAAAACACAAGCCAAAAAGCTTATCAGCATCAGTGAGACCTCTCCAACCCGTCTAACCAGCGTGGAGAGTGTATGCCATATCATCGGACTGCTCTGGCTAATATATGGCTCTGGTAGTACAGAGAGGGTCGTGCTCCTGCAGTGGAGACTAAAAAAAGACCAGATGATAATAAACAGTATCCATAACATGGAGAGGTCCACTGTGCCGGAAAGCACACTTACTTACTTCTTATTTACTGGCTTACATCATATAAACTCTATGGAGGCAAATCACAGCGGATTTTTGCACAACAGCCCGACCAGTTATGGCCCGCTCTAAACTGTTTAGAGCTTAACTCACAACGAGCCTCCTGAATATTAAACTGAAAATAAATTGTCCACAATAATAATCTAGAGCACAAAAAATATAAGGGTTGTCCTTAAAAGAGTTTGTAATACAGCCATAAATAACTGGAAATGTCTCCGATGTTATTTCATTCCACGGGTCCACATATATAAACAAAGTAATACGAAATGTAATTTAGGACGATACCTTAACTGTTACCTCACAACGGGGCTCAGCCTTTGAAAAGACCATTATATAAAGCAATGACGCAAGTATTTCTTTTTTTAATTTTTAAAATATTTCAAATTTAGAAATCCAAATGGACAGATACGCCATGGACACAGCGACTGAGGTTTCCGACTTAAATACTCATTTCTTGCAAAAAATTGATGTCGGGCGATGTCTGGTTGTAAAACTATTCGCATAACTGCATTTTTAATATTTCATTAAAACAAGTACTTTTAAAAGAGTTGTAACTTCCAGCTACATCATTAGTTCAGCTCGATGATACCATAGCATTGTCATCAAACTTGCATAACTATGCCAAATTTCAAAAACCTCAATAAAACACTTGCAAGTGAAAAGCTAAATATACCTATACGAATTTGGAAACGAACAAAAATAATTACATGCGAAATCTGCAAATGCAAGTTTTAAAGAAAAACTTTGAATATCTAAATTCATTGAAACGATGATGGCGGCTTCAAGGAAAATGCTCGGATTTTTATAGGCACGTCATTGTTAATTCAAGAACACGAGGTTTTTCAGAGAACTTCGCACAATGGACATAAGATTACATAGCATAGGAGCTATATTTTTGAATCTGTAAGTGTGACGCATTCTTATTTGCTCTACATAGTTCAGTAGAGTTCCATTCTCACTAGGCGCGACTTGTACCTCTGAGTTTGTACTCAATAAAGCCGTGTGGTTCCCGGCAGAGTAGAATAGGACCACTCTAAGTCTTCCCGTGGATGTCGTAGAAGGCGACTTAGGAAGCAAAAGCTGAACAAAGCATAAGCTTTGTTTATAAAAACATCAATGAGACCTCTCCAACCCGTCTGGCCAGCGTGGAGAGTGTAGGCCAAATTCTCTGACTGCTTTGGCTAATAATATATGACTCTGGTAGTACAGAGTGGGTCGTTCTCCTTCAGTGGAGACTAAAAAAGACCTGATGATGATGATACGACTTCCAAATATAAATGAACGAGTGGGCAAGTATGTATGAAACATTTCTAATGGCCCACTCGCTCAATAAATCTAAGTACCTACTCGTACACTTGTTTATTGTTTCGCTGCCTCCCAAATTCAAAAACAGGTCCTCTAAGGGGTGGTTCAAGATAGGCTGGTGTTTTCTGGTAAAAATTCATGAAATCCCATTCATCCCGGCCGCAAATTGAAATGTCTATCCTCTCGCTGGGTATGTACCCCGAATAAAAATCATATTTATTTTCAATAACGCCCTTTTAATTGAGTCGTATTGTGGTGTAATTGGGGATTTAATTACAAACTAATGACGTTTTTGCGGGGGAAAAAGAGCTGAGCTAGGGATATAATTAGTATTACTTATTGTGAATTTCCATAGTCTCTTTCCTCCGCTGAGTTCTTAACCTTCTTATATAACGTCTAACAAAATATACTGAAACTATTTTAAGGGTGGATTCAGTCCATGATACTGAACAACTTTCCCCAAGGAACATATATCGAAATATGAAAAATATTTTTTCACTTTGCATACAAACTCGGATCAGCTGATCGGGCAACTTGTATGGGAGGCCAAACATTATTTTTCATATTACGATATATGTTTCTTGGGGAAAGTTGTTTAGTATCATGGACTGAATCCACCCTTAAAATAGTTTCAGTATATTTTGTTAGACCCTGTATATTTCCACATTTAATTTTTCTTTTATTTGATCAAACAATGGACATGGATAGCATTCCACCGACACGAGAGATTGGGGATTTATTATAAACTAGCTTTTGCACGCGGCTTCGCTCGCGTATTACAATTCCCACGGGAACATTACTTTTTCTCCGGGATGAAAGATGGTACCCTATCTATGTCCTTCTCAGTACTCCCAACTATGTCTATGCGAATTTTCAAGAAGATTGGGTCAGTAGATAAGGCGTGAAGAGGTAACAATCAAACAAAACTCACTTTTGCATTTATAATACTAGCTTTTGCCCGCGGCTTCGCTCACGTATCCCAAGGGAACATTACTTTTTTCCGGGATGAAAGGTATCCTATGTCCTTCTCAGTACTCCTAACTATGTGTATGCGAATTTTCAAGCAGATTGGTTCAGTAGATAAAGCGTGAAAAGTGAAATCAAACAAACAAATATACAAACTCACTTTTGCATTTATAATATTAGTTAGGATAGGATTAGGATTTGAGTGCGTTTCGGATGTGTAAACAAACAGCTGCAAATATACTGAATTGAATAAGTGACTTAGCTGGACAATATGAACCTCTTTTCTGATAGAGCCAATGTTTTGGGTATAGATATCCAAGAAAAAATACATACATACCGACTATCACGTCTTAATCCATAATAGGGCAGACTTGCGGCTCTAAGCAATGAGAGCCCAGTACCGCAAGACTTAAGGGCTACTTTTAGAATCATGGTCGGCGAGAAGATGAAAAATTGTATCGAAATAGTGATGGGGGTGGCTAGCCGCATCGCCTAATAACATGATTTGCATTTTCGCCCATTCCCTCGATCGGCTTCTACGATCTGCACGGGAAGAGAAGCAGCTGGTACATTTTCAGCCTGAACCAGTTGCCTGAATGCTTACATAAAATTATCACCACACGTGGAAGGAGAAAGACGTATCTCCCTCTCTCACCTCTTCAAGTGTAAATTCTTCCGTTAGAGGCACGTTAAGACATTGGTTCCGGTTGTCAAAATTGTCTAGCGTTGTAAAGTCATGTCAGATGTCTTTAGGAAGTTTGAATTATCTGACTCAAGTGTTGGCCACTTACACACACGAAAATCAAACGAATTCGTAACCCTCATTAAGGTCGTGAATATAATATAATATCATCGCATTGTAATCCTAATTCAAGCCACCTTATAACGTTAAAGGTATTCATTTATTCATTCAGTGTTCAAACAGATATTCCGCGATAGCGATTTTCTTATAAATAATTCAAAGTACGAGTACATTCCATTAATCATTTAGGAATGTTACATTTTCCTTTATATATAACACTGATTGTATTTCTGTCTGGCGTAAATACATACTTGTAAAAATGCACAAAAAGGATATTTCAAAGGTACCTTCTCATAGAGATAATCTAGTTAAAACCCATCATTTGTCTCTTTCCCTCTTATCAGCATTTACTGTTGCTAGAATGAGACTTCGCTAAATTTTAAAAGTAAAAACGTAGCCTATTTTCTGATTAATACGACAAAATTTAAATGACATTGTCTAATGACATTGACTTTTGTTTAGATGACTTTTCTGTTTAGATAAATATAATCATACACGTCCTGGCGCTCTGTCCTGGCGTATCGCGTTAAAAATATACGCCACGACGCCACTTTATACTCTTATGATTATGTGACGCCACGACAACAGAAAACACACTTCATCGCAGAATGCATTTTTCAACTTTCACGAAACTAAAAAAATCATTTGAATTTTTATACAAACTGATCAGCTGTACAAGTCAATTTGTATGAAAATCCGAATTATATTTTTTGGATTTCCTGAAAGTTGTTTAACAAAAGTTGTTCAGTTACGTGGGGTGAGGTACCATCTAAGAGGTTTTGCGTTCTTTCATTAACTCCTATCATCATCATCCGAGCGTATTCCCGGTTGCATCGTCAGCGGTTACGCTTCAGAGCCCGGGGTCCGCTACCTAACCTAGGTGATTTGACGACGTTACTGGTTTTACAGAGCTAATGCCGTCTGACCTCCGCTACCCTAAGGGTAGACCAAAATCAATCCTAGGATAGGTACAAACGCTAGATGGCGTTCGGGACCAACAGCATTACGTGTCTTCCGAAGCACGGAATCATCTTTATTTTTGGATAATCAGATGATTCAAGCCTGCTAATATCCTAACGAGACTGGAAACAACTTTCCACAAAGTATGCTTCCCAGTGGGATTTGAACCCACGACCTCCGGATCACGTAATACCTCAATGTATATACCTCCCATATCTCTGGGTTATTCTCAATAACTTTGTTTCGATCTAAAGATTTTTCCAGGGCGCATTGACAGCAATGTTAGACCACGACCACAGAAGACAGTAAGAGTATACAGAACGGAATTTCCTAAGGTACGCGCCATATGCGTCCCCGTTCCCCGTCCCCGCACCTCTCCCCCGTTCTTGTGCGGCCGCGTGTGCCGTGCAGTGTGTGTTTGCCTGCTCTCGCCCCTCGACAAGGCGAGAACGACGGAGGGGTGCGGGGACGGGGAACTGAGACGCATATTGCGCGGGATCTTAGGAGATTCCGTTCTGTATACTCTTACTGTCTTTTGTGCCACGACACAAGAAAGTCATGGTTTATTACAAGCTTTTCTTTAGCTGCCCTGTTTATTGCATGTTTGTTTGAGTAAAATCTTGCAAGTTTTTGTGCCGCTTCCCGGTTTTTGATGGAGATGAAATTTGTACGCTAGTGTATATCAGATGACAATGCAATATTATTATAACAAGAAGCTTGTAACGATGCTGCATGCATCCTGTTCAAACCTTCTTTCTTCATCTCATCCTGTCCGTTTTTCATTCTTTATTTCATTACAAATTCCCTTTCATTCCATTTTCAAATCATTGACTCATCCCTTTTCACTCATTCCACCATCATCTCTTAAGCTGATCACTTACTTCTCTCCATCTGTTGTATCTTAATAAATTAAATATTATTCTTTTATACTCGTATGTAACAGTCAGTATCAGTTAATAAATTTCATATAATCCATCGTTTATCGAGTCTCTATTCTCTACCTCTTCTATCTTCTATGTTACTCGCCTAGAGCGCCGCCGGGACAGGTCGAGGTCCCACAAGCTGAACTGAAGCTAAACGGAACCCTGTCGAGTTTTGGCTTCTTACATTTATCTTGATGGGTACTTAGGCCTCACAATAATTACTAGGAATTATTTAATTTAATTGTTTTTTTTTCAAATAACTTGTTAGGTCTCTTACGAGATTTTTGACATTAATAATTTATGAAAAAAATTTTTAGACCTCCTGTACCTACTAAACATGAATGGGAGTTGTATAGGACGTCGATTTTTTTTCGTATTTCATCATTTATTTATAGGAATACAACTAATACTATGGCTGGATTTTCTGTCAAAGTTGTAAAATCTTCGTGAGTAAATATTTTTATAAAAAAACGTCGCTCTTCCCTAAGTTACTTCTAATTAACTTGAATAATTTATGATGCGGTTTTCTAAAGGATATGAGAAAGCTAATGATACAAAAAATTGAGATAAAGTTAAAAATCATTAAAGAAACGTGTTTTTTTTCAGCTTTTGAAAACATTGAAGGTACTGAGATACAGAACCCTTTATGTGTGTATGACTCGCACTTGATCAGTTTTTTTTTTAAAAAGGTACTACTTGACAGACAAATTGACGGACAAATGTAATAAGTTGTCTTATGATGTATGTGAAAAAAACCATATCAACAGTTTACAAATAAAAATAACGTTATTTATAAACTGTTATTTATAAATAACCTTATCATATTTTCGTTATTTCACGGACACACTGCTTTCAAGATACGAGTTAAAGTAAGTGGTAGCTAATTTTGGCAACGAGGACCGTCGGCGCCGTGGCTTAGTTGGTTAAAGCGCCTGTCTAGTAAACAGGAGATCGTGAGTTCGAATCTCGCCGGGGCCTTCATGTAATCTTTTTTTTCTTCTTTCATTGGCTGATTCAAAGTATTTATTTAATTTTAAGTAAGTATATAATTAAGCATGTATTTATTGAATATAGTAATTTTTTAAAATGAATAATGATGAATATATATTTTACTTTTCCGACCGATATAAAAAGAGGTATATGCAAATTATTTATCTTTTTAGTATTTTTACAAAGGTTATCACTACATAGTATAAAACAAAGTCGCTTCCCACTGTCTGTCCCTATGTATGCTTAGATCTTTAAAACTACGCAACGGATTTTGATGCGGTTTTTTTTAATAGATAAAGTGATTCATGAGAAAGGGTTATATGTATAATACATACCCGTGCGAAGCCGGGGCGGGCCGCTAGTATATTATATATAAAAAAAACACTTTTGACAGCATATTGTTTACCAATGCAAAATTAATTTTCTTTTCACTTTAAGACATGACGCCATTTTGAACCAATAAATTTATATATTTTTTTAAACTGTATGCTATTAAAACAAAGAATAACAAAGTAAATACCTAATGGAGTAAGCGGGGAATGGGGAGTGGAGGGGGCTCCGGCTCTGTCACTCACCGAACGACGCATAGAAGCGGTAAAGCTACTACTCAGACGTCGATTTTCTGTGAGAGTGTGGTACTTCCCCGGCCGAGCCGGCCCATTCATGCTACTAGCAAAACTGAGTTTTGCCGGTAGCGTGGGTCTACCACAACTAATGTATAGTCAAAATAGTTAACCTGAAGATGGATGGCCACAGAGATAGAGGACGACCTAGAAAGACGTGGGGGGGATTTTTTTAAGCGGGACATGATGGACAGGGGGGTTAGTACAGATATAATAAATGATAGAAAACGATGGAGAGAGTGGGCATACAGAGCCGACCCCAAATAGGGAGAAGGCGGGGAAGATGATGATAAGTCTACTTGGCTTTTACAAAGACGGCCTTTTGTGAGGCGCCGACTTTAATAAATTCAGAAAATTTTAATGACTTACAGTCGATATACATACAGCATGCGGAGAATAACCGCAGACGGCGTAATGTAACGACCACTGTATCGACTTGTGGCTTTAATTGGTCGTTAGTCATTAGCCATTGTTCAGTATCATGGAAGAATAGTGCAGTCTTAAAATAGTTTCAGTATATTTTTCCAGACAATAATTATAGGTATGTAATTAATTTTTTTACAGACACAATTACAAAAATAATTATAGCAAAATATCTTCTCTGCGAAAGTGCAAACAAAAAACGAATTTGAAAATGTACAGGTAAACAATATCACGTCTTTATTCCTAATGGGACAGGCAGAGCATTTTGGGTCTTGCTATTCTAAGTAGAAAGAGCCAAAGGCCGCAAGACGCAAATGCCACTCAGCTTGATGGTGGGCAAATGCAAAAAGGAATGAAAATAGTGATCAATTGCTAGCCGCATCGCTGTTTTTTTAGGGTTCCGTACAAAAAACGAAAAAAAGGAACCCTTATAGGATTTTTTTATTTTAACACTCTTTATTGTTTTAAAGTAAAACATACTTTTAACAAATGGCGGACTTAATGCTAAGAGCATTTTCTCCCAGTCAACCATAAGGATAAACAGAGAAATAATTTGTTCGGCGCAAAAAGCAAAATTAATCAATTATGACTACCAATGTAATAAATACTTCATATAAAATATTAAGAACATATACATAAAACATTACATTACTACAAACTATATAATATATATCAGAATAAATATCTACTTATACAATAAGTACCATTATATTATACCAACATATATAATTACAAATATAATAAATTTTAAGAACTTAATGATGATGACTTTACGGAGAAAGGGAGTTCAAAAGATGTGCGTGAACTTTCCTTTTAAAAGAAAATTTGGTAGAAATTTCACTGATGTCAACGGGTAAAGCATTCCAGAGCCGTGAAGCTTGGAGAGAAAAGGAGTTAGACATAAAATTTGTCCGGAAAAGAGGGATAAAGAGTTGACGTGTCTCATTGGAACGTAGTTGTCGATCATGAGTGTCTGAAAGATAATTGAATTTACATTTTAAATATTCAGGGAAGACAGAATTAGTAAGAATAGAGAAAAGGGTACACAGTAACCGAAGTTCCCTGCGTTGACGGATAGGAAGCCAATTAAGCTCTGAACGATAAGAGGACACATGATCATATTTACGAAGACAGAAGATAAAACGAATACAATTATTAAGAATTCGATCAAGTTTATTAACAAGATCAACATTTAGGTCAGGATAACACACATCAGCATAGTCAAAGAGAGGAAAAATTAAGGACTGAACAAGTAAGATCTTTGTTTTGACAGGAAGAAAATTTCTAAGACGGTTTAATTGTTGGAGGCTTACGGTGATGGATCGACTAATTGCAGCTATGTGAGTGGTCCAGCTAAGAGTTGAGTCGATATGTAATCCAAGATTTTTTACTGAATTACAATAAGGGATAATATTATTGTTAAAAGTAACTGGTTGGATTAATTTAGTATCAATTTGAGCAACTTGCTTTGAACTACCCACGATTATAGCCTGACACTTAGATGAATTGACATTAATTCCAAAATTTTTAGACCAATTCCAAAATTTTAGGATCTCCCGTGCGTCCAATTTTCTCCAAATCTACTGGACCGGATCAGGTGAAATTTGGTAGGATGGTGTAATCCTATGACCCAAACACATATGTGCAAAGTAAATAAATATTTTTTTTAAATAAGGGTCATTTTTGGGGGATAAATTAGGAAATTGAAAAAAAAAGTTTTGCAAATCTTATTGTGTCATATATCAAGAATGAAAGAAATGAAAGAGCTCGTTATGAGGTGAATTATAGTATGAAAGAAGACGAAAATTGACCCCCCCCCCCCTAATCTCCGAAAGTTTTCCAAAACGGTTATTGCTTGTAGATTACAGGAAAACCTATAAGAATTCAATCAATTATACGGAACCCTCTCCACGCGAGTTAAACTCGCATTTGGCCGTTTTTTTTTAAATGGCAGAAACGAACAAGCGGGTCACCTGATGGTAAGTGATCACCACTGCCCATGGACAACTGCAACACCAGAGGTGTAACAAGAGCGTTACCGGCCTTTCAGGAAGATATAGACTCGTTTTTGAAGGTTTTAATGTCGTATCGGGAACAGTGCTGCAGGAAGTTGATTTCACAGTTCGTATTATCACACAGTGCCTATTATCATTTTCGCATTTCCACCTATTCCCTCGATTGGCTTTTACGATATGCGTTGGGAGAGAAGCAGCTGGTAATTTCTCTTCTAGCTTCACGACTCTGGAATTCTTTACCCGTTGATATTAGACAAATTTCTACCAAATTCTGTTTTAAGAGGAAAGTCCACGCCCTCTTTTCAAACTCCCTTTCTATATAAAGTCATCATCATTCAGTTCTTCTTTTCAGTAGCTATTTCTTTGTTATTATATTTATTAGTATATGTATTGTGTAAGTAGGTAAATACCTACTTTATAATATATCAAAGTAAATACTCTGATATATTTATATATAATATATACATATATATAATAGTGTGTATGAAGTACTTAGTATTTTTGATGTAAGTATATATGTATTTATAGCTTTTGCGCCGCACAATTTTCTCTGCTTATCCCTATGGTTGACTGGGAGAAAATGCTCTTAGCATTAAGTCCGCCATTTGTTAAAAGTATATTTTTACTTTGGACAATAAAGTTTGATAAATAAATAAATAAATAAAAACTGAGTTTTTTTCTTTTTTCCCAGATCAGCATTGAAGAAGATTAAGAGCTCGTAATACCCTAAAGTTCCAAGAGCGATCTTAAATATTATCAATATTAACGAAATATTCCTTTTGAAATAAAAACACAGCAAAGTTCAGGACTAACTCTATACACAATATGTTTCGGAAAAACGATTGCTTAAAATTTTCTCGATACAAAAAAAATTGCGAAGTTGCCTCTAAATCATCTCAGAATTATAGGTACTAAAACGGAAAGTATTAGAGAAATACAATTAATTGGCCTTTGTAACTTTGGATTATAATTGTATTAAACATAAGTCAGTCATAATATGTCTTAATTTTTAAAACGAAAAAACCACAACACCAAAACCAGCCTCATTGACCTACCATGGTCTTTTCACCCGACATGGTCTCGCTGTCTCGCTTCGGCTAGAGTAAATTTGTGTGCGTGGAAGCGGGAACAAAACTTAGACTATCCACATCAGGCGCCCTCTTAAGGGGGGTCCGCTAGGTACGATAAGCGGGCAACAAACTACGTGCGACAGAGACACGGCATCACGCGACGGATTCTGCTATCTCTTTCGCTAGAATTAGTGACAGAGATATACTAAACACGTCGCGTGTGGACGCCCTAAAAGTGTAGGTAGTTTTATATTTGGAAAGTCCACGATAAGTAAACAAAGACAAAGCTTTTGTCTTGTTTATTTATAGACGCCTGTTTTACGTCCCAAATATTTTTTTGGCAACGTCTCTGTATACAATTCCTACAATACTTTTGATCGGACGGAAACTATCACTGCACTAAGTGGTGGCGCCATCTAGCGGGACATATCGACGGTTTATTTATTAACTTTGAAAGAAGAAGTTAATTTACCTATGTGTTGTCGTCTTTATTGTAATCATACCTCTTGTCGCGATGAAGAAAGTCTCAGATTAAACAGTGACTTTTAACCAGCCAAATTTTTGCAGCAAGTTCAGTCCATGATACTGAACAACGTTCCATAAAAACGCCACTTTGCGGCTCTATCATCAGATCTTCTTGTTTTAATAAGATTGCATTGTCATCTGATTTACATTTGCATACAGTTTCATCTAAATCGGAAACCGAGAAAAGGCTGGAAATAAATTTGCTAGAATTGACCCAAACAAATAAATAACAGCAGGCCTGTATCACTCCCCGTTTAGGTATCGAAAATGTACCTACATCATTACTATGCGCGCAAGCGGCCCCTCCGGGTGGTAAATTCAGTTATATTATACGAATCGTTTGTCCAGAGTAATAAGAATGAAATTGGCTTGCAATGGATGTCTAGGTATCTATGCGAAAAGGTGCTGAGTTCTGACGTGAGCTAAATTAAACCATATCGCTAGCCAAATTGAGTAGATATTTCTTTGAATTTCTTTGCTGAGTGAGACTTCTTAACTTATTCTGTGATAACAGAAAACAGGGCAAACTGAATAAAAGCTTTTAAAAATCAGCTGTTCTCTATACCCTACGAATAATTCGTAGTTTATACCAGTAGCAAAAGGTATTAACATTTGTTGAGATGAACTCGAATCGGTCTATTTCTGTCCATAATTATATCGCAGACATAGTCACCTGTCTATAAACAACAGAATATCTTGGAAGCATTTCAAGTATTCCCGACTGTCCGCAATAATTGGCATTCATGTTCCGAACCAAAGTATGAAAATCAGATTTCCCCGATTATACAGAATTCAGAATTAATAAAGAAATATACTGGTAAAGAAGGATGGTCTTACAACTAAGGATGCTCAAGACCGTGCGAAGTTGAGAAGGAAAAGCCGGAAAGCGGACCCCGGGCTTTGCAGCGTTGCAGCTGTGGATGCAACTGGGAATACGCTGAGATGGGAGAAGACTGGTAATCATCACTCTCACGGTGCATCGTCAGCGGTTGCGCTTCAGAGCTCAGGGTCCGCTACCTAACCTAGGCGATTTGACGATGTTACTTGGTTTTTACACAGAGCGACTGCGGTCTGACCTCCGCAACCCAAAAGGGACCAGAACCAATCCTAGGATAGGTACAAACGCTAGATGGCGTTCGGGACCAACGGCTTTACGTGCCTTCCGAAGCACGGAATCATCTTTCTTTTCGGATAATCAGTTGAATCAAGCCTGCAATATCCTAAACAGACTGGAAACACCTTTTCACAAAGTATTCTTCCCAGGGGGATTTGAACCCATGACCTCCGGATCACAAGGCAAACGCCTTGACCACCAGAGAAGACTGGTAAATAAGGACAATAATTACACTGATTGTAAAGCCGTAAAGCAAGTTTAAACTTGTATAAAGAAAGAATCGGAGTTCGGACAAGACAAAAGGTGGTCTTAGACCGAGTGGCCCAGCAATTAAAAAGTTTATATTTCAGTAATCAGCTCTCTTATTAGAGATGTGGACTGGGTTCGAATAAGTTGAGTTAGATTATCCTAAAATAATGGACCCATATTTTCCAGTTTATCAAAGTAGTAAAAATGTACAAAGTTACAGCGCGTTGAAGTTTCGGAGTGGAGTTGATTGACGACACTGTCAAGTGAAAATCGTACTTGATCGTGACGTCATGCGGAATTTAAACGTGCTGTATCTTTGTTATTTATTAGCTTATCAGAAAAAAGAAAAAATACGTATATAATATCTTTTAATAATCTACCTGATGAGTTTTTATTAGTCCACTTCCGTGTTGATTTTAGATTTACGCAGTCACTACTATTATTACTAACATGACGGGACTTAACGCGATTGATTTCGGTTTGGTTCGCAACGAAATGGTTAGATGACTGAGTCACAAAATAGTGTCACTTATCATTAACCATTTTCAATATATATATTTGAATTATTATTGCAGAAAAACTGATATTAAGAGCGCTATTTGACTTTACAAAAGTATGACGTCACGGTTGTAATTTACATACAAATCCCATGGAAACTGTTTTTGACGTTTAGAAAGAAATTACTGATGTGACTGGTTGTCATCTAGCGGATTATCCGTATGGTTAACTGGGAGGGAACGCTTTATAACGTGCAGTGCCGGTTTTAGCTCTACCAGCGCCCCGGGCGAGATTCCCCCCCCACCAAACATACGATATAGGATTTTTCAAATTTGCCGCCCCATTGTACACGAAGGATTTGCATACAAATAAGAGTCTAGGAGTTGCCGCCATTAACCAGCCGCTATTTACATATTTATTATTACCTGTGACCCCCTCTTGCCCGCCCCCTGTCGCCCCTTTGTATCTGGCGCCCTGGGCGGTCGCCCAACCGCGCCCTACCCTAACGCCGCTACTGATAACGTGAATTAAAGTTTAAATGAATGAAGAGGAGTGTTATCTTAACTAATTATTCCTGATAGCTCATTATGGACTTGTATGGGCAAAAAATGGAGTAGTTACCTGAAGGTCTCTGTCCCAGGGATCTCATGACGACGCCGAGCTCCGCCATCGTGATGGTCCCATCTTCATCCTTGTCGAACAACATGAACGCTTCTTTGAATTCTGAAAACATTTTAATTAATTTTTTTAACCTAATTTGTCCCACTGTTGGGCAAAAGTTTCCCCCATCTTCTTTCAAAATTTAATTTTGATAATGAAATAGGTATATGAAGAAAAATTTTTCCACGAATGAGATTCGAACTGGCACTTCTATAAAATGGTAAGTTCTTATATTTGAGAGCTGGCTGTTGTCGGTGGAGTGCTTTCCATGTTTTTTCTTAATTTTTTACTCCAGTCAAGTAAGTTATACAGGGTGTAACAAAATATACTGAAACTATTTCAGGGTGAATTCAGTCCATGATACTGAACAACTTTCCCCAAGGAACATGTATCGAAATATGAAAAATATTTTTTGGCCTCCCATACAAGTTGACCGATCAGCTGATTCGGATCAGCTGATCGGTCAACTTGTATAAATATGAAAAATATTTTTTACCTTTTCATACGAACTCGGGTTCGTATGAAAAGGTAAAAAATATTTTTCATATTTCGATATATGTTCCTTGGGGGAAGTTGTTCAGTATCATGGACTGAATTCACCCTTAAAATAGTTTCAGTATATTTTGCTAGACGTTATATATGATGAGGAAATTCGTCAGGGTGATTCGAAGTCACGGTAGCATAATTGGAAATGCAAGACCAGGACAGTGCCTGGGCCCATAACCTAGTGGATTATGGACAAAAGAAAAAGAAATTGTCACGAAACAGTAGAGATTTATATCGATTTTCTAATACAGTGGCGATCACAATCGGCGACATAGCAAGAGAGATAATGATATTACATTAACAGTGACATAAACACAAAGCATTTACAAAGCCAGTTATATATCATATGTTTACGAAGATGGCTACTATCATATCTAATACGCATAGTACAGATGTGAGGGGTGTGAGTTCGAATCTCACTCGTGGCGAAATTTTTCATCACATATTTTCCATTTAGATATTGAGCATCGTAATGCTGTATAAAACCATAATCTGAAAATATTAACTTATTTGTTATTTTAAGCGCATGAAAACCCATATCGGTTTGCAATATTGCATTTTAATTTATCGCGTTTTGAACACAAGATTTACGGAACTATATAAAGTCTAAAATAATATACTAAAACTATTTCAAGGGTGAAATTAATTCATGATACTGAACAAGTTTCCCCAAGGAACATATACCAAAATAGGAAAAATAATTTTTGGCCTCTCATACAAACTCGGATCAGCCGGTCAACATGTATGGAAGGCCAAAAGTTATTTTTCATATTTAGATAATGTTCTTTGGGAAAAATTGTTTAACTGAATTCACCCTTATATAGTTTCAGTATATTAGGTTAGACCCTGTATAACCTGTAATAATTACTGCTTGTAATATATTAAATAAATAAATAAATATATAGTAGTTGAACAATTGACTTGAGCGCATATGCTCCCGTTAAATAACCTTTGACAAACACTGTACGAGCCTTAAATTGCCTTAAATTAGATTTTTCTCACCTGCAACTTGTTCCTCTGTGAGGCCGTATTCTGACTGCAACAAAAAAACAAACATTAAAAAATTTTGTTCAAGATACAATCACAAAAAGACACATTTAACAAGTATTTATTTTAAAGAAATATATTTATAAAAGCAAACAACTAAAAAGTTTGAAATGCTCGTCAAGAAGCTCTGTGGGATTATATTTATTTATTTATTTAAACTTTATTGAGCCAAAAGCTACAATCGGTGCTAAAGCATTCGCTACCTTTCAACGTTTAGGAGAAGAGAAACAGAAATAATAGTTTGCGTCTAAAATAAATAGAAATAATCCAGAAATAATAAGTAAGTACTTTTAAATGATCATACATAAATATCGTATAAAATAAATACTATATTTATACATACAAAATATTATATACATACATAAATTACATTATAATGTTTTATCATAGAGATGACATGGCCATATTCTGGTACTCATATATTGCATTTTCACCCAACTTAATCGAATAATGGGAAGTTGCAAGATTTGATTACAGAGACACCAACAACAGGACTGGTGAAACTTAATACAACTTTTAAAAAGAGGCATTTCTATAAAAATGCACAGGCTTCTTAAAGACATGGTACCGCCATTTTTAAATATGTAATAGGTATTCGTAAGTCTTTAATGGGAGTTTTTGGCGGGAAGTCAAGGGGTTGGGGTTTTCTTTAAATTATTTTGCATATTGATTTAAGTGGACTTTATAATATGAAATTGGTGTTGTTTGGTGTTATAAATGCTCATGCTCATGAACAATATGTGAAATAGTTCAAGTGGACAGTCATAGTACGGCTTTAGTGATATTTGTTTCGCGGACAGTGTGAGCGTCTTCGGGCGTCGTCCGCCACTCAATCGGCTATGAAAACCAGTGGACTCGTATAGATTTGTCGCTAGAAGCTCCCTTAAGAGGGCGCCTGATGTCAGTAATCTAAATTTTGCTCCCGCTTCCACGCACCCAAATTTACTCTAGCCGGAGCGAGACAGCGAGCCATGCGGGGCGTCGGGAATCGCGGTGGGTCAATGAGGCTGGTTCTGGATTTGAGGTTTTTTTCGTTTTACAAAGAATATTTAAGAGTTATTTAAAAAGTAAGACATATGATGACTGCCTTATGTTTAATACAATTATAATCCAAAGTTACAAGTGCTACATTATTGTATTTCTTGAATACTTTCTGTTTTAGTATAATTCTGAGGTGATTTGGAGGCAACTTCGCAATGTTTTTCTATCGAGAAAATTTTAAGCAATCGTGTTTCCGAAACTTATTATGTTTAGAGTTAGTCCTGAACTTTGCTGTGTTTTTATTTCAAAGTGAGTATTTCGTTAATATTGATAAATATTTAAGATCACTCTAAGAACTTTAGGGTAGTATGGGCTCTTAAAGCAATCAAATGCCCACACCAACTTTTGATTGTAACTTGTTAGGAAAAAATAATTTCCCACGTTTCAAATACGTTTTGTTCCTGGCTAAATACGTAGTAGCATCAAGCCATTAATTAAAAACACTAACGAAATTTAAGAGGGCTATTTTTAGGAAATATAATATAAGTAATACACTTATGAAAAAATAGAACATAATAAAAGAAATAAATAAATCATGCTCAAACAACAGACAAATTGAAGTACAAGTAAACTCAGTCCACTATATTGCATTTGTTTCATAAAATATACGATACTAAGTTAAGATATTATCACTAATATTTAGGTACATACTGAAACTTGTCTAATAGCTAAATCACTAGTAAGTCTTCTTAACCTTCTATACTCCTTCTTATAAATGTCATCTGAAACCACTGTTTCTGCCATTTTTTTTATTTTTTATTTTTATTACTATTTAATTATTTGTAACAAAGCACTTTATTGCATTTAACAAATTTTATAATAACCTAACAAATAGCACTGTGATTCTTTTATTTTAGTACTATAATCTTACATATTCACTATGTCTATTTTTTAATGGAACTATTGTTATCAGTAATTTTCTATCACAAAAATATATCACTTTATCTAAAAATTCACTGAGTAAAACACATGCCACCAAATTTTTAAAAATTAAAATGTATTTATTTTTTTAATTATTTGTCGAATGTTATCATAACAGCCAGTGACAAGCGTGTCGCGGCATTGTCAGCTCGGATTTAAATGTAGAACTCTAAATTTAAATTAGATTTTTCTGAAAGGAATGTTCCACAATGACGCTACTACATTTTGTATTGCAATAAATCTGACAACAAAAACCGGGTCACTAAAATTGGGTATTTGAGTATGTTTGCTTTAGTACAATACTTTTTACGAAACAACAACAACAACACAAATAAAATCTTTTAATGAAAACAGCAGGAAAATTGGTTTTTAAATGTGGTTTTTGAAATTGGTTTTTATATAAAAAAAAGTGGGAACGTGGTGGGGACATCTCGCTATCACTTTGGTACGCGCAAAACCTAATGACAGTGAGGTCATATTATTATACGTACATCCTTTTTCTGTTACTTTTCTGTTTCCCTTTTCACCAGATTTTAAAGAGTTACAACTTATTATCATATAATTTCTTTCATCCGGAACAATCTTTTTAATGTTATGTTCTAGGCAAAAAATACCTACTCATAGGAAAATAGGTATTTTTATGATGGCCGGTAAATACCTACAAATTTATCGTGTTTTGTAGTCTTACAAGGTGGCTACCTTGTATATAAAAATAGAAATAAAAAAATAGATTTAAAAATAAATTAAATCAAAATACTAAAATAGGTATATTCTGGTATATAGTTTTTTATTAAATGTAAAATAAAACGGAAAAAACACCTTAGGAAGGTAACAAATCCAATCGCAAAAAGATATTTAAGATTACGACTAAATACTTAAATCCAGAAAAACAGCCAGTTCTTTAAAAGTTGGCAAAGTATAGACATTAAAAAACAATGCAAGTTAAACAAAACATTAGCAGCGTAATTGCCCACTAAAATACAAAATATTTCCACGTCTTAAGATTTGCGACCATTGTGGAGCGCGTCATATTTCCGGCATCTTGGCACGCCTGTATCATTTGGAACGGTTCAGTTTTGGCGGGAAAGTTATGGTCTCATCAACATCTTAGATACCTAGGTTATTTTCTGAATAATAAATTTGCATTTTAATAGTGCATTGCGAAAATGTTGACTTGTTTTTAGAGCAGTAGAGTTTAATTTAGGTCATTTCTTTTTTGTTTTTGCATGTGGAAAATGTGTAAAAAAAGTTTGAAGGCTATCAGTCCTCTTGTATTTGGTATTTTAAAACTGTAGTAAAATAAACCGACCAAGTGTGAGTTAAACTCGCGTGGAGAGGGTTCCGTACAATAAATTGAATTCTTATAGGTTTCCCTGTAATCTACAAGCAATGAACTATAATTTGTATTTTTTTCACAATTTTAGGCTCAGAACTTTCGGAGATCAGCCCCCCCCCCCTGATCTTTGGTCTATTTTCGTCTTATTTCTTGAATAAAATCAAAACTATTTATTTTACAATAACAACAAAAATATATTTGACATCCTTATAACAAGCCCTTTCAATTGATATATGACATAGTAAGGTTTGCAAACCTTTTTTCTTTTAATTTCCTGATTTGTCCCCCGAAAATGACCCTTATTGAAAAAAAATATATTTTCTTTGCACATCTGTATTTGGGTCATAGGATTATACCATCCTACCAAATTTCACCTGATTTGATCCAGTAGATTCGGAGCAAATTGGCTGTGACAGACGGACGGACAGACAGACGCACGAGTGATCCTAAAAGGGTTCCGTTTTATTCATTTTTTGTACGGAACCCTAAAAAAAGTTGTAAGACACACAGAGATGTTTAAATCATTCGTTTGTAACATATTACAAGGTGATGTAAAAATAATGATATCATTAAAGTGGAGTAACAAGGAATGTTTTCATTTCCCTAGATCGTTAAACTATTCAGGGAAATGACGTTCGAGTAAGCTGTTTGTTGAGACATGTGATATTACGTCTTAACTTTGCTTCATTGTTTATATGGTTTTATTGAACGAATAGCAAAATCTTCTTTAACGTCAAAAGATTTTGCTCTTTGATTCTCATTTTTGCTACATATATGCAAGATCATGGAAATGGTTTTTAAGGCCGTACCTAAATTTTCCGGGGTCCAGTGCTGCCCCCATTTTAAATAAATCATTTCAAAGAAAACGGAGACATTATTTAAAATTTTGCAACTATCAAATCCTAGATAACCCTTCAAAGTATTTTATGAACTACTGTTTACAGTTTAAAGTAAGAACGTTAAGCTTTACTTCGCACATTAGCTAAAAGTGGCCGTTTTTTGCAAATGTGCGTAGTAAAGCTTAACGTTCTCACTTTAAACTGTAAACAGTAGTTTATAAAATACTTTGAAGGGTTATCTAGGACTTGGTAGTGGCAAAATTTTAAATGATGTCTCCGTTTTCTTTGAGATGATTTATTTAAAATAGGGGCAGCACTGGACCCCGGAAAATTTAGGTACGGCCTTAAAACAAAACCGCTGCCGAAAATGGCCACTTTTAGCAAAAATTCTAAGAAAAGCTTAACGTTTTCTCTTTAAACTGTAAACAGTAGAACATAAAATAGTTTGAAGGATTATAGCCTGGTAGGGGTATAGTATGGTACAACATTTTTAATGATACCTATCTCCGTTTCCTTTTAAATAATTTATTTCAAATAGGAGCAGCACTGGACCCCGGAAAATTCATGTAAGTATCTTAAACCACAGAATAAGGACCAGTACTCACGTACAGAAGTCTCACTCAGCAAAGAAATTCAAAGAAATATCTACTCAATGTGGTTAGCGATATGGTTTAATATAGCTTCGTAACGTCAGAACTCAGCACCTTTTCGTTTAGATACCTAGACATTAATTGCAAGCCAATTTCATTCCTATTACTCTGGAAAAACGATTCGTATAACTGAATTTACCACTTCGAGGGGCCGTTGCGCGCATAGTAATAATGTAGGTATATTTTAGATACCTAAACGGGGAGTAATACAGGACGGAATGGGAAAGTTTTAGCCTCTTTATTACCAAACTCGACTTCACATGGGTAGGTATGTATTATACATACAAAACTTCCTCTTTTATCATTCTATTGCTAAAAACCGCATCAAAATCCTTTGTGTAGTTAAAAATGATCTAAGCGTACATATATACAACTAGCTGTGCCCGCGACTTCGTTCGCGTGGTTGTCGGAACGTAATGTTATATAGCCTAAAGCCTTCCTCTATAAATGTACTACCCAACCAAAAAAGAATTTTTCAAATCGGACCATTAGTTCCTGAGATTAGCGCGTTTAAACAAACAAACAAACAAACTCTTCCGCTTTATAATATTAGTATAGATTAGAGGGACAGAAGGGGGGAAGCAAGTTTGTTTTATACCTACTCTTGAATTGCGTTCTCTAAACTGCCCCGGCATAAATCTCTTTGCTCTAGTAATTACAGCATCTATCAGCTGAATCAAAAGCTCGATTTAAATGAGACACTTTTTTAAATTATGAGGGTGTTATAAAGTTCGTTGGAGTTTCTATTGCATTTTAACCCCCATTGCAAATATAGCGTTAAATAAGATTTTCCAAAAAAATTAAATAATTTTTTCGTTCAAGATTTAATACTCGTAGTGAGGCCTAAGTGCATATTAAGGCCATACCTGAATTGTCCGGGGTCCAGTGCTGCCCCAATTTAAAATAAATAATTTCAAAGAAAACGTAGACATCATTAAAAATTTTGCAATTACCAAGTCCTAGATAACCCTTCAAAGTATTTTATGAACTACTGTTTACAGTTTGAAGTGAGAACGTTAAGCTTTACTACGCACATTTGCTAAAAGTGGCCGTTTGCGGGCCGTTGCCCGTTACAGCTGGTTCCGTGATTGGCCCAAGAATACGTCAATCAGTTGGGAGTGTTGTTACTGTGTGTGATTGAATTACCCGAACAAAGTGCATTTTTAGGGCTCCGTACCCAAAGGGTGCAAACGGGACACTATTACTGTGACTCCGCTGTCTGTCCGTCTGTCTGTCTGTCTGTCTGTCCGTCTGTCACAGGGCTCTATCTCCTAAAACGTAATAGCTAGACACTTGAAATTTTCACAAAAATAAAAAAAAGCTAAAAATTAAAGGGGGTCGTCATACAAAAAACGTGTTTTTTAGCGTTTTAAAACATTGTACGGAGGTACAAAACCCTTCATGTACGAGTCCGACTCGCACTTACCCGTTAATAAAAGAGGTTAACATAACATGAACAAATTTTTTGTGTAAAGAAAGTAACCGTTATATTAGTAGTAATTACGAGCCTGGTAATATATCAAATGCCTAGGACTCTTCAGCATTTTTGCTAATGACTGATGTAATTATCTCCCATTTTGATATAAAGTTTCGGTGTGTTCTTCACCGTAATAATGAACGTTCATTTAAAGATTAAAAAAAAAATAGTACTCATAAATTAACTCTGTTTTATTTGTTTTTATTTCTGAGCTACGATAATTCAATTTAATTCAAAATATCTTTATTATCATAGGATATTTATAATATCTCTTAATTGGTCACTTTGTTTTGTTTTGCACAAATGAAGAATACGATACGATTGATACGAATAATAATGAAGATAAGAAATAGTTAACAAATATCATACTTATTAGATACGTTGTCTTTGAAAACGCCTAATCTTACGGATTGAAATTAAATCGGTAAAGTGTTTACGTTGGAGGGAAAATACGTGAAAAAAATTATAAAATGCGGATAGATTTAAGGGTGAAAGAGGACACTAGCATCTCATATATTAAAAAAATCAACGCAATCTAACTTTGGCACTAGATTTTCATATTCATTTTGCCCTAACTGCTTTTATAATTAAATTTGTTAATTAAGTGCTCGCATGTTTTAACTCATTAAAGTTCTATAATTAGGTTGAATTTATCACATAATGAAACTTTACGCGCTATGACACTGTTTTATTGAATTTTCGTTACGTAACGAAAATCAACGCTTGTTACACATATAAATAAATGTATTTTTAGGGTTCCGTAGCCAAAGGCAAAAAACGGAACCCTTATGGATTAGTCATGTCTGTCTGTCCGTCCGTATGTCAAAGCCATTTTTTCCGAAACTATAAGAACTCTACTGTTGAAACTTGGTAAATAGATGCATTCTGTGAACCGCATTAAGATTTTCACACAAAAATAGAAAAAACACAATAAATTTTGGGGGTTCCCCATACTTAGAACTGAAACTCAAAATTTTTTTTTCATCAATCATATACGTGTTGGGTATCTATGGATAGGTCTTCAAAAATAATATTGAGGTTTCTAATATAATTTTTTTCTAAACTGAATAGTTTGCGCGAGAGACACTTTCAAAGTGGTAAAAAGTGTCCCCACCCCCTGTAACTTCTAAAATAAGAGAACGATTAACCTAAAAAAAATATATGATGTACATTACCATGCAAACTTCCACCGAAAATTGGTTTGAACGAGATCCATTAAGTAGTTTTTTTTTAATACGTCATAAATCGTAAACCGCAATTTACCTTTAGAACTTTTATATTATGTTACTTGCTACTACAGAACCCTTCATGGGTGAGTCAGACTCGCACTTGGCCGCTTTTTTTTAACATACCAACATAGACAATTAAAAAAAAAATATGCCGTTCTCAGTTTTTTTAGGTACCTTTTTACATTTTTAATTTTTGATGAAATTTTACAATTGGTGAAAATTTGACAAAATTACAAGCATTAACAACATTTTTTATTGTCTAATTCGCTATGTAAATATCTTATTTTAAACTAATGTACCAATTTTTTTTTCTGAAAAGAAGTTGTTTTATTGAGAAACCTATTTTGACATTTCACCAAAACAATTTTCGGTGTTCCGAGATTATTTGACTGATTCAGCAATTAAGTTATGTGTAATCAATATCGGAACACCGTTAATTGTTTTGGTATTGAAATGATAATGGCGTTTACGATTAAAAACGATAAATTTCTAACCGAGTTTTGGTTACGCAGTCCTTTACAATGTTATGCATAATTAGAAAAGCATATCAGTAATGATGGAATGTGTCGTGCCAAGCCCATCGTTAAAAACCTGGTAGTGATGTCATTGCTTTTTTTCAACAAAGTAACAACATTTCCTTTATAACGTTTTTTTTTCATAATTATTAGTAGTATTTTTATTATTATATCCTTGGATGGACAATATAAGAGGACTGACAAATTTCATACTTTGAAGCATAATTCGATTTTTAGTTATAATGTGGTAGGTAGCTAGATGGAGTTATTAGTTCTAAAGGAGGCAGTTTCGTGGTCGTAGGATGGCGTTAATTCAAGTGCAATCTCAGATTTTTCGTGGATATCGTCATCCTAAGTATGGCTAGCGAGAGAAATAATACAGGATTTTGGTTTACTAGCACAGTAACTTCTAATAACAATCTTTTAAATAAATAGGTATCGATCCTGCCTCCTTTTCTTGTGAAAGCAAGCCAATTACATTAATTATTGTCTCATTCCAATAACGTCTTTGTCTTTCAAATAATGGGAACAATCTGTCAGCATTCGATTAATCTATTTGGCGGGATTACCAAAGATCCCTAAATTGACATGAAAGGGACGGCGATACGAAAATTAGAGGGTCAAAAAGAGACAGGAGATTTCTTGGGAAGCTGGGCTTAAGTCGGTTTTGTTTTATGAGACATTTCTACTTGATCCGATTTTAGAAAACGCGCTTTCGCTTCGTTACGTTGTTCGGTCTGGACTGATTGCAGTCAAAATAGATTATAGGATCTAAGGAGCGAGATTTAAAATGTAAGATCAAAAATGCCCTCGGGCTGAAAATGTTTGTTTTTTCTTCCAGTTCAGAAAAAACACAGAATATTCTAGCTATCTCCTCACTCGGATCATTGACGTCTTTCAAGATAATCAGCAGAATTATAGGGATCTTTTTATTTTTTACAACACGCCTGATAAGATGGCGGCTTTTTTTTTCGTTTTTCTAGAATTTGGAGCACATGGCTTCGACCATCTTCGATTTTTACAAAGCAAATTAGCATATTACAAGTACCTAATTAAAAACACAAGAAAACAGTATTATGCCTTGGATGCAACCGAACATGCTCGGATGAACGAAGTTATATGTTATTTTTTAGCATTTCTCATTCCAAATTACATTAAAACGTATACTTTGTTGTATTTTTGTAATACTTGTATAAAATCCTTTAATTTAATTACCCCACTCGATAGGTTTCGAATTAAAAATTGGCGCCAAGAATCCGATATTTTGTTTTTATTTTTATTTTTTATAACCATTGTTACTGAAGTTAAAATCCATCGTTTAGGTTGCAAAGAGTGTCAAAAAAATATACATAGGTACATACATACACACACACGTAAAACACACCCCTTCTGGCGCAGTCGGGTCAAAAGGAAAATTAGTATTGAGAAGAGTAGTATAGAATCACTCCAAGTCATCTCGTTGTTGTCGTAGAAGGCGATTTAGGAAATACAAGCTAAACAAAGCTTGGACATTAGTAAGACCTCTCCAACCCGTCTGGCCAGCTTGGAGAGTGTAGGTCAAATCCTCTGGCCGCTCTACCCAAGTATGGCTCTGGCAGTACATAAAAGGTCGTTCTCCTGCAGAGCCAAGAAATACCTGATAATGATAATGATGAAGTAAATGAGATTAGAAAATAGAAATGTGAATATTAAATGTTCACTTACCAAGTTTATGGTGACTATTAGTTCATACTGCTGATGTTTGTGCCCCTTCTTCTTCTTCCCCTGAGGAGTCTTCACCGCCGCCGCCGCCGCCTGCTTAGGGGGCGCAGTCTTGGCCGCCCCCTTCTGAGCTGAAGGCTTGACTGGTGTTTTTGGACCCCCTTTTGGTGTACCTGGGGAAAACACCCCCACTAACTGAATTCTTGTGTCATTTTTAGTATAAAAGTAGACATTATTTTTATACTTAAGTAGACTTTAGGGTTGCCTGTAATATATTGCTTCGGCGATAAGGCCGCCTCTTGTGCCTAATATTATAATTTTTGTATTTGTAAGTGTTATTTGGTGCAATAAAGATTTTTGAATTGTATTGTAATAATGAAGTCTTTCAAATGTTCCGGCTTTTCTATTCCTTTTTGTATGGTCTTTATCATCCATAGGCAGCGAACTATAATAAACCTTTACCTATTTAATACCTCAGTGCCTCAGGACAAAGGTGTATAATCAATGTGTGTTTTGACTTAAGAGCCCATACTACCCTAAAGTTCTTAGAGCGATCTTAAATATTTATCAATATTAACGAAATGCTCACTTTCAAATAAAAACACAGCAAAGTTCAGGGCTAACTCTAAACATAATAAGTTTCGAAAACACGATTACTTAAAATTTTCTCGATAGAAAAACATTGCGAAGTTGCCTCTAAATCACCTCAGAATAATACTAAAACAGAAAGTATTCAAGAAATACAATAATGTAGCACTTGTAACTTTGGATTATAATTGTATTAAACATAAGGCAGTCATCATTTGTCTTACTTTTTAAATAACTCTTAAATATTCTTTGTAAAACGAAAAAACCCCTCAAAAACAGAACCAGCTTCATTGACCCACCGCGATCTCCGACTCCCCGCATGGCTCGCTGTCTCGCTTTGGCTAGAGTAAATTTGTGCGCGTGGAAGCGGGAGCAAAATTTAGATTACTGACATCAGGCACCCTCTTAACCAGTGATGAGATGACTTATGGCTCTGAAACGTCGTCAATGACTATGGGTCTCATAATGCTCAAGGTCGCAAAAGGTATATATTCTTGATTATTTTCCTGTATATGTATGTATTTTATGTTTATGTAAAACTAATCTCATTATCACGTTGGACATTGCAGTCGCCAAGAATGTGTCTCTCTGATATGATAGGTACCAACACCAACTTACAAATAATTTTATAGATTTTCGTGAGACACAGACATTACGTGAAAAATCAGCTACTGGCCGACATGTTTCGACCTCATCTGGAGGTCGTCATCAGGGAGAATGTGACGCGCAACGCCGCACGACGACGTCCCGAATCTCGGAAAGTAGCTGATTTTTCACGTGTATTACCCGTATGTAACATAATAATTTTATAGATCTTTGGAGATATTACCTTTTTGACAGGTGGTAGACGCTTTCTGTCCTGCAGCATTTTTCTGGTTGACGTGCCCACCTCCGTCTGCTGGCTTGTTTCGAGCCTGAAATAAAAAAAAAATTACATTAAAATTTTTATTCGCAGGCTTGTTGAATGTTGAGTGACGTTGTCTTTAAAAATAAACTGCGCTTTCTAAGGTCCAAAAATACGAAAGTAAGATTTTTATATTTATTTAGTATAAAAAAATGTTAACTATAATGCGATTGACTGGAAAGCCTCAAAATACGTATTATTTGTATGGAATTATAAGTATTATTTAGTTTGGATTTACGGAATCTTCGAGCACTTCGCTTTTCCCAGAGAATACCGCTCGCATTTATCAGTACACAACAGTTACATTATTGCATTGTCAAATAAAGCTATTATAGTTTTATTCGAGTATTTTAAGAGCCTTATGCGTAGAATATAATAAAACATTATACGAATGATATTACATAATATTATACACATTTATTTTTAATTTAGTAGACAAATTTAACGGGTGATTCAGTCCATCATTTTGAACAACTTTTCCCAATAAATGTATATCGAAATAGGAAAAAAAAATTCACTTCCCATAGTAACTCTAGATCACGTGACTACTTCAATTTGTATGGAGTACATTTTTTTTTCGTTTTCGATATAAGTACATTTATTGGGAATAGTTGTATAACGACTAACAAAATATACTAAAAATATCTATCTTAATTAGAGATGAAACGGATAGCAGTTTGGCCGGATACCAGATACCGGATATTCGGCCGACCATGTGGCCGGATGGCCAGATATCCGGCCGCCGGATATCCGGCGAAAATTAGCCGTTTGCATAGGCGGCGCGCGAACGATCGGTTGGACTCGGTTCGATTCGGGTCTTGTCGAAACAAAGTTTGCCAAAATCTACCTTTCTGCACCTTGCAGCAGTATGTATAGCGAAAGACTTTTTTCTGAAGCTAGCCTTATTTATGAAGAGAAACGCAACCGCCTGCTACCTCTCAATGCAGAGAAATTAGTATTTATTTACCATAATTTGCCTTTAGTGCAGTATGAGTACTAATTCATTCATTTTCTTTGTATTACATTAATTTACTATCGTGTGATTAAAAATTTAAATTTAAAACTAAAACTAATTATATTTAAGTTAAGTGATACTAAGATTAACTAAATAAAGCAAATAATTACTCAAAAATATGTTTCTTTTATCCAGTAGCTATCCGGTATTCGGCCGGATAGTATTATGGCGGCCGGATAGGCTGTTACCGATAGAATAGTTACCGGATCCGTTTCATCTCTAATCTTAATTCAGTCATTCTAAACAACTGTACCCAAGGAACATATAAAGGCGACTTCTAAAGAGGTTCACAATTTGCAATACTGTGCGTGTTTTTGAAAAATCACTGTAATTAAACTACAACAGTATATTTCTCAAAAAAATTACATAAAAATCTTAAGGATTATCATTTTTTTGAGGAATAAACTGTAGTAGTTTAATAACAGTGATTTTTCAAAAACACGCACAGTATTGCCAATTGTGAACCCACGTCGCCTTAAATCGAAATATAAAAATATTTTTTGGCTTTTCATACAAACTCGGGTCAGCTGATCAGTAAACTTGTATGGGAGGCCAAACAATGTTTTTCATATTGCGATTTATGTTCCTTGGGGAAAGTTATTCAGTATCATGGACTGAATCTAGCATTAAAATAGATTTAATATATTTTTTTAGACCCTGTATAGTATTATATATACGAATAAAATATGTAATATTATACATTATATTATAATTTCTCAACAGTGCAATAATGTCGAAATAGACACTGGCAGGAAATTGATTGTGACGTCGCGACTTGGCGCTCGAGTACGACATAATATTTGACGTATGAGCTTCCTGCAACACTGAGCGGATGTGGGAAACAGATACTAAGAATTCGGAGAGCTTTTATGTAATGTATAGAATTGTTCAATAGGGATGTGGACTGGGATAAAAATAAATAATTTTGTACTGATTATAAAATAAAAAGTCACAAAATAATGTCACTTGTCATTGATCACATCTATTTTAAACGTGATTTTAGATTAATAATGCATAAAAACTGATATTTAGGCTATTTGATTCCAAGAAACTATGATAATTTGTCTGGTATTTCATACAGGTTATTGTTTTGATGTTAAGAAAAAAGTATCTGATTTCACTTCTTGGAAACTAGCAGATTTAATGTTGTGTACTTAATTCCACCCGCGAAAAGCGAAAACCAAAATTTTTTTTTCATTCGTCGATTGCTTTTATTTTTTACTTTAAAAACAAAGATTAAAAACCATTACTTAAATAAATAGATAAGTAATGGTTTTGGGAAATAGTTCCCTTAATAGTAAATTTTACTAATAACAGTATTTATAATGAGGCCTTACAAGAATATTGATTATTATCACAGCCATTAGAATTCCATAAAATGCAACAATAGAGAAAAATAATATAAAACGGAAATATTATCAAATTATTATCTAGAAGTAGCAGCGAGAAATTCCCTAAAAGGAAGGATTTTAATAAATCCCAGTGTTCGCGAACCATTAGTTCCACGCGAAAAAGATGAAAAATGTAGTTATGCTACTTTGCCGCCGGCCTTTAATGATGCCGATTTGCCATTGGCTTAGTTTTACAGTTGATCTTAATTATTGTTAGATTATGAAGAAAAATTTATTTAATAATTGTTTATTTCTCTTCATTGCAATAAAAATAAAATACTAGAAAAAAATATTATTGTTTATAAATTTACCTAGACGGCTATCTATCAAATTATACAGGTACAGATACACTATCACGTCTTTATCCCTAACGGCGTAGACAGAGCCAAGGGCGGTAAATCCCAGGCCACTTTTAGCGTAATGGTGGGCATGAAGGTGGAAAAGGGAAATCATAATAGTGATGGGTTGCTAACCGCATCGCCTATTCATATGATTCAGTTTCTCGCCCATTCCCTCGATCGGCTTTTACGATCTGCACAGGAAGAGAAGCAGCTGGTACATTCTATGTTTTTTCTTTTCTCCCAGACCAGCAAAGAAGAAATTATATGCAATGATAATGCAATAGTATGTACCATCCTACGGTACCATCGAACTTTTGTGATGATAGAGCCGGAATATTGGCATGGGTAGTCCCTGATGATAAAAGAATAATACGATAGTTGTATTTGAGTTCATTTGTTTTGAGTACAAACTAAAAAAAACTGATGTGTGCATTTTGAGACTAACACTATTTAGTTTACACGGGTGCATGACGTAATAGCATAGCGGGTACTTTTTGGTGTTTAAAAACAAATTACAAAAACTGAAAATTTTGGAATTAAATTTTAAATTTTATTTTGTTATTTTATGAACTAAAAATTTCCATTTTAAACATTTCCCGACTGTTTTTAGCCTTATATAAATCTCTTCACAAGAATATATTTTTCAATTTTTTCCCACATGGATTTTTAAAACACCCTATTGCAGCCCATTGTTACACTACACTATTTCATTATTAAACCACAGCAATAAAAAACCTACGTGCCAATTTCTATGCCATACAATAAATCTATTCTTATGTCAAAAATCAACAAAGTCTTGACGAATGGAAGTTTTACTGCCTAGTCGTTTACACAAGACACCACGTAGTAAAGTTTTAAGCTGCTATACTCGTTGATAATTACATGTTATATAATAAGTAAAACGGTTACAGAAAAGTAACTGGCTACAAGTGTGAAACGAACTATAATTTTAAACAAAAACGTCGGTGGCTCGACGCAGCAACTTTGTATGAACGTTCAGATAAAATAATTAATAAATACGAGTAATAATCATGTATACTTATAGATTATTTATATATTTTTTTCTTACATAGGTTAGTTACAACTGCGATTTGATAAAATTATTTTTTTATGAAGTAGTATAGGAATATCAATAGCATCTTCATTCTATTTCATTGAGTTTCTTTCTTTTTCTTTACTCAGCAAAAATAATGATGTCAAGCACATATACTTTTTTATATAAACTTATGTTTATTACACTAAAGACAAGCATTAATGTAAGCAAAAAAATCTGTAAAGTTATCCCGAAAAATAATATTTAAATTAAAAATTCGCAGGTAAACAATAATGTTAAATTCTTAGATAAATTCAACATATATATTTTATCATAAGCAAAGATATCTGCCGACTAATGCATTCCAAAATCTCCCATTTGATTGTCATCGCCCGCTACCAGAAGATTGGCGGGTGGCTGCCGATAGACATGAAGGGCAATGTAGAAAAAAAAATGACAAAGATAAGTCTTTTTAGGGTTCCGTACCCAAAGGGTTCAAACAGGACCCTATTACTGAGACTCCGCTGTCTGTCCGTCTGTCTGTCCGTCTCTCACAAGGCTCTATCTCTTAAACCGTAATAGACAGACACTTGAAATTTTCACCGATTATGTATTACTGTGGCCGCTAAAAAAATGTCGTCCTCCCATACAAATCAGCGCTCAGACAGACGGATTTTGTATAGGAGGACGAAAAGTTTTTATGGATTTTTAATAACTTTTTTTATAGAAAGTAGTTCAGTATCATGGTCTGAACTTGCTCAAAAAATTTGGACAGTGTTTAAAAAGTCACCCTGTATTTTCTTTCAAGTTCATATTTTAACTGTGAAAACCAAGTATATGCTTAGATATATGCGATTTCTTTAAAATAACAAAATTTTGCCGAAATCTGACATGTCGTGTCTAGGGTAAGGGGACTTTTAAAATATGTTAAAAAGTGTAGTTTATTTTACGTTTATAGTTTAAACTCGAACTAAGTTTAACATTCAGCATTAAACTTGAAATGTAATACTCGACTGAAAACTTAAATACCAACTTACATTATCTGGCAGACGTGTGAAATTACGGGGTTTAGGATTGTAGGGATAATACCTCCCTTAAAGTTGTAGAACAAAGTTACAGCCTCCAAACAGGCTTTATAGAGATCATCGGCACGTCTCGACCGACTTTTTGCATATATTAACTGACTTTAATGCAAATTAATTTTAGATTTTACTTGAATTTGTAGTTTAATTTAAGTCTTAAGTTACTTTTCATCAATTTTTATACGGAAATAAATTTTAAAATTTAAAATAAATTTAAAAAATGTTTCCTATAAAAACATTGGCACACAATGACGAATTTTGACAGTAATAATAGAGTGGATTGCCATCACTCACTAGTAAACTTTAGTAGTCACTAGTGGTACTAGTGTGCAGGTTTCATCACGACATTTTACTTCCTATTTTATTTATTTTATTTTATTTTACATTTATTGCGCAATAATCTTACGATTTAATACAAAAAGTAAAACTAAATGCTAATTGTCTACCAGTTCACGTTAGGGACGTAGTAGAAAAGGTAGTAAATGGGGTGCAAGATTAAAACTTAAAGTAATGAAAGATGAGTATTATATATACAAATAATAAAACATACATAATTCGTATAATTACATAAGATATATAGACTATACATATATTCAATTTATATATAAATTCCGTTAAGCAATCCATATACATATTTACATCCTTAATTAATATAAACTTACATAAATATGAATACATACATAAGCATAAAATAAATATACTTAAATTATTGCAGCAAAGCTTTTTCGCGATAGTGACGAATTACAAGCATTTTGAAGTGATCCCGCGTCTGTGCTCTCATGTTGTTATCGGGAAGGGCATTCCGAAGTCGTACAGCCGATTATAGGTTTTATAGGGTCCAAAAAAATATACTGAAACTATTTTAAGGCTGATTTCAGTTCATGATACTGAAAAACTTTCAGGAGCATACTCGTATATTAAAATATGAAAAATATTTTTTGTCCTTCCATACAAATTGACCGAACAGCTGATCCCAGTTTCTATGATAACAAAACAGAAACATATATTGATATATTTCCTGTGAAAAGTGGTTTAGTATCATAGACTGAATGTACCCTTAAAATTGTTTCAGTATATTGTATTAGACGTTATCATAAGTATTGGAACATATTGGTTTTTTGGTTACAAATTATTATTATTTACCTATACATGTCACAACACAACAGACCAAATATACTCATACCCAGCTTCAATGGAGTCAAATTGGGCCCTTTTCGACATCGACACATCCTATCACCCTTTGATTCATTAAGTTCAGTGCCTCACTGAAGCCAGACCAGCTCAGTGGCTTGAGATAAGCCTATTACATTATATAACATGGGAAATTAGCCAATAAGGCTTCTACGCACGCGATGGATGTAGATAAAGCTGTTGATTGGATTTTGTTGATTTATCTTTATTGTTTACATGTTTATTTAATAAGCTGAGTTAAACTTTTTCAGTTTGATGAAGTAATCTTTTGATATAATTCTGTACTGTATGTACTATATTTCTAGTAAATCTTGTAACGATGCTGCATGCACCATGTCCATACCTTCTTTCTTCATCTCATCCTGTCCGTTTTTCATTCTTCATTTCATTAAAATTCCCTTTTAATTTCATTTTCAAATCATTAACTGATCCCTTTTCACTCATTCCACCATCATCACTGAAGCTGATCGCTCACTTCTCTCTGTCTGTTGTACCTTATTAAATATTATTCTTTTATAACAGTCTCTTATACTCCGTACTCTTATGTAAAAGCACAGGCCGGGCACTCCTTAGGTACGCGCAATATGCGTCACCCAGGCGTCCCCGTTCCCCGTCTCCGCACCTCTCCCCCGTTTTCGCCTCGATTCTCACGTTGGCCGTCAAGAACCGGGGGAGAGGTGCGGGTGCGGGGAACGGGGACGTATATTGCGCGTACCTTAGAAGAGTCCCTTCTGTTTACTCTTACTGTATTCTGTGGTAAAAGTCAGTATCCGATTATAAATTACTAGCTTTTTCCCGCGGCTTCGCTCGCGTATCCCACGGGAACATTACTTTTTTCCGGGATGAAAGGTACCCTATGTTACTTCTAGTACCTCCCAGGATATGTGTACAAAGTTTCATGATGATTCGTCAAGTAGTTTTTGCGTGAAAAGGTAACAAACATCCACGCTTTCACATTTATAATATTATTAAGTAATTAAGTAATTAAGTAATTAAGTAATTAAGTAATTAAGTATTAAGTAAGGATAATAATCTGTGTTGTTGTCGAGTCTCTATTCTCTACCTCTCCTACTATCTTCTATGTGGGAACTCGCCTAGAGCGCCGGGACAGGTCGAGGTCCCACAATCTGACGACATGGTAAGAAAATGATTTTATTTTTGATGCGTTTTATCACCAAATGCTCGGCTTGAAACTATGTCTAGTAATATTATTAAGTAAGGATAATAATCTGTGTTGTTGTCGAGTCTCTATTCTCTACCTCTCCTACTATCTTCTATGTGGGAACTCGCCTAGAGCGCCGGGACAGGTCGAGGTCCCACAATCTGACGACATGGTAAGAAAATGATTTTATTTTTGATGCGTTTTATCACCAAATGCTCGGCTTGAAACTATGTCTAGTGGACGCTCGCAACGGGTTCAGTCCATTTGTGTTGCAAACCCTACGTGTGATAGAGATAGCTGAAACCGCTGCTAGTCACGTGTCTCTGTTGCACATAGAGTGTGTGACAGAGATAGACTGAACCCGTCGCGGGTTACCGCTTAAGGCTGCGCCTGATGTGGATAATTTAATTTTGCTCCCGCTTCTAGCACACAAATTTACTCTAGCCGGAGCAAGACAGCGAGCCATGCGGGGTGAAAGTTATTTAAAAAATAAGTGCTTTATATTAAATACAATTATAATCCAAAGTTACAAGGGCTTATTTATTGTATTTCTGGAATACTTTCCGTTTTAGTATAATTCTGAGGTGATTTTGTGGGAACTTCGCTTTTCTATCAAGAAAATTTTAAGAAATCGTGTTTTCGAAAAATATTATGTTATAGGGTTAGTCCTGAACTTTGCTGTGTTTTTATATCAAAGTGAGTATTTCGTTAATATTGATAATATTTAAGATCGCTATAAGTACTATCAGGGTCATACGGGCTCTTAACGCTGTTACAAGCCTAACCACAGAATAAATAATACTAACGTACAGAAGTCTCACTCAGCAAAGAAATTTAAAGAAATATCTACTCAATATGGCAAGCGATATGGTTTAATTTAACTCACGTTAGAACTCAGCATCTTTTCGTATAAATACCTAGACATCCATTGCAAGCCAATTTCATTCTTATCACTCTGGACAAACGATTCGTATAACTGAATTCGCCACCTGGAGGGGCCGCCTGCGCACATAGTAATAATGTAGGTACATTTTCGATACCTAAACGGGGAGTGACAGAGGCCTGGCCTAACAGACGAGTGACAGTACGCCCTTGTCACCTACTCGTATCACTCTTGCTTGACACGCAAAGTCGCCGACAGGCGTCGCTGGCATACTGTCGCTCGTAAGAACTCTAGCAGGTATATTATATTATATAATTTTTCAAGAAGGTTTACATGTTTACTGAATGAAAACCGTTGAGAGCCGCTTTTATATCAAATACATAGATCTTACTTTTATAAAATATACACATTAAAACACATATTTTTACAAATTATCTGTAATTATTTAAGGCAATATACAGATAATATTTTTTTTTTCCAAAGAACGTATATTTTTTATTTTTTTTTCTCAGTGTCCATAGAAAGACGAGTCAACTCCAATTTCTATACGGACAGACAAATTGTTTTTCATTTTTTGATGGAAAGTCATAGACTGAACCTGCCCTTAAAATTCCCCTTACCCTAGACTTTTCCATACAAACATACCTATAGTCTAACTATGTATTCGTATTATAAATGACATGTCAGATTTCGGCAGTTTTAAGTATGTATTTCAAAGAAATTGCACTTAACTGGTCTTCTACAGTCCATACTATGAACTTAAAAGAAAATATAAGGGCGTAGAAGTTTTCAAAACTGATGGCCAAATATGATATGAACACTATATTCTCTATCAAGTTCATATTTTGACTGTGGAAACGAGTTATATGCAATTGCTTTGAAATAAAAAGTTTTGCCCAAATCTGACATGTCGATTCAAAAAAAAAGTTAGACTACGTTTGTATGGGAAAGTCTGATTCTGTCTAGGGTAAGGGGACTTTTAATTAAAATTATTTTAAATGTATCCCATTTAAGCGTAATTAAGTAACATAAAAATACCTTACTACCAAAAGTAATGAATATGCCTAACAAGATTACTACCGCTTTAGAATTTTACGCCCAACTTGGTTTTCTTTAATATTAACCTTTAAAATAATTATAGGTTAGGACAAACAGCGTTTATTCACAAATGTATTTTATGACAAAGATAAGATACACTTCTTTATGGTACCAAGTGAGTAAAAAAATAATTAAAAGTAAATTTAAAAAGAGTAAGTTAAAAAGGGCGGGCTTTTCACTCAGCGATTTATCCAGCCAACCTATGTAAATTATAAACTACTAGCAGTCTACCCCGGCTTCGCCCGTGGTACACACATAGCCTATGTCACTCGGGAATAGTGTAGCTTTCCAACGGTGAAAGAATTTTTTAAATCGGCCCAGTACTTTTTGAGCCTATTCATTACAAACATACAAACATACAAAAATAGGTACAAATCTTTCCTCTTTATAATATTAGTGTAGATTAAAAGAATTAGGGGAATTGGCGCAGCTTGAACCAGTTAGAATTTAAAACAAACGTTTATGAGTTATCTTGCAAAAAATAATAAGAAATATTAAGATATACATATTATGGTTATATAATTAACTTATATATGGAGAAACTATAGAAGTACTTAGTAAAGAAGATGTTAAGATCAGATAAAACGTAAATGTAACTTATGAATCCTTAATGAACTTGTAAAAATAACAGAAAATAATGCTGCTTTTTTGATTCTCTGTCTACCTAGAAAAGTACTAAAACAGACACACAAAATGATCGTGAATGTTATTATAATGCCTAATACAAAAAAATAAATAAAAGCAAGCCGCCGTTGCAAGTTCACATAAACGAGAGAAGATAGCTATCACGCATTGTCCAAACATTATTCCAGACTCCAGTTAACGCGATCTGCTATGAAGAGGCCAGTATCTTGCCAGTATCCTATTTTCCGCGCCTGCGCGTAGTACTTGTACAAATAACGCTCGCAGAAGTTCGAAATATAAAACTTTAACAATGGTGCGTTTAGTTCAATTTTTAGAACAAAAAAAATCACAAAGTAGTTCTTACACGTTTTGTAGTTTTTTTTTTAATTTGGAAGTTCAAAGGAGGTTCAGATATTAAAATGAATGTGATTTTGGTTACAGACAACAAACCAAATTGACGATGAGCAAATAACAAGTAAGTATCTTTCAATTATTACGTTTTAGATAAGCTATTTTGTTATATAACTTATCATGGCTTATTTTCATTTGTCGTTTTGGGCCGCATTCAGGGTACCATTTTCACTGGTCGTTTAGAATCGCATTAGAGGTGCAAAATATTTCCGAAACGCCCACAGCGAGTCGGGATGCGCGATCCTGTATATCGAATGAGTTATTGATTGAAATAAGCCATTACTGCAAAATGAGATACTAGCTCCATTTATTTATTTACTAGCAGTCCACCCCGGCTTTGCCCGTGGTACACACATAGCCAATGTCACTCGGGGATAGTGTAGCTTTCCAATGGTGAAAGATTTTTTTGAATCGGTCCAGTAGTTTCGGAGCCTATTAAATGCAAACAAACAAACAAAACTTAATTGATCCACAATAAGCAATTGTTCACAATTGGCCGCTAAAAGCGTTCTCTGCCAGTCAATCATTCATAAGGATAAACAGACATTTTGTAGCGGCGCAAAATAATTAATAAATCCAACACATACTTTATAAATGTATTCTTAAATACTTACATACAAACATACAATGTACATACATACAATATTATTATATTAAAACAATGAATGATGATGTTAAAAATTAAAAAGGGAATACATTATTTTAGAAGACGAGTGTACGTTTCTTTTAAAAGAAAATTTAGTCGAAATGTCTTTGATGTCAACTAGTAAAGTATTCCAGAGCCATGAAGCTTGTAGGATAAAAGAGTTTGCATAAAATTTTCACACACGGTAAACAAACAAACATAGTTAAATAAATATATGACCATGATCATTGTCTTTATTACGAGTAGTAACAACCGTTCATCCCAAAGGCTTTGCGTGTCTTCCGTAATACGGGGGAGCTTAGGATAAGGAAAATAATAATAAATTACTCTGAAATTAAAAGCTCGATGGGCTGGTGAGAGTAAGCATCGCTTACGCAAGTTAAGCAACCCCGCGTGGTCTGCCTTTGGATGGGTGACCAAAAGTGGCATAAACATTTCTTGAACTCGTCGTTGCGGGAAGGCACGTAAAGCTGTTGGTATCGGCTTTCGTCATTATATGGCAGGCGTCAAGCTACGACAGATGCCTTTAGGCAGCTTAAAAAATCGGACACCAATGTAGCTACTTACAAAGGACAAAGTTAGGACCTTAAATAAGTCGCTAGTTCATAGATCGGGGCGTTCTATTAATTTATTCCACCAAAAATGGGAGCCAAGTTCAACATCTGTCAAAAATAATTGAGATCTAAATGGCTGCGAAGTTTTAGATAAAAGCTCGTTTATAAAAATATATTTTTATTTAATAACTTGCTTAAAAATATAGCGGTAAGTCTATATTGTTCAACCTGGTACTACGGACACTGTAAGCTTTTAGAGCATCATGACTTTTTAATGAAACGGCGCCATGTGGTCTGCAACCGCTCCCGCCATTTTAATTTATTTCCCCCGCATGCAATTTCCATTTGGCAACACTGCAGCACTTTTATTGTTTATGGCAATTAATTTGCTGCTGAAATATGTAATGCGTTTTGGAGAGTTCCAGGTTATTGCTACAAATTGTTTTGTTAGCACTCTGCGAAGCTTTTATTTTAATTAAAAGATTAGCATACATGTGTACACGTTTTTGTCCTTTACAGGATTGGTGGAGCATTAAATCCTAATGGCCGCTTTTAGTGTGATGCTTGAGCGTTTAATGATAGAGTTGATAGTAAAAATCTTTTTTCACAGTAAAAAGGTTTGAAATCAAAATAACTATGAAAACACTATAATAAATAAAACACAGTGAAATATTCGTCAATCGCGAAGAAAGGCCCGGAGCCGTGCTCGACGATATTTCGCAGTGTTTCATTTATTATTATTTTTTTATTATATTTATAACTTTTTTTGTAGCCAAAACGGATAGATATTTAGAAAATACATTTTTGGTATAATTTTCATATAAAAAGGTGATTGTATAAAATAGTAATATGTATTATAAAGGCAAATTTAGAGGTATGTTTGTGATTTTTTTTCCATCGAGCCAAAAATGCTCAATCGTGTTTTGGCTATAGTGGGTGGGTGTCTGTAGAAAATCCTTAAGATTTTTATATAATTTTTTTGAGGAATAAACTGTAGTAGTTTAATAACAGTGATTTTTCAAAAACACGCAAGGTATTGCAAATTGTGAACCCACATCGCCTTAAAACGTTGTATATTATTGTTCATATTGCCACTACCTACAAAGATGATTTTTCATACAAAACTGAAGTTTAGGACATAGTTCATAAAAATGTGTAATAAAGACAAGCTATCTACACGAATGAGCGATCTAATAAAATGTTCGAAAACTTTGTACCAAAGAAAATTGTACAGAAATTCTCTTGTACACACTCCTCAAATACATTTCTTTTCAAGAAAAATTTAAAATAAACACCTTTTCTCAAAAACTACGGTGGAATTTACTTTTAAAGTTACTGACAACTTTGTTGGAAAGATTTTTGAAACCTTTTGTTACTCGGCTGTCGAAGCAGGGTAATATTTTTCGATTGTAGATGTATTAACGTCGGGTAGCCTAAACGGTTAATCATCATCAACAGGTCCTTTTTAGTCTCCACTGCAGGAGCAAGACCCTCTCTGTGCTATCAGAGCCACACCAGTGGCCAGAGCAGTCAGAGGATTTGGCCTACACTCTCCACGCTGGCCAGACAGGTTTGAGAGGTCTAATTGATGTTTATAAGCTTTGTTTAGATTGTGTTTCCTAAGTCACCTTCTACGACATCCATACACATTTCTTCATATATGAAATTTTTTTAAGAATCATGACAATAGGTCTACTTTTATGCCATGTTGGTGTGGGAAAAATAAAAAAAAACTTATAGTGTACCAGTTGCTTCTTTTACTACGCAGATCATGGAAGCCAATCGAGCGAATGGACAAATTTCCAATCAGGCGATACAGCTAGCAATCCATCACTATTTTCATTTTCCACCTTTTCGCCCATTATCACCCTAAAAGTACTTATTACAGAATAAATACTCACGTACAGAAGTGTCACTCAGCAAAGAATTTCAAAGAAATATCTTCTCAATGTGGTTAGCATATGGTTTAATTTAGATCAAGTCAGAACTCAGCACCTTTTCGTTTAGATAGGTACCTAGACATCCATTGAAGGCCAATTTCATTCTTATTGCTCTGGACAAACGATTCTTATAATTGAATTTACCACTTCGAGGGGTGACTGCGCACATAGTAATAATGTAGGTATATTTTCGATACCTAAACGGGGAGTGAAACAGGCCCTTTAGGTATAGGTACATACTCTATCACGTCTTTATCCAAGCGCAAGACCTAAAGACCACTATTTGTGGGCGACATGGTGTACAATTAAATTTTTTACAAAAAAAAACAACTATGTTATATTTTTTTAGGAGTTTCTTCCATATCTCCAAAGTTCTTCATCATATCTTCACCAAATTAAAATGGTACCAACTTGGTAGTAAAGGCTTTCAAATAAAAAAAGAATCATCAAAAAAGAATCAGAATCAAAAAAATATATTTTTTAGGAGTTTCTTCCATATCTCCAAAGTTCTTCATCATATCTTCACCAAATTAAAATGGGACCAACTTGGTAGTAAAGGCTTTCAAATAAAAAAAGAATCATCAAAATCGATTCACAATTGGCAAAGATATCGCGTAACAAACATACATTCGAATTGATAACCTCCTCCTTTTCTAAAGTCGGTTAAAAATGCAATCAACCTAGTGATGCGATGTTAACCGCATTGCCTAATAACATAATAAGCATTTTCGCCCATTCCCTTGATAGGTTTGTACGATCTGCGTGGAAAGCATAAGCAGCTTGTACATTGTAAGTTTTTCTTATCTCTCAGACCAGCATGGAACACGTGATTAGTGTCATTCACATGTATCTCGCGTTAATTTAAATCAAATTATTATTATGATTCTTCCATCTGCCCATCACCTTGCTAAGTGGCCTTTGGTTCTTGTGGCCCTGGGCTCTGTCTGCTTATATAGAGCTGCAGGACCCAACATACTCTGTCTGCTCCATTAGGGGTAAAAGACGTGTTATTGTCAAACGCTGAAAATTAACAAAACATTTCCCTAATGAATAGAAATTGCAGTCCGTTCAATTGAATGCAATTTGAGCGGAAATGCAGCTGTGCAATGAAACGCCTGTATGCAACGTATGCAATTCGTGGCGCTAATTAGCGCACGAAATTTCCAAACCATATTCAGAGTTATCAGTGGCAGTGCAAGATCAAAGTTTTATGTGGGATAGCTCTGCGAGGCCCTTTGGCTAGTGGTAAACCGCTTATAAAGCCAAGTTTGGACTTAGTCAAAGTCAAAGTCAATTTTTTTTATTCAATGTAGGATAAATATATTACTTATTACATTGTATTGTACACTTAGACTACATATTTCAATTATTACTTACAAGTGTTTTGGTGCAATAAAGTATTATATTTTTTTTTACATTTGTCTTGGTTAGTACTTCTTCTTATTTAAGAGCTTAGTGGCTCTTGTCGGTGGAGTATGCGCCAAACTTCTTCTTAATTAGCACTAAGATCTCAATAAAAGGTTGTACGAAAAAAAAACGGAAAAAATTATTTATTTGAAGAAGAAAATATAGTGAAGAATGACCGCTAAAAAGCTACATATTTTCGGCAGCGCTATATACTGAGAATCTAATTATAACTTTCTCAGTTTAAATCAAGTACCTTTCGATTTTCGTACAAATTAAGAAAACCGGTGATCCGAAACTTTGACGAGGGTTCGCTAATTAACTCTTAATTACTTTGTTTATGTACACTTAATATTATTTTTCAGTTTAATTTAACGTTGATTAACCACGAACTAAGAATACGAGTATTTTATATTCATAAAAATGCTTCTATGCTGGTCTGCGAGAAAAGAAAAAACTTAGAATATACCTACCAGCTGAAAAACTTAAAATAGTAGCTATAGACAAGTGTATGAAAAAAGTTTAAAGAAAGGGAGTTCTTAAGACAGAAAAGTACCTACTAGACACTAGTCTTCAGGATCAGGCAAGATAAATAAATAACACACTTGCTTTATCACGGTGTACTTTATATGTTCCGTGTGTGTTCAGACAGTTGCGTAACAGGCCGCCGCTCGCGCCGGCCGCGTTAAGTTCACATACCGACAAGTATGCGCCAAGCCCTTACATTACTTAACCCCCTTATTGCCGTAAATTATTCATATACTTATTTGTTATTTGTCTATTTAATTAATAATTAAGCTTGTACCAGACTCACGAGCACGCGTTGGGAAACTGTAAATGCAGAGTGTTTTTTTAAACAATGAAGAATTGAAGGAGATAGGGCTTTAAAGTAGCTTACCTAAAGTTGCAGCCACGAATGTGCTATATATGGAGTTTTATATGCCGTGGTCAGCTGGCATTTTGTCTAATTTCACTTTTTCACTAGTTTCACTTTAAAATTTTACTACGAAATAAACGCAGGAGAACTGCCAACGTTAAACATTTCGTTTTAAATGCTCTAAATGTGCCACATTTGTGAAATAATTCACCCTATTATAAGAAGCGTTGAAATGTATAATGGCTGTTTCACATCTTGGAATAATATTATAGGACTTTTCATATAAAGATAAATGAAGAAATCATTGAGTTTCAAAAATCCTTACAAGGTTACGAAATAAGGTAGATACTAAGTTTTTATTTAATAATAATAATAATAATATAATAATAATAATAATATCATTTATTGACAGTTATTACATGTGCATTTTACATGAAGTCTCTGGTTTCCGAGTTAGTTCGCACTGTGTTTCGGAAACCAGCGTCTTCTCCCATTGGTGTGAACTTATGCCAATACTAACAATGTTTTTATCGGATTATAACAGTGTTTTTTTTTTTTCCAATTAGAATTTGCAAGCAACAAACGTGTGTATGTGTGTGTGTGTGTGTGTGTGTGTGTGAAGGTGTGTGAGGGTGTGTATGTGTGAGTATGAGTGTGTGTGTGTTGTTGGAATATTTAATAAAAACTAGCTAGTCTGAGTGTCCAATACTTTTTCTAGAGAATCGTAGTCAAGTTTTTTAAGCCATAAAATTAGAATATTTTTAAAATTGAATTTAGTTATAATATTAATATTAATTTTTAACTCCTTTTTTATTTTATTATAAAGTCGGGGGGCAACACAATCAAAGTGTTTGTACGCAATTTGACAACAAGTGAAGGGTATAGGGCACGGGTTCAATCTTTTGGTAGTATGAGGTAAGGTTGGCACTACTCTTGAATGATATCTTGTAAGAATTTGATATATGTAGAGTTTTCTTACAGATAGTACTTCAGCTTTCTCGTAGACACTTGTAGTTGGATGCCTATATGGCAGATAAAGTAGCACTTTCAGTACTGCTCTTTGTGCACGTTCAACATCAATGATATGTGTTTTGGCAGCGTTTCCCCATGCGCTAATGCAGTAGCGGATGATGCTTTCACACAACGCTCGATATGTCTGTATTAGCAACTTAAAGTTAGCGACTGTGCGAAGATTTTTGAACACGTATATAAGTTTTCGAACTCGTGTTGATAACGTATTTATGTGGCAGACCCAGTTTAAGTTTGAATCGATCATTACACCCAAATATTTAATTTCATTAACATGAGTCATTTTTTCGCATATGCACTGTTTGGGCATGTGAACGTTCAGACGGTTACAGGGGTATGTATGAATTGCTAGTTGAAACCCTGTAGGAGGACAGCTAGCAGCAGTTTTGTAAAAACAGATATATTTGGTTTTGCTGGTATTAAGAGATAAAATATTATCCTCTAGCCAGGAAGTAACTTTTGCGATGCCTAACTCAGCTAGTGTCGCTACTGAGTTCCATGTTTTGTCATGGAAAAGAAGAACCGTGTCATCGGCGAACATCAAGAGGTCCATTCCAGGGAGGGTCATTTCACAGAGATTATTTATATATATAAGAAATAAGGAAGGACCTAAAGTGCTGCCTTGTGGGACACCAAAAACGCTAAAACCGACATCACTTTCTACATCACCGACTTTAACCCTTTGTTCTCTTCTCATCAGATAGCTCTCAAACCATTTCAACGCTACTCCTCTAATTCCAATATTTTCAAGTCTTGCCAACAGGATTGGAATTGACACAGTATCAAAAGCTTTTTGCAAGTCCAAGAACACTCCTATGCAACGCTCTCCTTTGTCTAGATAGTCTTTTATTCGGGTAGTAAGGGTTAGCACAGCATCATCGGTAGACTTTTTAGCTCTAAACCCAAATTGTTTGTTGCTGAGTAAACCATGCTTTTCCAAGAACTGCGTAAGTCTTCTGTTGACAAGCTTTTCGAATATTTTTGATAACGTACTAAGCAGTGAGATGGGCCTATAGTTTGAGGGATTATTTTTATCTCCAGCTTTATGGATAGGACATATTGTAGCTCTTTTGCAAATATTTGGAAATATTCCTGATTCAAAACTTAGGTTGCATAAGTAAGTAATTGGTTCTATGATATATTCGATTATTTCCTTTAAAGTAAAGGCTGTAATTCTATCCCATCCAGGAGCACTAGGTGTTTTTAAAGACATAATTATACGTCTTATTTCAAGAGGATCTGTGAAAAACAAAGTCATAGAGTGAAGTATATTGTCTAGTCGATGAGTTTTCCTGGCTAATTCAAGTTGGGTGACAGACATTTTTTTAAGGATGACATCTGCTAGTTTCCTTCCAACGGAGGTAAAAAAGTCGTTAACAGAATTTAAAGATTCTTTAGCATTGGCTTCTATGCTTAACAGTTCCTGAGTGGACTCCTTGTTGTTTTGTTTTAAACTGCATACATCTTTTATTATTTTCCAAGTTTCTTTTAAATTCCCACTTGCTTTTTCAAGTTTGTTTTGGTAATAGTGTTTTTTAAGCATTTTAACTATTTTATTACACATATTTCTATAATCTAAGTATGTCTTCCTTGCTAATTCGTCTTCAGGATTTTTTTTCATGATCTTATATAATTTATTTCTTTTTATAAATGATCTAACAACACTTGGCGTAATCCAGGGTTTAATTGGTTTGTTTTTGTTTTTTATTTTGGAAACTACAGTATTTTTGTCAATGTGTGTTAAAAGCCGCGCAGAGAAGATTTCCATGCCAATGTTCACGTCTTTCAAATCATACAGGTCGGTCCAAGACTCGTCACTTAGATCTTTTTTAAGGCTATGATAGTCAATTTTTACTTTGTTGTATGTAGAGGTGTCTTTTTTAATTCCAGTTTTATTAATATACAACAATATAGCCGAGTGATCAGTTAAAGTTTGCTCAAATACGATGGTCTTCCAGGCATGACAGGTTTTAACCATGAAATGATCTAGACAAGACGTTTCTCTGGTCGGTTTATTAATACCTTGTCTCAGCCCATACATAGCCATAAGATTAAGGTAGTTGTGAGCCATACCTGATAGATTATCAGGCAGTATATTAATATTTATATCCCCTGTTAAAATTATGTTACGAGAAGTGATACTTTGTATAACTGTTTCAAGGGATTCTAAGAAATTAGCGGGATTTTTGAAACATGGCGGCCTGTATGAACAGATTATAGAGTACTGCTTGTCAACCGTTACTACCATACAGTTACCCTCCACGATGCTGGGTTCAGTGAAAGTGGCTGTAATATCACTCCGAACATAAACTACCACGCCATCATTTTTGTTTAAAAATGTTTTTGTGTAAGACATGTTGTAGCCATCTAATGGAGGAGGCAGTTTTGTGTCACTGGTATGGCATTCAGTTAATACTAATAAACTAACCTTTAATTTAATGCTTGCCAAAAATACCAAAAACATATCTAGATTGTGGTTAATACTACGAATGTTAAGGGAGAGTATACAAAGAGAATTATCAAGCGCTCCTTGTGGAGGTTTTAATACTTCCAGACACTGTGTATGGTCTCTTAGCAAAATGCATTCTACAGAATCGGTATTATCAATTTCTGACAAAACAAAGTCATTGTTGTGTCCAGGGTTGCTATCCATATTTAAAAATCAATGTAATAGGGTGCATAATTGGCTCTGGAATCAATAATCCTTTATAAGAAAAAGTAAGCATGTTCAATGCAAGAATGTTATATGTAACAGTTTTGTGTTGACACTGTTTGTAAATAATGTGGGGGTGTGAGTGAGTTTTAGTATGTATGCAGAAGCTAAGAATATCGTAAGTGTGAAAGTTAAGTAAGTGTTTATGTGTTGTTAAATAGTGTGGGCATTGTATTTGCTGTATGTATGTAAAATACTGTATACGTTTGTTGTACATAATCCAAAAAGTTTTACTTATATTGTAAATGAAAAAATTGATATAAGCATGCAAGATTGAACTACCAATATTTACTAAATTATAAAATAACAGAAATACGAGTAGCAGGAAATTTAAAGAGACTAGTCACTTGGCCGACTCGGCCTTGAGGTCCTCTATGTCACTCTCATTGTCTATTCTTATAAGCGGAGCACCGTCCGATTTTCGAAGGTATATTTTACCTCTCGTAGCCCAACAGTACTTGTGCTCACTACCTTTAGCAAATTCTCTAGCCAAGAAAAATAGCTTCTTGGCTTGCATAGTCAGGCTCTCTGATACAAAAATCGGTTTCTGGGGACCCGCCATCTTAAGGTTGGATGTACTAAACTTATTGTTAGAGTATTTTTTATTGTATGCCTTAACTGAGCTTACTATTTTGTCTCTTAAAGTAACCGTCGAGAGTCTTGCAACTATGGGTTGATTTTGACTGTTCTCCTTCTTTGTGTTGATTCTGTACACATCCTGAACTTCCGTCGGCGCTACTGGCACTTTAAGAGCCGTTCCCATGCTCTGCACTATACTAATGAGATCTTCTTTAGTTTCACCGGCTTTTTTAGGTACATTGCGGACCTCGATACTGGAGCTATGTAAAGTACGATCTAGGGCTTCGATCCGAGTCTCTAACGATTGTATATATTTGCGGTCTGCTCTTCTTTCGTCCTCTAACGTTTTTATTTTGGCTATTGCCTCATCATATTTTTGCGCTAGGAAGTCAATGGAGCTGGTAATCTGCGTGTTTTGCTCGGTGTTGGTGTTAATACCAGTCTAATACTTATAAGGTTTGTATAAAACGAGCTTTAACATATTGTATGTGAATTTGTTGCTCTACTATTTGCTGTTTTTGTACAGGATGATTTTAAATCTCCTAGCGAAATTCAAAGTAAAGTATTATAAGCGTAAAGTACTCTTGAAGTAAAATAAAAAATTTATACATATTCTGTCATATGTACTGTTTCGTAAAAAAGAAAGATATCAATCGACAAATGCATATTAAAAAATCTCCCGTTTGTTTGAATGTCACTGCCCGCTACAGGGCTCGTGGTGGATGGCGGCCAGCGAGGGGGAGGGAAACGGCCGCGTGTATAGTAAAGTCAGTTAGGTTAGCCAAGAAAAAACAACTGACAAAAAATACGGTTTTTTTTCTTACGGTTTTGTGTTCTATAAGTGATTCTGATTCCAAGATTTCAATACAGCTAATGGGTACAAAATCACCCTTACTAAAAATAATTTTTTTTTGTATATGTACGAGTATGCTTTGGTTGGAAAGAGAAAACGACGAATAGAAGCCCTGTGTGCTGGCTCGTTACATCCAAGAGTGCTATTTTTCATTGAGGGAGTCAGCGAAACACAAAACGTTTTCCAATTCACCGCTCGCGTTCCGACGCATTGCATCGTATTTTTGTAACCATCGTGTCAGCGAAAAGTAATATTATGCAAAAAATATAATTTTGTCAACGGTTTTCTATATATTCCAACATAAATAAAAAAAGCCGTTTAAACATTTAAAACATTCTATTTATAAGGTTTCTTTGACATTTGTATGCTACAAATGTCAAAATTACGAGTGGTCACGACCACTCGTGCGAAATATGTACTTTTTGAAAACGCTCGCGCAAAATATACGTAATTTTTTTTTTTTTTTAATTGAAAATTTAATTGTTAAAAATAGCACACATGATCCATTTAGCGATTTAAACATCATTATTGTCTCGATTACGAGTATTATTAGCCGTGTGATTCCCAGCAGAGTAGAATAGGACCACTCTAAGTCTTCCCGTGGATGTCGTAGAAGGCACTTAGGAAATACAAGCTAAACAAAGCTTATAAACATCAATGAGACCTCTTCAACCCGTCTGGCCAGCGTGGAGAGTGCAAGCCAAATCCTCTGGCTGCTCTGGCTAATATATGAATCTGATAGTACAAAGAGGGTCGTGCTCCTGCAGTGGAGACTAAAAAAGACCTGATGATGATGATAATGGTTTTCTTGGTTATTATTAATATGTAACAATATGTTTTCAAGCAATACAACACAAATGCAACTATTATTTCCTGATAGCTCTAGTTGCTCCCAAGAGCGCAATAATACCTACATGCTCCCCAGGCGTCTGTAACTCCGAATTTCTATTGTAGATTTAGTAGTACTTTAGGGAATTTATTTCTAAAACCGTGTAGTAAGAAAGATGTAGTGGTCTATTTTTAAAAAGCTAAACAACTTATGTTGTGTTATGTTGTGTTTTGGGCTTCGCCCGCGTAGAATACACAAATTAGATTGTTTTTTTTTACTGGGTTTACAATTTATTAAAATCCAATTAATGGATAATTACTTTTTACTAACCACTTACTCGTATTCAAAAATGTCATTTGACTCGCTTCAAAATGACGAAGTTTCATACAAACTGCCAACCCCTATTTCACCCCCTTAGGGATGGAATTTCCAAAAATCCTTTCTTAGCGGACGTCTTCTAGGCACAATTTACCTTCCTACCAAATTTCATCTTCATTGGCTAAGCAGTTTTCAAGATTTCGTGATGAGTGACTGATTTTCGCTTTTATATACAGGTACAACGTATAAGGGGCATACCCGTAATAAATCAAACCACGGTCTATACTAGATAATTATAGTATAATGAAATTAAAATAACAGCCAAAAAACAAAAAAAAAATTCGGCATTATACTTTAGTGATCTAGTATAGCCCATGGTTCAATTTATTACGGGTATGTCCCTTCCACTTTGTATAGATAGAAATAACAACGTTGGTTCTATTTACGTTGATTGGAGTCGCATTTGAAATAGTGCACAAAAAAAGCTTGATAACTGATTTTAAACTTGCGGTCTATTGTTCACTAGTCATCAGTGATCAGTAATTAGTCTTTATCCTAACTTGCTAACTAATATTATAAATGCAAAAGTGAGTTTGTATATTTGTTTCTTGGATTGTTTGTTTGTTACCTTTTCACGCCTTATCTACTGAACCAATCGTCTTGAAAATTCGCTTACACATAGTTAGGAGTACTGAAAAGGATATAGGGTACATTTCATCCCGAAAAATCAGAATCAGAATTATAATGTTCCCGTGGGATTTGGGATACGCGAGCGAAGCCGCGAAGAATAAATATGAGTGTATACAAGGGTCTTAAATACTAACTATATTTCCTGTCATATTTTGCCGACAACTCAGCGTGTTCATAATTTGACATGTCCTATGAATTTAAGTCATAACTTTCTTTTTGACTTTTAGTCATAACCGTCGTCAATGTTGTGTGATGGAACTTTGCGCTGTGGCATCGTAACTTTTAAACGAACAGACCGATTTCAATGTGTTTTTTTTTCGAAAGCCTTATCTCTCGAGAAGTTTCTTAGCTATGTTTAATTAAAATCCGTTCAGTCGTTAAAAAGTTATTATGGGGTTAACGCTTAAAATTCGGGGTTTTTTTAATTTGATCTGGCAAATTAACTTGTCATGAAACCGCAATATCAGCAAGTCGATTTTACGGGAATGTTCTGCTGCTTCCATTTGCAAAACTCCGCGAGCTTTCGTTTTGTAAGCTGAAACAATTTAAACTGACTAAATTGCTCCCAGTTTTACAATGCTGGACAATATACAGGGTAACTTTTTAAACACCGGCAACATTTTTGGAGCAAGTTCAGTCCGTGATACTGAACTACTTTCTACATACAAAATCCATTTGGCTGCGCCACAGAATAAATAATACTAACGTACAGAAGTCTCACTCAGCAAAGAAATTCAAAGAAATATCTACTCAATGTGGCTAGCGATATGGTTTAATTTAGCTCACGTCAGAACTCAGCGCCTTTTCGTATAGACACCTAGACATCCATTGCAAGCCAATTTCATTCTAATTACTCTGGACAAACGATTCGTATAACTGAATTTACCACCCGGAGGGGCCGCTGCGCGCATAGTAATTAATGTTGATACATTTTCGATACCTAAACGGGGAGTGACACAGGCCTGGCTGAGCGTTGATTTGTATGGGAATCCGATATTTTTTTCGGTTGTCGATAATTGTTTAGTGTTTAGGAAAGTAGTTCAGTATCACGGACTGAATTTGCCCCAAAAATGATGGCGGTGTTTTAAAAGTAATCCTGTATAATAAGTAATCCCAAAATATGGCCACCAAGGGTTACCATTTTTATATCGGTTTGAAGCTAACTAACGACGTCGATCAAGGGAATAGGCGAAAATGCAAATCATGTTAATAGGCGATGCGGCTAGCAACCCATCACTAATTTGATTCCTTTTCCACCTTCTCGTCAACCAACACGCTAAAAGAAAAACTATATTAAACTTAAAAATACTTTTTAAAGTACCAAAGAGGACGCACAGAAAATGAAGCATCATAGGCATATGATTCGTTTACATTCATTTAAAATGAGGTTTTATTTCTTGATAGTGTTGTAAGAAAATTACTTCAAATAGACAGTATTGCACACAAAAAAACTTGAAAATGTTTTACTCATGTCACAGAATACATAAGAGTACAAACAGAATGGAATCTCACAGCGTCTTCCGCAATTCGGCGTCCCCGCACCTCTCCCCCGTTCTATGTGCCCCTTATTGCGCTCTAAACCAGGTTTAGTTGCTAGCCGCACGCAATTCGCGACGTGTCTTGAGAACTGTCAACCAATAGTAACCATCATGGTGAGAAGATACGCATATAATAATTGTTTATCCACCGAATACTACAAAAAACGTATATTTCATAGATTTCCGAGTGACGAAAACAGGTAAGCAAAGCAACAACATTATTTTACGTTATTACTTATATAAGTAAAATAGAATATTTTTTACGTCATAGTGTTTGCAAATCTCCCGACAGGAAAGATATAATCGTAAATAAGTCGAGCTCGTTAGTAGGTAAGTATTGAATTAATTCTGCGGTGCGACCCTGAGTATAAATTTCACACATTGACATGTGTAGAGATACTTATATTGTTTCATTTGTAGTAGTAGGTATATGTTACTCTGACTCTAGGAAGTGTCATACCTGTGCTCATAGTTCATTACGCTTCATCATCATCATTTCAGCCGCATAACGTCCACTGCTGGACATAGGCCTCTCCCAAGGTTTTCCAAAATGACCGATCTAGAGCGGCCTGCATCCAGCGCTTTCCAGCGACCTTGGTCAGGTCGTCTGACCACCTTGTGGGTGGGTGTCCTACGCTTCGCTTGCCAGTACGTGGTCGCCATTCGAGAACCTTTTTGCCCCATCGGCCATCGGTTCGTCGCGCTATGTGTCCCGCCCACTGCCACTTCAACGAGCTAATCCGCTGGGCTATGTCCGTGACTTTTGTTCTCCTACGAATTTCCTCATTTCTGATTCGATCACGTAGAGAAACACCAATCATAGCCCTCTCCATAGCGCGTTGAGCTACCTTGAGCCTTCTTATGAGACCCATAGTAAGGGACCACGTTTCGGAGCCATAAGTCATCACTGGTAACACACATTGATTATAAACTTTCGTCTTAAGGCACTGAGGTATTTTGGACGAGAAGACACTGCGTAACTTCCCGAACGCTGCCCAGCCGAGTCGGATTCGTCGAAAGACCTCTTCCTCGAAGCTGGAACTTCCTGCCTGGATCGATTGACCCAGGTAGGTATACTGGTCTACAACTTCGAGGGTGGAGCTCCCAACAGAAACAGGTATGGGCACAACATTGACATTCGACATTACTTTCGTTTTGTCCATGTTCATTTTAAGGCCCACCTGTTGGGAAACTCTATTAAGGTCTCCGAGCATAGTACTTAAGTCCTCCATGGATTCTGCCATAACAACTACATCGTCGGCGAATCGAAGGTGAGTGATATACTCGCCATTGATGTTGATGCCAAGTCCTTTCCATTCCAGGAGCTTGAAGGCATCTTCCAGTGCAGCGGTAAACAGTTTCGGAGATATAACGTCTCCCTGTCTCACACCTCTTTGCAGTGGAATAGCCCTCGTGCACTGCTCCTGTACTCGGACTGACATAGTGGCGTTACTGTATAAACACTTCAACACTTCGATATACCGATCGTCAATACGGCATCGCTGGAGAGACTGAAGCACGGCCCATGTTTCGATCGAATCGAAGGCTTTTTCATAGTCCACAAAACCCAAGCATAGCGGTCGGTTATATTCCCTCGTCTTCTCTATAACCTGCCGCAGCGTGTGAATGTGGTCCATGGTGCTAAAGCCTTTATGGAAACCGGCTTGTTCGGGAGGCTGGAAGGCATCAAACCTGTTCGCGAGACGATTCGTGATGACCCTCGAAAACAACTTATATACATGACTCAGAAGCGTGATAGGCCTATAGTTCTTCAATAGGGTGTTATCTCCCTTTTTGAAGAACAAGACTACCACGCCCTTGTTCCACGCTTCTGGCGTTACGCCCTCGAGCAGAACGGAATTAAAGAGCCTCTGAAGGACTTTCAGTACCGGCGTTCCGCCCGCTTTCAGAAGCTCTGCTGTGATTCCGTCCTCACCCGGCGCCTTGTTGTTCTTAAGCTGTTTGAGGGCCATCCTAATCTCGTATAGGCTGATGTCCGGGATATCTTCCGTATAGTGTCGGGTCAGCTTGGCTCTTGGGTCTTTAGCCATCTGTCCACTGGGTTGTGCGACTGAGATATACAGCTGTCCATAAAACCTCTCGATCTCTGCCAGAACCCCTTCCTTTGTCGACACCACGCCACCGTCCTCCGTCTTCAGCTTCATCAATCGACTTTGCCCAACTGACATAGCTCTTGCGAACACTTTGGAGCCTTTGTTCTGCTCGATCGTCTCCTTAATACATTCAGTATTAAAGGAGCGGATATCGTGTCGCAAGGACTTTTGTATACGTCTGTTGAGCTGCCGATATGATTCAGCATCTTCGGAGGTCTGCAGCGGCCTGGATCGTCGCTCTGCCATCAAGTCTAGAGTCTGAGCAGAGATTTTTTGAGGTTCATTACGCTTATTCAGGAACATTTTGGTCACACTATAAAATATTCTTAACTTTTAGTAAGTCTCCTTTTAATCACATTGTTATTTTTAAATTTAATAACCCATTTACCATAAAGTAAGATGTAAATTTTCCTCGATTAATAACCACGTCGTAAAAACGGTTTTGTGTTTACGGCCTACTTTATATAAAAGACTGACCGTTATTTTAGTATGTGTTACTGTAAAATGTGTGAATTTTGTGGCGGGAACGATTTTACTATGCGGCTTTGAAATATTTACATTTATAAATTCCTATTTCTAAACTTATGACTTCTCCTTCTACCTTATCGTTTCCCATTCATTTATATGGGATAGATGCAAAATTTTTTAGGACTGTCACGTATTTTTTATCCATTCATAAAATTTTTACTTGTCTTATTCTTCCCCTATATGCAGCCATCAACTTTTCTGGTCTTCGACCGGAGTTGAAGGGTAGTGGAATGGAGACCAAGTCAGTCACAGGGGCGTGGGATGGGCCGGTGACATAACCATGTAATGAGAAAGAACTGGATGAGAAAGTACTGGATGAGAAAGTCTCAAGCAAGACCGAAGAGAATGGCATGCATGTGAGGAGACCTACACTCAACAGTAGATGGAGAAAGATTGGAGAAGAAGAAGAACCTTTTCCGTTACAAGAGTCTCATCTCTTTTCATTACGTGCCCAAACTATGCCAATCTGTGACTTCTTAATTTGGGTATCTTGAAGCACAAATTTAACTGTTTTGTTAAAAAAATGAACTTTATATTATAACACAAGTTGAAAGGTCATAAAACTGGTACTTTAATACTTCTTCCAAATATTCATTTTCCACTGATCCGCGTCACATTTATGTAATCATCTCTCCTCTGTGGCTTTTGCCGCCCACATTCCGAGTAGTAGCTGGCTTTATTGTTTCATAAACTTGTCATTATCGCGTCCTTGGAAATCTTATCAGTAAAATCTTTAAACATAACAAAATAGAAAAAGTCACGACTTTTCCTTCGGAAAAATATATCGTCTCTATAAATAGCCTACACCTTTTTCTAGCCCGACGCGAATAATTACAATATCGGGGAGTTGACTCCAGATGTTTGTGAAAGGTCTCGGGAATAAAGGATCGTGGGTATTTTCGCTTGGCCACCAGTGTACGTCCGAAATCGATAACTTGGCTTGACTTCGCTGGATTGGGAGATGTTGTTAGCTATGCCAAGAATTTGTTGCATATTTTGTTTTATTACTGATATATCTTTATTTATTACGATAAAGAAGTAGATAATGGGTGTAAATGTGTGTTTGTATGTATGTGTGTGTGTGATGGTTTGCTTATAAATAAACACATTCATACAAATTTGTGCATTTATAATACCTATTAGTAAGATAGATATATAAGCAATCCCTCATAACCTCCTTTACCAAAGCCTTGGGGTTTTTCAATTTTCCCTCTAGTTGGTCCGTTTACCGCAAATTTCGAGTTGGCCCCTGAGAGCCGCAACTTTCACAACTATGCAGGGATTTCACGTCGTTACGTAATCTGGAAGTATCGGGGTTTCATAATATAATAATATTTGCCGTGTGGTTCCCGGCGAAGTAGAATAGGACCACCCAAGTCTTCCCGTGCATGTCGTAGGAGGCGACTTAGGAAACCCAAACTAAACAAAGCTTATAAACATCAGCGAGACTGTCCAACCCGTCTGGCCAGCGTGGAGAGTGTAGGCCAAAAACCAGAGCAGTCAAACTGCTCTGGCTAATATATGCTCTGGTAGTACTTGCAGAGAGGGTCAAGCTCCTGCAGTGAAGACTAAAAAAGACTTGATGATGATGCGGACGACCACTGTGGTCTAGTGGTCATCACACCGGAGGTCCCGGGTTCGATCCCCGGTCTGGACAAGATGGAAAATGATGTTTTTCAGATTGACTTGCTTCTTGGATGTTTATCTATATAATATACAAACACATTGTTATAAATTATAGTATCGTTGAGTTAGTATGCCGTAACACAAGTCTCGAACTTATTTTGTGGCTAGCTCAATCTGTGTTATTTGGCCGTATATATTTATTTATTATACTTATATTTATTATATTACACACACTCATACAGAAATAAACAATAGTGATTTAATATTTTTGTTAATGTGTTAGGAGCGGGTCTTCCTAACACTTAAAAGGAAGGCCCAACCGAAGTCCTAAAATTAAAATTTTTATGACAGTAAAGTTTTTTTTTTATATATTTTTTTCCTTCTTAATTAGTTGCACCACCGTGTTTGTCTTTCTCATATTACTCTTAATATTTTCATTCTTCAGAAGGCACGCTAATCCATTAGTCTTGGCTGTTATCATAGATGCTAGTCGTCACGCTATCTAAGGTCTATTTCATCAGTTCCTTTTTACCAAATCACACTTGTCTGAATGCAAATTCTTAGTTTACTGACAAAAATACTTCTTTAAACTGATTTCTTTAGAAATAAGTAGCACCTAAGTACTATGTTTTCCTTATTTTTTATGTATATGTTTGTGAATTTCCAAGTGTACTTGAATAAATAAATAAATAAAAATATTATAATTACTGTATGTGTGTCTGAAACGTGTCTCGAGGATTCCATCATCACATACTGACCTAGTGACAATCGGATCAATTTGCATGTACAATTTTTCAAATAAAAAATAAGTATTATTTCTTTTTTTAAGTGCTTTCTAAATCGGTTCAAAAACGAAGTCGACAAATTTATTTATTTATTTTATTATAGACGAGCAGCTAAGAGCTGATATGTCTATTTCACACAGTGCTGAGAGTCCATAAAGTGTTTTCAGTTCATATATTTACTAGCTGTGCCCGCGACTTCGTTCGCGTGGTTGTCGGAATGTTATATAGCCTAAAGCCTTCCTCTATAAATGGACAACCCAAAAAAAAAAGAATTTTTCAAATCGGACCATTAGTTCCTGAGATTAGCGCGTTTAAACAAACAAACAAACTCTTCCGCTTTATAATATTAGTATAGATTAACGACACTTTATTTGTCCTTAACCACTTGTCGAGTCTATTTTTAAATGCATTTATGGAAGGCGCAGTGACCACTTCTTCTGGTAGTCTATTCCAATTATTGACCACTCTGTTACTAAGAAAGTGAAAATGTCCAGCTTTGGTTTTAGTCGCTGTACAAGTTAACTGGTAGCAGTGTTTTCGTGATGGCATTGTGCCTTGTCTCATTTTGTAGATAGTATGCAAGTCAGGTAAGTCGTAGCTGAGAGTCAGGATCTTAAATGTCTTAATTAAGTCACCACGAAGGCGTCTTTCCTCGAGGGTAGTGTCGTAGGTCTGTCTTCATATGACTTACGACGGAGTCCTTGAGGTATTTTGGTAGCTCTTCTTTGAAAACTTTCTAATATTTTTCTGAAGACTTCAACAGTCATATTTTGGAATGATCTGCGTATTATGCAGAGAAATGCGTTTGCTTTTTTAACTATAGAAGTTCCTCCCATTTCAGGTTGGCAGGGATATGAATAACTAGATCTTTTTGAAGGCTCACTGATTCCTGAGTATTGCCGTCAATTTTGTTTTCCCTAGATGCAGACTACAACACTTGGACAATATTTACAACATTACAACATTTATTAGCTTACCGGCATTTTTTTTTATTTTGTTTTATTAACCTATTTCTTCCCACTGCTGGGCAAAGTTCTCTCCCATTTCCCTCCATGCATCCCTGTCTACTGCCATTGTCGACAAAAATATATACAATACTTAATTCCTCCTTTTTTTAAAGTCACTTAAAAAGTTAACCGTGTTACTTAAATTTCTGTAACATCTAATTCTTGATTTGGATGTTGAATTGTTTGATAAATTAAATAATTAAGTTTTATTCATTTCATTTCTCATTCAAATAATACAGGTTGATTTTGAAACACTGAGCTATATTAAATCTTGAAATTAGAATCACTAATAGAACACAAAATAGCAAGAAAAAGAATACCTTTTTTTTGTATTTTTTATTAGGAAAAATCCCCACATTTGCAATACATCGCTAACGTATTATTATATGTGTCAATGACCTCGCTGTCGCTCGATTCCTCCATATGACCACCCCGCACCCTTCCCGCCGGCGGCGCGCGGGGCGAGCGATCATATGGCGTACGGTATCACTGCGATTGGAAATTTGCCGAACAACTTTGGGGCCTTTTATTTTTGTTTTTTATTAACAAGGTAATTGTAAGACCACATGTATGTGTATTTTATTTAGTGCATTTCCATGCACTAAATAAAATAAGAAAAATACTCTTATTTTTCTTTGAATATAACTCAGAGGGTCAAAATTATCCTGTATATCATCTTCAGAAGCTTCATCAAAGTATTTTCTTGCTTACAGTGCTCCGACGGGCATTCAGCATGTTCGACTCGAGCAAGCAAGGGCGCATCGAGAAGGAGAAAGTCCGGACCATCCTCAACACCATGGTGCACAGTTTCGATGACAACGATCTAGACCGGATGTTGGACGATGAAGATGTTGACGGTAAGTACACTACTATAATTAACTATATGATGAGAGCAAGCAAGGGCACATCAAGAAAAAGGTCCGAACCATCCTCAACACCATAGTGCACAGCTACGATGACAACGAACTAGATCGGATGTTGGACGATGAAGATGTTGACTGTACGTACACTACTATTACTAAACTGTATGATGAGAGCAAGCAAGGGCACATCAAGAAGAAGGTCTAAACCATCCTTAACACCATGGTGCACAGCTACGATGACAACGAACTAGATCGGATGTTGGACGATGAAGATATTAACGGTACGTACAAACCAAACTGTATCTATAGTATATGTAAAGAAAGCAATCAAGGACGGATTCGGAGCTCGGGTCACGCTTTTCGGTTTTATCTTTTTTAAAGATCATATGCATACAATATAGGGGCCATCTACATATTACGTTACGCAGAATTTCGAGTTTTAGACCCCCCTTGCCACGACCGTTTGCTTGACAATATCTCTTCTTAAGAATAAATTTTACTACCTATTCAATCAATAACTAAAATATGATCAAGGCCAGATCAAGGCTAGATTGTATAGAGTTGATGACAAATTATCTGTTTTAGAATAAATTAATTAAAAAAAATGCGTATGAAATACACATGTACGTATAAGAATTTTTAGCTTCATAGAAACACTGCTAAAACGATTTCTTTACCCCAAACCAAAAATAAATAAATAAGAACAGGCTATTATGTAAATTACAAACATTGACAAACAACTGCAGTTAACAAAACTCAGAGAATTTTCTTTAAAAATCTGTAGAAACAGTAGAAAATGCTATAAAACAGGAGTCAAGGGAAGGAATCCACAAAAATAAACCCGACTAATTTCGGTTGTAAGCACGTTTAGGAGTTTACGCGCAAACGGAGAGGGGTTTAGAAATAGTAGTGTGTTGCCGTGTAGCTGTTGGGCCACGAAAACGACTTTTCCAATATAAATGATCATCTATCAAAATTATAACTTTTTCATACAAAAGTGTTCAGCTCATTAGACGATTTGAACACGTGATGCGCTTTTTTCTCCAAAGACAGTATTTCAAGAGCAAATTCTATTTTTTTTGCAAACACTGTCAGTGGAACACTGTAATAAGCATTAAAATAATTCATGTTCTCTTTTTAACCCCCGACAAAAGGAGGGATGTTATATTAAGTTTGTATCCGTCTGTAGATCGTAAATTCTAAACGAATACACCGATTTCGATGCCGTTTTTTTTAATCGAAAGCCTGGTCTGTCGTAATGGTTCTTAGCTATGTTCGATGAAAATCGGTTAAGTCGTTAAAAAGTTATGCGGGTGAACGCTTGAATGCTAAGGCGATTCACCCACTGGCAACGCGCCCCGCCGCGGTGCGCGGAATCTGCCGTGTTTTAGTGGATTGGACTAAGCGTGTTTTATATGCAAACTGGGTGCGTGGTACAGTGGGATCACCGCCTTTATAAAAATGAATCTATCTCGATAAGTAAGTAGGCACAAGTATATCATCATTCTCAGCCGAGTTCATGGCCACACTGTAACAATAGTACTTATTCGCTTTTACGTCTATTTCATTGGGTGTTTAACAACGTGTTGGAAGACTTTTTATTCATATTTACTGCGAATGTTTTACGTATCAACAATGTATTTTTTTCTATTCGGTAAGTTTATTTCATTTACCACTACCATTACATCAGTAGGTAGGTACCTACTTGTAGTTATAAAATTATACTGGTTGGTTTTGCAACCCCTAGCTATTGAAGTCTTGTAATCAGAATCATTAATAGAATACAAAGACGTAAAAAAAAAAGGTTTATTTTCCGTCGCCGTCGCCCTCGCCTCTCGCCGGCCGCCGCCTGCTTGTCGCCCGGTAGCGGGCGGTGACATTCAAATGGGAGGTTTTTTGTATGCATTTGTCGCCTGACAACTTGACCGACCAGCTAATCCAGGTTTGTATGAAAAGCAAAAAAATATTTTTCATATTTCGAGATATGTTTCTGAATTGAATTCACCCTTAAAATAGTTTTAGTATATTTTGTTAGATGTTATATACATATACCTATAATACCTGGTAATATACACAGGTACATATCTATATATGTACCTGTGTATATTACCAGGCTATATCATTTACTCTTTGGGTATAGTTTTACTAGTTTTATTTTTTATACATTAAAATTTTTCTTTTTTGTAAATTTAATTTCTTTTTATATTTATCATTTAACTTTAAAAACTTTTATTTAAACTTAAAATTGTAAATAGTCATAATAACTCAAAAATAAAAAGGTTTTTTTTTTATATTTTTTTATTTTTATCATTTACTTAAATCACTATTTACACAAAGCTTGACTGGAAGAAATCGCTTTAGTGATAAGCCTGCCTTTGTGCCTACTTATATTCTTCCTAGTTTCTCTAGCGGGGTTATTAAATTGGGTTAAGTGTAGTCTCATAGCATAATAAAATGACCTCAATGTAGACCTTCTCAATAAACTTGATCGGCTCCTTAATAACTGCATTCGCTTTATCTTCTGTCTTCGAAAATATGATCATGTGTCTTCTTATCGTTCGGAGCTTAATTGGCTTCCTATCCGCCAACGCAGGGAACTTCGGTTACTGTGTACTCTCTTTTCGATTCTTACGAATCCTGATTACCCTCAATATTTAAAATGTAAATATAACTACCTTTCAGACACTCATGATCGACAACTTCGTTCTAATGAGACCCGTCAGCTCTTTATCCCCCTTTTTCGGACTAATTTCATGTCAAACTCATTTTCTCTTCAAGCTTCACGACTCTGGAATTCTTTACCCGTTGACATTAGAGAAATTTCTACCAAATTCTGTTTTAGGAGGAAAGTCCACGCCCTCTTTTCAAACTCCCTTTCTATATAAAGTCATCATCATTCAGTTCTTCTTTTCTTTAGCTATTTCTTTGTTATTATATTTATTAGTATATGTATTGTGTAAGTAGGTATTTACTCTGATATATTTATATATAATATATACATATATATAATAGTGTGTATGAAGTACTTAGTATTTTTGATGTAAGTATAAAGGTATTTATAGCTTTTGCGCCGCACAATTTTCTCTGCTTATCCCTATGGTTGACTGGGAGAAAATGCTCTTAGCATTAAGTCCGCCATTTGTTAAAAGTATATTTTTACTTTGGACAATAAAGTTTGATAAATAAATAAATAAAAATATGTTTAGTATAATTTTTAGTAATCAGTAAGCACAGACCTACCACTACTAGACTTGCTAGAAAGAGCCTGTCAAATACAGTACAACGTGAGTGTGAAAGAAACGCTGATATGTTTTTTTGTCTCTATCGGCGTGGCTGCTATAAGCTAGCCTACTGTCAAAATCTGAGCCAAAAAAACCACAAAACCATCCAAGGAAGTTATTAGTTTTAGGGATTTTATCATTTAAAAGGTAATTTAGGGTTTTATTTGAGCTTATGAGAAGTTAGTAAGTGGCCACGCACTATGCAGGTCTAGTAGTGGTAGGTCTGTGTCAGTACGTATATTTTTGTCACACTTCATTTAAACGTAGGTATACACGATATGTTTTGCGGCTATCTATGTCAATTTGGACGTCGTGTTTCGCTCTAATACAAGCCAGACGGTGCGTCGATTCAATTAGCTCAGATACGTACGAGACATCTTCTTTGAAGATGATACGGGCTCGTAAAACCGAGATATTATATCTCCTATGTCTTTTCCAGTCTGTTATACAGCAAGAACATTTGTTTATGCTGGTCAGGGAGAAAAGAGTAAACGTAGAATGTACCAGCTGCTTTTCTTCCTGCGTAGATCTAAAACATTAGTCGGTAGGCAATGCGGTTAGTAAGCCAACACTATATTTTGATAATTTTTTCTACCTCCACGGCTACACGCCCACCATCATGCTAAAAGTAGCCTTGAAATTTTGTGGCTTTTGGCACTGTCTAATCCGTTAGGGCTAATACGTCTGTAGACTTTTAGTAAAGAATTTTAGTCAGACATAGTTAGATTGTTTTAATGGGTCCAGTTTTTAATCTTTATTTCGCACGGTCTGCCTTGGGTGAATACAGGTTTATCTAATTTTAGGCATATTTATGTACAAACTGCACTTTTTGACTTTTTTGACTTTTATGGGGTAATTTCATGGTTAACGTGGTAAATTTAAAAAAAAATTGCAATTTACACCTTCATTCATCTAGAATTCTTTATTACACATTTATTTTATAGACTATATTATCATAACAACACATTTATTTCACTGTTATGGTTTTATTTATTATTTCTAATTTATAATCTCTTTTCCTTGCTTTTCTTTATTAGGGTTCCGTACCTAAAGGGTGCAAACGGGACCCTATTACTGAGACTCCGCAGTCTGTCCGTCTGTCACAGGGCTCTATCTCTTGAACCGTAATAGCTAGACACTTGAAATTTTCACCGATTATGTATTAGTGTAGCCGCTATAACAACAAATACTAAAAATAAAAAAAAGTTAAAAATTAAAGGGGGTCGTCATACAAAAAACGTGTTTTTTTCAGCGTATTTAACTTGATCCTTATAATGGAATTACCTAGACACTTGAAATTTTCACCGATTATGTATTACTATGACCACTATAACAACAAATACTAAAAATAAGATAAAGTTAAAAATTAAAGGGGGTCGTCATACAAGAAACGTGTTTCTTCAGCACTTTAAAACATTGCACGGAGGTACGTAACCCTTTATGTACGAGTCCGACTCGCACTTGCCCGTTTATTTTTATGAGCAATGCTTTTTTCTTCTTTTAAAAAAAATCTAAATATGAAACTTGGAATGAGGTTTTAACCCTATCAGTCACCCACGTCAACTTGTTTTTTTTTCTTTGTGTTGGTCAATTCTGGCTTTAAAGCACCCTAGCTAAGGATACAACCGGCCCCGCGCTAAACGAGAAACAGAGTATATTTAGTTTGGGGCTACCATAATCGTGTGATTTTCCTTTATCTCTTTATTTATAAATATCTAAACACACTGTGCCGAAGTGACAAATTTATTTCTTTTAAGTTCGGCGTAATTGCCTTTTTCAATTTGTCTTGGGTGTTTATCTACATATGTATTTATTATAGAAACTTTGAGGACTTGTATCCCATAATACAAGTTTAAAACTTACTTTGGACCTAGGTACTAGTTATTCAAAAAGCATTGCCGGCATAGTTTTTGGCGCGCAACTTTGGCATTGTATGTTTACTTTTGACACTAAAACCGCTGCCAAAGGATGTCTTTATAAGAATAGTGATAAATCACCCGGTTCCTTGACAGATATACAGTTCAATATAATTTATAATGTTGCTCCGGAAGCTATGATGTTTTGGCTATAAATTGTATTATCATGAACTCAGCACATAAATACCAGCAGTCAATAAAGTGTCAGTTTTGATTTTAGTGCAGTCGTTCTGTAGAATCATGGCAAGTACATTGTAGTATTGATTTTACCACAAATCTTAAGAGCCCGTATGACCCTAATAGTACTTAGAGCGATCTTAAATATTATCAATAGAAACGAAATACTCACTTTGAAATAAAAACACAGCAGAGTTCCGGACTAACTATATACATGATATGTTTCGAAAACACGATTGGTTAAAATTTGCTCGATACAAAAACATTGCGAAGTTTCCTCCAAATCACCTCAGAATTATACTAAAACAGAAAGTATTAAAGAAATACAATCAATTAGCACTTGTAACTTTAAATTATAATTGTATTAAACATAAGGCAGTCATAATATGTCTTACTTTAAATAACTCTTAAATATTCTATGTAAAACGAAAAAAACCTGTAAACCAAAATTAGCCTCATTGACCTACCGCGATCTTTTCACCGCGCATGGCTCGCTGTCTCGCTTCGGCAAGAGTAAATTTGTGTGCGTGGAAGCGGGAGCAATATTTAGATTATTAGGCGCCCTCTTAAGGCACAAAATACACATAACGTAATGAAAAATGTGACCAGAAATGAAATTTTTTTGCATGACCTTACAAGGGTTTTATTTGTACCTACTAGACGACCAATCAGTAATGCAACACGCATCATCTTTACAAGGTAAGATAACTTATTATAAATTAACATAGTTTACAATTTGTAAAATCCAATTTTAATGAAAAGATGTGGCCGCCAAGGCCTGACACATTTTGTACCAAAACTTGTCACATTGTCACTTTGATCGCTATCTCTTTTGTTCTTGTGAATCCGTGATAGTTATTATAATATTTGACACACTCAGCTATGGTGGTTTTTTACAAATTACAAAAAAATCTAGGACAATGGATTTTACCTACAATTTTCATTTGTTGTGAGTTCGTTACATGGTTTTGCTTCTTCGAGTATAATTTAGTATATATTTATGATTTATCACAGAATAGGAAAACCGCTTCTTATAGCGAATTCAAAGAGAGAATCTACATAAATATATGAAACTAGGTTAACTTTCCCAATATCTAGGATACAGCTGGAGTCAGATTCAATATTCTTATAAAATCCAATGCTAAATGTTACAGTTAGATACTCGTTTTTAACAAGATCTATATAATGGCATTAATTAGATACTTAAAATTTTCACAGAATATATATTGCTATATCAAAATGTACGGAGGTACGGAACCCTTCATGTACTAGTCCGACTTGCACTTGATCAGTTATTTTTATGATGTTTTTTTAATCCAAGGTAATACTTTTCTTTCCTATTGTTTGCTCTTTTTTGTGTCTGTGTCTTGCCTGTTTCTTGACCTTTGAGTAGCTTCAAAACTAAAGAAAAAACAGTGGGTGTACTGTACATTTTAAAAAGACAGTCAAACTCTATTAATATTCTAACTCTTATAATATTCGAGTAAATAACATATACGGTGAGCGAACATCTCCCTATCTGATGCCTAGATTTATTAATGAATTACCTCCCGAATTACGGGTCCACATGAAACCTAAAAAAAATTAAGTAAATTAAAAGAATCTGGTTCCTAAGTAGGTATATATTATAAGCTTATTTAAGTACCGATGTAAATGATTAATAACATAAGGACAAACCGGTTACAAATAAAAGGTTATTTATGTAAAAAAAAAACATGTTATTATTCTATAAGGTAAATAAAATAAATGAAGAAAAAGAATGAGAAATAGATTGTTATTTCCTCTTTCATAAAATACTCGTGAACATCCCAAACACAGTACAGTGGACTGGACACGTTATGTAACGGGCTACAAATCTGCAAACCGCTAACGTTTATCTCCACATAACACATAGTTTACACTGCAGTGGTGATTGATGATGTGGACGATGCTATCATTAAGCAGTGTACAGCCAGAGTTTATTTCATAGTGGCGACGATAATATGTCAGATCAAAGGAGCAAGTGATTTCCTGAAACAAGTACTAATTTAAAAATTTTAAAAGCAATTAACGTGCTCTTCAAAACGAATCAATTGAACCCAAATTCACCGTACCCAAAGGGTGCAAACGGGACCCTATTACTGAGACTTCGCTGTCTGTCCGTCTGTCCGTCTGTCTGTCCGTATATCCGTCTGTCACAGGGCTCTATCTCTTGAACCGTAATAGCTAGACACTTGAAATTTTCACCGATTATGTATTACTATGGCCGCTATAACAAAAAAAACTGAAAATAAAAAAAGTTAAAAATTAAAGGGGGTCGCCATACAAAAACCGTGTATTTTCAGCGTTTTTAACTACATCTTTATAATGGCATTAACTAGATACTTGAAATTTTTACAAATTATGTATTACTATGGCCGCTATAACAACAAATACTCAAAATAAAAAAAGTTAAAAATTAAAGGGGTCGTCATACAAAAACCGTGTTTTTTAGCGTTTTAAAACATTGTACGGAGGTACGGAACCCTTCATGTACGAGTCCGACTCGCACTTGCCCGTTTATTCACAGATGCCGTGGCCACCTTCCGGCTTCACGATCAGGTCATTGGTACCATAATATTGCATTGTCACCAAACATAGGTACATAAAAGTATGTAAAAATTAGCTCAATCGAATAATGCGAAGTGGGGCTAATTTAGCTTGCAAGATTTGATCACGGACAACAGGACAAGTGAAGCTAAATAAAAGCTTGTATAAAGCACGATCAACTTTTTTATTGCACAAATAATTTCATACTTTCACTTTTACATCTTTATCTCCAGAGCACTTTGGGTCTTGCAGCTCCAAGCAGACAGAGCCCTGGGCATATACAATATTAATCTATGGCCCAGGGTCGCAAGACCCAAAAGCCAGTTAAGGCGTGACAGTTGGCGAGAAGATGAGCCTGCCTCCGCGGTCCAGTGGTCAAGGCGTCTGCCTTGTGATCCGGAGGTCATGGGTTCAAATCCCACTGGGAAGCATACTTTGTGAAAAGTTGTTTCCAGTCTGTTTAGGATATTGTAGGCTTGAATCACCTGATTATCCGAAAAGAAAGATGATTCCGTGCTTCGGAAGGCACGTAAACCCTTTGGTCCCGAACGCCATCTAGCGTTTGTACCTATCCTAGGATTGGTTCTGGTCTACCCTTTGGGTTGCGGAGGTCAGACGGCAGTCGCTCTGTGTAAAAAACCAGTAACCTCGTCAAATCACCTAGGTAAGGTAGCGGACCCCGGGCTCTGAAGCGTAACCGCTGACGATGCAACCGGGAATACGCTCTGATGATGATGAGTTGGCGAGAAGATAGTTGAAGAGTTTTGCTAGACGCAACGCGTTCGCATTTGACCATATTTCTTCGATCGGCTTAAATGCTCGGCGCGGGAAGAAAAGCAGCTGTTACATTGAAGGGACAAAATTAAACGTGCTCTGTTTAATTATGCAGAAACTCTAGAAAGTGGTAGTTCCTAGCGTTAGGTACGAGTATTCCTTTGTCTGAAACTCCAAACTAAGACATTGGAACAGGGCAAGAACTTTAGGCGATTGGACAGAGACAAAGATCATATTTGATGTTTGTAGTTGTGCTTTGTAGGTTTCAGAATTTATTAATGTTGACAATTTAGTTAGTAACCTCGCCATATTGCATAAACAATTGTAACTAAATTTAACATAGCACCGACTATAACATAAAAAACAAGTAATTAGTAAATAATTAATTTTTTTCCAAAAAAAAATAACCGACTTAAATTTTTTTTTGGAGTTTCTTCTATATCTCCAAAGTTCTTCTTCATATCTTCACCACATTAAAACGGGACCAACTTGGTAGTAAAGGCTTTCAAATAAAAAAAGAATTATCAAAATCGGTTCACAATTGGCGATAATATCGTGTAACAAACATACATAAAAAAAATTGAAAAAAATTTAACATACAGTCAAATTGATAACCTCCTCCTTTTTTGAAGTCGGTTAAAAAGAATTTTTATGAAAAGCTTTTATCTGAAACAAATAACTAAAAAGTTTAAAGTGCTTCTCAAGACAAAATAATTGAGGCCAAACTCGGTGGGGTTATCACACATATACCGTGGCCACCTTCCGGCTTCAGGAGATCAGGTAATTGGTACCATAATATTTCATCACGCTATGTGTCACGTTCCTAATAACATAATAATATATAATTTTAATAAGGCGCGAGTATGTTTGTTCGAACCATGATTGACAGGCGTTTTATTAAGTAGAAGTTTGATTGTCCTTGATAAACAGGAAGGTATTTTCGAGCCATAATATTTCAATTACTCGCTTCATTGCTTTTGCTGTCATCCTGTCGTATTACGTCACACCTGAGATTGTTTTCAGACGCTTTCTTGTCGCCAATTTAAGCAGACACTTGGGTAAACTTTTTGATTGACACGGTGTTTTCATAAAAACTATTTATAATAGAGTTTTCTACTAATATCAGAGTTTTCGTGCGATAATTTATTGTGCTCTACATGTTTCAGATGCTTACTTTGATGTTAGGTCAGTGCTGATTTTAATATCTGCTCCATGTTATAGTTTTATTTATTCTATTGCTATCCGTGGGAACCTTAACTTAAGGCTCTCCGATATTCATAATTATTTTTTGTTTTGTATTGTAATAGTCCCCTCCGTGGTTTAAGCTGGTTTGGGATTAAAAATAAATAGTTTATAA